>CM070680.1:3297500-4497500 GCA_036346265.1 Melocanna baccifera
ATAGATGTGATCTGATCTACATGAGTAATCTCCATCGCTTATACATCCTTAGCATACAACAAGATCAAGCAAGGGAGAGAAGAGACAATGAACCAATAAAAATAAGAGCAAATCAATCAAGACAAGAAGGCTTTATGAGAGATGAACAAAGTTGATTATATTGTTACTTAATGATAAAGATTTTACATCTACTATATAAGGAGTGCAAGAGAGCACATCACAACACTCACTCTTCTCTCTTAAACCATAACTTTAACTTAAGAATGAAATGGTTGGGATGGTTTGCTTGCAAGCCTCTGTCTCCAAGCTACTAAATAGATAGAGCAACCATTCTATGTCTAACCTTAATAGATATTATTTACTAGCATAATTAGGGAAAGTCCATTAACCCCACACAATACGTATTTTTCACTCTCACTTAACTCATGCATGCTTTTCAAAGCACCGAACCTGAACCTGCTAAGTCTTTTATCTTACGATGTACTTAGTGTGGGTTTTTTGGACTGATGGCTTATGATTTATAGCTTAAATATTTGAACTCTGACTGTTCGCGAGAGGTAGCACGCATAGGAAAATAGTTGCATACGATTTTGGTCGATACAACTGAACTCAATACTCTTTTTAATACAATCTTCCTTGTGCATGCTTGAGCTTAACCATATCTCTTAGCACTCTTAACCGTTCTGGACCTCAGCCCCCCCATGAGCGTAATCTCGGTCCTTATGGTTGACCATAATTGACTCTAAGCTTTCTTGCATATCTAAAGATAAAGAAAATTATTTTTGGGTATAAGTTCTTCACAACCCGACCCACGTTAGCTCAAACATGTTTTATGCAGTATGAATGCCCTGACTTAGGACCAATTTACCCAATCCTCGACCGAATTCCCAAATTTCAGAACACATTGCCGAAGCTACAAAGACAGCCGGTCTGACTATTGTGCATGGCCGATCAGATTGCTATGCATAGTTGGTTCGATCGGTTGCACCGGTTTGACCGCCATGGACTAAAACCAGCAAACTGAAAATCTAAATATTTTGCAAATTTGGATTTTAATGGCAACCACGTATTGGAAAATATTTAGACCTTCTTAGATATTCATTACAAATTTGTAATGATTCATTACAAATATTTTGCAAACCAGCAAACCAGCAAACTGACAATGATTCATTACAAATAATCTTAGACCTTCTTAGATATTCCCTCAATGTTTTGGAACAGTCATACATGCATCTCGTGTTCAGCCCCAGAAATATCTTTAGTCACATGTGTGGCAGCTCCTTGCTTAGGTCAACGGCATAATGTTGAATTATCACTGTCTACAGATCATTCCAGTTTTATCCCCACTAACTCCTAATGCAACTAATTTCTTTTGTGTCTGCAAAAGCTTTAAGAAATCTAATACGTAACTGCAGCACTCGACAGTTCTCTGTCAATTGTCAATTGTCCGAAATAGATATATGGCTTCCTGGCATTGGTCGATTCAGCGAGATGATGTAACTTGTAAAGGTGGTGCAGTTGTGACGAGATGGGCAATTCAAGACCAGCTGCATATGTACATAGCCCATGGAAGGCGATGTAGGACCAATCTGCTAGTAAAGAGGCATTAGATCAATTTAAAGCCCTCCTATGCATGACATCTAAGAAGAAAACTATCTGCATGGTTTCAAGAGCAATTAATTAGATCACAACTGAAACTGCTTGGACCGAATGGCAACCACGTATGCGTTTCGTCTAAAAAAAAACAGTAACCACATATGCTTTGACACCTATGCAATTACTTTTTCAGAAAAAGAACATATGCAGCATTCGCATTGTGCGTGGCCATGATAACTCTTTCTTCGGTCGTAGCCAAGAAAGCAAACAGATAAGAGAGCAAAGAAATAGGCTGCATCCAATAACCGGTAAGATCGATTTGGCCGACTGGACCGGCCAGGTCTGGGAAAGAAAGCAGGATCAGTGACGTAACTGACACTGAAACGCGAAGCACTATTAACCAAAGGAAACCAGCATTACCTTGCCCTCCTACCAATGCCACTGCTTCGGTTCGATCCCTCTCTTCCACAGGGACACAACGTTGTCGACGCCTGACACTTTTACACTTCTTCCCCCTTCCACTGAGAAGCCTGCCTCTTTAACACTGAAACGAACGGCGATCCACCATAGCTAGGACCACCGGCAGGACGAGCATGGGAAGGACACACATGGAGATCGATCGCATCTCGAGCTCCTCCCCAGAACCAACTGCAGCAATCACTACTCCTGCAGAAAAGTGGTCAAGGTCAAATCGTTGTGCCGGACAATAATTTCTCCCAGGACCTACTCGTACGCTCAGTCCATAATACCCTCCATGATTCTATGATTTGGTCCAGCAGCTGCGATCCGGAGCACTGGACCGGAGCAGCAGTAATTTACAGGAGCAATCTTGCAGCAGCCTGGTGTAACAAGAAGATTACTGAAGTGGACAGACCATGCACTGTGCTAGAAATCGGGAATCAGAGAAACTTCTTCGAGGAAGCGATCGAGGTCTCAAGATTAGGGTTGGCAACGGGCATAAACCCGCTGGGTTTTGCCGTTTCAAACCCGTGCCCGCGAAAGTTGGACGTGCCCGCTAAAAAACCCATACCCGTGACGGGTACAAATTTTTGCCCAAACCCATACCCACTGAGTTAACGGGTACCCACGGGTCGCCCATGCCCAGACCCATGCCCACTGAGTTCATAGTTCATAGTTCACTGAGTTCATACCATACTAATGTAATGCACAACTTAAAATGAAAAAGTACTAAAATTACTTATAAAGGCAAACTACAATGGTAGCTAAGTTCTCAAAAGCCAACATACCTGAACCCGTATGGGGCTATGGGCTGACTTGCTGGGTTTATAACTCCTATGGGTCGGGTTTATATTACCCATGGGTTTACGGGTTCGGGTACTATAGGAACGTACCCGAACCCGTAGACCCGATGGGTTAGATTTTTTGCCCATTAAGAGACCCATGGGTTAGGAAATTGACCCAGACCTATGTCCTAATAGAGTAAAAACCTATCGGGTATCGGATTTCGGGTACCCATTGCCATCTCTACTCAAGATAAACCTAATTATCATCTGATCATGTCTCACATGGCCGCATGGGGCCAACTTTACTGTTACTGAAAAGAGGGAAACAACTTCCCTCGAAAGTCTACACGATGTAAATACCGGCAGAACAATCAACAGTCATGTTGACTTGCACAGCAGTTTATGTGTGGCGTCAGCTTTCAGGCGAAGTCGTTTTCAGTAAATAGCTCATGAAAACGAAGTGCTTGTAGGATTTCGGATTGCCAAAAAATGATACGGGCAAAATCAACTTCGGTTGATATGGTGAGTACAGCAAGAGTTACAAGACCCGTCTAGAATCTAGTACGACGAGAGGACACACTGGAGAACGGGATAGATACATGTGGCTTTTCCACACGATATTTTCCCCATAAACTGCAGACAATCTTTGGGTGGATATTCCGCTGATTTCACCCTCTTGGCCTAAACTCACCATGGGTCCATGGCAAGTATTCCCAGCACACCTAGTTTTCCCTTTGTAAATTAATTAACAAGCAGCAACCACCAAATCAGCAGAATAAATGGATCCTAAATGTTCGAGTTCTTCAACGAAAGCAACTATACAAGCACCAATAATTCTAAATAAAACCATCCACTAACCAATGTGACAGATAACATATCACATAAAAGATCATTGCAGTCCTACAGTAAGATCAAGACCAAACGAACATGACTCGAAAAGAAAAGAAAAAACACACACGGGTCTAAAATTTTAAGTCAGGGTACAAAAACTAGACCAAGATCTCGTACCTTGGCCAGACGTTCTCATCTCCCTGCACACAGTGGCTGAAAATGAAACGTAAACTATGATCCCTGTCTGGCTAACTGCAGCTGCAAACCGGGACACAGTCGGATCCTTACCTGTCCTTTCCGGGCTCCAGTCGAACTTCATCTCCCCTCAACATCATTTCCCTCTTTCCTTCATCTCCTACCTGTAGCTCGTCCTAAGAACCAAACAACCAAATTCCCCGCTATTCTTCACTAGTTCTCATCTCATACCCTTCGTTTCCTTTTTTTGAAGATTGCTGTCACTTCGCTTGTTTGCAAATATTAGTCGGTTTTTTTTACAAATATTCCTGAAACGACTCAACTAGCATGAAGCAGATTGACTGATTCAATAATTCTAAGATACTAGAAAACAATTTAGAAATTGAGTTGGTTGTTTTCTAAAAGGAGTAGTTTCTATTTAGCAATCTGTGACAAATACCACTTGATGCAAAACTTAAACAAAGCTTTGGCTAATTAACAAATATTACCCATGAATCTCAAGTTCATAGATTGTACTAAAGGGAGAACGTTTCTTATTACACAAATAATAAATGTTTCCAAGAAATCATAGCATTTTGTGTTGCCATGACGTATTCTATACCCAAATATAGGCCCTATGGGAGCTACTAAGCATGAACTCTTACAGCAACAAACAAATAAGTGGATTCATCATTTCAGATAAAAAAAATTCTCGCTGACATGCGAACAAAATAAATAGTTACATGTAGGAACTCAACTCAACTGGTACAGGTTTATCCACATGCAAAGACTCTTAACTTGTTGAGGTAGTCAATCCCAACTATAACTTACCCAACTTATACTCGACGTAGGACGACGAACACATCTCTTCAATGTCTTGAACTCAATTCCACAGACTCGATTCAGGACGACAAAAACATCTTCTCAATATCCCAGACTCAACTCCATGAACTCTACTCAAGACGGTGAACACATCTCTTCAACGCTCTAGACTCGACTCAGCATCAGAACATTGTCAGTTCACCATCGTTGAGAGTGTTAGCAAGAACCGCTTTCTCTTTCTTCTTTGACTTGCGGCATTCCGAAGCGAACGTTCATAATCGTTATAATTATCACACCTCAATTTTGCTTTATTAAGTTTTTGATTCCCGCGGCCTCGGCCACCACCGCTGGAGGTATTCTCACCTTCGCGCTATGATGATCGGATCTCCCACTCGGCGCAGGTCAGCAAGACTTGTTCGTCACCATTGTCACTACTGTTATGCTATGCATTCCTTTACACCTTAAGATAACCGATGATATCCTCCATAGCAATTGTTTTCAGGTCTCCAAATTGCTCTATAATTGAGACAATGAAAAGAACTTTGAGGGAACAACCGAATGAATTTCTTCACCACGTACAACTCTTCCATCTTTTCCCAAAGGCCCAAATCTTGTTTACGATGGTCGTCAACCGGATGGCGAAGTCGTTGATCAACTCCATCTCCTTCATATGTAGGACCTCAAACTCAATCTTGAGAGTTTGCACCTTTGCTTTCTTCACACAATCGGAGCCGAGATGCGTCGTCTTCAATGCCTTCCACACATCTTTGACTATCTCCTTTTCAACCAGCTGTAAGAGCATCTCCTCTGAGATGCCTTGATAGATGGATGCCAATGCCATCTAGTCCTTGCGCTCATCGATGTTGCCATTTTCGACCACGTCCTACACTCCTTGAGCCCTCACGTACGCTTTCATCTTGATTGTCCATGCTGTATAATTGCTCATCGTGAGTATTGGATAATATAGTGAGACGATGAACTCTCCTTCGCCATCACACATGATATTGTCTCATCATCGGTGACACTACTTTCTAGAGAATGCGGCATGATATTTGACATAGATCAAAAACTCAGGTTAACTAGAAATCAGGGGCGGATCCAAATACAGCCCATGCTGTCACAGGACAACAATGATTTTCAACCGGGCCTTTGTACCCCTCTCTTATTCTGTGTTAATGACAGCTACCCGGCCTGTCATGTGACCTCAATGTCTTTGATCTTTCGAAGCCCAGCCCGGCCTACAAACTAATTGCTTGTTTTGTTGCCCCTCTGGACGAGTCCCTTCGTTTCCTTCTCCACAAAGACTCGAAGAGTCGCCTGGCAGCGCGTCTCGAGGCAGCCAGGCAGGACGTGCGGTCGGTGCCGAAGTCGGTTAGTTGGTGACCTTGACGCGCATCTCGTCATTGTCTCGTTGAGCAGCAGCCAGCAGGTTGCCAGGTTCTGGGACTTCAGGTCGCGCCGTCGCGGTGGTTGGTCAGGTTGGATCACCCCCTGCGCGCCTGCGCGTGCAGGTACTCCAGCGCCAGCTTCCGGATCGTCTCCGATGACAGCGAGTAGGGGTTCTTCTTGTTCAGGTACGTCCGCAGGCTTATAACTACTTGGGCTTGCTTACCTTTGTTATATAAAAGATTTTTAGTAGAACCTCTAGAGGACATTTAAAGCAATGTTTCAATGGTCAGAGTTCCATTTGTGGTTCTGGGATCAGGAAATCATGGTCAAAATACGTGCCAAAGCTCTGATGATGGCATCTAATACAAAATTTCTAAATTCTAATATATGAACGTAAGTCCTGTTTGTTTTACAGCTCAGTGGATCTTAATTTTATTACTTAAATATTACGAATTCATCTTAACAGTGCTTTAACGTGAGTATTTTGAAACTAGCAATGCAATTGAGTGGGTAAATGAAATGTGTTCACAAGGTAAATAAAATGTAACACACTATTTCAGTGTGAACCTTTTTCAGAGGACTAGGACTGTCCACTTCCTTTATGAACTCAATTCAACATGTCATTTACATCAGATATGGGAACAGAGGATTTGAAAATACGGTCCACAGCCCTTATGCTTCTGAGTTCATCCTTCACCTCAGTATGAGTTCATGCTGCTTCTTTTGATGTTCTATCCTACTTACCATGGTGCCATTTTCTGTTGTAGCAGAACTGAAAACGATAGCTCCTTTTTATCTCTAACATCTCCTTTTTCCTTTTCATGGAGCTGGATACTGAAGCAGCATGGTATCTGAATGTGACCACCTGATATGGTATCTGAATTCTGAAGCAGCAGAGCACAGTAGCACACGGAGAACATCTTTTTTAATTGTTTGGTTGTTTTTGATTAATATAGGAGTTCATCTAAATTGGTTCATTTCTATAACCTTGTTACTTTAATTTACCGTTATAATGTAATGCTATTAAATTATGTATATTTTCTAGCGTATTATTTCTTTACTAGAAGCCGTGGTCGTTAGTTGATAAGTTTATGGTGACACTATTGATGTGAAATTCTAAATCTGTCCCTAACTAGAAACAGTATCTCTTGCAAAGCTTATGTCTAAAACCAAAAGACGGAACCTTATCTTCGGTTTTGGGGTCGACCGCCGCTGTGCGCTGGACCAGAAGCAAAGTAGCAAACTGCTGTTGCTTTTATTTCGTTGGGACCAAGGAAAAATCGATGCTACTTTTTGGTGACTTGCACTGCCGACAGCTGCTGCTCCCTAGCTTCTGTCGAAGGAAAAAGCGATCGAAAACGCCGACCTCCTTGTGCAGGAGCCGAAGACGCGCGTTTTGGAAACCGAATGCTCTTATACCAATGGTTCGTTTAGCCTTAGAAAAGACTCACACATCGCAAATAAAAAGAATACAGAAGAATTGCTTCGATCACAATTGCGTAGCCGGTTTTCTAAATTTCTATATTCTCTTACCCTTCTTATATTACAAAATCGATTACAAGTCTCATCGTTATATAGAAAAGCTAATTGCAAGGCAACGACAGAAGCACAGAGCCGCAGACTAAGCATTTGAGTATCTGGCGAGACAAGCATCAGACATTCAGACTTGTCACTCACAACCCCAAAGGCTAAGCCAAAACCACGTGAACCCTGAATTCGCCCACGCAAAAAGCGTGCCTTCCCGCTGCAAAACCACCAGATTTGCAGAAGCCGCGCCGAATTCAGCGGCTATTACGAGCCCAAACCGCACAAATTACTGTGGGCGTGGCTTCGCGGCAGGAAGGCAACTGCTGGGAGGAAATAAACAGAAGGAGCGGTAGGCCGTGGGCCTGCGCTCGATTTATTATGGGCCTTGAGGGTAAGTCCTGACCCTCGAAATAAGGTATATTCTTTTTTGTTACGGCTGATAGTTTTTGGCTACGGCTGATGGTTTTTTGGCTGTCTGCGATAGAGATTACGGAAAGAGAGATACTCGTTTGCAATTTTTGATGATACAGATATTAGTTTTTTAACGTGTACTATAATTAACTTGTAGACCCCATCTTAAAAAATACTCCGTTTAAAAGTTAGTTACTATAGCAAAAGCTAAAAACGACTTTTAGAACCCGCAAAGAACAGGGCCATAATATAGCCTGCTCATCCACGGCCAATTCGTCTTGGCCTGCCAATTAATGAAGAGAATTGATAACAAAAAACTATTCTACGTTTTTTGAGAAAAAATAGTCGGATTTTGGACTTATGATTTTCTTGAAGATTCAAGCTCTGACCAACGAGGTCATCTTCTACAGCGGCAGGAGGTAGTGTCGAAGTCGAAGAAGAACAACGGCGGTGATGAAGGAGAAGGAGACGGTGGGTGGCGTCATAGTTGCATTAGGCGGCGGATGCGGCAGGAGGCGGGCTCGAGCGACGGGCCTCGCTGACTTTTTGGACGACGCTAGCGAGGCAGAGGGGTGACAACCCATTGGGTGGGACAAGAGTGGGCGCTCGCATATGGTCGGGCTGATAAGAGAGGTGGGGCTGATCTAGATCGCAAGATAGAGATCTAACGATCGAAAATCTAACTGCTTTTTAAGAGAAAAACAACTGAGGGCTGAGCTAGAGCTTATATTGTATTGTACGGGCATGTAGTTGTTTTGATGGGACCCATATTACTACTACTGGTTTCTAAATTCCCAACAAATTCGTTTGGTCATCTGAAAAAACAAATTCTTCTGGTGCAAATCTCGAAGCAGAGAGAGGAGGGTAGAGATAGCGGTTGCACGTGCGCTTGAGTTGGGCCAGAGCGCTGGCACTCCAAACTTTTTTTTTTCAACGTACGCCGACGCCGTGCAGGTGCAGGATGCACCCAGCCTAGCTCAGCTGTAACTGATCGCAAGCATGCATGCGGCGTACGCGCACGTCACGGACGACGTCGCGGGCGCGTCGTGGACTTTGGGGCTCTGCTCTGCCGACACGCACTAAGCATAGGCTCAGATCCAGTAATGTGCCGGTGCATGGCCGGCGGGTGCGTGTAACGATCTCTTTTTTTTTTGGAAGAGAGTCGTTATACTATCCATAACAACAGATCAAGTTTAGTTACGAATAAAAAATGTATTACGCTTGCTCAAGAATATTTTAAAATGTTTAATTTGATTATAATATGGTTTAATAGTTAATTTTAGAAATTTTACAGGTATTAAGTCTAAAACTTAACTTATATTTAGAAAACAGAAGAAATCTTTATAAGAATATTTGATTGTGGTCATAATTCTAACATGAAAATTTGAAGTATTATTTTTTTTTTGATATCTGTTCTGATGAAGATAAAGCATGATGAGACTCAGATCTAGTAGTGTGCCAGTGCATAGCGGGCACGGGCGCGTCTCCCGTTAATCTCGATGGAGCGGCGGGTGCTTTGCTCAGACGCGCAAGGCGAAGCCACCGACCGAGCCCCGACCGGCCTTTGGGTCAGTGACGACGCGACTCCGACCACGCAGCGCACCGCAAAGTAGCACACTTTTGACCTGCCTGCCCGGCTTTGCTGCCTTCAATTCCGTGTAATTGTTCTCACTCACCTCCCATAATTGATTGAACCAGAGAAAGGACTAAAGAGAACTCAAACAGGGAGAGAAACGCGTATGGAACAAAAACCATGGTCAGGAGGAAGCAGAACCCGCTTCATTAGCTTCTAGATTTTTTTTTTAATTTTCAGTTTATTTAAGCTAAAAACCACTTAAAACACAATAGTTTCAAATTTCGGCTTATTTTGATTTTTGATTTTTGATTTTTTTCTTCGTATTTTTTTATATTGTCCGTGACGATATAACATTTTTTTAAATTATTTTTATTTTTTCTATCTTTTTTAATAAAAACTAACAATCACTACAGTATAATTTTAACTTAATTAAAAGCTGAAGTCTTAAGCCATTTTGAGCGGCCCCAAGAGCAAGTAAAGGATGTAAAAAATCATGGCTTTGTTCATGCCACAGCTGACAAAATCTACGGCCTCACCCATGGAGGCATGTAATTAAGAGAGCGTTCAAAATGGCATTGACTTATGATTTTTTTACTGAATGAGTTGACTTATTTTGTATAATTAAATTTAAAAATAATTAAAAATAGAAAAAACATGTTAGCCCATCGGACAATGTAAAGGAATACGAAAAAAAGAAAAGGTAAAAAACCTAAAAATCTAAAAAGATGAAATTACTGAATAGTAAAAAAAGCAGAAACTAACTTTAAATTGAAATGAGCACAACCTTAACAATGATTTGTGCAGAGGTCTGACTAAAGCAACAAGACACGGGTTGCAGAATCGGTTAGGGTCACCAAGGTTGCAAGACCATATGGTATCAACCATGAAGTGATTAGTATTTATTGACACTATTTATACCTTACTTTTGTTATTTAAGTTTGATTTTATGAGAATTTGCAATGTGACCTATGCTCTCTGTAGCACCGGTTGATCAACCAGGAAAGGTGGTCTGATCGGCTTGGTAGCTACGATTAGACCAAGCCGATTAGACCAACCCTCTATCAAGTTGTTGAGTTTGTAATATGGTTTTAGATGTGAGTCATAGACACCGGTGTCTATGCAGTGTCAGTCATAGTGTGTCTATACGGTGTTAGTCATATGATTTACATGCATATGTTAGTCATAGTGTAGATTCATGCATATGTTTTGTTAATTGAGAGTAAAGTACATGTCATTTGTGCTCGAATCGATTGTTTTGTCTTTGATGTGCAGGTGCTTTGATGATGGATTGCGGCTAATGGCAAGACGAAGGCTTGGTAGTCATAGAGTGTGGTATAAGTCTGGATAGAGTATCATCTCAAGCCGAGAGCATGGAAGAAAGACACCGATTTTGAGGAGGCAATGTATGCATGTGGTGTGCTAAATGGTCTTGTGTGTTTCAAGTGGTGGTGGCCTTGGCGCAGCCATACAATCTTGGCGATAAGTCATTAGCATCACATTATCGTAAAGACTGATGGGTGGCAATTAGAAAAATTGTTCAAAACCGGGTGGAGTAGCGTTTTGCAAAATCATGACATTGACCTAAGTGGTTTAAGTCATGTCTTTGTAGATGAAATGTCTTATCAGGCTTGTCGAACCTTTGAAAAGTCGCACGTTGAAAAGCATGCAAATGTGTGTAATACAAAATTCATTTGTGTGTGGGTTATCGAATTCCCTAATTGTAAATGGTGTGATCTACTAAGTAGTTGTTGAGTTGTTAGGGTTAAGTGAGATATGAGAAGCATCCACTATACAAGCCTTGTATTGAATTGAGTCATGGGAGACTCCAAAATTAGGGTTAGGGTTTTCTTGTGTTAGAACCTTGTGTATGCTCTCTAAGCGTAGAGTTCTGCTATCCTGAGGGGTTGGTTGTAAAACATTCCTCTCCAAGTGACATGAACATCCAAAGTTTATCCAAATGAGTTGTGCCATAGATCCTTCTAGTGATATGCCCTAGAGGCAACATTCTTGATTTGTTTATGATACATTACTTTGTTTTTGTTTGATCAATGAGTATGTGACTTATTCATGAGACTCTTTTGAAATGTTGCTATTTCTAAATGTGCTAAGAATGTGTAAGATGTGTAGATATCTTCTGGAGATAAAATCCCATCCATCTAGGTATGATCTAGAGGAAGCTCTTGAGTTTACTCAGTTTTCCTCAAAAGGGAGGCGATTTGGGGTTTATGTTTCTGTGAGTGATTTGGGTTGAATTTGTGGTATGATCTAGCTTATTACGATATGTGAGAACCCATCCAAGATTACCTAGATCATCTAGGCCTCATGAGCAAGAGTAGACTGAGTTTTTCTTTTTTATTCAGTTTTGCTGCAACCTTCCTTCAAATGAGAAATATCAGAACTTTGGCAATGATTCTTCCGATTGTTCATTGAAATATATTTATGATATTCTAGAGAAGGTGTATTAAGTTTCAAGTGATTTGGAGCCTCAGTTTGAGAGTAGCCTTATTTTATGGTTCGAACCTGGTTTTGGTTCAACAGAATTTTAGGAGACAAATGGCCCCAACCTTCTTGTGGTTGTGATCTTGGTTTGGTTGAAATTTCAAGTCATTTGGACTTTCCAGATGAAAGTTGTGTGATTTTTTTGTTTTCTTCAGGCTTAGTTTTTTGTTCTAATCTGAGGGATATGTAGTATCGCCCATTTTTGTTCTAATCTGAGGGATATATAGTATCGCCCATTACATGGCGGTAATACCATACCTTTCATGGTGGTAGTACCTCTATGAGGTGTCAAGTATCGTTTGGCTCTTTTTTTGGGATTATCTATGAGTTCTTAGGTTCTAATCTTTATAGATTATTATAGCTATTTGAGTGAACAACTAACAATCTTGAGGCAAAATATTTTAGGAAAATTGTTATCGGTGTGTCTCCTATTCACCACCCCTCTATTTGTTATCTTCTGTACTACAAGTTATATCAGAGAGAGGTTGCTCTTTATTTGATCTTAACTAATCTTAAGTAATGGCATTGAAGGGATATCACAACAAGCCGCTTGTTTTTGATAGGGATGATTATCTCTATTGGAAGATAAGGATGGTGATGTATATCGAGGCTCAAGGTTTAGCCATTTGGAACAAAATGAGAAGTACTTTTGTTGTGCTTGCTGATGATGTGGTCCTTTGATGTGACCACACCACATACTTATACAACCAAAGCTTCCAAGAATAAACAAATGGTGAATTCGTTTCTTCGGTTTTAATTTATTTTTATTGAGAATATGATGCTATCTAAAGATGAAAATGTATTTTTGTCTAGCTGTGCAAGGAGGGTTGCATCAACGCTATGCGCTCGTGGTTGGGGTCCACCTAAAGGGAAGCTGACCAATATATCAAGACCAAGTCAATGCTTTCCCCAACTCTTGTTCAAGGTCACCACGTCACTTTTGGATCAATTCAAGAAAGAGTTCAAGTAGGACACATTTTGAAATTCAATTCGGCCTTTAGATCAATTTGGAGTCAGCCTGACAGGTCGAACTTTAAATGTGCATAAATTTTGCATAAAAACTCCGTTTAGGGTGTGCAAGTACAGCAAAGAAAGAAGAGCTCGTTCGCTTTCCAATGGATTTGGCCTCACCTCCAAATTCGTTCTGTGCGCATTGGAATCATTAAAACAAACCAACGCTGACTCAGCCTGATAGGATCAACTTTAAATGCTCATAGATTTCGCATCAAGAGTCCAAATGGAATGTGTGAGTACAGCATGGAAAGCTTATTTCGTCTTCTTTCCAACGGATCTGGCCCCATCCCAAAATTCCTTTTGTGCGCGACGCAATCAACAAAACAATCTTCGGTTTTGGAAACAAAGATAGAGTCCGCTATTATTTGATTACTTTCCATGTGTAAGAACATTCCATAGGCAAGGGCCTGCGTGCCCCTATAAATAGAGGCTCATTTGGCCATATAACCGAGGCTTGTTTAGATTAGTTTTTCATCGTGAAAATTCATCGTGTGTTCTTGTGTCGACTAGACCAACAATTGCGATTGCAAGCCTCAACCCCTTTGTGTTCCTCAGTCATATTTGCAATAAGATTGCTCTTTTCTCTTGTTCTTGCTTGTTCTTCGTTTGCTTGCAGGAATTGAACCTCGTGTTCAGGTCAACCGCGTTCTTGGCACGGTTGATATCGACTAGGGTGTGGTGTAGCGATTGCAAGACGGACTTGGTCGTCTCGGTCAAGTAGCCTCTTTATCAACGTCATATCAAATCGAAGTTATGCTTCTCATCGGAAGATCGGGCCACCCCTCATCATCCTTAATGTTGTTTAGTCAGCTGATGATTATGATTATCTCTATTGGAAGATAAGGATGTTGATGCAAATACTAAAGCACACAACTTTTGATCTAATGCCTAGAAAGATCTAAGTTCAATCGAATAGCTCATCTTGCATCTGTTCATGAGATCTAGACGACACTTGCTGCTTACCATGAGGGAATGTTGAAAATAACAAATTGCGTGAGGATCAATTCAAGAATGACTGCCAAAAGCTGGAGATGGAACCTGAAGAGTCCATCGATTCCTTCTTTGTTAAATTTCACAAGATCCTGAGTGATCTATGCTCTGTTGGTATGACCTATATATGCAAATGCCGACAATGTGGCTCATGCTATAAGTGCTATTGACATAAGTGCTTGGAAAATGAAAGTCACACCCATCAGTGACAAAAGCGGACTTTACCAACTATGAAAGTGGATAAGCAATATTCATGCCTTAATACCCCTGAGATGGACATCATAGCCAAGAAGTTCAAAAGTCCGTACACGATGACTCTTGTGAGTGATCCTATCAAGAATATCATTTATTTTGAGAATGTTTCTTCTAGCTTTTCATTGTCATGTTTTTAAACCATGAGCGATGAGCAACTTGAGAACTTTTTCATAGATGATCTAGCCCTTATTACTAGTCGATTCACCCGTGCCTACTATATAGCAAGAGAGCTTAGGAGGTGGTTCAATTGTTTGTTTTGCGTGTAGTGAGATAGGACATTTTGTGCTTATTGTCCTAACATTTTGAACAAAGATGAAGATGATCGTAGGAAAAAAGATTACAAGAAGGACCACATCAAGGATTACAATAAGAAGGCTCATCGACCTTTCAAGAAGAATGACACAAGTAGGAAGACAATCATGTCGTTGCAATCATGTCGTTGCTTACAACTCTCAATGATCGGGACATGAGTGATGTTGATCCTAGGACTTAAAACGATGAGGAGGAGTAAAGAAAGGAGAAGAAGTCCGGTGGCTTCACTGGTCTATGCCTCATAGCTGATAGCGATATTGATTCCTATAGTATGCATGACAAGGATGATCCTACATTGAGGATGATATGAGGTAGGTTTCTTTGATTCTCTCATACTTAAATATGATAAATTAGCAGCTAATCATATAAAGCAAATTAAGAATTTGGAACAATTAGTGAAAATAAATAATAAGTTTAAAGTTGAAAATGAGGTCTTAGTCTTGCAAATGGATAGGTTTAGAATTACTATTCCTGTCTTGACAACTATGATACTTGCATTTCTTTGTGTGCTACAATTAATAAATTGAGATCTTTTGGGTCATCTTTGCTTGGACAACTAGAAAATATTAGAGCTAAAATTATTGATATCAAGGCTAGTCCATGTTCTAGTTGCTTAAGAGCTGAGGATATTTCTAGAGCCAGTGCTTTACCATACGTGAATTGTGATGAATTGGAAAACAAGCTTACCATGTAAACTGAAAAATTGCTCCAATTCAGTCATAAATATTCTTGTGCTTATTGTGAGTTTAGGGAAAAAATAAAAGAATTATTTGACGAGCTTAATCTTGCTAGATCTGAATCTTGTGATATTTGCCTAAGCTCAATTTTAAAATTGAAGTTCTCAATAAGATGTTGCAAGACAAACATGATAAAGAATTTATTGCTCCTTTTTGTGCTTCAAATATTGATTCTATTACTCTAATAACTTGTGCATTTTGTGCTGAAATTAGAAATGAATTTGATGATATGTATGCAGCATTTAGAGTTAAATTTGATGAGCAGTTGTGTAGAATTAAGAATGTGTTTTCTATTTTTCTTTGTAAGTTTTTGAAGCTAGAGATGACTGTGAATAAGGAGAAATACAGTAGAATTGTTGAAAACCAAATCTGTGAGTATTGCATTATGTCGTGAGGTCATGCGTAAAACTAGTAGAGTATTAATTCTTTGTGTATCCGTCATCAATGCACGGAACCATGCTCGCTTGTTGTTTATTATGGATAATTGTACCGCCATTAATTGAAATTGTTTACAGGGTAGGTTAGAGTAGACACAGCTAGTTTAACACTTACAACACTCTTCCATCGCCTAATTAACCTACCTCATTTTTCGCTGGAACACAGAAATACGTCATTTTCAAGTTTCAACTACAAGGGTCAGAACTCATGTCATCCATGCCTTTTTCGTTCTATACAGCTAGTCAAAGGAACACGTGACTATTCGAGTAGCACATCAAAACCAAAAGAAAAGAAATTGCTGAAGAAATGAACGAACAAATATAGAAATTGCTATGAACCGGACATTCGACGTGCTTGGATGATCCATTTCCAACTAGGTTCCCACCTCTTATCTTATCCATTGAACTTGGCTTCAATCATTTCCATCTCCACCATCTTTCGCTCGATCCAGTACCAGCCCCCGCAGGCATCTTCCTCTTCTGTGTGAGCTCAAGCCAGGTTAGACACCGAGGACCTTTCTCGGGAACCGCCAAGCTCACCATCCCCCGTCGGCACCCTATAGAAACCGTCGCCAGCCACCCTCTCCGCCTCACGCCTCCTTAGCTTTGCCTACTCCTCTGCGCCGCCCACCCCACCACCCCAATTCAAGCTCTTGCTCCCGCTCCTACCGCCCTAATGAAGTTAACATATTTCCCACCTAATGAACTCATGTCATCCATGCCTCTTCCGTTCTATACAGCTAGTCAAAGGCACACGTGACTATTCTAGTAGCACATCAAAACCAAAAGAAAAGAAATCGCTGAAGAAACGAACGAACAAATACAGGAATTGCTATAGATCAGACGTCCGACATGTTTGGATAGCCTATTTCCAACTAGGTTCCACCTTTTATCTTATCCATCGAATTTGGCTCCAATCATTCCCATCCTCATCATCTCTCGCTCTTTCCAGTACTAGCCCTTGTGGTGCCTTCCTCTTCCACGTGAGCCTAGGCCGGGTTAGACATTGAGGACCCCTCTTGGGAGCCGCCGAGCTCACCATCCCCGTCGGCACCCTGTAGAGACTGTCGCCAGCCACCATCTTTGCCTCTCGCCTCCTCGGCTTCACCTACTCCTCTGCGCCACCCATCCCACCGCCTCGATTCGAGCTCTCGCTTCTACCGCCCTACCCCACTGCTAGCCCCGAATCCTATGCGGGGAGCATTGGCTTCACGACTGCAACTACCATATGGGATTCACACTGCACAAGCTCCGCCGCCTTCTCTTCCAGCGTCGGATCCAAGCCGCGCATGCCACCTTCCTGCCGCCGCGCCCGAGGGCCTCGTCGCCACCTGCCAAGAGGTAAGTGTTTGCTTTTTGCTACAACATTCTAATTTCATGTATGCAACAATAAGCAATAACCGATGCAACATTGAGATTTTTATCAAAATATTTTGTTATATACATGACCGAAAATTATTGCATACATGAGTAATAGAAGTTACAGCTGATCATACAACGATAGCACCCGGATTAAAGTCCGGGCACTAACAACTCCCAACAAATACTCCTCTCCTTGGCAAGCCGCCGCGCGAAAAGTCTCGATCGGGACAATTGACATCACACGAGGAGGGGATCGACGACGACGACTGCCCGGCTAGCTAGGCTGTGTGAACGCATGCGTCGTAGAATCGGTACTTCCTCCCTTCCCCCGTTTCTTCTCTAGATGGAGAAGCATCAGTGCCATGAATAACGATCATTCGTTAACTTCACTTAGGCCTACAAAGCATCAATTATATTTTCCAAAGACTAATCCAATGGAGTGGCAGGCATGCCCTTGACTAAGCAAGTGATAAGTACTCCTACGACGAGATTGAGATTGAGATTAAGAGGTGCTTCTGGTTCTAGAATTCTGGTTTCTGGTTTATTTTTTACTATTTATAATTTTTGTTTTTCTAGCTTTTCAATATTTTTTAAAGTTTTTTATCAATTCTTTTTTTCGTATTCGTTTATATTATACGTGATGACTAACCTATTTTTTTTCTATTTTTAATTTTTAAAAATTAATTACGTTAAATAAGCTACCGTTAACTACAGTGTAATTTTAGTCAGTTACAATACAATTTTATACGAGTGGACAGTGGCGGCTATGACTACGAATGGGTTCTACAATCCTTCACGATCTTAAATTTCCACAATCCTGCTAATTAACTGTAAGTGCACTACTAGTACAGATATTCCCATGGAAAAACTTGCCAGTGGTATTCGGAAAAAAATTCCTTATTTTAAATAGAACCTTAAACTTTTCCTTTTGCTTGACCTTGAAGCGATTGCATATACTACGGCCTACTGAGGCGACGAATAACAGCTCAAAGACTCACCCGCTACTCCAACTTGGACTTAGCTTGACTCGCAATTAAGGTTTAATTTTTGAGCTTGGTTTTTCCTCTTTTTCACAAAGTTAGGAAATACCCAAGCCCATACATTCCCTTCAAAGTACATTGAGCTAGTAGCTGAGAAAATCCTAATAAAATCCACACAAGCTAGGGAGATCGATCCCCACATAGTATTTCGTTTTTACATTCGAAATAACGTACTGTCATCAATCCAAGCCCTGGTTAAAAAACCGGACCTGTATATGCATGAGTACCTCTCGCACAACAAACTGTCAACTGTAATAACTTGGATTAAAAGGAAAAGGAAACTTCATGCATAGCTATTTTTTGTTTTTGTGGTTTTGACTTCGATTTCTCCTGAAACCGAAATAAACGGAGCGGTTTCTCTAAATGGCTTCCTACTTCTCCAAACGTCTTCCCCAGTGGCGGATCTAGGACAAAAGTTTAGGTTGAGCGAAGTGGAATGGACCAAGAAACAGTAGCAACATAAAATATACACAATTCACATTGTAAATTCGCATGATTCATCAATAAAGTTGTAAATATAATGTTGAAGATAGTACCTCACTAATAAAGTTAACACAATTTTCCGCCAAAATACCAAATAATTAAATTTTCTATTTTGAAGAAAAGACGAAGTAACAACCTATCGAAAGTAGATCGATTAGTAAGTGTTAAGATTAATTTATCATATTTCACAAAAAAATATTGAATATGAACAAACCAAAAGACATATTGGTAAATCACTAAGTATGATGGCTTGGAGCACGAGTACTTGGTCTTGAGCCGCTGCTGCTTAATGTAGTACTAAAGTAGCTTTTTAAATCTAGCAAATTAACCAACAAACAAAGAATAAATTTTCAATCCATTTGGTTTTGACAAATTACATTAATACATCATCGGGCATCCTACATTCCTATTTTCTACCAATTACCTTTGGATTTAGGCTTCTTCTTTTCCTGTTGTGGAGGAGGCGTTATACCCTCTACAGCCCCGCCCTCTCACCTCTACACACTGGACTGAAGCCGAAATGCCAAGTCCCACGCTACGCGCGCCCGTCGGCCGCTGTCGTTCCTGGTCTGCGCCACTGTCGCTGGATGCGCATGCACCCATAGCCTGCTAGACGCTGCGCATGCCCGTTGCCCGCTTGCGCCACATGCCTTGGCTATCGAGCTTAACGAGCTATTATTGAGCTCTTTTTGAAATTGACATAGTTCAACATAAAAAATTTTATCATTTAAGTGGTTATTTTAAATTTGAGCTACCTAGTCACTCTCGAGTTGAGCTTCGTTAACCTTTTTTTCACTTGAAATGGACTCGTTTCAATTTTCAACACATTAACTATTGTAATTAAAGCAATTTTGATTCGAGGCTTAATGAGCTTTTTTTCTAGCCTAGGCCCCGCCGCCGCGTGTGCGCATCCTCGCCTCCTTAGTCCTCGACTCGGGGCTAGGGTTAGGGTTTGCACTACCAGACTACCTCTTTGCCCTCAGGTACCTCTTGCTTTTCAATTTTCACTTGGGAGTTGTCGAGTTGGGCCTTGCTTTGCTTTTTTTACTTTGGGCCTTGGCCCCTTGCCTTCGGGCTTCGACAGTTGGGCTTCCTACTAATCATGCAATTAGGCGTCGGTAGATGGTAGGTGGCAGCAATGAGGTAGCAACACGTAGCGTTCGGCACTTCGGCTAGCCGTCGGGCGGCCATAGAGAACTGGAGTTTGGAGATGGAGGAGGTACTGGCAGTATGGTTTATCTCGGATGACTACCATATTTGACCTATAGGTAGATCCGTTCTTAATTTTTTTAAACTCAAAATCGTATGTAACATTCGTATAGCCATCTCCACTATCCCAGAATATGTAGATGAAAACCTCCCGCCGCAGTACAGGTGCGACTAGGCGATCGAGTTTGACATTGGCATCAAGTCAAAGTTGGTGGAGCACTAGCGAAGCAATTAATTAGTCAAAGCTCTGCTTGCTAGTACTTGTGGTAGTGGTTGAGCTCGCAGCTGAGAAGAAAGAAAGGGTCTACTTTTAATGTGGCACGTGCGCGAATGGTCGGTCGGTCGGAGGGACCAACCGGCCGTCAAGCGAATGAGTAACGTCCACGCCAGGCAGACTCGCACGCGACTTACTAACGTGCGCTAGCTGGTGGTATTTGACATTCCATTTACCGGTCTCGCCCATCAAATGCTTATACACGTAGGATTATATTGGCAGTGTGGTTGTCCGAATCAATCTCAGTTAGCACAACTCAAGACAAACTCCTGCACCGCTGAGACCGACTTTTTCAGGTCACGCATGACTATATCGATTGTCATCGGCTCGTAAGCGATAATTTTGCCTATGATTTATAACTTTTGATTATAGTTTATTAGTTTAATAAATAATAATTATTAAATGAAATTAAAATAAAATACTTGTCTAAAAGTCAAAAAGAACGGGACCTTCAATAAGTCAAACAGGCTAACTTGTGAAAAAAAGCATTCGTCAGTGCTAATTAAAATTTCTACCATGCAAAATAATAAGTCATGTGAGTAAAGATCATGGATTATTAACACTAGATGCATAGTGCAATGGAAGAAGACTTGAAGCAGCCCGGTTTAACGTAGTACACGTTAGTATAGTAGAAGTAGTCAATCGTACATCCAATATCTTTGGAAAGCGATCACATGAAGTCGATCTTCCTCTAGCAGTAGTCGATCTTCACAAGCCGATTTTTTTCTTCTCTGATTATCCCGATCAATGTTGCAATTGTAGTAGCCCCTCTATCGAAGGTCACACATCCAAAAATGAAATGTTGTACGCCGGTATGCTAGTATCAGCATGTATAGCAGGACCTTCAAAAGAAGACGACTAAGGTTTAGGTGGGTAGTGAGATATCTCTCTCTTTTCCATAACCCAATACACCTTTCATATAGATCCCGATTGAATTTTTATCCAATATGAGTAAAGATCGTATCCTACTCTGAGTCTATCATCTGGACTGTTATTTTTCCAACCCATTAAGTGTAATTCTGTAGGTTCATGTATACTTGGTTGTAACTTGAAAATACCTTTTTAACCACTTGTCGGTAGCAGTCCCTAGCAGAACAAATCAACCCTCAAATATACACAAAGATCAAACAGAATTAACCTTATGCAATGTGGTCTGCAACTAGACCTTAATCACTTACAGTCAGTTCATAACTCCATACAACCAGGCTGTATCCCCATACAACCAGTTCACAGACCAATTTATGATGTGTCCAACCAGTTCACGACCAGTCAATATACCCACATGACTAGTTTGTATATGGTTAGACTAAATGACATATTTGTGTATTCTTCTTTTGCCTCACGATATCTAACAAACTCTAGGTGACAAACATGTCATATATGAACTGTTAATCTTTTCCCGATCTAACGATGGATAACTTCATGTGGTCAACTCTTCGACCACTCATGATATGACTATGCACTTTCTTTATCCAATCACATTGAGATTCTAAAGATATCTGTCATGTTATGTAGGAGGGGCAATTCCCATATTTGACCAGACATATTCCTCCGCATATTCATAGCATACTTGAATGCTAATTTTATAATTACCGAGTTACGAAGTAGCTTTTGGCAACCTTCAAATGTACTATTACACATGTAGAAAACTATGCTGGTCTCAAGTACAAGGATTATACAACAAAATTGCTTAAAACTAACTGATGACACATAAAAACATAACAATATCAATAATATCTTAAGATGAGTCAATCCGATACCATGTTCTCTAGCATGTGTCCACATTATTAATTTGATATCTCTATATTTATGATCTGTGAAATATGACCATTACTTAATACATGTGCTAATATATAAAATATAATTGTCCCACATAATAATATATGACTAGGGATAATTTAGAATAACATCGAAACATAATTAAAATGTTTCACGAACAAATTACATACTGATTGATCAATACAAAAGATATTTATTTAATGGATAAAATAACTTATTATTTAAAAGATCATCAACATAGAAGTGATTCAATAATCTCTATAATTATCTTTAGGGTATATCACTAGCACTAGGGGCGGTCCTCTAGTAGTTTATGGGTGTTCAGCTGAACACCCATTATTTTTTTTACAAAAAATACAATATATACTTATATCACACATATATAGTCTTAACTAAGCTAAAATGCTATATATTTGTATCAAAAAATATTAATTAGCCTAATCCAATCCATACATCCCTCTTTTAGCCTACTAGAGCTCACTCTACGCCACTAGAGCCCCCCACTGTCCAAATTTTGTAAAGCCCCAATCAGCCATCCAAGTCCTAACTCTAATTGGTTCATTTCTCTGTCTCAACGCGGTGGTGGCGTGTAGGTGAAGGGTGAGGAAGCCGGCTAGATGGGAGGCACAATGTAGTGCCGTAGTGACGCAAGCTCATACTGGCCACACGTGGCGGCGGCCATGGAAAGGGAGACGGAGTGCGTGCCGTGTAGTGGTGGCCAACGATAGCGAACTGGTGAGAAAGTGAATCAATTCCCAAATCAGGTCCACCAGTGCACTTTAGGAGCGAAGTAAGGTAGCAAGGCAATATGGGTAAGCAGGAAAGTGATGCGGCGAGTTGGGTAGTGACGTGACGAGTAGGGAGATATGAAATGTATGACGTTGTGGTGAGGTCTCATACCCACATTTGCATTCGGTCTCCCACTCCCTCTCCTAATTCCAAAATTAGCAAATCCCAAATAGTTCATTGAATAATTGTGCCTTTGTGAAATGTAGATAGTAAAATCTTCAAAAATAAAGAAGAAGTTTACCATTTTGAAATCTTTCTAGATAGTGTTGGTTAATTAAAATAACGAAGGAAATTACTTTGAACTTTTAAATTGGTTAATATAAAATTTTGAACAAGTTAGCGAGATGGTTCTAGGGAACAATGAAATCACTGTCCGTAAAATTGCATGAGTGATCGTAGAGTTAAAATTGGATTTTGCTTAATTATTTTGTAATTTTTCTATATTATTTTGAGATGTTTTTAGTTAGGACAGTTTATACTTCGATTTTTTTCCATAGATGATTTTTTTAAATAATATTTTATTAACTTTGAATATCCACCTTAGAAATTCTGGATCCACTACTGACTAGCACTCGACAGATTAGTCTAGACACGGCTGACTTTCTCAGATATATGCACGAATACGTCCATTACTGTCATCGACTCTTAGGTTGTCTTGTGAATCTTTGACGAGTCTACATGTATATAGGGGGGAACATTAGTCCGCGTAATTGCGTAAACTGCAACCCCACGGTGATAGTCGTGTACTGTGTATATGAGATAACTTGTTTTTAGTGGTGGCAATTATCCCGTGGAGTGAGGCCCCACAGGAAATATCTCCATACTTATTCCATTGCCATGCCTACTTGTTTTAGTCCTTCTCTTCTTGTACTGTCATTCTCCGTCATTCTCAACATCCCTGTGAGCTGATCCTAGCAGTCGGCAGTCACTGCTGCAGCCCCCTCTATTTTCCAACCGTCCCTTGACCGCTACCTGCCAGCTGGACTGTCATGTTATAAAAATAATTATAGTAGTACAATAACAAGTTCTCGGATGGATTCTTTTTCAATTATACTTAGATTTTGGCTTTAGTTTCTACGGTGACTAGTTTTTGACTGTGTATTTTTTAAAATAGTGTTTATAGAAAGATTGTAGTAGACACTGTATCGAATTCAGATATACCGATCAAAATCGTATGTAACTATTTTCCTCTATGTACTGTCTCTCGCAAACGGTCAAAATTCAAAAACTATATACCATATGTCACAGTCTAAAAGAACCCACCCATTTTCTTAGCAGAATATGAGTAGGGTAATGTGTTTTTGATTTGCTTATCAAAAATCAAAATAAATGGAATGACTTTTTAAAACAACTTGTTGAGCCTAAAATCATATGTGTTATCTGCGTCGGCATTTGTGCCATCCGCTGCCATCTAAAAAAGTATAGATAAAAACCATCAGTCTTAGTCTAAAAGAATAGGGCCAAGCTAGCTAGGATGAATTATTATATTTCACTTAAATTAACAAGCAGAACATTTGGAAAATCAAATTCTCATGCTACCCATAGTATAACAAACTTCTTAGGACTCAAGAAAGTAACTCTGCGAAGCTGGAACCAGAATAAAAACATATACAGGTTATGTTTTTTTGAGTTATGACTGATAATTTTTGGTTATAGCTGATGATTTTTATTTATGTTTTTAAGATGGTAGTAGATAACGTAGACACCGATATGAATTGAGTATACAATTTTAGGTTCGAAAAGTCATTTAGAGAATCTATTTTAAGAAGTTGCCTAATTTATTTTAACTTTTGAGGAACTAAAAAAAGGCATAAACGCGTCTCTCAAACTGATTTCACTTGTATTGTATCTTCCCAGAATGAAGCAGTGAGAGTAGTATCTAGTACAAACCACCGACACATGGCAATATTAACATCTGCTTCTAGAACTACTGAAACGATTAAGCAGTGACTGTGTGATACAACTTCGTCGATGTTACGGTCATCCTGACTGGACGTTGGACTTGAACGCAAGACTAAAAATTTGCTTTCCATCTGGCAAATCCTGGACTACAAGCTCTTCTCACAAACAGGAAGCAATCGCAGCGTGTCAAGTAAAAGGCAAATGCCCTATTCTTTTTTACTTTTGATTTCTATTTTTTGACTTTTAGTTTTTAGAAGTAAAAAACCAAACATCAAAACAGGATAGCCCTTTAAATCGGATTCTTCAAACAACTTTTTTGAACCCAAAATCGTGTGTGCCATCCGTATCGGTGTTTTCACCGTCCACTGTCATTTAGAAAAGTGTAGATAAAAACCGTTAGCTATAACAAAAAAAACCATCGGTCAGAGCATAAAAGATCACACCAAAGCCTTTCTCGCATAAAACTGCAACATTGGTCACTAAGGGTGATTTGGTTGTGGATGAGGGTGGATGGATTTGGTGGGATGGGATGATCTAAGTTACTTGTTTGGTTTGAAGGATGGGATAGTACAGGTTGTTCTTTGGTTGATAAGACGAGGGTGGATAGAATAATCTAATTTTGTATTTGGTTGAATGAACAAAGTTGAATGAGATGGACCGGATAACCCCCGGTGAGATTAACTCAGTTAACACATTTCTAGCCTCCCTACTTGAATAGAGGGTAATTGCCCGCTAAGACTATGAGCTCCTCTGAATATCATCAATAATATTTTCATGCAATCAGTTACACATCATAGATGAAGTGGTTCTCTCGTATCTGTGCATCTCTTGATGACTCAAGGGAGAGATCCTCCTGAGCTATACCATATGAACAGATAAACAGTGATGAGCTTGGTCCAATTGAGTTTTAGAATTTTTCATATTTTTCTATTTTCAGAAATTAGTTTTAATTAAACTGAGCAATAGAAAATAGCAAATAAATCCAGAAAATTCCTTAAGACATAATGAACCCAAATAAAATACTTTCAGTGAATTTTAATATTTAATTTAACCATATTAAATCTTTTTAATTAATAAAAATTTATTTTAAAATTGTATTAAATCCAGAAAAAAAAATCCAAAATGCTGTACTTCCTTTTAAATGCTTCAAATAAATTCTGAAAAATAGGATATTACAACCGCGCGGTTCGGCATCTCGAGAGAGTGTTCCACGAGCACGTATCGCTCCATCCAGGACGACTTGGTTCGGTTCACTAGACCAAACACGGGGATAGCAACGTATAAAGAGCCATTCGATTCACGTACGCGCTGCTCCGCCGAACCAGACGCATCCTAAATGTCCATTGGTAGGGCCAGCGATGGCACGGAAGAATACGTCCAGTCAATTTCACGAGCCGAAATGAAATCGCGGCGCCCATCGAGTTCACATTTGATCGAACCGTCCTCCGACAAATGCATTGCATGTATATATCTCGATAGTTTTTATATCCTCTGGAGTAGAAGGTGCTGTTGGATCCGTCGGACATTGCTGACTAAGCTGGCCTCTCATGAGAGTTTTATATAAGGATTCCATATGGGGATAGCATATGGGTTTAGATTTGAGCAATGTGGTTTTTGAGGGAACAAATGCACACGAAGAAAACAAATCTACAGGCAATAGTTAAATTTATGGTGCAAATTCGATTTTTAAGTTTAGATTCTCTGTTCCTGTCAATAACGGGTCTCTGCAGTAACCTGCCGGCGCTTCACTACCCATCCTTTCCTTCCTCTGCTCCGTCAATCGCAGGTCTGCAGTAACGTGCCGGCGCTTCACTACCCATTCTCTCTTTCTTCTCGTCGATACCAGGTCCCTCTAACCTCTGCACTATCCATCCAGGTCCACTGAACGCGTCCTCTTGGGCCCCAGAGCCGAAAAAACGTTTCGATCCTAATTCCAAGCTTGCTGCTAGAAGCAAATCCCTAACCTTTTACTAGAAACTAAGTATGTAGTACTTAATGACGCCGTCAGTCAAACAAAAGGGGTGCTGATTATGGATTAGTAACCCATAGCATCCGTCATAAACTGAAACAACCGAAAATTCTGAAAATTTTGAAATTGAAGTTTTCGGTAAATCTAAAAGCCCAGCCAAAAATTCGCTTTTCTTTTTTCGGAAATACGCTTTCCACTCTGAGGAAACGTTTTCTGGTTGGTCGTCTTCTCCCCTGTTGCTGCTCACCTTGTCTCATGCCACCAGTCGCTCGCGCCACACTACCTCGATCAGTTCGTCGCCTTCGCCTGCACCAAACTACACCTACACCAACATCCTAGCACTAAACCCATGTGACTGTCCACACCACCATCCACGCGCCGAGCACACTGGCGCACCACTCCTATCACCACCACCTCTCACCGTCTTTTTAGCTAAGCCCCTTGACTATCTCCACCTCTTTCCGCACCACCGCACGCCCGCTACCACCCCTCCTTTGGCCGCTCCATCCACGTCGTGTCATAACTACCGACACCCAATTCCTCGTCGGTGAGCCCCGAATTCGATTCTTCACCACTGCCGCCTCTCTAATCCAATTAACCACATCATTAGCATCACTACAAAGCTAGCCTTAGCTTCCCACCTAGCATCACCACCTCTAGCTTGCCGCCACCGTGAGCCACTGCCCCACCGCCTATGGTCACCATCACCGGAGCACCTCAGGCCACACCGAGCTAAGCCATCACTACCATAGAGCTCCCCTCATCTCACTGATGCTCAAATCACCGCCACGACCTTCCCCATTCTGGCCACGCGCCACCATCGCCGCCTCTGTCTCATTCTCCATGAGAGCAAACTCAGCATGGTCCGGAGTGGACTGGGCCACACACCCTATGGGCTAGCAAAGCTAGCCTAGGAGCAACTCTCGATCCAGTAAGCTAAATTGGGTTAAGCCCAGTAACAACCAACCCAGGCCAATGCTATTCATTCAACCCAACCCAAACACTGTTCAATCCGATTCGTTACACAATAAATAAGTTCAACACTGTTCACCAAACCCAACCTGCTAGAAATAGTACCAACCTAGTACTATTCACGACTTGTTAGTATTTACCCAAAACCCGTTAAGTCTATTTATACTCATTTCGACTGATTCAAGCTCATCTAATCCATTTTCAACTATGTTCAATACAACCAAGCACCGCTTAAACCCTATCCACATAAATCCACTTTCTTTTATGCCTTTTTCCAGATATTTTATTGCATCTTGTTCTTAGCTTACATTCTGCAAAGTAGGAACTTATTTGTATTTGTTTTTCTGTGGTAGCATCTGGATTCGACTAGTTAACCAACAGAGAAGCTACTGAAGCAACTAAAGTAGAGAATATTGAATCTAAAGCCTACAAAGAAGTGATCGATACTAAATGAGAAGGCAAGTTACACGTCTTTGATCGTGTTGATCCCATATTATTAAATTATTGTTACTTTCATTATTATTATTTGAGCACTTTTCTTTACATAAAATAATTGTTTGCAATGACATAATGAATAGTTAGATCCTACTATCAAAAAGACTTGTCATATTTATGAAAGTCATAGTCACCTTAACAACTTTGATAATTAATCACTTTATAGATAGCTAATAGTAGATTAGACAAATAAAATGATTTACTTAAATTACTAAGAATAATTTGACTCCACATCTATAGATTTTAAAATGATATTAAGGGCTGAGGACTCTTAGTGGGCAACCACTAGATAGTTGGAGGCCACAACCTCACCTGAACATTAAGGCTTGATTTGGATATGGTGGTATGGTGCCAGTGTGCAGAGAGTATGTGAATGATAGCCTTATATTGACTAGACCCTTGTGTCAAGTAAATAACACAGAACTCGCTCAACCACAAAATTGACTTGTTAACCTAGTCTATTACACTGCTCGATTCGATCAAAAATCTGCAAGGACATAGTTATCCTAGTTTTATCTGGATAGCCCGCGAGAAAAGGGTGAGGTGGAAGTTGGGCCTGTTATGCCATTTGCCAATCTTCACAATGGTAGGTCCACTCAACACTGGGTCGTGATTTCCACACTGGCCAGTAAATTCCCGAAAGTGGTTAAATGGCTTCGAGACTACCGAGCAGGAACTAGAAAGAAATGAGTAGTGAAATGACCTTGTCATTTTAGCTCAGTCGCACGCTATCATGTTGCGTGTCTATAGCTTGATATTATGAGTTTGAGAATCTTGTGGGTAAAGTTAGTCAACTCTACAGAGTATAATAAATGGTATTCAAATATGTTATTCTTTCGGTCAATGAAGTTGTATGGGTGATTCCTACAACAAGGCATAGGTAGAATTTGGGAACATTTAAATGCAGAAATTCCGAATGACAAGCCCCTTGCTAATTAAATATTATTTCATTATTTTAAGAGTTCTTCACCAGCAAACTTTCATATATTATTATCCTATTACAACTTGTGACTCTATCCAATTGAACACCTTGCATAATAGACTAATAGTTAAATAGACTTCCCATGTGGCTTGCCCAGTACCTAGTGTACTTAATCTTGATTATTTTATAAGAACAGATTCTAGAAGAAGGAAGAATGCATCAGTTAACATGTTAGGGTTACGACCGCACTCAAGTGTTCTTGTAGGATTTATCAGGTTTTTTGAATGTAAGTTAAGTTTTTGTCTTGGACTATCATAAAGCTATTATAGTTTGACCATTAGGTCATATTTTAATCAAACTAATCCTTTTTATATACTCTTGAGTAGATATGATACTTTTTTTGTCCGCAATTGAACTCTTAGACTGTTGCGGGAAACACGACTACCCTATTCTTAAAATGGGATCGTACATAAACAATCTTTCAATTGGGTGTAACATTGACTCTTGTGATTAGTACTAGCCTTTCCTAGAAAATGTGTGGTCAGAATATGGCAAAATGACAACAACACAAAAGAGTTCCCTAGGTTTGATTTGATTACGCTGGCCCCTAAGCTTGGAGCTCACCAAACAAGAAAGGTTAGTTAGAATCATATACTATGGATGGGTTCTTTTCCACTTATTGCGTATGGCTTATGTACGATGCTACAATAACTAGCTTTGAAAAGATGCATTTTTTCGAGACAGAGTCTATTAATCAATTATAGTACACACTATACCGACTTCAGCTATACCGGCCAAAATTGCATGCAATTGTCTCCCTCTTCGTAATCTCTCTCGCGAACAGCCAGAATTCACAAGCCATAAGCTACAGTCCAAAAGAACCCACTCTATATTTGTAGAACTATGTTGAGAACGTTCATGGTTTACATGTGCTAAACAATTAGCAATCATGACAAGTTGAAGTTTGAATTTGTGAGAGTTTGCAAGTTTTTAGTCTTGTTAGTGCTTCGCAGTCTGATCGGCAGGAGTGGTTAGACCAGCCACCAATTGGCAGTAAGATCGGCCCTCTACACTTTTGGATTATGAGTGCTTTGATTCTTCTCAATTTAATCTAAAAATCTTCTAGCGTGGTAGTACTAGTGTTAGGGTGCGTTATGACCGGGGGTTCAGTCATACCGACTTCTATAGGTGGTACTTCTTTCTAGAGAGGTCCATTTTAGGTGCACAATCTGAGTAATCAGACCAACCATGGGGGCATTTCGATCGGGGCCAGCAATCTGACCAACTGTCTAATGGCGATCTAATCGGCTTTGATTGAAGGTGATCGAGAGGTTTTGGAAATTTGTGAAAAATGGTCATGTGTTGAGTTTTGGAGTTCTAGGTCATTGCATTCATAGTGCATGAAGTATATTTGGAATAACATGAGTCAAGTTGTGAAGAACTTATGCTCAGAAACTATTTATTGGTCTTTTATATGTAGAACGCTTGGAGGCAACCATGGTCGACATGGTGGACCAAGACTAGGCTTAGGGATGAGCCGAAGTATGGTCAAGGAAGTTGGATAGGATGGTTAAGCTCAAGCAAGACACATGAAAGACTAAGGATGTTAAATAGAAGGTTTGAGCAACGATTCATTATTGAATGGTGCGATTGGTGTAAGTGAGGTGTGGTCTGAGAAAACCGATAAGGAAAGACTTGCTGATGCATGAGCCATTGGTGAACCTACATATTGCATGCATATAGATTTGTTACAAAGGAAAAGATGACCATGTACTATGCTTGGGGAAGAGGTGAGGTCTACGATCAAAGCCAATGTATTTTAGCATGAAAGCCAAAATACTAGAAAAGGGGATGGAGCCAAAACCACATCACTTAGAGGGCGTTGGGAGAGTGGTTTAGGTTAAGGACTGAGGAGGCTAAGTGGATGGGAAGTTTGCTGCTTAGCGGGTTTAGGCTTATACGCTTTGTGAAGTGTGCGTGTGGAGTTAATAGGTTCCCCTATTGTGCTAATGGATAGTATTCATTAGGGTTATATGTGAAATGTTTGCTCCATCTATTTGAGTGGGAGGGTTGATGACATGTGTGAACTAACCATCCATTTCCTAGAGTTTGAGAGAGAAACTTCCTTGTGGTGGAAGCTTTAGGTGAGTGCTCTTGTGAGAGTTCTATCCTCCATGTTGGAGTGGTCATAAAACCTTCATTTACAAATTGCAATAGATCATTCTTGTTCATACTTCAAGATGTGTTCTTACTCTTGTTGATTTTTCACTTGTTGTGGTTGATGTTTTGCCCTCTCTTCTATAGCAAGATCATACTTCCAAGGCTGTGTAAGTGATGGAGATATCACATGAGGATCATATTCTATCCATCTAGGGATCATCTATAGTAAGATCGTAAATGTTGCCTAGTTTGGTTCAATTTAGAGCCTTTTTAGTGAAATCTCATTCCTAATCTTTTGGCTTTGAATATTTGGGTGCTTTTACTTCCTGTGATATGTGAAAACTCATCTATAGCCATCTTGGTTATCTTTAACCCATGAGCTTTAAGTCATATATCAAATTCTTAAGTTTTGCGTGGTTTTAGTGCAATTTTGCATGTCTTGAGGAAATATTGGAATTTTAGCCAAGATCCATACAACTCTTGCATGGATTAGGTTTCGAGATTCTCGTCAAAGTGTGTGCAAAGTTTTGAATTATTTGGATATGTATTTTGATAATTGCACTATTTTTGGTTTTGGTTCGGGCTAATTTTCAGTTCTGTGAACATAGGTGTGGTCCGACTGCCCCTAGTCGTGTGGTCTGACCGGAGGCCAGTCAGGCCGATCATCTCTGGCGGAGTTTAACTCTATTTGTTTTCACGTTTTTATGAGTTCTTTTTTTGGCAAATAAATATGATTTTCCTAGCTTCCAGTAGCTAGGAAAGCAAATGTTTGAAATACCATTTGGTAGTTTGAAGTTGACGACATCATTCACCCTCTATGATTACCATATCAGGTCCAACGACATCATAACCTAGACAAGTTTACAAGATACTACTGCTGTACGACTACAAACGAGTGCAACTCCAAAGGGGAAAAATATATGTAAGAGTTGATTCTAGACTTGACAGAAGAAGAAAATGTTGTGCAGACAGCTAAGCTCCTACTATGTGCTCCTAACAAGGCTCCAAAAGGAAGGGGTGAAGGGGGTCTTCCATGCCCCGCTCTTTCTTGCCCCTTTCTCCTCCCTTCCGCTGGAGTGCAACAAGGAGATTTGTATAGAGAGAGAGAGAGAGAGAGAGAGAGAGAGAGAGTTGGTGCATCTTGTAAGCATGTGGTGTACTTTCTTGACTTTGGACCTGATCACCACTGCCCAGCCAGAAGACCATCAAGCACGTCCACCCTGTAGTGTGCTAGCGGTGATGATGCTGCTGGCCGACACCACCACACCCACTCGTTAATTAATTATTGAGAGATTGCAGCGGCACTACAAAATTTCCATGATAAAATTAATAATTAACTATTAGTCACGTCGTCTGTTTGCTGGCGCGTGTCGCATCGCACCGCACCGCACCCTCCGGTCTCCTTCCGCTCCATCCGCATGCTCAAATTCCACCCCCTCTCTCCGTTTTTTTTTTAATTCAGTTTTGTTTTCCCTCTTGACCATCTTCCTGTGCGTGACCAGCAAGAGGATAAACGTGTGTGTGACGTGATGTGCTCCCTCCTCCTACCTCTCTGGTTCTTCCCGTGTCCTGACCATCCTCCAGGCCATATTCCTTCCTGTTCCTCGATCTCTATATATTAGGACTCCTCCCGAGCCATTCTTCTCTCACTCTGAAGTATCTGATACTTCTCTCTCTCTCTCTCTCTCTCTCTCTCCTCGTCAATTTTCTCTTCAGTGTTCCAGAGGCTAGCTAGGTAGATTGATTGACTTGAAGCATCGAGCAGAGGAAGGGAGCTAGAGCTAGCTAGCTGTTTGGTGTTCAGAGGTGATGGACCCATGGACTAGCGGCCAGCCTTCCCTGAGCCTTGACCTCCACGTCGGCCTGCAGCCGCTCAGCCACCACCGCCAGGCGCCGGCGGTCGCCCTGGCCAAGCCCAAGATCCTCGTCGAGGAGAACTTCTTGCCTCTCAAGAAGGACCCAGAGGTACATACATACATACACACACCGGTACGGAGAGACGCAACAAGAACACAATGTCATGAGCTGTGATAAGTGTGTGCGTTTGTTCTTGATGGATTGTGTGTATGTACATGCATATAGGTTGCGGTTCTTGAGGCGGAGCTGCAGCGGGTGAACGAGGAGAACCGGCGGCTGAGCGAGATGCTCACGGCGGTGGCGGCCAAGTACGAGGCGCTGCAGAGCCAGTTCAGCGACATGGCCACCAGCGCCAACGGCGGCAACCCGTCGTCCACGTCGGAGGGCGGGTCGGTGTCGCCGTCCAGGAAGCGCAAGAGCGAGAAACTCGACACGCCGCCGCCGCCGCCGCAGCAGCAGCAGCACGATGCGCAGCACCTGCACACGCTGGCTCTCGGCTTCGCCGCGGCGGACCAGATGGAGTGCACCTCCGGCGAGCCGTGCAGGCGCATCCGGGAGGAGTGCAAGCCCAAGATCTCCAAGCTCTACGTCCACGCCGACCCCTCCGACCCCAGCCTGGTAATTGACCAATCAATCGAGCAATCGATGATTCGCCGTGCTTGTGCCATCGTAATCGGAGTGTACATACTTCGTTGCTGATTTCGGCTCTGTTACTGCGATCCATTAGGTGGTGAAGGATGGGTACCAATGGAGGAAGTACGGGCAGAAGGTCACCAAGGACAACCCCTGCCCCAGGGCCTACTTCAGATGCTCGTTTGCCCCTGCCTGCCCGGTCAAGAAGAAGGTACTGACACTCCACTTTGTTGGAAGCAATTGTTTAGGTTTAGGCGACAGAGCTTCGCAAGCTTTGCTTCTGTGCATACGATGCAAAGGAGTTTGGGCAGTTTTGATCAGTCTGTTCCATTACTTATATCGTGTGCAAATCGATGTGTAGCTTCAAAGAAGCGCCGAGGACAACACCATAATTGTGGCGACGTACGAGGGCGAGCACAACCACGGCCAGCCCCCGCAGGCGCAGCAGCACGATGGGGCCGGCGCCGGCAAGAACGCCGCGAAACCGCCCCAGGCGCCTGCGGTCCCGGCGCCACACCATGCGAAGCAGCAGCAGCAACAGGAAGCGGCGGTCCTGACCGGCGAGCCCGGGGCGACGGTCGCGGCTGCGTCGGAGCTGATCAGGCGGAACCTGGCGGAGCAGATGGCCATGACGCTGACCAGGGACCCCAGCTTCAAGGCGGCGCTCGTCACCGCGATCTCCGGCCGCATCCTCGAGCTCTCGCCGACCAAGGATTAACGCACGCGCACAGTACTGTAGCGGCTGGCATCACACGAGATGCACGTTGGGTGGTTCAGTTTTCTGGCGGTGGCCGATTAATTCGCCATTGCTGCCTGCCTCTGCATGTCTCTGTTCTTGCAAAAACAGCAAGAATAAGACGCACTATCGATGACAAGGGAGGCGATCGATCGATGGAGCAGGGCGCTTCGAACATGATGTTGGTTGATGGGCTGGCTGGCTGATCGATCGATCGAGCAGGGGTGGCAACAATGATCCGATGTGTCAACAAGATGTTGCAACATGTAGGATACAGCCAAAAACACGAGAAATGTACAATCCTTTTATTAGGCAAAACGTTTCGGTCTACAGAATTTCAATGAAATCAAGTTATTTGGTGATACGCTTCATTCGAATTTTTCCTACGAGAGAAAAATGTGTCTATGCGATGTCTCACTGATGCTACAATGAAATTGGATTTGCTAAATCTCTGGAAACTGAAAATTTCTTAAAATCAGTCACTCTTCTAACCTTTGGATTTGCGTAAAGATTCGTGCTCGCGAGGGTTGAAGGCTTCTTCTCTATCCTGCTGCGGTGCTGAGTTAAGGTTAGAGTTCACTTGTGCCGGAGTTTAGAGGGAGAGGGGGTGGCACATTGATGCTGGGAGGCATAGGCAGTGGTGGTGCCACCGTGGTTGCGGGACGAAGGACGATGGTGGGCGGTGGTAGCGGACGGATCAGTGATGATCTCGGCACGAGGAAGCACCGCTGGAGAAGAGGAAGAACACAGTGGTGGTGCGGCGAGGCAACGGTGGTGCCCACTTGGCCGTAGGATAGAGGACGGTGGTGGGCACATCGGTGATGAGCTCGGCATGAGGAAGCACCGTCGGTGAAGAGGAAATATACTGCGGTGGTGCGGCGAGGCTGTGGTGGTGTTACCTCGGTTGTGGGGCAGAAGTCGACAGTGGCAATGAGCGGGTCGGTGTTGATCTCGACAAGAGGAAGCACGTTGGAGAGAAGGAAGAACACGGTGGGGTGCAGAGGTTGAGGAGGTGGGCAGCGCTAGTGCCACCCTCGACGACGGAGGCTGTGTTGGGTGGCGGGAGGGGAAGGTCGGCAAGCCTCGCAGGAGCCGATGCTCACAGGAGCCGATGGTTGGGCGTGTGGTGGTGTGTGCAGCCAGCCGAGGGAGTGTGGGGGTGAGGGGATGGGGATGGGTCAGGTTTAGCTTTTGCACGAATCTTGGGAAGGTCTCCGCCGTTAAAAAAGCGACTGATTTTAAACAAAATTCTAGGCAACTTATACATAGAATATGCTTGCCGCGGGTGGTAGGGAAGAGAAGCTGGGTGTAAATGGAAGGTGCACTGGCGGACAGTGGGCCCCACGGGCCACAGAGTAATCAAACACGTGTGGGCAGTAGGACCGGTCCACGATCGGTTCGACTCAGATCGACCAGTTTTGTGGACGTTGCCATAGAATTGTTGCCGCTACGTGCCTCCTCGCTCCCCTCTTCCTCATAAAATTTGTGTTTTTCCCTTTTAGTCATCCTTAGTTTTTGTGTATGGCACATTGTTAAGTTTTACTTTCCCTGTGTCAAGCACGAGCGTCGAGTCTGTCATCGAGCTTTTAGGAACATACATCGTCCATCTCATAGCATGTGTGAACTTAGTGCCGACATGAAGTCTTCATGCTTGTCCCAAGAGACTTCTCCTTTAAGTAAGAATGGTACCTTGTGCCCCCAGGTGGTGTCTTCTAGTCGACATTTGCACCATTACTCATTTTATAGGAAGGATATGTATCATGTAGATATTTTCTTTCGACATACCAAACACATATGTCAAGCTCTTGCTTTGAAGTCTCCATGTGTTCAATTCTTCTCATGACATGAACACTAAAGTGTCTAGCATGAAGCCTCACTTTGTTGATGGCTTCTTTGACTCCTTTTCTAGTGGGTTGGATGACATTGTAGACTTGGTTCTCATGGTTTTGTTTTAGTCCACATGCTGTCCTGAGGAAAGATTTCCGTCGTTTCTAAAGTGGTGAACCTCATTTTCCCCATCGAGGTGCACACCCACGACGATGAGTTATGAGTTCTTTTGGTGCTCCTCTTAGTTCTCATTTTGGTGCTTTCAAGCAAAGCATTCACTTCTTTCCAAGAGATGGCACTCATTTTTCTCATCGAGTAATCCACTTGCAACATGCCTCGAAGAATGGATTTTGTTGCATGAACCATTTATTGCATCATGCTAACTCACATATTTTTAGTGATGGTGTGAACATGTTTTGGGTTCCCAATACTTGTTTACTAATCCTTTGAGATCCAAGCCTTGGGCACCTTGTTCTTCTTATGTGCAGGTACCGAGATGCAGGATAGAGAACATAAGTTTGATTGGGTTTTGATCTTTTGCTTCATTGTGTGATTGAAATACTTGATGGCTCTCTACTCCCTTTGATGACATCCAAGAGGCATGTTCTTTCATATTTAGCGCTTCCACCTATTTTGTAACCTTTCTTATACTTTCATGCTCTTATATTCCAGTTTGATCATAATTGGTATGTTGTACTTATCCATGCGCTCTCTTGTACCATATTGGCATGCATTACTTATGTTACATTCTTTTTCACGCTTTTATGTGTATTTTGTTTGTATATCCTTGAGGTAACTAATTGTTCATATTTTATGGATATATAAGTTTTATTCTCATGAGAATATATTATTCTTGCAATATCCTATATCATGCTCTTGCTTGTGCTCCATATAGTCATGTGCTTACTTGATGTCATTGTACCATATATTTCTATGATTTATGCATGTCATGTTTTCTACATACTTGGTAGTGTGATATATCATTTGTGCATACATAAGCTTTAGCTTCTTGATATTAGCATGTGTTACTCTCAATTTATCCTATATCATGCTACTTGTTCATGCTTATATATGCATATGCTAGAATTATTATCATGATTTCCTTATATGCTTAAAGCTTGACTTTTCATCATGAGCATGTGTTATCGTGTTATATTCACTATCATGCTTCTATGATATTTTGCTCTAAGTATCCATATATTCACTGGATATCCATGTTAGCATATCTTACTCTTAATCCATGTTTGCATAATTTAGGCATGTTTTGCTTAATAACATGCTTTATGCTTATATATGTGGGTAATACAAGTGGTATAGCTAATTATGGATAGATGACTTTGTTATAGCCTTTCTTGCATTTCTTGTCCTTCATTGTGTGCTTGCCATGCTATGTGTTTTGTTGCTCATTTTCTTCAATCTCTCTAGCATGTAGTGTTTATGTTTTCTTTATTGCAATGCTATGTACATTCTTGTTCATGCTTAAAATTGTTTGCTTATTCTTATGTGGACATTGAATTTTTATGCCTACATCTCCCTTGGGTTGTAGCATTCTTGCTTATCATGTATTTTGGGAGTGGATTTGCATATTATTTTTACTAACCTTAGTTTCAATGTACAAATGACTTCTTTTATGTTGATGTAGGCTTTACATGAGAGAGAGGAGACCAAGTGTGCAATATTGCAACTAGATACCAGGGAGTGGTTAGACTGTAATTCACTTGGCCCCTAGTGGTCCGACTGGCCACATGATAGCGGTTTGAATGGCTGGGTGCATACTCCCTAGTTCTGGAGCTGCTAGGTCTTTGTCTTCCTCATTTCAGCATCCGGTGATGGCTATCAATTTTGAGATGCAACTAGACTCAGCTTCTACTCCTTTGACTATATCTCACCACCAACCGGTGTGATGAAGATTTTATGTCTTGTACTTTATCTTTGCCTTTGATTTATGTGTTGCATATTATTCGGGGCTTTCGAGGCTTTGTAATTTGAAGGTTGGTTGGGCTTATGATAGGATCTCTTATTGCACGAGTCCCACTTAGGCACATTTTAGGTCTACTAGGTTGTGTGTTTCTCCAGTCTAGGTTAAGCTTGCTTTTTCAATCACTAGCATCCAGTCATGGGCATTTCTAGTGTTTTAGATTTGCTTCTTAGCTAAGTCATACTTCATCTAGAGACCATGTGGAGTATAAAGCCTATCACTCACTTCCTTTAGCCTTTCTAGCCATTGCTTGTGAGGAGAGAGTTTAGGGCTTGATTTTTGCTAGTTTTGATCTTTGAGCTATTTATTCCCTTACAAGTACTTTGAGTGGTTGTATCTTGTTTAACGCCCTGATTTTCAGTGTTATTTGAGCCTTTTAAAATAAAATTCACCATTTGAATTTTTCAAGAATTAACACAAGCTTAAAATAAATTTTTATTAATTAAAAGAATTTAATATAAATAAAATAAATATTAACATATGCTGAAGATATTTTATTTGGGTTCCTCGCATCTCAAGGAATTTTTTAGAATTTTCTGTGATTTTTTGGATTTATTTGCTATTTTATAGAGCTCATTTTATTTTCTTCCAATTTCAAAAATTGAAAAATCCCCTAAACCCTCCCACACCGATCGAACCAATCCGATCTTTCATTGCCACGCGCCGACCATCCTCCGCATGCCACACGTCCCTAGCTGTCCGATCAAAGTTGCCGTTCGGACTATCCGAACGTTCGTACCCATCCGGACCATCTGATCATTTTTGGACATTCCGATCGGCCACCCCGTTCGCCCAGTCCGAACCTGCCCGAGCACTATTCATTTGTGTCATCTAATCTTGGCCGTTTGTGTCCTCCCCAAGCCACGTGTCATTCATCCGGTGGTCTGGCTACTGTTCATCATCCCCGAGTTGGACTCCTCCGCCGTGTCCTTCGCGGACTCCCGCCGCCACTTGTCGTCTCTAACATGGCCTCCGTGCTGTGAGCGACCCGGCCATCCTCTTCGTCTGGGTAAAAGACACGCCACCGCTCTCGTCCTTTGCACCCCACAGTTGAGATCGCCCGTGCGCCGCCTCCTTCGTAGCTATCGTCGTCTTCGTCTTTGACCAGCAATCGTCGTCATCATCTTCGCCGAGCACCGCCACTCGACCAATCCATCCTCGTCGACGACCGCCGTCTGCCAGTGAGCCCCATCTTCGCCTGAGCTCCCATCTTCGCCATTGCTCCGTCTCCTCGATCCCCATGCGCTCTAGCCATTCTCGACCACTTTTGGGCTTTTTCTTTCTTCTCTAGGCCAAGTTGAGGGAGAAGTCTTTGGCCTATTGACGAATCAATGTTAGCCCGGCCAAGCTAGCTTCTATCATGTAGTGATTTCGAAGAAGTCAACGTATGGCTTTGAGAGTGTCTTTACTCTCGGTACACCTTTGTCAGACACATGGTCTATTGCTGGAGCTCTAATACTTGTCCTGCAACGTGAGCATATCCTGGGGTCTCTACCAAAGTAGGATCTGGATTGTTTAGAATATCATGAACTTGTTGTAGGTTCTGGATAGTTACTGAAGGCATTGAAGCATGTCTGCTAGGTGAAGGGCTATGATGACTCAAGCTTTACCCGGAGTTCCTTACTCGTCCTACGTGACTCATCAAGCATGGAAGGGAAGAGGTAGGCAAATTAGATGGTCGATGTCCACCGGTTCTATTGTTTCTATTCCCTCTAGGCAATCCAAGAGCGTTTGCACTATTCCGACCAGTGGGTCATGGGGGAGTTTGCCGTGGAGAATCTGGCATGGGATTTGCAGCGGTATTTCCGATTGCGTTAACTTCATGTTTCCAACATAAATCTCCTGACAAACTCCCATCAAAACTACGGGAGTGCCTTTCATCATTTCGGTTAGCAGCCTCTGTGATGGAGAACAGTTGGAGACCACCACCTCTGGAAAGCCATGTGGTGGACTCAACTTGATCTGGTGGATTACAGATCGAATGATGAGTGTTATTACCTTCTCCTAACTTCTCACCAGAGGCAACTTCATCGTCACCGTGACTAGGTTCCACTAAGCTCCCACTATACGTAGAAGCCGTTGGCGAATTGCGATCACCCATGATCGAATTGAGAGTACTTTGATCCTCGAGTTATGATGCGGTTCTCTTGTCATCATGTTTGTCAGTTAGAAATACCAGGCTTGCTGCATTACTTGGGCATCCTGATGAGGTCGAAACAACCCGATCCCCAGGTGACGCTGATGATGGCGGCACCTCTTCTTCTATCTCGTCAATATTGCTGGTCTCAGGGATAGGCGAGCCTAGGATGGAGGATGATGATGAAAAAGCATCGTGTTCCATTGCACAGATGCATGTGTCCATGTTGAGGTCGGCATAGTCAGTCAAATCAAACCTGTTCTCCTTGTCCCACATTCCTGCCATGATTGCATGGGCAATATTTGATAGAAGATGAAAGAGGATGTGCTTGTTGATGAAGAAGACTTCAAGGAATCAACACCTTCTTCCCAATGACAGCACCAACTGTCGACGATCGAGTTGCTGATCTTACAAAATAATATGGGAATGATGAATGGATTCCTTGAAATGGATGAGCAATATAAAGGCAGTGATCTTTATTGCTTATGAACTGGTTACAAAGGGGCCTACAAAAGGGACTTAGCTAGCCCTAATATATCTTCTTCCTACTACTCGAAAGATTCTGATTGCCTACTGATTGATATGTCCCAAAATGATCGTGTGTCGATTGTCGATTGATTGTTTCAAATGATTATTTTTTTGTCTTCTCTCATCAACCCTTAAATAGCGTTGAAGGAGCACTGGTTATCTATTTGAGGAGATGTCCCACTAAATCAACACATATGATCAAAGGGAGGTGGCTATCCGAGAGATAGCCAAGGTACTTGACCTTCGGTTGTTGTTAGTGGGAGATAATCGTGTAGTACAACTGCATGGCAGTTGTTGTCAGAGACACAGGGCCAAAATATCATGCAATTTATGCCGGATAGAGCACGTGTCTTATCCATCGCATGAAAGGAGTTCCCTAGAAGCGGGCCCTCAAACCAGTTCATGAATCCTCTTAGTGGTCTGCTGGTTGGGCAAAGTGTATAATAATCCTTCGACGAGGGTACTAGGGGAATAACTATAGGAAACTTATGACCACAAGGGTGTTAGGGCCTTAATTACATATTAAAACTGTATTTAAGGATTTATTCAATCCTCATCAAGTGGTATCTTTTTAATTTGAACCTCACTTTGAATAATTTTCAAAGCTCTTTGGATTTTACATCTTCATGCATGCATACTTGCTCTCTCATATGCTTCTTTTGCTCCAAATTGGTGTGATGCACATTTTGTGGGGGAAGCTTTAGCCCTTGATGTCTATATTGATAAATGGGGGAGAATGATTGAGAAAAAGGTATTAAAGAGTAAAAATTTGCATAAAGGGGGAGAACATGCATATTTGTGGTATAAGTCATATAAGTTGCAAGTATATGTAGTTTATTTGCAAAAGTTGCTTAATTGGAATCTAAAATTGCCAAAATGAGATGTATGAGTGAGAGGGAGCTTCATTGAATATTATTTGCTCTCTTTTGTATTTTTGGTGAGCAATTGTTCTTTGTATTGAACCATGAGCAAGATTGAGCTTCTTGTGAGGTTCTAGGAATGATTTGGAGTTTTTGTGAAAAACTTTCTCTTTCTTGGTGTTGCTCCATTCCACACTTTACCTATATGGTCATGAGCTCTTATTTCTCTTACAATTGGATCATGTGTGGCTTTGGCAACTTCTTGCTTTTTTGGTGTTTGTCAAGATACTCATCAAGAGAAAGATTGTGAGACTATATGGAGATCACCCTATGGTTGTGATGAGTAATTGACTTTTGATTCAGAGAGTTTGTGAAGTTTGAGTTTGATTTTTAAGAGTTTGCAAAATTTTCAATTTCTTCTATTGTTGGTGGTATGACCGGCATTAGGGTTGTGGTCATACCTTCCAGTAGCGATCTGCTGGCCTAGGGCTAGCAGTCAGACGATGGTGGAGTGGCGATCAGACTGGTATGGGTGTTGCGGTCTGATTGATTGGGTGTCGTAGTACCAGACTTGAATGGCGGTCAGACCGGGGTTGCGATACAACCGAATTCTAGTTTATGGTAGCTATTTTCTAGTGAGCTTGTTTTGGGGTGAGTTCAAACGGTCATACCGGGCTTTGTACTATAGTAGGAGTAGGGCAGTACTACTAGCGTTGTACTGGTGATATGATCGGCGTCACGCAATATGACCGGTCTTTGGTTGGCGGTCATATCAACCGAGGTGCAGACGATCAAGAATTCATCGAAGATGACCGAGGCTTACCGGGTGGTTATAAGCCAAGACGACGAGGTGTCGAAGCGAAAGCTACGATGGAGGACATGATGGGCAATGGTAAGGTGGACCGGGACTAGACTTAAGGAGGAAACGAGGTCCTGTGTAGACAAGGTAGCCAGGTACCGTCATGTATGAGGACAAGCATGTGGTGCGCCAAGTGACTTGTGTCATTTGTAAGTGAGGATGGTTCGGTGGGATCAGGATATATGAGAGGTTTGGAGGCAAGTCATTGGTGGAATTTCAGCCAAAAAAAAAAAGCTAATTACAATGAAATTTCAGCTAAAAATCAGAAGCCATTAATCACTAAAACGAACGCCCCCTTAACTCACGCCCCCTCCTTCGTGTCAAAATAATACCAGTGTACTCCTCCAGCATACAACCAACCGTTCCTTTCTTTTACAGGTCACTGCTAGAAGCAGGATAACATTAAGAGATCACTTATAACGAGTGGCATGACAAAAAAAATATACTTATGTCATTTTTCTGGTGAACCTATCGGTTTTTACGGTTACATGGATGATTAAATTAAGTTCAGATAACAACAACGAATTAAAAAAATAAGGAGTTTTAGGACCGGTGGAGGGACTTCGAGGAAATCAAGCTAGAGGATCCTTGGCTTGATATACATTGGTAGCTTCTTTTCTCCGAACTAGTTATATGCGTGTGCGTTGTAACAGAATGTATTAGATGTATAATGTCATAGAAGAGAATTGCTCTAATCGATTGGGAAGTGAAGAATTGTGAAAAGTCAAAGGAATGAAATGATTAGAGAAAAACAGATATGCAACCATCAACTTATTGTTTTATAACAGTAATGATACTTTGATTCTTTGAAACCAAGCCGTGCTTTGAGACTTGAGAGCTGTGCTTTGAGACTTTGAGAGCTGATTCCGTGGTCGTGCACGGCACTACATACATACACGTTCAGTCAAGCGCACGACTGCGAACTTGTGCAGATAAGTCTTCAAGTAATTGTTCTGGTTTGACTAAGCTGGGCTGAAATGCAGCTGTTCGGGTGCTCTGGGGACAAGGAAAACTACCCAAGACGCCAAATATGTACCTCATTCCAAGCCGCGCGAATTTCTTTGCTGGTTTTATAAAAGGATCCTGCTTTTGTAGGCATTTACAAGATTATCCATGCATGGTTTCCCTCTATAAATATTGTGAAGAAGAGACTACTGGGGCTTTCGAAATAGCGTTGGTTGGCATTGCGCCCATTTCTTCTCTCACATGATCGCATCTGTCTGTTTCTCCCTGCGTTCATCTGTTCCTTGGTACCGATTCATTGTTTGTTCTATTGCAGTGTGTTTGGTCTCGTACTCCGCCATTTTTTCAGACATCTTACACCGCGATACTGCATCATATATTTTTTTTTCAACCGAGGGTGGAGCTGTGCGCTCTCAAAAAAAAAAAAGAAGCAGGAGAGACGAGGTGGAAGCGAGCTGTTGCTTTCCCGGCCTGGCCCAATGTTGAGAACCTTCAGGCCAGGTAAATCTGTGGATGGCCCAACCAGAAACCCTCTGCCCATGGAAGCTGGTTTGCCCCTGCACAGTTTCGGGCCCCAAACCCAGTGGATGTATACAAGGTGAAGCCCATAAAAATAGCAAAAAAAGTGGATGATTATTTTTTATGGACTATAAGTTAATTAAGTACACGTTAAAAGTGAAGCCCATAAAATTCAAAATAGCAAAAATCAAAAAATAGCCCCTCAGACGTCCGGAGCAAACCACAGCATTGGAGGCTTCCCTCTATCCTCAGTCCTCATCCACATGTTTACTGTTGCTCTTATTCGTCAATATCCCCATCTCCTTCGGCCTCTAGGTCCCATCTCTCTCTTCTATTCCCCCATGTACTCCCCCCAAGCACAACAAGCTCCAACCAAACAGCTGTACGTTGGTCAGCAATTGGTGTTGACTAGGTGTAGCAACTTCGAGTGCCATCGGCTGGCAGAACTCCCTGGTTGTCGCTTGGTTTTTCACCCTAGCATACCAAGATCCACCGCCGGTCGCCCGGTCTGAGGTTGCCCCCGCTCGTGCTCAGGGATGACCATTTATTGAGGCTGTCGAGAGATGACGAGGCGATGGTGCTAAGGCGACATTGCTTTGCCAGATTCGGACTTACCAAGGTTTCTTGTGGATATTGTAGATGTTTTCACAATTTTTTGTTTGGATATTCGCAATTGTTACGCCATGTTACATACGAAGACCTAAAATGTTGTATCATATACAGCATCGTGTATTTATTTATTTGATACTTGTAAGGTTACATAAAAGCATTCCTGTGAATATCCAAACAAAATTGATCATTGATATACGGTGAGATTCTGATATTTTTTTAAAAAAATTTTATTAAGATTATACTTATTTGTTGCATGTGTTTATAATATTTTATTACAGCTATTGATTAGCTTTGAAATGTTACGCCTTCTCGGAGGGGGTGCAGGCAACGCCCAAAAAACCGTGGTCGGCAGGATTCGAACCTGCGCGGGCAGAGCCCACATGATTTCTAGTCATGCCCGATAACCACTCCGGCACGACCACATGAGTGGCACTGGAGTGCAAAAATACCATATGTGAGTGTACAAAGTCTTCCTCGCCTCCTAAACCAAAGCGAATGGCACGAGAAAAAAAAGGGGAAAGGAACATAATTCGTGCACGCAGTCGCTAATCGCTATCATTGGTCAACTACATGGCGTGCAGCTGGATGCCTTCAGTTACCCCTTCATGGCACATAATTAACTTTTATTCTTTTCTGTATGACATCTTGGGTGAATTTTTTTGACGTGACTTATAATTTTTAGTTTTAACGTAAGTATTTATGTGAATGAATCGAATGTTGATAAGTCGATAAGCTGTTTAAAAAAACTGTATATCTTACTAAATCGATTTTAAATGATGATGAAAAAATATTTTGCTTATTTAAGAGAAGCAATAAATCATAGGTTAAAAAGAACTTAACCCTTGTCTTGTTGTAGGAGGGAAATACAAAGAAAGAAGAACCGGAAGCTTCATGCAACACACCTCCCTTGCCGCCAAATCACCGGCTTTATCAATTATGCTGTACCCCAAGCAATCTAGCACGACAAAATCCGATCTACCGACCGACCGGTTGATCGATCAGTCAGTCAGTAGTAGTACATGGTTGATCGATCAATCAGTCTGATGCATCGAGATCCGCCCGTCAAATCACAACCACGGCCAAATCCTTTCCTGCCGTCGTACATGTCTCTGGCCGCCTCACGACGCATGACAACTCACGGCAGCACAGTGGCACTCCCCGGCAGCTGGTCGCCGGCCTAGCCGCATCGAGTAATCGACCGGCGCCGGAGGCTGAATCGCGATCGTTCCTGCTTTTCCCATTAATGCATGGTGGTCTGATCGTGTCCAGTGTGTAGCTTGGTCAGACGATGAGCACGGAAGAGCAGATCCTCCGACCGCTCTTGGAGGCTACCTCGCGTTGGGTTTCTTGTCCTGGGGTTTCTAGTCTCGGAGGGGTCACGGGCATACTTGTCAATACTGTTTCAGTGGGTATGTTGGTTTAATTTTTGGAATAATATATTTTGATATTGGTCTATAATGATGTACCATTTCGAATTTAATATAATAATATAAGTATATATATTTATAAACATATATTTGTTTAATTATATGCACACTAAATGTTATTTATAACATTATTCCAAATACATAATAGTACTATCAAATATAATATATAGTTCAATAGATAGTATTATTAATTCCACCGATACCGGCCGGTATTGACCGATAATAAAGCCGGTATGGCTGGTGTTGACCCGTATCGAGCTAATATTGACCGATATTGACTGGTATTTAGGTAGGTACGGAATATAGGGATATTTTATATCGGTTTACGGATCGGTACAGTATATACCGGTCGGAACATAACAGTATTGATAACTTTGGCCACGGAGCCTGACATTTTGCATCGCCGATGACCATATTTCTTTCTTTTATCTTTATTAATCTGAGCCTCCGTTGGAGCATCATATTAATTCTAGGTGGTAAAAGATTAGAAATTTTCATACTAATCGGGCAAAAATTTATTAGAAATGAAATTTCTATATTAACCAAAGAAAAAAATTGCTAGAAATCCTCACCGGAGAAAAGAAAACGTCTAGATGGCTGATTGTCCATAGCAATATAATATATGCTAAGATTTAGGGGGCGTTTGGAATAACGATAGCTTCTGTCTTTTGACTGAAATTTCACTGTAACTGACTAATTTTTTTCTGTAGCTGAGTTAGCTTATTAGGCATAACTAAATTTAAAAAATATAAAAATAAAAGCGGTATGCTAACGTATCATGAACAATACAAAGAAATACGGAAAAACAAAACACAAAAATATTAGAAAAAACAAAAAAAACACTAGCAATCAAAATTGCAACAGTATTACACAAACCAAAAAAGCCAGAAGCTACCGCCCACCTCCGTCGTGAGTAGGGCCTCAATATGCCCACATGTCATATCTTTAATATTATATATAAAAGTTTGAGTGGAACACCTATGCATGCACTTCTGACCAAACCGGACTCTTGGATAAAAAAAAGTATTACAGCCTCCCAGTCGGATGCAATCATGCTTCATCTATGCAATCCAATGAGTTACCATATGATACAAAGAGAGAGCTTGAATAGAACACCTGTTTTAGGCCGTGCTTATTTGGTTACGTCTTTTGGTTGAAATAGCACTATAGCGACGACAAAAGACCGTGGTTGAATAGGGGTGTTAAATTCAGTTATTAGCTTTTGGCTAAACTGATTTAGAAAAGGAAAAAAAAGGAAAAAGTATGGTAGAAATTGAAAATAATTAAATGAACATAAAAGAAAAAAATAGAAAATAAAAGGATAAATAGAAACGAGGAAAATTTGTCACGCTCACACAAAAGACAGATATAGCTTGAGACATGGGAGAATAGGGGAGGCACGACGGCGGTACTGGATGGTGCTAGCGGGGCTAGCGACATGGGCGAGGGTCAAAATAGAACGAATAGATCATGGGGAAACAATGCGAGATTATAGAGAACATTTATTATTACAATATGGACTCTGACTCGACTTCTTATTGTCATAAAACACCAAAACTGATTCTACTCGAACTCCTGGTTCGATTCTAGGGGTGTTAAATTCAATTATTAGCTTTTGGCTTTTGCCTAAACTGATTTAGAAAAGAAAAAAAAAGAAAAAGTGTGGTAGAAATTGAAAATAATTAAATGAACATAAAAGAAAAAAAGATAGAAAATAAAAAGATAAACATAAATGAGGAAAATTTGTCATGCTCACACAAAAGACAGATATAGCTTGAGACATGGGAGAATAGGGGAGGGACGACGGCGGTACTGGATGGTGCTAGCGGGGCTAGCGACATGGGCGAGGGTCAAAATAGAACGAATAGATCATGGGGAAACAATGCGAGATTATAGAGAACATTTATTATTACAATATGGACTCTGACTCGACTTCTTATTGTCATAAAACACCAAAACTGATTCTACTCGAACCCCGATTCGATTCTACTACCAATTTAATATGACTCGAACTAATCAAGACTAGATTAATTCCAACACCGGCAACTTGAGGCGAGGTCTCGAGGACAGAGACGAGGAGTATCGCGTGCAACACAGTGACCAATCTCAGCCCTGGAGCTGGAGAGGAGGCTACATGAGCTCCTGCACGAGAGGGACCAGGAGTGGATCGAGGAGTTGGAGTTAGTGCTGCGGCGCATAGAGAGGAAGCTGGTGGAGAGGAAGATCAAGGCGCGGCTGTGGAAAGACACGGCCAAGCTCGCACTGCAGCGGCCGCAAGACGGGCATGTAGTAACTCGGCAGCATTGACCGTACCTTGTTACGTTGTGCTTGTGGTAGTGTTGGAACTGGCGGTGGCCCTAGCACAACGGAAAAATCACAGCAAGCATAAGAGCATAGAAAAGATATAAGATTTATTTATGAGATTTGGCAATGCTTATGTCCCGAGAGCTATATCGTGGCAGCTCTGTTTATACAAAGAGTTTCTTATCACGATTAGGATTACAAGATATCAGTATATATTTATATACCGATTACATGATCATCTCGGATATCTAATCCACACTGCAGAGGATTCATCCTGTACCCCAAGCTCATAATATTTTGAAACCCAATACAAATCGTGTTTTTTCCTTATAAGGCTATATTCAGAAATTTGACGTTCTATTTTTCCGGACACAACCCCTTTCTTCCTAGACATGGGACATACACAACAGGTAGCTAGTTTGCATTTTCAATTCCAGGTTATTTCGGGGCGCGCTCACGACAGCTTTTGGTAGTGTTTGGCGACTGGGCTTCTGCGTTTTTTTACTGTAGCACTTTTGTCCTTTTTTATTTTTGGTATTTTTGTGTTTTGTTTTTTTGTATTTCTTTACATTGTTTGTGATAGGTTATCATGTTGCTTTAATTTTTATTTTTAAAAAATTTAATTATACTCAATAAGTCAACTCAGCTACAATAAAAAATCAGTTAGTTACAGTAAAATTTCAACTAAAAACGGAAGCTATCGCTATTCCTACCGCCCCAAAGTCTGTCTTTCTTCTTCGCCAAAGCTATGCCTTCCACGATTTCCCATCTCGTCAAAAATAATCTTTTACCGACGAGGGCTGCACCAAGGATGTTGGGCAGCCACGGCCACCTTCGTCATGGGCTCTAGCTACCTTGCCATCACCAGAGAGGGCATCGTCTAGCAACAGCCACCGCCCGCCGGGCTTCCCTCGTCTGCTCCTCGGCCGCGTGCTCCTCCTACAATGCCGGCCATAGCGATGTCCTGGAGGCGACCACGCGCCCATGATTGGGCTGGCCAGGGGCCAAAATGACAGAGGTGGCGCTACGGAGGACCAGCGGCAAGGGCCAATCGACGGCGGCCGTGTCCTGCGCTGGCTCCCCTTCTCTCCTTCCGTCTTTTGACGTTCCATGGCAGTGCCCCGATGTTGTGCCATGAATGATGCATGATGTCCATGCGTGACATGACACAACGACACCGTCAGAATTTGGTCGCGGCCGGCCGACGGCTTTGGCAGGAGATGGAGCCAGGCGGAGGGGAACGACCGCACGAGCGTTGGCAGCGTCGTACGTGCGTAGTGGCAAGCAGGCGCGCGCACGGCCCAGTCGTTGGTTCGCGCGGGCGGTGCCGCCGCTTCAGCTGAGCAGGCAGGGGCAGCGACGCGCGCCCGGCCTAGGACTGGTCCGCACTGTGGGGGCTGCCTGCGCCAGCTCGGCGGCCCAGCTCGCCCGATGCCCACGCACGCAGTCAGGGTGATATCTTGACGTATAATTTCCGTCCGACTAACAATCTAAAAGCTCACAAAATGAATACAGAAAAATTAAATAGATATGTGACACTATCCGTATTCGACTCCAACTTAGTGGGAAATATATATATATATAATAGAATATGAGATGAGTAATATCCGTCCGTATATATCCGTATGTCAAATGATACAAAAAAATTTGTTATGACTTTAGAAACATGATAATATATAGACATATTACCATATCTAAACAGACAAGGAATTATAAGTGCTTTTTTTTCGACATCTCATCGATTACTAGCTCTCCCCGCCGCCTCCCCCCGCTCTCCCTCCTCTCTCCCACTCCGCTCCGCTCCCACCTCCGCTGCCGCACCGCCTCCTCTCCACCCCAGGCCGCCGTCCCAACCCGCGCCGCCGCCGCCTCCTTCTCCCCTCCTCCACAGCCTCCTCCTCCTCTCCCACTCCGCTCGCGCCGCATCGCTCGCACCTTTAACTTGTACTCTCCCCTTGTGCCTTCAATATCCTATATCAAGTATAAAGGTGCAGCTCGCCGAAAGCTCAGATAATTTTCCCAACCCGCGCTGTCGCCGCGCCTCCTCCCCTTCCTCCCACTCCGCTCCGCGTCGCATCGCTCGGACCTTCATGCACCGCTTCAAGCTCACCGCTCCTTCACCAACGCCAGCCTCGCGTCATCACCGCTCCAAGAGAATGTGATGTTCGGGAAGTGCGTTTGATCGACTTTCGCATGCTAAAATTGCGAAACCTATTGAAAATGTCAAGTTGAATTGTCCATGTCCCCGTAATCTCAATTGTTTTAAAGCTTACAAAATATCATCAAAACAGAATAATTTTACGTTTATACGATTTTTCATCAAGTTCAGCAGCTAAAAAATAAGTATTCAATATTATGCATATACTAAAAAAACACATAATAGAATGCAAGCCATATCCATATCCGTCTATATCTACTATTACAACCTGCTCACGGTCACTTTCACAAACACTGGCGCACGCGTCGAGTCTGGGATTCTTCTCTTCTGTGTGGGGCTGTATATCCAACGACCCAGCGCTCCTGTTCCTCCTCGTCTCTTCACTTCACCCCTTCCTCCTTTCTCCGATCGAAGCCCCCCTCTCTCTCTCCCCACCAGCCGCCCGCTTGAGCTCAGCCTCCTCATCGGACGAAACCGAGGAGGGCTCTACTCGCCGCCGACGCTGCCCCGGTTGCTGGGAGATCTGGGCGGACTATTTCTCGGTAAGCCTCGACTCTATTCCACTTCCCCTAACCTGCGGCCGTGACCAATCGATCTCTCCGGTGCTTACCCCCGATTCCCTCGTGCTTGGATCGATCATCAGATCGGCAATCGAATCTCCTCTCGTCTACGCGAAAGGCATACGTACATACCGTACCCCCGTGCACTACCAGTTCGTCCACAGATACGGAAAAAAGGAAGCATTTTTATGTGTCTGGTGACCGCCAAAACCTCTTGTGCTAGCACCTCTTGTTCAAGTAAAGCGGTGAAATTCTCGCTCCGCGCGCATGGTGTACTCATCTCTGAACTGAGTCTTGTGTTTACTCGAACCCGCATGCTGTAGAGGGGCTTTATTGCCAGTATCACAAGCTTACCCTCCAATAACCCAACGACAGGACTATGTCATCGTGGTACAACTGCAGAACCTATCAACTCTTAGTAGGATCTATAAAATAAATCTAATAGCAATATAGCATGTAGAAACTGATTATTTGGAGGCCGAATGTAGCTTCACGTATAGTTTTATCGACTTCAAATTGTTTGACTTGACTGCGCCATGGCATCGTTTTTTCTTAATCCTGTGAAACTATTATGGCCTAGCAGTATTGAACGTCTGCAAATGCATGCCTGCAATTTACAATGGGTCTTGTGTTTCCTTTTCTTGATTGTCGCAAATCATCGCCACTTTGGGTGAACTTAAATTTCCAGTTGTACTTTATATGCGAGTGTGTAGTTTCGTACTCTCTGCTTTTCTTCGCCATTTTAATTTACATGCTCTTTGTTTCTCATATGCTATGGAGCAAAAGGGGTTACTCTTCTGGTTTGCAATATGGTAAGTCCTATAGTTTGTCCATAATTTTTTATAGCTTCTGTCTGTTGCTGAAACACACGGTACTGTCCCAATACAATTCTTTGTTGTAAGCAGTATTTCGAAGGCTATGGTTTCCGTGGAAGTACTTTTGAGCAGACGTATCGCTGCTACCCTGCATCTTTCATTGACAAGGTAGGTAAACCTTCTTTGAATGAGGTGCTGTATACGCTACTCTGGTGATATAATGTTGGAATAGCTATCTTTTTTATATGGATCTTTATTTTTAGTTGAAGTCAGTTCCAATATCATACAACTTTGCTCAAGTAATGATGTATTAGTCTTCATGATTTACCCACTTTCATGGATCATACGAGATGGATATTTTCCATGTACTGTATCTGATTACCAGTTTATGTCCAGGTTTTTTTGCGGCATTGATTTGCTCCTCCTAACACGAGTTAGCAGTAGCATATGTACACGTTATTTGATCTTTCCTTAAGTTGAATTTGAATGTCCACTTCTAATCTTGATTGTTGGACTATGACCTTTTCTTGCCTAGTTAACATGGTTTGTAGACCGAGTCACCTAAAAATGAAAGATTGAATATGACAACAGAGAGGGGTGAATGGTGCCAACTCAGAATTTTCCTCAAAGTATTTAACATTCTATCCTCATACACCTACAGATATGTAGAACATAGAATCCTCAGTTAAATCAAACCAACTAACCCAAATCAACAAAACTTGGAATCTAACCTTTCCCAACGGTCTGCCAGCCTTATAATTGCGGTTTGATCGGTTGCTACAGTAAAATCAGGGTGATGAATAGTGTTTTCAGCTCGATTTTAAATCCAAAAATCGAGAGAACTTTTAATTCGTAGATCCAAATGCCATGAAAGTTTTGCACGGATCTTCTCTATGTTACTGTGAACCTATCCCGATAAATGATCATAAAAATCATGGTTAATGTTTAGAGCTTTTTCAGTTTGTTGGAAGATTACACCAAAATCAAGTCAAAACTTAAAACGGTGAATACAACTTGCTCGTAAGTAGATGATGACCAAAATAACTCTAAATATATTTTCACATGTCATAGCAAACGAGAACACCAGATAACACGATTCAAAAACACTTGAAACAAGAAATCACTCGATAAAACCAAAATCAAGTAAAATCGAGTTTCTTCATGAGCTTGCTCTCAAAATGCCTAGATGATAGGAGATTGATCTCCAGAGGTTATCTCCATCTTAGTTACATCTTTTGCACAGCAAAATCAAGAAGAGGAAAGAAGAGAAATCAAAACCAACCGAAATAAGAACAAATTAATCAAAACAAGAAATAGGCATTGATATCATCAAAGATTGATGTATTGCTTGCTTGAGAGGGATAGTTTTACAGCTACTCCACCTTGGAGGACAAAAAGTACACCATGTACTTAAAACCCTAACCCTAAAACATCAAAGCATAAGAGGTGGGTTAGATGATTAACCACATCAAAGCATGATCAGTCGAACAGAAATTATCCGTTTCTTTTACACCTCTACACAGGACATTAGATAGTAGAGAGGCAATAGAGTGAACACGGAGAGATTAATCGTCAAGATGTCGAGGAAGAGCACTTAATATTCTCTGCCTATTTAGATACAACAATTCACCTATATGTTATCTTATTTCTAAGTGAAGTCATAACAAACTTTCTTGTATCACCGACATACGGATATATACGGACGAATATCACTCATCTTGTATCAGCTGACATACGGATATATACGCGACCCTGTACATTCAAAAACAAAGAAATTATTTTCAAGCACAAGTTCTTCACAACTTGACCCACGTTAGCCAAAACATGCAATCTCAATGCAATAACCCAGGTCACTTCAACTCAATATTTGACTCAAATCCCAAAATTCTCAATTTCTACCCAAAACTAATCCTACCAAAGTATGATCTTTGCAAAATCAAATAACCACTATGAAAACATTGTAATGGTTCATCATAATATTAAACGGGATCTTCTCGCATAGTCCTTCAAGTGAATTCTGAGTGACTATTGACTCGTTGCCTGTCGGCATGTTTTCATTTGCTCTTGCCTCATTAATATAGCATGCAATGTTGTGATTGTTTTGAATAGCATCCAACAGTAGATTCTTTCAACATCTAGAACAGCTAGAAAAATTATTAACTCTAAAAACAAAGTATTTATTTTCCATTCTTGGAAATTTATTTTGAAAGATTTCTTTTACCCTTTTTTTTTGCAGCCACAGCTTGAAACTGGTGACAAAAGTATGCTCTCTATTCACTAAGTTCCTCATCTCTTTAAGATACTTTTGGAAGTTGAAGTGATTATTACTTTGTTTTCAGTTATCATGCCACCTTCAGCACTTGATCGTCTCGGTAAGTTGGGAGCATTAGACAACTTATCTTTTCTTAAGACATGCAAGCTGATAATTCAACTTACCTGTTTTTAGCAATTTTTCCATGCACTCTTTTCACAGTAAGTTCTCAAACTTGTTCTGTTCTCTGCAGCATCCCTGCATATTGAATATCCTATGCTATTTGAAGTCCACAATGCAGCAGCAGAACGGACTTCACACTGTGGTGTCCTGGAGTTCATTGCAGAAGAAGGCATGATCTACATGCCATATTGGGTAGGCTAGGTTTAGGATATTGTCTTTATGTAATATCATCATGCCAATCAAGCTAACTCCATCTACTCATCAGATGATGCAAAATCTTCTTCTGCAAGAGGGAGATATGGTGTTCGTAAAAAATGCCAACCTCCCAAAGGGCACATATGTGAAGCTGCAGCCTCATACAACCGACTTTTTAGATATTTCAAACCCCAAAGCAATGTTAGTATTGGTTTGATAAACTATTCTTTTCCTTGTGAAACATTTTTTTGCTTTCACTTTTTATGACTGTTGTATCGTGACTGAAGTTTCATGCTATGAATAACGAGATCCCTGAAGAACACTAATGATCCATCTGTCATTCTTGCAGCTTGGAGAAAACTTTGCGGAACTACTCTTGTCTAACCACTGGTGACAGCATTATGGTAGCGTATAATAACAAGAAGTACTACATTGATATAGTGGAAACAAAGCCTTCAAGTGCTATAAGTATCATCGAGACTGATTGTGAGGTTGACTTTGCCCCACCACTTGACTATAAAGAACCTGAGCCAGCAAAACCTACTGTTCCTCCTAGCACAGCGCCTACTGCAGGTAGCTTTCTTGTTTTGTACTTTAATTAATAATTGTGGTTAGCGTTCCTCAAATTCTCTTGCCCGCATGTTCCTGTTGCAGAGGCTGCAGTTGAAGAGGAACCAAAGTTCATCCCCTTCACTGGTTCTGGAAGGCGTCTGAATGGAAAACCTTCTAAAGATCAGGATGTGTCAGCCTCATCCCCTGCAAAGCGGCAAGCTAATGCAACCAACAGCGTACAGCCCTCAACAGCCTCGACATCACAGAGCAGTTCGTCACGTAAAACCCCGGGAAAGCTTGTCTTTGGCTCTGGTGGGAGTCGCTCATCAAAGGAAACAGATAAGGTTAGTAGCTTGCAATGTATGCCCCTTGTGGCAGCTGTCTGGAAAACTCAAAAGAAAGTCATTTGAGATGCATGAACAGCTACCTTCCAGGCTTGCAGCTTTGATGGGTTTATAAGGCTTGTGTTACTACATTTTGTCCATCGATGTAGGTACCTGAAAAGGAACCAAAGGAGGACCCGAAGAAAGAAGAACCGAAATTTGCAGCGTTCACGGGGAAGAAATACTCGTTGAAGGGCTGAATAGCCAGATAATGTATTATCAGTATTTACAGTGACAGACATGATCAGGAGAAAAGTTTGATTTGCTACTGTTTAGTTATCTCTGATTCCTTGGGGTGTCTTTGGGTGGACTAGTGCCACCTTGAAGCTCGATGCTTGTTTTCTGCCAACCATGATCGTATCTCAGCCATGGTGGATCGACTGATGTATAAAAAGTATTAATGTCAGTTCATGGATTTGTACCGAGCTTGTGCATATTTCCATGTATCTTTGCTGTATTTTTTTGTTTGTTTTTTGAGACGTCTTTGCTGTTGATTTGCTCTGTCTCGTTGGAATGGAAGGGCAGAGAGGCATAGCCATCCACCGGTCTTGCAATCGAAGCACTACTTTAGCCCCAAGATACAACCATTTTGACACATTTGACGTTATGAGAAAGAACGAATGTTCACTGATGGGTAGCGACCTCCATAACTCGCTGGCGATGTCGACCGCCGGTGCCCGCTAGTCGGGCGGCGGCGGCGGCCGTCTGGAGAGGGAGAGGAGACGGAACGTAGGAGGTCAGGGGACGTGAGGAGGGGATCACTGATATCTAACCATTTTGTCCAAAACATCAGCAGGATGCATCAGTTTCCTCTGACATCCTAATGGTGAATTTGAAGAACAGGAGCTCCAGCAGGTGCCTTTGGCAGCTGAATAATCGATGCCATGCTAATGCTATCAGCAGTATGAGGTTATAAGCCAAAAAAAAAATGAACAAGAACTAGAAACCATGAAAGCACAATGACCATAAAATCAAATGCATCTATGGCCTTATGCGGCTGCGTGATCGTCTGTACGTATACTCCATAGTTTAGTCCGGACAATTTCGTGTTGACCAACGGCGATAGTGTCAGGATCCTCCCACTCTGTTTTCGTGACTTGCATTTTCGCACACATACATTTTCGAGTCGTGTTTGACTCAATTCTTCTTCTTTGACAATGACGAGAACTTGTTTCACGCTCATGCAGCCAGGCGCCAAATATGTTTTATTCGATTCATCGACTTCCAGGTTTAGTTATATGTTTTACTACGAGCTCTAAACGACAGTAAACTCCTCTACTGTTGCTTTCAACTCTCCAAATCAGCTTTCAACTCTCAAATCAGATCCATTTCATCCATATATTTATTTATGCAAGTTCTGAACAATTCACTCTGCGTTTAAGAACAGATAATCGATATTAGATCAACGTAATAACTTATAAAAATCACTGTGATGAACAGACGTCCTTACCTGAACTAAATTCAGTCTTGAGGGAAGCTGTAAGCGTGCCGATTTAGGCTAATACAAAACATCACCTTTCTTTGGCTTCATATGCAAAAGCTCAGTGCAGATGAGCCGCGTATGGTAGCAACTAACAACAGCCCGGACCGGTGATAATTCCGTCTTTCACTTTCCATTCTGGAGACGGTAGGTGTTTGGTCTAGTGGCAAGCCTGTGTCAGTTTCCTCAACATCTTAATGGTTTCTGAAGAACACAATGCTCAAAACTACTCAGGAAATACTCTTGTGATCTGAATTTGAAACAAACATGATCAAAATTTGAAAAATCGGATTTTATTTTTTTTTAAAAAAAAGATTGACAAATACTGGGTGGTGGCTTTACTCCTAGGTACATCGGTTGGAATGTACATACATAAACTATCTTGCTGGAAACATAAAGTTGAATTGTCATGTGTTTACCGCCGACGCCCATGGGCCGCCCACTGCTCGGGAGCTTGGACCTTATGGACACACCGCAACAAATGCGTTTTGATGGAGCAGCCCAAGTGTTGCAGGTGCACTTGCATTGCTGAAGATGATAGAAGGTCGTGGTCTTTGGCGGGGCTCGAGGATTATCCTCTTGGATGCCCTCGCTCCGGGTGGTTAGCGCCGCCTTCCTGGTCGTGATCTTTTTGTTTGGGCGTGTTAGTTCCTAGCTGCAGCAGAGAGTGTGTGTGAGCTGAATTTGAAACAAACATGATCAAAATTTGAAAAATCGGATTTTATTTTTTTAAAAAAATATTGACAAATACTGGGTGGTGGCTTTACTCCTAGGTACATCGGTTGGAATGAAGCCTGCATGCAGTGCTTCATAGATGGTCCTCCACTGGCGGTGCAGCTTGCGATGTTGTGTGGCCTTATGCACTATTGGATGAGCTGCGAGGCTGTTACACGAAATACAAAGTCTGTAATGTAAAACACACACAAAAAAAATACTGACATATTATTGTCTGAAGTCTGAACACATATAAGTTGGATACGTACGTATGCACTGCCAAATTCAGTCTCGCTCCGGTTGTTTGTGTGCCAGATTGTGTCTGCCAGAATCATGCTACGGAACCTCTCATTTGTAAAAACCCTGATTCTAGGGAAGGTATCATGTGACATGTTTAGAATGCCTATGTTGATATTTAGGGGTGGTAACACTACTGCAGAAAACTTATCACGGATGGTTCAAAAAAGTCATTATAGACGGTTTCGTGAGACGTCTGAATTTATGAGTTAGTAATAAAATAAGGTCATCATATACAGCTTTCGAACCATCTATGATGTAACTATCACAGACGGTTTTAATTACAAATCATCTGTGATAGTTGATTATCACATACAGTTTCCAATAGAAACCGTCTATGATAAATAAGTATCACAGATGGTTTGTAGTTGAAACCGTCTGTGATACTTACATATCATAGACGGTTTAACCGTCTGTAATATTCTTTTTTTTCTAAATCTATTTTTGTTTATTGGCTAACCTTAGGAATTGCTAGCTATGTCCTCTGAAACAAGCAGATCAATACAGTATATATCCAATTCACATTCATTTATTTTAGAAACAACAACATCTATTTCACAAATCAATTAATTGAAATGAAATAAATTATCCATTAACAAATACACACATATACAATTAAGATCAATCTTATCCCAATCAATTTTATTCTACATTGTAGTATCAAAAAGTACACATACTCTCCACAAATTTGTACGAATTCAGCTTGTTCCAATGCAGTTGTAACGATGGGCGCAGCCTGTCGATAGGAATATCAATGTCATGTGTATATATATAACTTGATAAGTATGAAATAATTATTGTAAAATTGACAAACCTGAGGATCATCGATCTTCGAGGAATCGAGGAGTAGTTGCATATGGCGGCAAACATAGAATCCACAGATGTTACTCAGCTGCTGTTGGCAGTACTACAAAAATAGAATTTATTAATTCAAGAGGCATTACTACGAAGTGTTATATAGGATTAATGTGTACTAGCGAATATCGAAAAATTTTGAACATATTGCGGGACGTTGGTCCCTCCTTTCAATTTTCATACCTCTGTAATGTACATGGCGAACGACCTACATGATCTAAAAAGTTAGCCTTAGTAAATGAAAAAGAAAAAAAGACTACAATACAGTTATGTATGGAGAAAATATATTTACCTATTGATTAATCGTCCGACAACTATAAAGTTGGTTTTGTTCTTCTTTCGAGAATCAAGATATATTACCTTATTACATTTTGGTATAATTATAATTAGAATCTAGTAGAACCTACACAGGTATGTCGTCATAGTTATTAAACATAATCTCGTGTTACTTATAAAGTAGAAATCAACAAGTATAGCCATTAGTGCAGCACTTACCCCTAGTTGTAGGGTATAAGTATAAATTCCTTGTTTCGGTGAGTCATCAATGTCGTTGTAATGTAATTCTCGATAAAGAATACATCCTCCTCAATAGTATTTATGGCGGCCAAATGTGGGTCGAGAAAACTAATAGGTGATTTCAATAATCTGGCTTCACTCACCATGTATATATACACACACAAAAACAATGAGTTCGCAGCTCTTGTAAAAGCAGACATGCTATTAATGTACTCTTCACTCACACGGTTCGTAGTATACATCCACTTCAATCCTATGTTACGCATATATATAACAATTTAGTATTAAATATTAAATTAATTAATTAATTAGTATACTAGATATATACCATATGCATTAAGGCTTTGCTAGCCTAACACAAAAGCTATTTTTTCATGAACCAATTATAACCAACAATTTTGACCATTTTTTCTTGCCCACAAGACGGGAACTGATCATGCATGGCCAAGTAGACCTAAACCATCTTCAATACCAGTCACCAAAAGTTATATCTAAATTTTAATGTAACGACAAACAGATTACATTACTAACTATAGGTAGTCAAAAATTTGATGAATCTTCAATCACTTTTGCCAAATAGACTCTTTTCACTAAATGGCCTAAAAACTTTGCCTCCAGCTCAAAGCAGCAGCCTAGATCTGGAATTCAAGACAGAGGCTCCATGATTCTGCACATAATTAATATAGTGAAATTATGACAGATGACTTTTACTACAAATCATCTGTGATGACTTAATTATCATAGATAGTTTGTATTATAAATCGTCTGGGATAATTCATAAATAGCTCAAACTAAAAATCGTCTGTGATATTTGGTAATATCACAGACGATTCATGGCAAAAACTATCGGTGATGCTTCACAGACGGTTTTTACCATAACCCGTCTGTGATATTAAATCTTTATAGACGATTTTTAACACTAGCAATAACACAGATGGTCTCTAAATTAAAATCATCTGTAATAGTATACATAATAGACGGTTTTGTGAAATCGTATATGATATTGTGTCTAGTATTAGGCTTTCTATAGTAGTATAATGGGTTAAAACATAACCTAAAACCAACTTAACCCTTAAAGAAACTCAAAATCCCATCCAACTCAACCCAAAGAGCACCTTCCACCACCCAACCTAACCCATATGGCATTTCCATCCAACCCAACCCAAATTGTTGAAATGGGTTGAAACTCATTTTCAACCCATTTCAAATCCATTGCCAACCCACTCTTTACTAATCTACTACATGCAAGTGCATCTATAGGAGACTTTTGAAAAGTTCGATATTTAGAATTTTTAACTCGCGTTCACACCATAAAAATTTATGAAATTGTCTGAAATTTAATAGGGCATGTTTGATATGGCTGTGGCTTAAGGCTTTTTAGTTGAAATTTTTGAATTTTATTTGTTTGTGATAGAGATTACGGAGAGAGAGATACTCGCTTGTGATTTTGGATGGTACAGATGTTGGGCTTTTAATGTGTGCTACAATTAACTTGTAGACCACATCTCAAAAAAATACTCCGTTTAAAAGTTAGGTACTGTAGCAAAAGCCAAAAGTCGGTTTGAGAAGCTGAAAAGAACGGACCCATAAATGATTTGAGGTGTAGAGACGCTACTTTGTGCAAATTTTTAGGCCCAGATACAAAGATAGGACCAACATGCTTTTATATGAAACTTTTGAAAAAGTTCGATATTTAAATTTATAACTCGTGTTCATACCATAAAAGTTTCACAAAATTTTCTGAAATTTACTACAGATGATTTTAGGTATAGAGACGCTACTTTGTGCAAATTATTAAATCTAGGCACATAGGTGGAACCAACATGCTTTTATAGAATTTTTTTTAAATGTTCGGTATTTGAAATTTCTAACTCATGTTCATACTATAAAAGTTTCACAAAGTTGTCTAAAATTTACTATAAATGATTTAGGGCATAGAAACAGTACTTTGTGTAAATTGTTAAACCTAGACCCAAAGGTGGAACTAACAAACTTTTACAAAAAAAACTTTTAAAAAAGTTCAGTATTTAAAATTTATAACTCGCGTTCACACTATAAAAGTTTTTGCAAAATCTGAAATTTACTACAGATAATTTTAAGTACAGAGATACCACTTTGTGCAAATTATTAAGTCTAGATGCCCAGATGGACCCGATAGGTGGAGTCAATCTACAAGTGACATATTGCAACACCACGGGTTGAACCTGTTCTCAACCTAATTTTAACCCTAAATATTAGAACCCATTCCAACCATATCCAACTCTTTTTTATGAGTCCATTTCCACCAAACCAAAGTCAACCCAATCAAGAACCTAACCTATTTGAACCCAACACATTAACATCACTATTGATATTGTCGAGGTAGATTGATATTGTCGAGGTAGAATACCTGTAAGCAAGACAATCATCCATAAAAAAAGTCCATTGCCAAAGAAATGTAATTGTGATTTTAACAGTAGCAAATCGTGGGACCTCATCCATGAAAATTCTTCCAAAAATATTTGCTGTTCTGTTACAATAACTTGATTTCTGGACATACAACTCATATGTGAAAATACGGATGTATGTACGTTGCGGTTATTATATGGTCACAACTGACAGTTATCAAATATTGAAAAATAATGATCATGCTAACAATGGATATGCATGGTAAAGATCAACGTATATATTGATCTGGGTGTGGAAAGTGCTAATATACAATATAAATGAAGAAACAGACACTTGCCTGTAGAAATAGCGAGCACCCTGAGCACTTCTTTAGTCGTGGCCCCTCACATCGCTTCCTCACCCACTTGTCCTGCACCGAAGGGAAAGCATATAACCCGCAAACAAGCTGCACCACCAGAAGTGCTTTTGGCAAAAGTACACCCAAAAATAGTTCAGAATCGCATGAACTGAAGATTACAAAATCTGTAATGAAGATTAGTGATCAGCACTGAATTAGATTAGCAAGAGCTTGAAATAAAATACCGTTGTGACATGAATTTGTTTTCGAATTCAGTGTTGATCGCTAATTTTTGAATTCACTGAGTATGGTATGAACTGAAGATTACAAAATATGAACATTCATAGATCACAGCAAGAACTCAAAATTCTAATCATCTCACATTTCCATAATCTCAATTTCTATATCTCTATGCGTGTACAGTCCCATTACTGACACAAGTGGTGCACCCACTTAAAATTATAATCACCAGAAGTGCTCCTCCTACCAATATAAGTATCACACCGAAGGTACTCCACCCACAATCCACATAGCAAGACAGAATATAAACACATCACAATAATGTAATCTCAGTACAATAATGTGATACAACAAATAGTGGCCGTCCAAATAACGAAGCGCATTATTACAACAATCTAATCACTACTAACAGATGCAGTCCACATGACGACATTCATTCATACAAGAATCTAATTAATTGGTACTACTAACTGCACTGCCGACAGCATTTCTGATTGACTCTGACCACCCGCAAATGAACATATGTCCCAGGCAAGAGCAGCTTGGCACTCAGCTGCCGACTAGACTAATCGCTCATTATTGCCACCTGCATATCGGTAAATTATGAGTCAGCTTCCTTTGGATGGAATCAACCAGACCGCTTATGCACACACATATTTTTGAGTCAGCTGCCGACTGGAGGTCATCAGGTCATGGTACAGTGTACCAGACAAGGTAACAGAACTAGATATCTGACCATATCATCAAGTAAATACAAATGGCAGCTAGTAGAACAGGTAAAAAGTGCCATCCAAATAGAAAAGTTGGCCTTATCCACTGTGCAGACATGTAATTGGTCGATGTGATTGTTGATATGCTCAAGAGGTTTCAGCTGGCCATTAAGTTAAAGCTGTAAACATGTATATAATAGATTAGTAGTGTCTATATTAACCAAATTGTTATTCAATTACTGTTTATAATTAAATACACCTCCTTCTGTACCTAGTTGTGAATAAATCCACTGTTGGTGTTTTGGTTTGCTACCAGTTGTCCATGAATTTTAACAGACAGATCTTGTTACCCACATGCTCTTTTTTTTCCATACTTCAAGAAATTTATGTAGGACAGTGAAAATGCCAATAACATAGTTAAAAAATGTGTTTATACTAACCAAATTGTTATTCGATTACTGTTTATAATTAAATACACCTCATTCTGTACCTAGTTGTGAATAAATCCACTGTTGGTGTTTTGGTTTGCTACCAGTTGTCCATGAATTTCAACAGACAGATCTTGTTACCCACATGCTCTTTTTTCCATACTTCAAGAAATCTATGTAGGACAGTGAAAATGCCAATAACATGGTTACAAAATGCAGGATCTACTGATAGATTTAGGGCTCTCCTACAGCATATGGCCATGCCAATGAGATAATGAAGGAGAAAACATGAAAAATAAAAACAGGGAAATATTAGCTACTTATCCACATATACTGTTGGCATAACTGGTAGTGGTTTCTTCTAAAATAACTGAGTGGTATGACCAGTATTCATTAAAATTGTCTGCTTCATGTGAGAGAATGTAGCGTCTTATACATACTAGAATAGCGTTGGCTCATGACTTATTTTTCTGTAACTGTCTTATTTTTTACTGTAGCTGAATTGACTTATTTGACATAATTAAATTTAAAAAAATAAAAATAAAAAAACATGTTAATCCATCATGGACAATACAAAGAAATACAAGAAAAAAACAAAAAAACCCAAAAAAAATCTAAAAAATTCAGAAAAAGATAAAATTATTGAATAGTGAAAAAAAAACAGAAGTCGAAAGCAGAAGCTAGCTTAAAGTTAGAACGAGCAACCCCATCACAGATAAGTATCTCACACCAACTAGTCATCCTGCCATGCACAGCACCACCCTCAACACCCTGAATACACAGCCCAACTGAGGTACCTTTCATGTGCACACTAACAGAAGAAATTGATGTATGGACAAACCGAGAACTGCATGTGCATGATTGAGAAAGTGCATGATCGAGGTACCTTAGCTTAGGTCAGCGACTAGAGTTGCATGCGCCACGATGCTCGGGGGTCTTTATGGCGATGAACATGTCCCTGTTCTTCTTGCCACGCGGCAAGTCGGTAGCGCAGAAGCAGAACCACTCCTCCGAACCTTTCGGGTGGTCGTCCTCGATTACTAGATTAATACCCACGCGGGCCTCAGAATGCAAAGAGTCGTCGTTGCCACTGACCTCCATGTTCAGACGGCTGACCTCCATGTTCGCTCTGGCCGCCTGACCCCCACACTTCCCCGTTCGCAGGGGAGTTGTCCGTCTGCGAGGCTAGCAATGCAGTTGGGGCTAGCTAGAGAGGGAGGGCTCAGTCTGGCACATAGACATCAATGGACACCCTGTTGGGGGGTGAAATACATAGCATAGCATGGGTGTTGATACGACACATTTTCGTGGACTCGCATGGACCATCTAGCTATGCCAACGGGATTCGAGAGGCGAGCAAAGGAGGGGGAGACCGTCCGCACTCCTCGCTGTCAAGTTGCGCGCACGCCACACGTTGCGCTCCTCGTCATCAAGCTATGCACCTCTCTCCTCCCCCGAAGCAGCGCTGCGTGCAAGCCTCCTCCCCCCTCCCTGCGTGCTTCCTGAGCTTTGGCCCGTGCCATGGACGGTGGAGACGGGCGAGCGGACGAGCGGTGAGGCCAGGGAAGGTGGCGGCGCAGTACAGGAAGGCCGCCTAAGGAGAGGGGACGTCGATTCCAGTGCCCCTATGGCCGAGGGAGGGTCGATGGAGGGAGGAGGCAGGTGGCTGCCGAAGGGGAGGGGGACGAAGGAGGAGGGGTGTGTGTGTGGGAGGAAGGAGACAGGGACAAAACCGAGGGACAAATTTATTATTTAGATCTATTTGTGGAAACTATGCATTCGAATTATAGTATTTATGTGACATAGAGATTGTAGACACTGTTGTATAATGTCTACCACTGAAAATACCGTTATACTCCCTAATATGGGATTCAAATCCAATTAATACAAAAAAAAACACCTACATACAATGATACTCCCTCCGTTTTTTTTACAAGGCATATTTTAGTCATACATAGAGATTAAAAAAGTTATGAGACCAAGATAAATGATAGAGGAAAATGACCAAGATATCCCTATAGTTAATGTTTTGGGAATAAAAGACAGCCTAATATGCGTGAGTATTTACTCATAAAGATTGAAGAGAGAGAGGGGAGATAAATGAGGATAAAAAAGAGAAAATGTCTTTAAAGTCACATACACGCTTTGTAATTTAAAACAAAACTAGAAAAAACTATATGCCTTATATTTTGAAACGAAGGGAGCACAATCTTGAACATACCAAGGAAAACCTCATTAAATCATAAATCTAAACCTACTGCATATTTGTAAGAAACAATAAAGCTAAAAAAGCAAGTAGATTTGTAATACACATTTTTCATACCAAATTGCAAAAGAATGAATTACTGCAACGATGTGTGACCTTAATCCTAGTTTATATGGATTTCTCCACCAATTGATGCACTATTAAGATTTCAGATCACGTAAAAGTATATAGTCTCAAAAAAATCACCTTTAATATTCAACACTGTGATGGATTTTATTTCAGGATTTAAAAATTAAAAACAACTTTTTTTCAAGGTTGTCAAAATTGCGATCTTGAATCGGATCAAAGGTTTTTTGGTAGGATCGATGTAGAATCTAATATCCTACCTGATTCTATCCAAAAATATTTTTAAAATATGCCATATGTTTCAACACTACTACATTTAAAAAAATATGTTTTTTGAACTTTTGTTTACAAAAAGTAGTACAAAGGAAAGATCATGTGTTATTTATGCAAATTCCAGTGGATATGAAGAGATAAAAAGTAAAATTTTACAATTAAAATGACATATACAAGTATTTATAATGAAACACTAAATCAATAGAATTGGATAGGGCAGTATGAAAATTTTGATCATAATCCTACAAAAGTGTTAGTAGAATCATAATAATATTAAGATTATACGAAACTAACATTCGACCTAAGATCTGATCAGTTCAGTCAATCTAAGGTCGTAGAGTCGTAGGATGGTAGGGCGGAACCTTGCTCTTTTTTTTTTACCTGCCGCAGATCTATCTTGCAAAAATGTTCCATCAGTCGGCCAGTTTCGGAATTAGCTTTCAGATTTAGTTATTTTCTTGGGAATATGTCTAAAGATAGCAGGAGATTAATTGACAGAATAATAACTTGCCGGTCTGCTTTTAGATTTGGTTATTATTGTTGGAAAGTTGTCTAAAAAAATGGAAGTAGATTTAGGCACCACTTAATTTAGTTTTTGGTTTATACTTTTTTTACTATTCATTAATTTCGTCTTTTCTGTTTTTTTATTTTTTAGGCTTTTTATCTTTTCTTATTTTTTCGTATTTCTTTGTATTATCCGTGATAGGCTAACATGTTTTTGTCTTTTTAAAATTTTTAAATTTAATTATACCAACTCAACTACAGTAAAAAAATAAGCTAGATACAATAAAAAAATTATAAGCCAACGTTATTCTAAACACCTCTTTACTAGCCAAATGATGACTTGCGTATCTCAAAATAACAATAATAATGACTTGCCAGACTGCTCTAAGTCGGCACAAACTGTGGAAGGATACACGCACATAATCAAGGTATTCTCGGTAACTAACATTTATTGCGTTGAATTTTAATTTCCCTCTTAGAGAGTAAATTTTAAGATTTAGAGCAAGTTTCAGAAAAGTTTTTGCCACGTGGGGCCCAAGTAAACGGCGTACGATTTGCGCACCTTGCTAAAGAACAGTATCCGTAATTCCAGATATATGATACGTATACGCATAGCACTTGTTGTCATCGTCATGCCATCGCATAACAGTATCCGTAATTCTTAGGATGCAATTCTTGCTAATCAGCCACAAGAAGAATCTATTTTCCATAGGGGTTTAGAGCTTCCACAATTCCTTCATTGCTTGGTTTCTTTTCCTGCCAGGCTGTAGTTCTTCTTTCGTTATACAAAAGGATCTAACACAAACAGTGCATGATTTTATAGTCCTGTTCTTTTAGACTTTAAGATAGCTTTTGGCTTTAACTTCTTTGAAAACCAAAATAAATGAGATAGTTTTTTCAAACGGTTTCTTGAAGTTACTTCTCCAAACGGTTTTATGAGCCACTACTCAGTCGTCTGTCACTATCTTAAAAAACACAGCTAAAAGATATCGGCGCAATCCAAAATAACATGGCCATAATTCCAATTGCCAAGCTCATGTCAATAGATTCTCCAAGGAAAGCTATCCACAGTTGCCTGCCTCAGATTTTGCAGCAAAAGAGCGTGTCGAAAATGCAGTGTTGCACTGAGAATAGCAGCAGTGTGAACTATAAATCTCTTCAGAACTTCTAGTCGTTTAATAAATCTGAGTAATCTGCCTTTGTTCTAAAAATGTAAAACTTTCATTCCGGCAACCAAGCTATCATGCAAATAGCCAAAACAATTCCATTTCCAAACAGCAGCAATCCGTTAATATATCATAATGTGCTGACATTTCAGCTACCTATACGCTGTTGCCAAAAATAATAACCAAGGAAAAGGAGCCAAAAAAAGATTTCCAACCATTAATATGAAGCATTCATTTGCTTGTCAAGCATACTATATAACATGATAACCGGTTATACCAGAATTAATATTGTACAAGTTACGATCCCAAACACCGCATAGTCGTTATTAGACATAACTCCGCATGACTGACTAACCCACCCAAGAGCCTGATAGCTAAACTGAAAAACCAAATGCAAAAGGCATTTGTGATGAAGACTTGCTACTAGAAACAACTTTGAGCAGGCAATTAGCATGGAACAACCAGCAGACGACACCACAAATGCGGAAAATCTGATGCGCTAGACCAGTTCCCAGTCCCCAGCGATGAAAGGAACACCACCATCTTCGCGGTCCTGCATTGAGAAAACTGACATGGTTAGATATTCCCACCTAGTTTTCAGAACACTTGTGAATGTAACATAAGAGTCGTTATTGGAAGTTCTGAAGTTGGCATTTCACATAAAGATTAAGTAAACCATGGAAGTGCAAGCTAAATGTATTTATATCTTCAGCGCAATCATCGCAGAGAATATAAAAGCAGTTCACTACATATGCTATTGTTCTTTGCTATGATATAGCCTACATGAATCAAAATTCAAAAGTAGTACACAGCAAAAAATCTCAGAAGCAATCAAAGAACAGAGTCTTGTAGACTCCATTATGAAAAAGAGATGCATGGACTGTTTGAGTGAAATGAGTATTGCAACATAGAAAAAGCGAGTCAATGTGAATTTAATTTGTCCAGAATATTATGTAGGTAAAGATTAGGATTTTTTTGGCATGTACACATTGCTTGAGCAATGACGACAAGTAATGCAAACATGAAACAGCACACTAACATTAGCAGATATTCTGCTGAAAAAGAAACACAAGGATCATACCAGCCTAAACATGTCGACAACATCATCCAAACCACCGCTTAGTCCCCTTTCAAGCCTACTTGTCCCCATGAAATCATTGTTGTAATTTAGCTGATTACCGACAGCTTGCTGATCAATCCTGCCATCTAGCAGAGGTGGAACACCGCCTGCATTCCCGCCATCTAGTGTCTGCCTTGGCACAACCAAATTGTCTATGCGATGGTTGGGTAATGAAGTGTTGATGCCTGAATTGCTGAATGCAAGGTTGTTATTCAGCATCTCTCTTGAGTTTGTGCTGCTTCCATAGGTGAATGACACCGTCTCCTGACTGAATGCCATTGGAATGGTATTGCTACCTAGTGATGGTACTTGGTTCTGCATTTCATTTCTCAGAAATGGATTCTGATTGGATGGAGCTGTAAAGCTTGAGACAGGCTCGATCCTAGGGCCACTCACATGTGGTGTTGCTTGGGACATGCTGTCGTTGTGACCAAGTTCCTGAATGTTGGATGGAACTGCAGTTTGCCAGGTGTTACTGCTTCTAAGATCTGGAAACTGCAGAGACTCGCCAACAAGTGTGCTAAATGGGTGTGCAGAAGATGAACGCATCCGACCAAGGCGTTGCTGATTGCTCGATTCAAGAGTTTGTACTGAATTATTTGCAGGAGCCAATGGTGCACCATTTGATATGGTTGTAAATGAGTTGCCAGATGGACCAGTTACCATTGTTGACATTTGTGCGCCATTGATCAGGTAACCATTATTGGCCCCTCCTAAATCGTTCAGGGAAGTGCTCAGATTATTTTGGGCATGACCGAGCTGAAGTGGCTGCGAAGGCAGAAATCCATGCATTCCAAATGCAGAAGGGGAATTCATCCTTGCAAGAAGGTTATTTGGCTGGGAATGGGTGGTAGTTGGGACCGGTCGGTATCTCCCATATGCATTGTAGTGCCTGAAGGTTTCCAGTGAATTCATGCTGGTGTAAGCGTGGTTCCTTCCTCCAAATGCAGCAGCTAGGTTAGCCTGCCTGCTTGCATCAGTGCTCAGCCTTTTCAGGTACAGTCTATACTTCTGAAATAACAGAAAACAAGAATCAATGAAATGTGCTTCTAAATGCAAACAAAAGGAAACAAAGCTAAGAAACGAATAGGTTTGAAGGGAACTAAACTGTACAGCTTAAAAACTGACAAAAATAACCCTTTTTTGGAAATATTAGGAAATAAATACGAAAACATAAGTTGTTTAGTTTCAGTATTTCTATGAAAGGCAGAAAAATCATCTCAAGAAAATATAGGACATGTACAATTATGGTTTAGAAGTATGTCAGGGTTGTGACATACATTCAAAGGAAAAAAGTTCACTTAACATTTATCGAAATTCCAAACCAAATCATCTCTCAAGCTTTTTTTTTTTTTTTGCAATGAAGCCATCAAATTGAGGGAAGACAGTCGTCTCCTCTCCTACTACTCGGTCTTTGGCGGGGTTGAATGCTTCCAGTTATAATAGTGATAATAACAGTGAAAAGTTTGGCCCAAAGATATCCGATAATAACATTGATAGAAACGTAAATATTGAGATAAAACATAAGAAGAGAAATTAACCTGCAAATGACTAGCAACATTCTCCCTGGTGATGTTCTCTTCGTTCATGACATCCAATATTTTCTTTGGAACAGCCTCTGCATTATGAACACAATGAGCACAGAGATATGTTATTACGAATGATACCATGAACCAAGAAATAACCAACATTCCTGATGAGTAAACTATGAAACATGAGCTCTTACTGTCAATGCCAATCTGGTTGACGGCAGCCACAAACTTTTGATGCAGCTCGACGGACCACACGACCCTTGGCTTCTTTTGGGTTGACGAGTCTGCATTCTCATTACTATTCTCATCAGAATCATCACCATCATCTCCATTCTCATCTCTACCCTTCCGTGAATTCCTCTTGTTGCGGTTAACACCACCATTCTCGCCTTCAGCATTCATTCCCTGCACCCTCTGACCAGCATCATCATTGTCATTACCACGGTTCCTGGTTTCACAATTCTTCCGCCTAACCACATGTTGCCATATCGTCCTCAGCTGCTCAAGACGCACTGGCTTCAGCAGGTAGTCACATGCCCCATGGGTAATCCCCTTCATGACCGTTTGAGTCTCCCCGTTTGCAGACAACACTGCATGACAGATATGGTCAGTTTCAGAATGCAAGGTAAAATTCGAAAATGCAATTAACTTGATGTTATTCGTACCGCATTCACATAATCTAACAGGAACACAAACGCAACATCCACTATATATTTGAACAAGAGAAAATAGTTGACCTTTTTATGGGAAAATAATTGGCCTTCATTAAACTTGCAGACTTTTGTCCTTTCTCATTTCATCGTTTCTTTTTCAGTTGCTACACATGTTGGGCAATAACGTAACACAGTCAGTTTACTTTCTCAAACTGATAGACTGGTTGATAGCAATAACACATGTGAGAACCATCGTAATATATTCCTGTTAGGCAAATTCCATAGCTTTTCTGACCTATACACCAAACCAACCATAAAGCTGAAGAGAGCTGTCTAAAAATAAATTTGAACAAAGACAGTTTCCTGATTTTTTTTTTCATGTATCTTAACGCCCATTGCCATTTCTGCAAACTTTTTGAAGTTGTTAGACATAATAATATCTCCGCAGATTGGCGGTTCAAATGAGGTAAAACAAAAACAAGTAGATTTACTAAATTTATCATTCCACAATCATTTGCATGCCATGCCATTGTTTAGAGCATTGGCTACAAGAATGACAAACAGAACTGGGCAAACAAGACTTACTGATGACCGGGAGGTCCATCTCAAGGCCAACAAGCTCGAGGAGCTTGAAGCCATCCATGTCCGGCATGTGGACGTCGCTGATCACCAGGTCAAACTGGTCCTTCTTGTCCCTGAGCAGCTTTAGGGCAGTGGCTGCCTGCCCGGTTGTTGTCACTGCAGCAAATCAAATAGATACACAATAGACCATTAGCCCCAAGATCGAAGACAAGAACCACACATTACACAGACAATTCAAATCTTCAAAATAATTACTCAAGGAAAAAGACACAGCAGAAGATGGTTCCAATGGAGGTATGAAAGAAAATGCAACCATATTGTCTCCATGGAAAACGAAAAATAGACCACCACAATTACAGGGGAACACAAGATTAGAGACGTACAGAAACTACATAGGCGAAAGTCCAATTTTCCACAGAATTATTCAATTGGAAAACACAGAGATTGCAAAACAAGGTTGTTAAAAACATATATATATGCAAAAAGGTGAAAAATCCTCTCTCTTTTCGATGACAAAAAAACAATCTTGATTTGACATTACATAACATGAAAAAAATAGACCACCAAACCACCAGAAAGTAAGGAGCGCAAATCCCATAAAACTACCTTTGTTAATGCAAAACTAAGACATCAAAATTTGCTATACCATCATGCAAACAACGAAAATTAAATCAAGAGAAAAAACTCAATATTACAACAGTGAGGGGCGGATTTAGACCTATGGTATGGTAGGCTTCAGCCTAGGGAGTGAGAAATCTACAAGTGTATAGCCCAGATAATTTTAGCTCAGCCCGGGGCAGTTCAATGGTCCAGCCCAAGTCTATACTTGACGGCCCGCCCACTACTCCAGCCCACTCGGTCGCCCCCGCCCCACTCTTCCGGCCCACTCAATCGCCCCAACCCATGCTGCCAGCCTTGCACAAAAAGGCTCCAATCCCCTCCTGCGACCGCACGCCAACCCTACCTCACCCGACACCCCGCTCCTAGCCTCCCAATCCCAGGCCCCAATAGCCTCGCGCTGCCCCCCACCCTACTCACATGCTGCACCGCCTCCTCCCTCCAGTGCCACCTCCGACCCTCCTGCGCCTCCTCCCTCCAGTCCAGGTAGATTCCAGTGCTACCTCCCTCAGCACCAGCGCCACCTTCGGCCTCGTGCGCCTCCTCTCTCTCGACAGCTCAGTCCTCTAGTTCAGGTCCCTGATTCGCTTCTCTGGTTCTCCCGCAAACAACAATCGCGTGTACTCGAGCCTCGACACAGCACGACCGCCTGCCGTGGAATTGTTCGACCTTGACACAGTGCACCACGACACCGTGCCACTGCACCTCTACTTGGTGTCTGCTGCTACTGATTGTCCCCACACTGTCGATATCTGGGAATGACACACTTCACCGCCATTGGGCTGTCCCACGCAGACCAACCTGAACCATTGTCTGTCCATCCAAGAGTCCGGTAACCCTGCTCCCCCCACCCTGATCCTTTAGCGATTTACCCTTCCAATTCCATAGTTCCACGAAAAAACTTAATGATGATTGAAGAATTAATGCTATGTGTTTTGCGATTTCTATTTAGGATTAACCGATTAGGAAATAGAGATCTTTCCAATTCCATAGTTCCACTGAAAATCTTAATGATGACCGAAAAATTAATGCTACGTGTTTTGCGATTTCTATGTAGGATTAACCGATTAGGAATTAGGGACGCAAAATAAAGAGGACCAAGATGTTATCATCTTATATATGGGGTTTTCAAGGGATGAGGTCGCACAAGTTCGACCAATCTCATGCTAGTAGTAAGTTAGGTTCTTGTGAATTTTAATTTCCTATATTTTATTTGTATATATTCTTGTTTTGACTTACTTTGGATGATGCCTTTGCAGGTTCTATTTTTTGTTCTATTATTGTTGAAGAAATCATAGGCATCTAGAATGGATCAAATCTTCGTTATTTAGGTACTCAAATTGAATTTCTCTACTTTGCTATATTTTTTCAACATTCTTCCTATCGTTAAGCACAAGGCTCAAATTTCTTATCAATTATGTATTTGCACTATACCTTTTTGTTATGTCGTCCATGGTATATTTGGTGTAAGTTTTTATCCATTAGAATTCAGCCTGAGGCTTGCGGAATCTTGGATCCGCCGCTGACAACAGTACTCAAGCAACAATTTTGTTCAGAGCAGTACAAATCCTAAAGTACGGGAGAGACAGACAGAGAGGGAAGTTACTATACCATGATACTGGCACCGAAGCAAGAGGTTCTCCAGGATCTTGAGGCAGGTGGGGTCGTCGTCGACGGCGAGCACGCGCATGCCGACGGGGAACTGGTCCCTGCTCCCATGCCCGTTCACCTTCCCCTGCCTCTCCTCCACGGTCATCTTCCCCTCCTCCACGAACCCAACACCACCACCGAGGAATAAATCAAGAAGCACACACCCGGATCACCGAATGCCCCGACGACTCCCAACTCCTCCTCGCAGCAATCCAAGAACTACTCCTCTACAACTTCGCAAGAGAGTTTCCTGGATCCTAAAATCCAAGAAAAGGCAGGGAAAGGCAGATAAAGCCAACGAGGTCAAAGCAGGGGAGGGAGTAGTACCCTAGCAGAGAGAAGGGACACGAGATGCAATAATAAGGGCCTGTTTGGATCACGGGAAAAACATAGGAAAAGTGGAGGATACGAGTTCCTCTAGAAAGTTTTCTAATTGGCTCGTTTGGAACGGAGGAATGCTGCACCCGATCTCAAAGGAAAGGATTGCTTTCCTCCCCAAAACGTAGGAAACAAAACATCCACTCCAAGCCTAATTTTTCGCGCATGACCGAGGCAGAGGGGGAGAGAGGAAAGACAAACAGTTGGATCGGAGGCAAAGAAAAATAATGTTTAGGGGCCGCTCAAGACGGCATTTTGCTAGCGGCAGCGATGGGCGTTTGCTTCTTTAGTATTGTTCATTATTTTGTCTTTTTGTTTTTTTTTTGGAATTTTTATATTTTGTTTTTTCTGCATTTCTTTGTATTGTCCGTGATAGGTTAGCATGCTGCTTTTATTTTTATATTTTTTTAAATTTAATTATATCTAATAAGCCAACTCAGTTATGGTAAAAAAAATAAGTCAGTTACAGTGAAATTTCAGCCAAAAATCAGAAGCCATCGCTATTCCGAACGCCCTCTTAAATTTAAGAAAGTTACTATTCACTTCTACACTATCTTCAAAATTCTTGTATTCTTTCAATTCCTGTATTCCAAACACTTACCTCTACAAAATTTCTGCATTTTTTCAATCCTCTATTTTACACATACAATCCTTTTTATATTCCTATGTTTTTTTTCTAAGCATTCATCAATTCTTCACTTTAGTTATTATTGAGAAATAAATATCAGAATTGGACCCCAAAGCGAAGCAGCAAACTCGAAATCCGAGAGTGGGAGAAAACTGCTCCTCACTTGTTTAACCACCATAAGGAGGCATATCTGACTAGTAGAGCCTCAGCGGTCTGATCGGTGTTCAGTTGGACCAAGCCTAGGTGTGGTCTGACCGCTCCCTTATTTCTAGAATAGAAAATCAGCTTATGCCAAAACCAAGAATGGTACAACTCCCAAAATTCTTAATAAAAAAAGATAAAACTTTGTATGCAACTTACTAAGAATCTCATGAACCTATTCCATCCAAAAATCGCACAAATCTTTGTCAAATTTCCAACATTTCCCTAGAACAAGCAAGATTATATCAAAATCGAACAAACTTCAAAATCTTGAAATATGACTTGATCATAGACAGAGAAAGGCCGAGATAGCTCTAGATGAGTTCCCATATGTCTTAGTATCGAGACCTGAATTTATAAATCCGGACTCTCTATGTATACCACACTAGTTTAGAATCACGCTAATGCACACAGTGTAAATATAGATAAAATATCGACCATATATACGATTAATAAAGGAAAAGACTCAAATATTAGTAATTATCGGAATATGACTTATGACCAAGTTTACAACTTACTAGCTTTAAAGGTTTAAGAAACTAGCAGTGGAAAACAAACATACGCATGGTAGTCATTCGACTTGAACCATCCCTTCAATATTTTCTGTCTTCTTTGTGTCATACTTGAGCTCAGCCATCTCACACCTGACATCTTTGACCATTTTGAGCCTTGGCTCCTCCACAAGGGCAGTTCCAATCTTTGCCGTTAACTATGGTTGACTCCAAACTTCTTTGCACATCAGAAGACCAAGAGATTGTTTTCGAACACAAATTCTTCATAACTTGACTCCATGTTAGTTAAAACATACTTCATATAACATATATGCACTGATCTATGTCAAAACAAACCATATCATGACCAAATTTTCAGTTAAAATCACCAACTGGTCGGTCAAACCGCTGGGGCCGACCAGTCTGACCGGTAAACAATTTTATTACCTCTTAGGTCGGTTAAATCGCCAAGTCTAAAAGAGGTTCTAGAAAACTGCAAATTTAGTAAAAATTCAAAATCCAACTATACACTAGACAATGGTTTATTGTAAAACATCATAGACCCCTTTGCATGGTCTCTCAGTTGGGTTTGTTTTTTTTTTGCTTTGGTGTGTTGTGCATGTGTTAGCCCCCCTTTTTTTCATCTTATGTCTTATGTCTTATAGCTTCTTTAAACAAATAAACAGAATGACTTTTTGCCTTCTTTTCAAAGTAATTGTTGGAATAGCCTTTTTGAAACAACTTATTGGTTTATCGGTATTTGATATATTCATACAAGCGCTCGTATTAGGTTTAAAAGCTATTAGCCGTAACCATAAGCCATCTGTCGGAGTTGAAACAAACCCACCCTTAGTTTTGGGTACTTGTAAGGTTAATTTCTAGCCACCTTTTGGTTTTTCATATTTCGCATCTATAGTCATCGATGTGAGTTCGTCATAGTTAACCGATGGAGTTTGATCTTAGCCATGCATGCTTTATTGGAAATATTACAATAAGTGAGCGCAAGAACAGAACTGCGATAATTTAATTAGCCTTCTATTTCTATATAGACGTGAGGATTCAACTTTCGATGCGTGTATATTTGTTGGACCATTGCGACGACAAAATGGTGCTATTATGCAATGCAGGATAGCAATTGTTTTGGCATCGTCTCTTTAATTAATCGACCAGGCATTTCTTTTTTGCCTATTGTTGATGCTGATGTGGCTTGAGCTGGCCAGGCCAAGCTTGCTGGTTTATGAGTTGATTTAAACTAGACTCATGATAAGATTAGTGATGCTCGACAATTAGGCATTACATCCATGGCTTGGATTAGCCCCGTTTATTTCCACTTCCTTCTAGCAGCTAGGCAGCACGACAGGATCGTATATTCACAGATCTGTATGTACTCTCTCTCTCTCTCACTCCTATGTACTTTGTCTCTCGCACAGAACGGCTTAAAACTAGCGTTTGCATTTGGCTTCTACTTCTTTTTTAATATTTTATTTTACTTTATTTTATTTTTTTTTATTTTTTATTTTTCTGTATTCCTTTGCATTGTCTGTGATAGGCTAATATATTTTTTCTATTTTTATTTTTTAAAATTTAATTATACAAAATAAGCCAATTTAGCTACAGTAAAAAAAATAAGCCAGTTGTAGTAAAAAAGTTATAAGCCACCGTCATTCTGGACAACACCTTAGCTGCTGCATTCATTCATAGGTTTTTTTTTGAGTTATAGCTTATAATTTTTGTCTTGTGGCTCTTGAATTCTAGTTGTTCATGAGAGACAATGTAAAGAGAGAAACAACCACATATAATTTTGGTAGTTGAACTTGGTGCAGTTTGTACTACAATCGACTCGTATACTTCATCTTAAAAATGTACTATTTAAAAGTAAGTTACTATAGCAAAAAATGAAAAGATAAAATAGAAAGCCATACCAAACCCGTCCAATTTCTTGTTGCATTTCTTAAATAAATCTCTCTCTCTCTCCCTCCCTATAGGAGGAAATCATTTGCTGTTACAATCAAGCTTTTTATTCAATCATCCATTATTTCCTCCTCTCTATGTAGCACTTCATACATCACACGCCACATAATTCATTTGCTGATTGAAATTTGAAGCATGACCACCCGTATTGCTTCATGCTAGTGCCAATCTGCCGCCCAAAGACCCTTAATTAAATTTGCACATGAAATGGCTGCTGTTTTTAATACCGCCCAAGTACTTGGGCGACCAGTATATTATTGGCTCACACCCTGTGTTTTGTACTTGTGATCATGTTCTTTTCCTGCCTTTTTTATATAAGTATTATTTGGCAATATTCTATGGTATCAGTACACATCAACTTGCCCTCACGGAATCTCGTGGACACAAAGTGCTGTGCACAAATTTTTCGATTAGTTTCCCGGTAAATATAGAATTAAATAACTTAACTTACAAAAATATTGAACTATGTCATTGTCAGAACAATAAGCCAGCTCTGCCAAGGTCAAGAACGTGCAAATTGTACGTGAGAAAAGGAGTTGTGAGATCAAAGTGACATAATAAGTACGTAATCTTTATCTTTATTATTATAAAAGAAAGAGTTAGTGGTTGGTACGACCTTTTTTCTCTCCTTTCAACCATCCGATTTGATTTAGATCATTCGTCTCTCTCCTCCTCCTCTCTCTCAAGATACAACTGTCAATCTCCTCTATTTTTCTCATCTCCTCGCGTATTCTGATCATCTTTCTCTATGTCACTTGCTCTCTAATGTTGTGATGTGTGAAGTTAGCTAGGCAGTAAATTCTGTCTCATTATTTTTATGACTCTGTTGCAACGCACGGATCTCTAACTAGTTAATAATATAAGTTAGCTAACTTTGCATAAAAAAGATGCCACAAGCAATACACTGGAATTACACAATATGGAATTAAAATATTTATTAGAATAAGGTCTACTGCTAGCCGTCCTCAGCTAATTTTGCTTTCTGCTAGAAAATTATCGCGAAATTTGTATGCTCCAGACATGCCAAACCAAATGATTTTACAACTATATACCACGCACTCCTACCAAAGGATAATTATTAACGATTTTCATTTGTTGTCATGAATAAATAAAACGAAATAAAATAGGAGTAGACTTCACCTGCTGCATTCTATTATAATCCAAGATATATTTTAAGTTCCCCACTAACCCAACATATCCAGCCCCTCCATGCAAAGAGGAAAATCCCAAAGCTAGGCTAGCTAGTGTGCTACACAAAGTGCCAATTACGGTGGTGCTTATTTAGATTTAAAAACTTAAGTTTATAGATTTTTTACTATAATTGTTAGTAACTTTTTAAATATAATTAAAAATAAAAATAAAAAATATCATCATAAATAATATAAAATTAAAATTAAAAAACCTAAAAATTAAAAAAGAAATTAAGAAACCAGAAGCTCTACTAGGGCCTAAGATATCTCTCTCTTATATCCCACATTTGAGGCCCGATTTTTTTTTTTTCTATTCTTTGATTTTCTATCGCATGGACCACACTCTGATCTGCTGAATCCTAGAAACCGGACGAACCCGACGCTCATCGAACCTAGCTAGTGCATCTATTACAACCAAAGTAGGCTAATGTCACATCAAATACCAGCCCATGTATTTGCCCTAATGTACCTTTGGTCGTGCACTCATGCACATGGACATAGTTGGGGCCCTCTCACATTCCAAGTGGCAATATAGGCCTCCTCACAAGCTCTAATCCTACTCGTTTTGACTTTTTTTGCTTCAGTTTTTAGTTTTAGCTTTTTTATTATTCAGTAATTCGTTTTTTCTGTTTTTTTAGATATTTTAGGTTTTTTGTATTTCCTTTTTTTACTTTATTCTTTTGCATTGTCCGTGGTGAGCTAACATGTTTTTTTTTTCTATTTTTATATTTTTTAAAATTTAATTATGCCTAATAAATCAACTCAACTATAGTAAAAAAGGTAAATTATAGTGAAATTTTAATCTAAAATCATCGTAGTATGGTGCATGCATGATGAGAAAGATATACTATATAGTTGCACTTCAACAACAAAAAAGAAGGAATTATGGATGAATGATGGATATCTCTTTGCGTGCATGTTGCATGGCTCCACTCCTGTTGTGTCTCCATCATGAGAAGCCATTTTTTGCTATGAACGTGCACGTACATGTACCCAAATGAACTGACATATGACTTTTCCCGACAAAAAAGCTCAGTATATATGAAAGGCCTTACACAAGATCACACGCATTTACTCATTTCTATGGCGAACGTAGGCCTAAAAGCTAGCCTCTCCGTTATCAGCCTCTCAAGTCGTTCTACTGTATGACTGCTCTTTTTATGTTAGGCCTTATGATTTTTTTGCTGTGTTTAAAACAGCAGTAAATAGCGAAGATGCTGATACGAATAACACACAATTTTATATTTAAAAAACTGTTCTACTTATTTTAACTATTGACAAATCCAAAATCAAAAGGCAGGCAGAAATAACACACACACAATTTTATACGAATAACGAGGTCATAACGCGGTGCCGATGGGTACCCACTCCCGCGCGCCCGGCTGACATCCGCGCCCCAGCAATGTCCTAAGCACATGTTGAGGTAGATCTCGAAGCGACTAAGGGTGTGACATACTAGTACCAGTTAAGATATGCTTAAGAAAGGCTAACATGATGCAAACATTGGAACCTCCCCTAATGATCGGGGATCGATACTAACCGCATGCAAAATTACGCCTTTCTTGTAAAGCTAGTACATTGAGTGCCAGGATCTCCTCAACCTTATGACTTCGATACCACTCCTCTACTTGCCCGTTTTAGGGTGAATTTATTGGGAGAGTAATTGGAAGCCATTCACTCACCTGCCCTGGCCACATTCATGTCAGAGTCAGACTAGCAGGCAATGCTGCTTTCGAAGGGTAGTACTAGTAGCCATTCGTCACCTGTTTACATAACTAGCACTATTGCAATATCTTTCTTTTTTTTCTACTTTTAGCTCTCTAGTATCTATATTTGCCAAAACAAAATCCTTCTCTTCGAACTCGGAAGTCGCGATAGTCGATACATGTCATCTGTCGTATCACCGTAGCTCGGCAAGAGGACTGATGTGCGGTATGACGAGCTGGCGCGACAAGCGAATGGCATAGCGTGGCTGGCAGGCGTTGCCAAGCCAACGCAACTAGGTAGCAGCCTACCAAGTCACCCCTATGTGACAAGTTACTGACAAGCTAGCCCACCTCGACAAGTGGGCACACGGGCATACTGGGAATGGACAAGCGCATGTGGGAGAGGGAATTTAATTACTCACGGGGCGCGACAGCGCGCAAGGAGATCGTTTTAACTACACGATGCGACATAGCGATGTGATGTTAGATTCTTATTTTATTCGCACGTTAATTACGCTGCATTGGCACGCGTATAAAACGCGACCCGTGGTCGCATTGATTTCATAGTGATTTCATAGCACGTACCACCTTTCCGCAGACTGTGGACAGCACGCAATGACTTTTTCAATGATTTGACAACACGTGCCAGCTTTTCATAGCGAGTGGGTAGTACGCATTGGTTTTCCCAGTGATTTGACAACACGCACTAACTTTCCACAGCAAGTGGATAGCATGTACCTATTTTACAAGTGATTTGATAACACATATTAGTTTTTTACAGTAAGTGGATAGCACACACTGGCTTTTCCAGTGATTTGACAACACGCACCAGTTTTCCGCAACGAGTGGACAACATGCACCGGCATTCCCAATGATTTGACAATACGTATTAACTTTTCGCAGCCAGCAGACAACACACACAAGCTTTCCTAGAGATTTGACAACACGTACCAATTTTTTCTAGTGAAATAACATGTTCAAGCTTTACTCCTGATCAATGCCTACCGACCGCTTATAAAATTTGGTCAACTCCACGACCAAACACAAGAGTCTAATCGAGCTGATATCAAAACTAGGGGAAGAGGAGATGAGAGATACATGACATCACTGCGGTGTTGATCGAGACAATCACGAGTAGGAGACAGTGGCTAGAAGATGATCGACTACTTTCACTATATCGACGCGTGCTATATGGAACCTATCGCTTCAACTCAATTTTCGCTGCACTGCATATCTAGTGGTATAACCTATGATTTCTTACTCGTATGGTTTCTTGATTTACACGGTGAAGAATTTTAATCTATGTTAGTGTAGCCTACCGCATCCCAATACGGACGGGGATACACCGACATAGATGGTGCACATGATTTTATACTCAAAAAGTTATTTAGAGAATCTAGTTCAAGCGACAATCTCGTTTCGACATTTGGATTTGTGACTTTTGAATAAATTAAAAGTAAAAACTGACACCAAAACCAAAAACCTTAGCGCGCAGCGTTGTAAAACAGTTCTAGTAAACATTCCCCCCTCAGGCTCAGCTGCAGAAGAAAGCAACAACGCAACACGAGCACTGGTTATAGTAAATTCTTTTTCTACTGCTCCCCGTACTACCCGAGTGAATCCTGCGTGCAGTAAAAACATCACTGTACTCTAGCTCCAGGACGTCGTGTGTATGAGTAGTGCTCAAATGAGCTTTTTAGCTTTAGTTTTTAGTTTTAGTTTTTATTATTTAATAATTTATTTTTAGATATTTTAGATTTTTTTATATTTTTTTCTGTATTTCTTTGCATTATCCGTATTTCAATCAGAAGTCAGAAGTTATCACTATTTTGAACACCCCTCTAAGACCTTGCTCAGAATGGCGTTCAACGCCAGCGATCAGCAATTTTGCCACTTGTAGCGGCGATGGAAGCAACTGTAGCACATTTGTCCTCTAGTGATTTTTTTGTTTTTTTTGTATTTTTGTGTTTTGATTTTTTTTCCCCGTATTCCTTTGTATCGTCCGCTGTAGATTAGCGTGTTATTTTTATTTATACATTTTTTAAAAAAATTTAATTATACCCAATAAATCAACTCAACTACAGTAAAAAAGTTAGCTACAATAAAATTTAGTAAAAATCATCGCTATACCAAAAACCAAAATTCTTTTGGATTGCCTCTCCTCTTTCTGCCTCTGCGCGTGTTCTCTCACACGCACTGGCTTCTGGTTTAGCCTTCGTGTGTGTTGGTACTTGGGCGCTGGCTGCCTGGCTTTAATTTAGAGCTAGTTCAGAACCGGGAGTTCATAGGGGCCAGAGAGTAAAAGCGTCGTCAAAAGGCGACGGAATCATGCACGAATTTATTTATGGGCACCCATTTCATTTCTCTCTTTCTCCCTCCTCGTAAGGATCCATGCCTACATGACCATTCCCACACCTTTACGCCTCTCTCGGCTCCGGCGTGCCTTCGCGCCCACGGCGGCGCGGGCTCACCGGTGAAGGAGAGCCGGCGTGAATCTTGGAGCGAAATCAACAGCGACCGATGTATATAGATGTCCATGTACACACTCCTGCTTTGTGTCTTTTTTTCCCCAAGGAGTGTGGTCAACGTGGACGGGTTCCAGTTTCCGAATTAGAGTGGGTTCTAATTTCGTACTCCAAGAAGCAGTGTATTGGGTAGGAAGCGAACTAGAGAAGGCAAACGAGAAAAACGAGAGGTGGAAAACAAATTAGAGTGGGCTCCAATTTACAAACGAGAAAAAAAAACCTAGAAAACATGGACTATACCATTTGAACGTATAGCATCCTCTCTTGCTCACTTTTCTCCCAACCACTATTGCTCCGTCATGTGCGCGCGCTCTCTCGCACGCCAACAATGAGATGCCACCACCCAGCGGGTTCACCGCCCCCTGATGTAGAGGGAAACCGAAGAGATGGTGGGTGACAGCAAAGAGAGGCATAACGTGGCAACGCAATGAACATTAGGTTGGGGATGGTGGTGCGGCGAGGTCACCGTCAGTGGTATAGGAGAGGTGTGGAGTTACATCAGTATTAGAGAAGAGAGAAGGGGAGAGAGAGCTCGCCGGTGTCGGAGAAGAAAGAGAGAGGGGAGGGAGAGCATCGGGAGAGGGGATGGAGGAAAAGGTTATACCTCTTCCGATAGTATAATGTTCCGTAGCTGCTTCCTTTACAAACTAGAGTGGGTTTATAACAAATAAAATAACAAGATGATCATCCCTGCAAGACGATCCATTCGTTCGTTCATATATACAGAAGAAACAATTATACATATTATTATTATTATTTTGAAGGTTTTTAAGCATCCTAGCTTTTCATTAAGAGCAACAGCAGTGTACATGGTCCCCATTTCTATACAGAGAAACTGGAAACAAAAGAAATTAACAAAGAAGTTCTTCGAGATGAGTCCCACTGGTACTTGTGCATGAAACTGCGGAACAGAAATTGAAGCGGAGACGAAGATGCCGGCCGGCGCAAACCTGATGACCTCTCCGCCGGAGATCTTCTTTTACTACAAACTAGACGTGCTTATACAGAAGGGGGCATCAGGCACATGATATTTTGTTATGGATAGGTCAAATTTTCATCAATCAAATCAACACCCAACAGCTGTCCCCAATCATATTCAATCGCTAGAAAACTCGACTTACAGTTGAAAAAAAAAATCATACACATGTAATTAGCTGGAAAGATGATATGTAACAAATTCAAACATTCAAAATTGAGACAATCGGTTTCATAGGCCCCTGTTTTTCTGGTCAACCGCGTGAGCTTTGAAGCCTAAAAAAGTAAAAACACACTATAAATTTGAAGCTGAATCCAAATACACTATAAATTTAAAGCCTAGATTTTGTAGCTTCTCTTAAAACCAGGTATCCCGTGCTGTAATTTGTGTGCTGTACTGTACTACTGTTATCCCATGCTGTAGCAGCAAGCTGCAAGTGCGTGGACGGTGGGCCCGGTGGGGGGCCAGGCGACAGTGGGGGCTGAGTGGGTGTGGATTCCGGCGAAGATTCACTCAATACCGCGTGTACTTTCTTGACATGTGGGACCCACGGTGCATTTCCTCCTGTGCGCACTGCGTTGCCCACGTTTCCCACTACCGTTGGCTCGAAATTTCCTGTCGGCTAACACCGAATAATGTTTTGCTTCTGCTCACCCGTTCTAGCCCGTTGGCAGTGCGAGAATTTCTCTGGACTAAGGGTAGATGTTTTAACGGGTCCGAAATGTGAGAATTTTTGTTCGTGAGGAAAACCATATACTAAGGGTAGATATTTACCTTGCACTTTGAATTATCATGCTCCGATTAAGCGGGTGCTAAATTAAGCACCCGGCTTAAGATCATAGGGTGTAGAAACAATATATTTTCCCCCTTCCAATGAGGGCGGAGCCACCGGGGAATTTTGGACCGTTTTAGCCTTTTGTGCCGTGAGAATACGGATATGGCTTTCTGCATGGTTTTTTTTCCTATGTGGCCCCCTGGCGCGGTGGGCGTCCACGCGACCCACCTGGTGCACTCCTGACCCACGCGACCCACTTAACGTGCTGTCCTGCCGCGTCAACTTGCTGATGCATGGACGACACCGATCCCAAATCTCTACTTGAATGGTTATTACCTAATCTCAATAACTCACCAAACAGTACATACGCACACAAACGAACAACATCGCTCATACATGCAAACCCCACACATATAGCCCCCTTTCATCAAATGTATTCCCACTATCTCGGTGATTAAACAACCATAACTTTCAATCTACCACCATCAAATTAGGTGTTTAAACACTCTACAGGAAGCTACTAAAATTATCTACAAGATCCTAGTAGATCAAATTCTCAGGTAAAAGCTAATAAAATTATCTACAGGTTGCCCTTCTTTCTTATTTCCCTTCTTCCTTCCCCTCACCTTGCTGCAGCAGCACAGCCCAGCCTCCTCTCTCCTTCCGGCCTTCGCTTCCCTTGCCGCGGTAGCACCCCACGGCGAGGCGTAGGGAGGATGGCGACGGTGCTGGAGGATGGGGACGGAGAGAGGACGTCGCGCACTGGAGAGCGGCGGCGACAGCACACGGCGCAAGGGAGCAGGCGGCAGCGGCGTGCGGCGCAAGGGAAAAACTCTGCCATTCAATTATAGCGTAGAGACTGGAAAGTACAATGTTACTGTGAACAGGCCGGATAGGTTCTCCAGATACGTCATACTATTCACAAAATACAACCACTAGAGGCTAAACTACACCTACCATTCAAGATCAGTACCATCTTCCCTCGCAAGGAAAAAGAAAAAAGAGAGGAAGGAAGGATTTGTACAATCTTGTAACTCAGTGACGACAAAAACTCTACTCTCAGCAGACCTCTGTCTGAAAAGGCAATAATCTCGTTAATTTGCTCCATTCCATCACGCAAACATTGATCAATCACTAGCTAAAAGCTATTTGATGAAATTGTAAGGGTATATGGATCAACTTGCAAGTAGTACAGAATGCATGTCTTACAAGTTAGTAACTGGTAGGTTAACATGTACAAGGGTAAACGAAAACTATAGGTAAATTACATTCTGGATCACGCAAACTGACGTCATGATTCATTCTTCAAACGCTAATTCAACCTTGTTCTTGAGCTTAAAGGTTCACACAAGCATATGAAGTAGTAGATATTATATATAAGAGATATGATGTTGTGGTAGATGGTTAGGTACAGGTCCAAGAATTGAGAGTAAGATACTCATCCTCATCTAGTCATCAACAGGGTTATTTTCTGATATTGTAGAAAGGTTTGAGGCCTAATTTTTGAAGAGGAGGGAGACTGAGAGTAAGATACTCGTCCTCATCTAGTCATCAACAGGGCTATTTTCTGATATTGTAGAAAGGCTTGAGGCCTAACTTTTGAAGAGGAGGGAGACTAAGGACTTATTTGATTGTTCATTGCTTAGTGATAACGATAAGTCTATCTCTTTTATAGTGATAGCTAGATTAATCTTTAAGAAATATATCCCTATATTAAAGCAACTAATCCATAATACATAAAATAAATCTAAAAGAAAATAAATCTAAAAACAAAGAAAATAAAAGTTATATTTCTAATCCGTAACATGCTGACAATGTTATGGCTTGTCACGCCATAACGTATGAAATGCTGTGGCACACTGAACTGGGGCGAAATTCCTTCAATGCTATTGAGTACACTATGTGAAAGTCTTTAATCTATACAGCAGTTACAGATCCAAAGATAAGAAAAAGGCAAAAAAAAAATCTTTACTTCTTTATACAGCCAGACAGATACATAATCCTCAAGTAGTAGGTCACAAGGTTGGGGCACACATCCTCAGACAAGCACCAGGGAAGGCAATTGGAGCAAGAAACAATAACCTGCACTCAACATCATAAGTTATCTGACCATTTGGATGCTATCTCAACAGGGAGAATGTTTTTGAGTTGCGCAAGGCGAGTCCGGGGCTATCCTCAGTGTCCCTCCAAGCTCCATAGGAACCAGGGGAATCAGAGAGTGGAGTACATCTGTGATCAGTGGCCTGTAACTAGGTTCTGGCTGCACACAGAGCACAGCCACTGCAGCAATCTGCAAAGTAGCGAAATGCACCAATCTAACTAGTTGAAAAAACAAATGTAAATGAAAGAAACAATTATGAGATAATTTTGATGATGAGTAGTACTTGGTACAAGTGCTTCGGATCCATTGTATTCTTGATCATGGGGTCAATTACGGTAGGGAGCTTTGATCTGTCAGTTAGCTGAGGCATGCCCTGCATTTGATTACAAATATTTCAGATGTCAATGGGTTAGGCAAATGCAACTTAGCTCCCTGGATTCAGGCTGTGAAAATTGAAAGTATTTGTGCATACTAACAGAATGAATTGCTCCATTGTTTAATTGAATTGATTCTAACGACTCAGAGTATCAAATATCAGAATATCCCGTACCCAGGTAACAATTGACTCGCATTGAGATGGTGTCATCTTCTCAACCGGCTTCCTTCCCAACAGAAGCTCAAGCAGTACCACTCCAAACGCATATACATCACTCTTCTCAGTCAACTTCCCTGAATTCGACGTATTTACACATAATTAAAGTAGAACATCGTCGTCGTAAATAATGTTTAGTCTATCAAGAGGATTGCAACTGGGGTAAAGGAAAAGGAGGGCATACCATCTAGTAAGTACTCAGGAGCTACACAGCCCGAAGTCCCGGAAAGCTTCAGGTTCCCTTTGCTGTGATTCCCACTGGTCACTGCAAGGCCGAAATCTGATATCTGCACACCAACAAAGGATCAATTAACTGACTTTTTTTTCCTTCAGTGCTATGTGTTATGGTCAATAGTAATATTTTAATTGACCAGAAGTAAAATAATCAGTCATACCTTAGCATTGAAGTCTGAATCTAAAAGTATGTTAGACGACTTCAGATCCCTATGGATAACTGGTGGATTGCAGTCCTCATGAAGATACTCTAGTCCCCTGGTTAGTTTAGTTTACAGATGCATACTACAGCAACTAATCATAACCATATAATATAGTTAAGGAATAAGTCAATTTTACACACCTGAACTTTTCAAAAAGTCCATTTGATACCTTCCACTATAAAATCGGATATTTAGCACTCTAAACTTACAAACTAGGTCAATTTAAACCTTAAGACGGTTTTGGAGAGCAGTTTTATTGATGGGGAATCCAACTTAGGGTGATTTTTACCATGTTTGCAGCCATGTCATCGAATTTTGCTGATGCGGATCCAAATTAGAGAATGGATGATGACGAGAAGATAATGTATATAGAGAGAAGGAATAAGTCCATTTGACCCTTTAACCTCTTACGAATGTCTAAGTTTCAATGTTAAACTGCAAAACCAGATATTGTATAACCCTTAAGTATCAATATTGTTTATTTTACCCCACTAGGCCGATTGAAGGCGGTTTTGCTCCAAGATGGCATGACGTGGCATATATTTTGACACATAAGCTAGTTTTGGGTTTAGAGTTTTGACACATAATCAGCCTAGTCAGCCAAATGTGCAAATAAATTTAAAAATAGTAGGGCCCACATGTCATTCTCAAGAACCATCTTCTTCATCCTCACTACTGCTTCTATCTCTTCCAACCCTCTCTTTTCATATTGTCTCAAAACCCTCAGCCATGTCGCCATACCGGTCAAACCTTTGCCTCCAACCACGTATCCCCGCTACCCGCATCACCATAAGCTCCTCGATGCCCCTGCCCTTACCCTACCTAAGCCCTACCATCCCGAGGCCCACGCCGGCGAGCCACACCGTGCCGCCATGGCAGTCGCCATCACTAGCTCTCCCGAGGTCATCTCGAGCCGAGATGAGAATGCATCTAGACTCGCCGTGCTAAGGTCGTGCACCTCCCCTGCTCGTGTTCATTGGAACTCGCTGTCATCGTGTACCAACTCTACTCACGCTCGCTGCGACCGGCGTCGAGCTGTTCCCGCTGCATCAGGCCACCTTCGAGTGCATCGACCCCACCCTTAGGTTCGCCTCACCTAGAACATGTTGCATACGAGGCATCACTGCTTCTCCTCCTCTACCATGGTGCGGTGGCAAGGAACATGTTGCGCTTTTGCTCCAACACGGTATGGCATGGACTCGGATAGAGCACGACCTAATTAGGCCCGACACGGCTAACTTGAACAAGTTACTGTGTTGTGCCATGCCTGCCCTCTGACCCAGACATGGCATGGAGAGGGGTTGGGCCGTGCTGGGCCGGTCTAGATACGCTTAGCCCAACGGGGCATAAGTAATTTTACTGTCAATCGTAAGTAATTTTATTGCCAGTTGCAATTAATTTTACTGCCGGTCCTAAGTAATTTTACTACTAGTCGTAAGTATTTTTACTACAAGACACAAGTATTTTTACCGCTAGTCACAAATAATTTTACTGTCAATCACAATTAATTTTACTGCCAAGTCATTTGTCTGCACTCAGAAAAGTGTAATAAACCATAACATAAGTAATTTCACTGCCATCTATAAGTAATTTTACTGCAATGACACGAGAGAGTTACTACACTTTTCTGAGTAGACCTGACATCCGGAGAGGGTTAGGGGTAAATAGCATGTCATGCTAGATCAAGTCGTGCTAGGCCGGGCCATGCCTCGGCACAGTACTGTGCATACTGTACCAAGGTGCCGGGCCAAGCACTATACGCCTAGTCAGGCTGGGCCGGCATAATCCATTTACTGCTTGTGTTGTATCGTGTCTGGGTTGAGCCAATTGTACCGTGTCTTGGGATGGTAAGGTTGACCCGACCCATTTGGCCAGGTCTGATTTGGTGATCACGCTAATTGGGCTACCACATCACTCTAAACAAGCTTACATGTGCAAACATCTGTCATATCAGCACCACCTCAGAGCAAAACCGTCTTCAATCTCCCTCAGGGGTAAAATAAATGATATTGATACTTGAGAGTTGTAAAACATCTGGTTTTACAGTTCAAGGTTGAAACTTAGATTTTCGCAAGAATTCAGGGGGTCAAAATGGATTGATTCCAAGAGAGAAAAGGAATGGGAAAGAGGTCGGCGATGTTACTAGTAATATGGTAAAAACCACCTTGAGTGGTGTCCACATCATCAAAATCCCCCTCCCAAACCGCTTTAGGTGTAAATTGACCTAATTTTATAAGTGTAAGAAGTTAAATACCTAGTTTGTAGTTGATGGTGTTAAATGGACTTTTTCAAAAGTCTAGGGGTGCAAAATGGACATAATCCTGTAGTTAATCATACAGAGTGGAGGAAAGCTCAAGATGGGAACCTTGCTGTGTCAAGAGCAATCTTCATCCGAATGTGCCAGCTTAGAGCAGATCCATGTGATGGCCCTAGACACAACCACAGAGACGAAACTTCATCAACGCTTCCTATTTATCCAACATCACAATTCAAGATAGGCATAATTACATGACGAAACCAATAATGAAGATTGGTACTACCATGAAGCTGTGTTTCCAATGATCCATTCTCCATCAGCTCATAAACAATGATGCGGTTCTCCTCATGAATGCAGAAGCCCACAAGGGACAGTACATTCGGATGTCGAATCCTCCCAAGCAAATCTAGCTCATTCTGCCAATTCAGCAACAACCAAAGCATCTTCAGCGAGATCACACCCTGGTCAAGAACAACAATCGGAGAACAAGAGTTGACACGCAAAATCATCACCTCAAATTCCTTCTCGCACTCCTGTCCCCCGCAGCCCAGCCTCTTCACCGCAGCAACAACTCCTCCGTCAAAGTTGGCCTCATACACACACCCGTACCGGCCAACTCCGAGCACATTGCTCTCGCTGAACTTCCCCGTGGCAGCCTCCAGCGAGTCATACTCCACCATCGCCACAAGCCCTTTCTTGCTGGTCTTGAATGAGTTGAACTTGTTCAAGATTGGCACCCATGCGATCCTCGCAGTATCTGAACAATGCAAGTAGGTCAGTAGCTAGGTGACTTGCATGGACAACAGGACAAGCCAACAAGGACGGCAAGAACCAATTAGGCCAGACCAAGGGAAGGGCCAGGACCTGAGCTCTGGGTGCCCTTGAAGTCCGGGGCTCGGCGAGATCGCCGCCACAGGATGAAGGCATACAACGCGGCGAGGACGATCGTCACGCCGGCGATGGAGGAGAGGACGACGGCAACGATAAGCTCCCTGCGGAAATGACGGTGCCTCTCCTCCACTGTGGCCTCTGCAACACGGAGGCAAACGAAGGGTGGGAATTAGGCACCGGGCGTGCTTAAGAAAGCACCAATTAGACAAGATGAACAGTTACAACGTCCCCGTTTGGGAGTCTGCAAAGATCAAACCTTTGACGAAGCTGAACAAGTAAAATTGGAGAACCGTAAAACACAAAAACGACTTACTTCCACAACTCCAAAAGACAGAACAGATTATTTTGCATTTAAATTTAATGCAACGATTTTAGCAGGATTCTTTGTTTGTTTGCCTCTCAAATTTGGACAAGTTATACCTAAATGTTTAAAAAAATCACCATCCCAAAAGAAAGATCAGTTTTTTCAATTGAATTCGTATTAAAATTCCCGAAACAGCATTGGGGCTACGTTCTTTGTTTAAACTTGGAAGATACCACGATCCCAAGATGCACTTTTCCGCACCGTTCCAAAAGAAAGAACATGGATATCCCACCAAATCAGCAACGGCGTTTCTCAGAGGAGGAAGAAATAAACAAAGGGAAAATTTCCCCCAAATCTGAAATTTCGCAAGAGAACACACAATGCAGCAATACGGCGGCACAGGACCAGGATCAAGACTCAAAGAAACAAACACTACAAGTAACACATCAAAAACCCAGGAAAATGCAAGCTTTGATCTTACTGTCCTACTAGCTGCGGACCTACCGAAGGGAGCAGGTGTCGCAGCCGCAGGAGGCACGGCGACGCTGCCGTTTGAGGAGGTGATGTTGCTGCTGGTCGTGATGAAGGGAACCCGCGTGGGCTCAGGCGAAGGCCTCGGAGAAGGGGAAGAAACCTTGGGCGGCGGAGTCCTTCCATCGGCCGCCAACGGGCAGCACAGCAGCAGCAAGAAGAAGATGATGGAGGAGCCAAGAAGTGGCAATGGAGGTGGCATTGACTTCGTCATTCTCTCGTCTGTACCCTCCCCCCTCTCTCTCCTCCTCCACTGCTCTTTGCCTGGAGAGGAGACAAGGGCTACAACAAGAACACAAAAGTCTATCCCCCTCTGACAAGATACCATTGAAATAAGGGAATCCAAAAATGCAGATATATAGTAGCAGTGTTGTTGTCTTCTTTCTCCACCCTTCTCTTCTCTGTGCCACCTTCCAGTGCTTATTGTGTGCACTCCTCCGGTACTTGTATTGCTTGTGCAGTTTATACAGATCTATTCTTTACTGTTTCTAAAAATCGTTTTTGGTTTTTGGTATAGTAATTAACTTTTAAACGAAGTATTTTTTTAAGATGAGGTCTACAAGTTAATTGTAGTATACATTAAAAAACTAATATCTATATCATCAAAAATCGCAAACGAGTATCTCTCTTTCCGCAATTTCTATCGCAAACAACCAAAAAATCATTAACCGTAACTAAAAACCATCAACTACAGCTAAAAAGAACAGACCTATACTAGTTCTTGCTTATTCCTTTTCTAATGACACTTTCTTGATCTCCTGGATGATCAGTGAGAGATGGCGACTAGCTAGAGAGAGAAAGGAAAGGGAGATGTGGTGCACGGACAGCAGGGGGTAGTGGGGAGAGAGTGGGAGAGATTGGTGGCGTTTTGTAGGGTTGATCAGGCAAAAAGCAGCCATGTGGCAGTTGCCAAAAGGCACTGCAGCTTTGGATGGGGATCACTGATCATCTCTGTTCATCTCAGGGAGGAGGGGGAGAGAGAGAGGAGAGAGATGCGTTACTGTTTTGTGGTACATCGTACATGTGCAGGCAGAGGCTGGCGCACCAACTTCAATTTTCGTGCACCTCCATGATTATTTTCCCTCCCTCTGAAACGATGAACCCGTCGGTGAGTGCACACTGTGCTGGCCAACTAATTTGCCACAGCTGGACATGTACTACTCCCAAGGTTTGTAGTTGCTGTGTTATGTTGTGTTTTGTTTTAAGGGACGCTCAAGATAGCTTCTGTGGTCGCTAGCTTTTTGCGATTTTTCTTGTAGCTATGCTCTGAAAAGTAGATTTACTTACACTTTATTTTTGGTTTTATATATTTTTTACATTTAATTATACTCAATAAACCAACTCATTTCTGATGTTTTTGATCATTCTGATGTTTTTAGCAAAAGTCAAAAGCCATCGTGCTGTAAAAATCTAGTGCTCTATTCAGAAAATTCATGTAAAGGATCGAGGGTGTCGTTTTAGCGATGTTAGAAGGCTTTTGGTTGAAATTTTACTATAGTTGACTTTTTTTCTGTAGCTGATTTGGATTTTTATGAATAATTAAATTTAAAAAATATAAAAATAAAAAATATGTTAGCCCATCACGGACAATACAAAGGAACATAAAAAAAGAAAATGCAAAAAAGCTCAAAAAATCTAAAAAAATTCAGAAAAAGATGAATTACTAAATAGTGAAAAAAAAAATTGAAATGTGTGGGGATTATATTGTCCAGTGATTGTCCTCCTCATTTCGATGTTGATTGGATGGTTGCCACAATTTGTCACATTTTTCTTGCTAAGGTGTGACAAAGCCCACTTTTTGTGGCTCCCATTTTGGTGGCACAAGTTAGCCAAAATTTGGCAAATCAACGTGTTTATAACAAGCCGGGGAGGATACTAGCAAACTGTGGCATGCTATAGTTGTGGCAATGAACCAAATAGTTACAGGTGAAAGTCAAACGCGTTTAACTCAGTGTGGTAAAATATGGTACCAATCAAGCACCCCCTTCATCTCACATGCTCTGAAATGCAATATACACATATATATATATATATACATAAAAACATACCTTTTACTCACAAGTGTAATTACTTATACCTCTAATATACCACTTAAACAAATTTGAAATACCTTTTTATCATTTTAGGTATACTTACATACTAATTATAAGATACTTCAATGAACCACACAAAAAAATTGTAAAGAAGTATATAATTTTTAGTATATTTTATAAATACATTTATATACACATATAAAAAGGAGTATGTCTACAAAAATATATATACCACTTCTGAAAAATTATACATATCACCTAGATAGTTTTAAATACTCATATACTACACGTACATACCTTCCATTACGCAATATACTCCTTATGTTGTGAGAAACAAAATAGAGAATAATTACACCCGAAAATATAAAAGAGTTTCTCTCCATATAAATATACACACACGTTAACGCTATTCTACGTGCAGTTTTGCGCCAAGAAAAGTTATTACCGGCTATGAAAAAAGTTACCACCGGATGTGAGGAAAGTTACCATCGACGGTATACTGTAAGCGTTCGGCGGTAACTTCACTCGCTACCGATGGTAACTTCATTTAGATACGTCAGTAACTTCCCTGCATATTTTACACTTACGCACTGGTTAGTGTTTATATATATAATTATTATTGCACGCATCAAAAGTTACTATCATATATAAGTGAAGTTACTATCAAATACATATAGAGTTGCTGTCAGTTGTGTAGTATTACAAATGACAGTAACTCTACATGTATTTGACAGTAACTTCACTCACATACGACACCAACTTTGCGGCGCGCACAGTGCGCGCAGACATAGAATAGCGTAGCCATATAGCCGTGTGTGCTATGCTATCTGCGTCTGCGCGCATTGTGTGCATCGGAAAGTTGCTGTCGTACGTGACTGAAGTTACCGTCAAACACATGTAGTGTTACAACTGACAGTAACTCTATATATGTTTAGTAGTAACTTCAATCACGTACAATAGTAACTTTCCAGTATGAATTCTACACCTACGCGCAGAATAATAATTATATATAACACACACAGCTATGCGTTGGAAATTTACTGGCGTACGTGAAAGAAGTTACTATCAGTTGTGTAATGTTACAACTGACAATAAATCTATATGTGTTTGGCAGTAACCGAGCTCATAAATGATATTTAGATACTTTGGTGTTAACTAGCCAAACACTAAAGTATCTAAATACGAGTTATCAATATGAGATTATCATAATCTATTGCAATCCAAAACGAGTACTACATTAGGGCACGTATGAAAAGCAAAAAAAAAAAGAGTAATTTTACAGATAATATTCGTGTTGCCTCTAAGCTCTTTTCTCATTTTCTCAGTTTTTGTATACACTGTGATGCTTAAATCAACAAGCAGCAGAGTAGTTTAGACTTTTGCCACTAGTAATTCAGCCCGGGAAGAAAACTGCAACACTAGACGAGAAAACTGCAACTCTACATCTAAACATGCCCTAGTTTGTACTACCGCTCCAATTGGATTATACAAATTAGTAGTATACTACATAGGTTTAAACATCTAAATTGATCTTTAGTGTAAGTACTAGTAGAATTTGTACATGCTGATGTGTGTACCCGTGTATGCTGATGCTGCCGTCTTTGGAGTTTGGACACGGGTTTGCTTCAAAATTCGGTTTACACTTGAAGGACATGAGGATACCTTTAATTATACCTAATAAATCAACTCAATTACAGTAAAAATAAACTAGCTTCAGTAAAATTTTAGCAAAAATCAAAAAATATCGTTATTCCGAACGCCCCCTATAGTCCCCTTCCGTTCCAAACAGCAATAAAGAGCGAAAAGCAGTTTAGGATATATTAGCTTTTTAACGAAACTTTTTTTGCTTTTTTTTACATTATTTATAGAGATATAATAGTATTTTTCTTTTTTCTATTTTTTCTTTATTTTCTATTAATTGAATACTTTAAAAAAGTTAACATCCACTGCAGTTCAATTTCAATCAAAAAATAAAAATCACAACTAAAAAACAAAAGCCACTTTGAAGCAGGACTATAATGATAGCGCTTATATATGTTTTTACACTCCGATAAGGACAGTGGCACCATCAGTGCATTACATAGAGAAAACTAGGTGATCGGTGAATGATATACAAACGGCTTTTAAGTATTCGACTTCTAGAAGTTAAAGCTATTTGAAATATGCGTTTAACTCAGTGTGGTAAAATATGGTACCAATCAAGCACCCCCTTCATCTCACATGCTCTGAAATGCAATATACACACACATATATACACATATATATACATAGACATATATACATAGAAAAATACCTCTTACTCATGAGTGTAATTACTCCTACCTCTAATATACCACCTAAACAAATTTAAAATATTTTTTTATCATTTTAGGTATATTCACATACTAATTATAAGATACTCCAATAAACCACACGAAAAATTGTAAGAAAATCTATAGTTTTAAGCGTATTTTATAAATACCTTTATATATACATATAAAAATGAGTATATCTACAAAAATATACATATCACTTCTGAAAAATTGTACATATTACTTAGATGGTTTTAAATACTCATATACTACACGTACATACCTTCCGTTACGCGATATAGTCCTTACGTTGTGAGATACAAAATAGAGAGTAATTACACCCGAAAATAGAAAAGAGTTTCTCTCCATATAAATATACACACACGTTAACGCTATTCTACGTGCAGTTTTGCGTCTCGAAAAGTTATTACCGGCTGTGAGAAAAGTTACCACCGGATGTGAGAAAAGTTACCATCGACGGTATACTATAAGCGTTCGGTGGTAACTTCACTTGCTACCATGTGAGAACTACCCAAATTGGGCAAGAAGTAAACTTGGTCGAAATTCAAAAAAATTCAAAAAAATTGAAATTTTGGGGCATTTCATGATGGATCTCCCTGTTAATTGCTGTGTGGACTTGCATATACGCATGCCACTAGGAATTGATCTGAGTTAGCGATCCAAGGTCGTGTATGGTATACGCAGCGGATGATGCGACCTACATGCGTAATTAGGATCACGGGCACGGATGCAAACAGCGCCATCAGACGCGTCGTGTCGCCGCCAAACATCACGTGAGCGTACGTGCAGCCATCACGCCATCCGATCCGATTAGTCGCTCCACATCGCGTCGCAGTTCATTTGCGTTCTGGGCTCCCCAGCTGATGTGCCGTGCATGCAACGCAAGCATGGCTTTGGAGCAACCAAACCGACTTTACACGTCAAACTTGGCGAATGTGTCTAGGTTTCACTCATTTCAGCTTAAGTTTCTAACTTCTTCTGTGTTGTTAAGTGAGGGCACTTTCAATAATTTGATACTAAGCTTTCCTACCAAAGAAGAGAGCATGGTTAGATAGTATTTTAGAAACAACCACTCAAATAGCTTGTTAGTCATGTGTGGTACTGAATGGCCTCACAACCATCGTACAATTGGTCTTTCAGTATTTAGTCCTTCCGATGCACCATTTATCAATGCTATTTTCTTGATTTACAAGAAAAGATTTGGTACTTACATGTTCATGGGTCTATACTTTATGGTGGCTTTTGATTTTTGGCTGTTCATGGTGAGATTACAGAGAGATATGTTCACTTACGATTTTAGCTAGTAAAAATATTAGTCTTTTAACGTGTATTACAATTAACTTGTAAACTCTATCTTAAAAAATACTTTGTTTGAAAGTTAGGTGCTATAGTAAAAATTAAAAACCGCTTTTAAAATCAATATCAAACAGCCTCATATTTTCCGTCTCTTTCACCTCACAAAAATCTAATGGGATATAGCTATAGTATCACGTAAGAGTGATTGTTAGGAGTGTCCTGACTGTACCAATTTTGCATAGCCCATTGCTCGACACGATTCAGTGATGGATTGTGTTATATTTGGATCAGACAACATGTTTTAGATTGGCCTAGCAGGCACAACCATTTGATCACCTCTAAAACTATGATCAGCTCGATCGGATGTGATTAATAAATCATATTATCTCTATTTTTTATCTACCATTTTAGACATGGCACTTTCGAGCCTTTCACCGTTCCTCTCTTTTTACTAATTACCAGCAGTACTTATGTTGCAATGCAACAGTGGGTGACGATGTGATTAGGAAACATGCATGCAGCACCCACTTACGCAGAAGCCGCGTACGTACGAGTGGAAAGTGGTAGCAACTGACCAACGTACGAAAAAGACGCGTACGCACGTGCGTACGTACGAGGGGCGGATGGAAGGGACACGGTGGTAGCAACTGACAGGCGGGGGCGGCCTGTGCGGCAGCTGCACGACAACCCGTGTGGGCCTCCCATGTCAGGAGCCATTTCGTACGCTGCTTGGCACGGCGCGTTTGTACGCGGAGCAACTCAAACTAGCCGAAGCCTGGCGGCGCCACGTTGCGCTATCGTGTATCGTGGATCGAAATAAAAGAAACAAAAATTTGCAGTAAAAAAAGAGCGAATGGACTCTTTCGTAAAAAATTGAGAGCCTTTTGAAAGAACTAAGGGCCTGCACGTAATTATTTGAAACCGCGGGCGTTATCCAGTAAAAAAAAGCGGAAGGGTTTTTTTAAAAAAAAAATCAGGGACCTTTTTAAGAACCAAGGACATTTTTGTAAGAACCGAGAGCCTCTACGTAATTATAAAAACTCGGAGGTTTTTTTCACGGAAATGACACGTGGGCACGATGGGGGCCGTGAATCCCCACCTTTGTATATGGTATGATGTCTGGCCAGTGCCGAATCAGCGCGGACTCAACACGGTCAATTGCGCGTTACATTGCACATTTATTATACAATTCTAATATCTTTGATGAATATATAGCTATATTTCTTATATAATTATAACCATTCTCATACGTATGTGATTAATGAAACAACCTAAAACTTTCAAAATTTTAAAATTTATTTGATCTTTTGAATTTCAGCAGAATTTGAGTTTTTTTGACCAATTTAGAAGTTCCAACCAATTCCACATTCCAATTTTGATTTTCCACCTTCTTCCTGCCTTAGCGTCATTTGGAAAACCATCATCTCCCCTATGCTCGTTGCCACCCGCCCGCCTACCCGTCGCCGCCACTGCAATGCGCTTCACCAGCTCGCCACATGTTCGCTGCTGCTACAACCAGTCCACGCGAGCACAGTACTACCACCTAGCTGACCGGACCTTCAATGCCCATCACCTCACCTTCCAGCCATGCATCATGCTCCACCGTTGACCAGGCCGCTGCCACCTCGTGTGCTGCTCGACCAACACGCGCCCGAGCCATTACGCGCTCCGCCAGCTCACTCCAGTGCGGCAGTGAGATGCAGCATGCTTGAGACGTCGGCGCCACTATCAGCAAATGCCGCCAAATGCCCAGGGCCGCCAGCGCCGCCTCACACGCTCCATCTCCGCCATGGTCGTGCCCCTGCTCCCACCACCACTCTCGGTGTATAAAACCTTGCCAAGCCATCAACCAGCCTCCATTAGCATCCAATTGCACCCCTGGGCCATCTCTTTCCCAACTTCGGTAGCCCTGCATTGGTGAGCCCGAAACACAATCTCTTACTAACCTCAGCCAAAACCCAATTCCTCATAACTCTAGCACTGCCAAACAACCACAAATCCAAACCTAACCTTGCCAAGCCCTCCCATGCCCTCTAGGTTGCCGGCGCTGCCGAATCCAGAAATAACACCCGGATCCTCTGTAAATGGCACTAGTCTAGAATTAGCCAGTATACACAATGAACAATAAAGATAAATATCAACTATAATGATATTTATTAATTAACTAAATATGAGCCTTAAGGCCAAAGTTTACATACACGACCCATAAGCCAAATTTAAAATAGCAATGAAAGAAAAAGTCAAAGTGTAAGAAGTCCATCTAGTTTGCCCACAGACAAATGATTGTGGGATGCGACCTATTCGTCCTGGTTCTCACCAAAGTTGAAGCAGTCTCTCCTCTGAGCAACATAATTAAGCAAGGGCGAGCACAAAAATATACTCCGTAATTTGCACGAGAAATGCAATATTAATGCAAGACTAACAAGTGAAGGTATAATAGGGCTATTTAAGCGTAAATCTAAATTTGAATAAATACAATAAATAGATGTAAATTGTTGAACGTAATACAATAAGTAAAAATAATATTTTAATCAAATAATATCGTTAGTATATATCTACCCTCATACTTACCTATCTACGGGCATATCACCTAGACCATATTTACCTAAAAGATCTCATCATCTTTCATTTTAACCAGTTTTTTGAAAATAAAGTCTAATCTATGAAAAATTTTACTCGGCATATCCATGATCGTGGACATGTCTATCCAGGATAGTTTATACACTCTATAGAGGTGATATAACTTCATTCATAAGAGATAATCAACTTATAATATTCATCTGACATACCTCCAAAGGTGTGCGACTAAGAGATTATCACAATGCCTTTACAATGCAAAGCCGTCATCCTGATCACGCCCCTACTAAGATTTTACCCTAATAAAGAATCCACTAAAACGGGGCCCCCTCTTATGTTGTATGAGACTTCTCGTAGCCTACACTACACCCACATTCAACCTACAATAAGACTCAGGTTGGGACCCATAAATTAGTTAGCAAGATCTATCCCATATCAAACTTGTGATAGTATGATGTGGCTTTATAACAATAGCTCACAAACCAATCCTTAATTGACTTAGACAGACTTTTCACATACCCTTTGTGACAAGCACCCATGCTATGCCACCAAGCACCTACGTTGTGCCATCATGTACCCGCTACTAACAGTTTGCCTAAGTTTAAACTATTTTTAATTTTATTTTGCAAAACATACCATACACCTTCTTGACTCACCAAAGTCTAGAATACATTTTAATAATCAATATTTTATGTGAAAAGGTTATGCAAACCCAAGATTATTTTTAAGCATGTTTAAGCATTAATATAAAGTTTTTAGCTAATATTAATATACTAACCAGAGTTTTAGTCTAAGGTGACAAGGTATTTAGGTGAGCATTATCAAATGTGATCATAACAAGGAGGAATATTCCATTTGGCATAATTAAAAAACCAAAGGGATGACAGGTTGGCTTGCCATGTCATTGACTAGAGGGGGAAATGAAGCAATGCTTCAGGGGCAAAACTAAGGAGGTTTCAGGAGCCTTACAAGTGCATGGAGAAGATGATGGCGCTAGCGAGGGAAGGTGCAAGAGGCAAAGCCAGCCAGCAAAATGATTGCTAGGGACCCGAGGAGCATGTGGGTCATGGCAGCATGCCCGGAGACACGGCGTGGTGGCCAGGGCGGCGCATGGAGCAGTAGCTAGGGGTGGGGTGAAAGTGGGTGATGACATTTCGGTGGAGAACATAGGGAAGTAGCATGAGCCTGGGCATGGCCTCGGCCCGTTGAATGTTTTCATGGGGTTGGCTCGATGGGAGAGTGACCGAGAAGCGGAGCAATGGTGACAACATTGGAAAATGGAGGTGGCGTGGTGGCAGAGTTCCACGGCGATGCATTAGACAAAATGTGATTTGGCACAGGTAGAGGGAGTGGAGACGATGGTGTAGGAGCAAGGAATCGAAGAACGACTTACCAAAGACGATGAATCGACGACGAGAGGTGAAAACGGTTGGTTTTGAAAAAAAACTCGATTCCTGTCAATTGGCTACATGAAAATCAAATTAACTTGGTGGATGAGTTGCTTAGATGCTAGAACACAATGTGACATGAATAAAAATTGAAAAAGCTCACCAGAGCAAGAGATGGCGTGGTGGAGGAAGGAGGCCAATGCATGAGAGAGCGGTGGCACTCGGTTTGGGTTGTTTGGAGCGGAAAGGTGGGAGCATGGTTTGGTGTGAAGCTCTTGGGTGCTGAGGAGAGGTTTATATAGGGGTGCAGAGGAGGCACGATGGTATATTTCGGATAATTGATGATGAAATCACTAACAATCAATATTTTTGGCAAGTGATTCAATGCACACATATATGGAATTGAAACGCATGATTGTCAACACGTTGATGGAGGCTTGATGGCGAAGATTTGAAAAGAAATTGGGGGTGGGAGGGGAGCTGGCGCAGGGTGGCCACGATCAGTTGGCTTGGGCACATAGCTATTCAGCCTTGTGGCCGAACAGAGCAGGGGCAGGCAGGAAAAAGCAAGGGAGGAGAGAGAGAGAACAATTGGTAGGTTCGGCTAGCATACATGCAACGCATAATGAAAAGAGAAAAGAAGAAAGAGAAGAAGGAAATGAAAAGGAAGGAGAGGGAAAAGAAAAAAAGAAATGAGACAAAAAGTGGATTCGACCTAGAAATATGGATTCAACATTTTTTTTTGAAGATTTGAATTTGAATTTTAGAATTCAGAATTGAACTGGGAATTTGGAATGGAATTGAGGATTGGAAATTAAATTCCAAGATTACACAAAAATCCAAATGAAGACCCAATGCTTTACAATAATTATTTTTACATGAAACCAATTTAATATTTTAATTTTATTATTTTTATTCATAAATTACTTTTTAATTTTAGAAAAAGAGAAAAGTCTTTTTAAAAGTAGAAAAATAGGGCAAATAAATTTGCAACTCAGGAAAATCAAATAACACTTTTTACTTTAATTAAATTAATGTTCATTAATATTTTTTAAAAACCTGGGCTGTTACAGGCGCCGTGCACCACCGCCATTGAAGCCAAGCCTTCGTGGACAACCATGCACCGGTCGAGCCAGCTCAAACAGACATTACCATTGCCTTCTCCATTCACCATAGATGCTCCAACCGCTTAGAACCTTGCCGAAACTTCATCGGAGCATTGTCATTCCCTGGCTTTGCTCCGGTGAGCTCCTACGGCCGCTAGCCCTTTTTGGTGAATCTCGGGACTTGCACAACCCAAAAATAGAACCTTTGACCCCCGTGGTCCTATCCATGCCACCGCTTGCCGCCGATGAACACCGCCGCCGTGCAATTTGCCATCGCCACCGTGCACTCTGCTCGGGAGTCCATGGCGCCAAGCCGAGCCACGAGTAGGCTTTAAGCCTAGCAGGTCGCGTGCTTGGGCTGGCTAAGTTGGCCCGAGACCAATAAGCCAAGTGGGCCAAGCCCAACAATGTTTAGCCCGATTAGCTAGCCCAAACCATTACTGTTCATGTAAGCCAATCACTAAGAATAGTGATAACCGTTACTATTTATTCAAAACCCATTTAGCCTATTTATATTTATTTTAACAATTTTGAGCCCGTTTAAACTATTCTCCGCTTCATTTAACCTAACTAGACTCCGTTAAAACCCTAACCACCCAGACTCAGCAATGTTTGACTTTTTTTTTCTGAAGTGGAGGCATGTTTTGTGCTTCAATTCTTGGCATTTGTATGGTATGGTAAAGAAATGCAAAGTTGGGCTCTGCATGAGCGCATCTTCGTATCTTGTCTGCCATCTGTTCTTTTTTAAAAACGGAATCTGCCTTCTGTTCTTACCCGTTAGTACCTTGCCTTTTGACCCCTTTACTCTCGCCATCTACTTTATTGCTAATTGCTTAGGCCATCTTTATTTTCCTTTTGGAACACAAACAGTTCCGATGAATTTGACAAAGAATTCGCAGCAAACAATTCGATTCCTGCATGAATTTTGGAAAAAACCCCGCTTGCTAGTAGGATACAGATCTGCAAGACGTTTGACCTTGGCGTTTAGGTTCGCTCATTCAGTTATAGTATTAGTGATGCGGCAAGATAATATAGAGTAAATTATCATTAGTTTCACTTTGAATATGGTTTTGATAATAGTTTCACTTTGCACTAGGCTAACAAAACCTTTGTTGTACTTTGCACCGACCCAACTCATTTAACCCGAACCAACTCGGACAGGTCACATCGAACCGTGTTTGACCGGCTTGTCCAGAGTGGCCTCTCTTCTCCACCTCTAGCTTCTGTGCCACGATAGATATGATAAATTTTGAACATTTATAGCATTGTATATCTTATAAATTTTATTTCTAGTCCCCTTAACGACCGCGGGACTCCAGAGAGGTAACACGTGTCTAGTCGTGCGGTCCCGCATCGCACGACCGCGACTGTTCAAAGCACAACCGCATCGTAGCAAGTGAGTCGATGCGGTCGGGATCGCACGATCGCATCTAGTAGCGGTTTTGTAGACGGCTATTTTCTTTTGTTGGTATGTATATTTGTTATGGGTATAAATACAAATTTTATATGTGTTTATAGAGTTATATTTAAAATATAATTATTTTTGGATATACAAAATGATGTTTAAAAAATATGATTTTTATGTAGAGTCTTGTTTACTCTTTTGTAATTACAAAAATTAAGAATTTTCTTTGGTAATATATTTATGTGTACAGTACGAACGAAATTTGTGATATGAAAATTGAGGTGCAAAATTTTCTGAAAGTATTTTCGAAAACTCGTTACGCAATGTAGATAATGTATGTAGGAAATTCTATAAAGAAAATTCTTAATTTTTGTAATTACAAAAGAGTAAACAAGATTCTACATAAAAATCATATTTTTTTAAACATCATTTTGTATATCTAAAAATAATTATATTTTAAATATAACTCTATAAACCATATAAAATCTGTATTTATACCCATAACAAACCCTTACTAACAAAAAAGCCATTTAGCTGACGGACAGGACGGTCCTCTGAAGGCAATCGTGCGGTCCCCGACCGCACGACTGGACATGTGTCGTCTCCCCGGAGTCCCGCGGTCGTTAAGGGGGCTAGAAATGGAATTTTTGTGCGTAGGGAGTTACATTTGGAATTTTTAGGGTATATATTGCTATAAACGTCCAAAATTCAGATATGATATCCCATCTATTATTAGCAGCACCTGTAAAAGCCGAACCAAATCTTCGTGATTTTGCCATGAACCCTAATCCCATGTTGGAATATTCCAACTGCTACCCATCTTTCTATGAAAAATTGGCCGTGCAGAAATTAACCTACTCAAATCCAACCAAGAACATGGGATCGATTCACACTAAGATAGGCAATCAGAGGGGGGTGAATGATTGCGGAAGCTAAAAATAAATTTTAAGATTCCCCCTGAACACAAAATCTATTTAAACCTCTTTTAACATTCTGAACAGAACACTGTATTCTTACTAAAACTGATCTCAATAAAAATCTGTAATTCCGATTGACCTCAAATTTTGTCAGAATAAACTAGAGAAAGTTGTTGAACTAACCCAACTGGAAGTATGTCAATCGGAGGTCTAGAACTCGAGATATAAAATAAACAAACTCGCTAGTACAAATAGTGCCGAAAATTAATTAAACCTTAATTACCTTTAGCTAATACATGCATGCATGCAGTTTTTCTAGTAGCTTCCACGTGAACTACTACTACTAGCTAAAAGCTTGCTTTATAATTCATGTCCAGGAGCTAGTATTCTAACGGTTGTTGTACCACCTTAGCTTCGGAAAATGTAGTCACTTAACATTTGTATTCCAACAAAGAAATCAGCTGCTTCTTATCACAACTCCAGATGTTCAAGTAGTCAAGCTAAGTAACAACCAAGAGATCGCAACTGAGTCCACAAAGTTGGAGTAAACTCTCAGAATCCAACGATCATTGCATAATTTCATATCTCATTTGAAGTAAGTAGAAACAAGATTCAATAGACAAATTAATGAGATGTTAACGTAATATCCTGTGATAATAGTAACTATGTATGTATTAATGAGATGTTAACGTGATATCCTGTGATAATAGTAACTATGTATATATGCAGTTTGATTCTCTTTATGGATTGATAACAAGAACCATGAGCAATACTAATCATAACAGCTGTTGATGAAAAATGTGAAACTAGTGAAAGAAAGTCACAAAGGTAAAGTAGATCTATACCGAGAGCAGCAAAGCGAATTCCATCCCCAGGCAAAAAACCAATTCAAGATTGCTTTTCACATATACCTCAAAGGTTCACGGCCGCCACAACTCCCTTCTTCAATCTACTCGATCAGGAAAGCTGCACTACCAGAACAATCGTCGCAGTCTGTTCTTTCTTTGCTTCGCCTCCGCCTCGGAACAAGCCGCCCTGATTCTTTTCTCAAAATCCCGGCCGCAAACAACAGCTGCCCGTCCAGAGCTTTCTTTTTCAGATCAAAGCCATGATGCAGCCTTTTTAATCTTTCGAACAGTGCAGCCTTTTCTCTACGGAAAACTCGTCACGCGATTGCTTTCGCTTGATCACCACTGCGCGCCACCAAAAAAAACCAAAGGTATTTTTGTCTTTCCAAAAGCCACAACCGGCCAAAATCCCTCTATATTTTTTCACGTGGCTCTCCTGAGTTACAAATCACGGCTCGGACAATCCAAAACTCACAGCCATCCCAACTATTTATGGCTTCTCCTAACGGCAACAAAGAAGGATCGCCCATGTCCCAGTCGGTCATGATTGAAAACTAACCAACCGGAACCTAACACTAATTTGACCCATAATGCTACTCGGTTTACATGTCCAACCCCTTGGACTTTGACCAAACGCTTGGCACGCACGCTTGGCACGCAGGCCAAGCTTCTAACCAGTCCAGTCATCACGTGTCGAAGCCTTCAGGACCGTACCTCCTGTATCTTCTTCAAGCATCATCTCCATATGCATTGTTCTCTAGCCTGAACATCCCGCATGACATCCTTGACCGATAGGACCTCAGTTCCTCCCTGAACTTAGTCCCGAAACCTTAGTTCCACCCGAATCTAGTTTCAGTCCCGTCATCGACGACGTTCCGTCTCAAGCAACACCTGCACATGAATAAACAACCAACCACGTACGAGCACAAGTTTACGACTTGACTCAAGTCAATCCGCACAATACCTCACACGAGCGTATCATGCAACCTACGACAATCCGAACACGCGAACGTCAATCCGCACACGCAACATATTATAAGTAAAATCATAACCAACATTGTCAATTATTCATCATCTAGCTAGACCTGGTCACATGGTCTAACAAAACGTATCCCAGTCGAAGTACTCATTCCTCTCAAATCTAGACCAAATCAAAGAACTCATTCTCGGTCGATTATTACATCCTCGTCGTTGCGAAGCGCCCACATGATCCTCGCTAGAGCATCCTCGGTCCCGTCTAGAAGAACAGGTATTTTTATTCTCTAAAAATTTATGTCTTAAAACTATTTCTTAATTTTTTTACCATTAAATCTGTTAAATATGTCTCGTTTGATATAGTATACTATTAAATCATTAAGTCAATTATTAGATATTTTATTACGTAAATCGATTTTAATAATATTTAAAGCCAAGAAGTGCCCACACGATCATCGCCGTAGCATCCTCGGTCCCGTCCCCAACGTCGCAAAATCGCCTCGCCTTGCCGTGTCACCTATATGGTTCGGGGAATTTTGGACGTTTCTAGCACTATGAATCTCCAAAATTTCAAAAATAGCATCTAAATCATAAAAATTCCAAAACTAACCCACTCCTCACATGTGGTGCGGTCTCTAACCGCACCACACTGCCACGTGTCGCCTCCACAGTGAGTGGTGCGGTCCCCGACCGCACCACACTGCCACGTGTCGCCTCTATAGTGAGTGGTGCGGTTCCCGACCGCACCACAAGCGAGGAGAGGGTTAAATTTAGAATTTTTATATTTTAGAAGCTATTTTTAGAATTTTGAAGATCACATATGTTAGATATGATCAATATTCTGGTTCGGGCGCCGCCTCTGCTACTCGCGATGTGACGAAGGGCTACAGGGTTGGATCGAGTTACTCCTGTCGCTGCCCACGTGGTTCGAATTAAGTGAGTTAGGTTGGTGCAAATTATTAAAAAAAGTTCTATTAGTTTGGTACAAAGTGAAATTATCGTTAAAATCTGATGTAAAATAATGAAACTAGTGACAATATGCAAAATATAATTTACTCTAATATACGAACGAGATATATACTACTAGTACATTCTCAATGCACGTGCTCACAGTCAACACCGGGGACGACACTGCGTACAAAAGCTTCGTCTCGCGAGTTGAGACTTGACGATTGACATCGCCACGACAAGTATATTACTAGTAGTATAAGATTAATAACAGTACAAGATGGGTCCCTAATTTTTATGTACGAATGACACTTCACTATAAGCTACCAGTAGCGCTGTAAAAAAACTACCACTTGCGAATTGCTCGAACTTAGTTAGCACTATACTTGATTCAAGCTCAGCTCGAACTTTAAATGAGCCGAACTCAAGTTTAATTTCAAATTCACGAGCTGAGTAGAATAACTCGTAAGGACTCGATTCGAGCTTAAATATTGATACATGTTAATTCTTATCGACTTTACTTGTATCGGACTTGAGCTTTTCTAATTATTGAAAATTAGTGCATGTTGAATTGTTTTGACTGTTATCGAGCTTACTTAAATCGAGATTGAGCTTTTTTTACTACCGAGAATTAGTGCATGTTGAATTGTTTTGACTGTTATCGAGTTTACTTGAGTCGAACTTGAACTCGAGCCTACTCGAGTTTCGATCGAGCTAAATTCGAGCCTAGGTCCAGGCTCAGGCCCTAACTCAAGCTCACTCGAGCTTGAAAGATCAAGCTCGATTAAACTTGATTTATTTAGCCTTATTGACCAGTACCCTATTTGCTCTATCGTCTAAAAAAACAAGGTCAATGCCACCCAATTGCTTTTTGGAGATACAATTTGACTGTTACTTTTTTATACTTTTACATTAATATATATTAATAATATTATGAAAAATAGTTTAAGACAAATCTAATTATATAATTTTTATATAGCCTGTATATATGTGACACTATTGATGGTGCCCTCAGCATGTATATCGAGCAGACAAGGATATACAATAACTAAGGTAGTGTTTAATTTGGTGTTGGCATATGATTGTTTTACTATAGCTGGCTTATTTTTTTTATTGTAGTTGAGTTGATTTATTTGATATAATTAAATTTAAAAAAAATAAAAAATATTATCATATCACGGATAATACAAAGAAATACGAAAAAAAATAAAAAAATAAAAAAACAAAATTACTGAATAATAAAAGAAAAAATAGAAACCAAAGTAGAAAGCCAACATAAGCAAAGCCTTAAAACACGTGTTTGGATGATATCCACGATGAAAAAGGGAGCGGGAGCATATTTTGTGCAAGCTATCCTTTCGTGAGTCTCGCTTATCCATGCGCCTCGCTTTTGTACAGGCTATCGATGCTCTCCTTTTCGTGAGAGCTGCGATTTGTGCGCACGTGTGAATAGCTAGGCGCCTAGGCGGGCGACGCACTTGGCTTGTGAAGTTGACTAGAGAGGGATGGAGAGTCAACGTACAATCCCCAGCAGCACTCGTCCACGTTTGACCATTATATGAGGCGAGAGCGCGGTACGATTACCTTGCCGGTAATTGAATCGTTGAATGCAAAATTTCTTGCATTTCAGAGGTTTTTTTTTCTACCGTAGATGGTGTTTTAATACTACTGTTGATTTTTGTACGTGTTTTTTTATATGATATTGGATGACGAAAATATCAGTATAAATAGTATGTATGATTTTGAGTTTGAGAAATTGTGTATAGAATCCGCTATTAAAAACTCACCCTTTTATTTTCTTTTTTTAAAAAAATTAAAAATCAAAAGTCAAAAAAAGAGGGCAGTGCCTCCACCTAGCCGTCCAAAATATCACATTTTTCTGAACCGCTGCCGCAGCCAGATGGCCCGAGACCGGAGCAAAACGGAAAAACATTGAGAGAGAGAGATGCACTCGTCCACACGCGAATAACGACCACTGTTGCATGCTTGCGTGCGTGGTAATGTGCAGTAACTAGGGGTGAAAACGAATTGGATAGTTTCCGATCGATCCGGACGAATACAGATACGGATTGTGTTGGATCGGATTTTTTTCGGATAATTCTCGGATCGGATACGGATACAGATTTTTTTTATCGGATACGGATACGAATACGGTAAGCCTAGTATCCGTCGAATACGGATACGGATACGGATAATCCGGATAAAATGAAACCGGATATCCGGATTTTCTAGAATCTCCTCATTTTCTTATTTCCAAAATCCGAATAAAATCCAAAAGGCTCTAGAAAATAGCAATTAAATTCCAAAAATTCACCAAAAATACCAAAAAAATCCTTGAGACCTGAGGAACACAAATAAAATATTTTTAGCTCATGTTAAAGTTTAATTTAATTATATTAAATTATTTTAAATTCTAAAAATTTATTTTAAGCTTGATTTAATTCCAGAAAATTTATTTTTGAAAACATGGCTTTATAAACTCTAGAAAATCATGATGTTACAAACTATTTATGTATTTTTGTTAATTGTGGATGTATAATTTAAGGGGTTTTCATGTTCCGATAAATATTCGTAACCGTATTCGTTTCGATTCGTATTCGATCCGTGTCTGTATTCGATATTATTCGTATTTGTATTCGTATTCGAGTTATCCGTATTTGTATCCGTATCCGAAAAAAAATATGAAAACAAATATGGTAGAGGCATTATCCGTCCGTATCCGATCCGTTTTCACCCCTAGCAGTAACTACACCGTGCAGCAGGACGCGAGGAAACAACTACACAAGGAAACGGACAACTAATGTTATTATAATTATTTTTTTAATCATGTATAAGATATCTATTTTTATAAATCTAATTTTTTCTTATAAATTTAATAATTACAATAGACGACACGTACTTGATGCTGCCGAGCCACAGTGCTCAGCAGTAGGATGTTGCCAAGCCCTCTAGCTCAGTACGTAATTCGGTTTTATTATTAGCACTTGCTATGATGGCAATCCTACCGAGTCAAAGGAGCTCATCAAATACATGCTGAACTTAAATAGAAACTGAAGCCTCTCACTGACACACAGCCCCACCTGCTACCCCACTGCTCTCCTCGCCTCCAATCCCATCCCATTCCCGCCTCCCCCACCTCTATCGGACGGGGCTTCCTGCGCCCGTGTGCCTGTTCCCCATCTGTGTTTTGTTTCCTCTTGACCACTGCCTGAGAATTATTTGGTGGGTCCACTCCTCTGAAGAATGGCTCAAGGAAAAGAATGGAATGGCTCTCGGCGACGTCGGCCGTCGCTAACGTGATGGCATCAGCCGCTTCCAAGCCCTGTCAGAAATAATACCTCGTAATTTGATCTATTACATTCATCTAATTCTACGTCTAGTATTTTTTTTCTCATTTCTCTCTTCTGGTATGTTTGATCACAAAGCAAATAGCGGATTAATACGAAGGCATCCTTTTGTTTTTGAACTGACTTATATTACATGTAGTATGACTGCCAATTCCATTTTCTTCAACTGTGGGTCGATTAAATTTACAGGCGTAAGGCATCCAATCGAGTTAACATAGGGGCTAAGAGAAATTTAAGTTTTTGGAGGATTTGTTGTAATCATGTATAAAACACATAAATGCAGCGACAGATCTAGAAATAAAATGTAGCTAAGAGTCTAAGACGAACTCAGAAGTGTAAAGCAAATAGTATTATCTAAAATAAAATAATATGTAATTAAACTATGTTTCAATCACACTAATAAAAAGATTTCACAAGCAAGGATTTAACTCTTATAAACAGCTCGTAAAAACCATCTCCAAAAACTACTTTGTCCGAAAAATCGGAAAAGCCGACTTCTCAGATAAAGAAAAAAAAAACAGAAGCTGTTCGTATGCGCTGAGAATACGGATCGGAAGAGGGACGCGTACGCGGGCGCTGGCAAGTCGCGTACGTCTCTACCTTGCGTCCTACGCCTCGCGCTTTTACCGAAGCGCCCCCACTGACACCCGGCCCTAGCCGGGCGCCCCGTAATTTCGCCGTGGCGACTCTGCGTTGACAGGGACGGAAAGGCTCCACCTGGTCGGCCCGCGGCGGCGCACCGAGTCCACCCAGCGAACGCTCTCTGGATATTTGGCCCGACTGTTAGTGGGGCCGAGGTGTCAGTGAGTGCGTACATGGCTAGACGGGGCCAGCGAGCGAGCGGTGGCTCTCGTGGGGGCAGGAGAGGACAGAGGGGTGGGGGGGGGGGTGTCGTGTGGGTGTGGGTTAGGGTTATTTTAATCCGCCATTTAAAAGGCCGGGCACCATGCCGTGGCTTCGGTTCGCCTCCACGCCCCCTATCTCCCATTCCCTTCCTCCCCTCCCCGCTTCCCCACCCACACCTCCACCTCCTCTCTCTCTCTCTCTGGGTTTCCTTGCCGAGCTGGGCTGCCACGCGATGGCCGCCGCCACGGTCGCCGACGCTGACGCGCTCGCCGCCGACATCATCTGCTCGCTCCGCGGGGCCGACCTCGCCGGGTGGACGCCCCCCTGGTGCAAGCCCCCGCCGGCTTCGGGGGAGGGGGAGCTGACCTGGCCGGCCGTGGCGCGGGGGAAGCGGTCGCGCCGCGGGTCACCGGCGGCGGCGGCGGTGGGTAAGGGGAGGTGGGCCCGGGCCAGCCCGGCCTCGCCGATGGACTACAGCGGTGGCTCCGGCTCCGGCGCGTCCACTAGCGGCGGCGAGGACGGCGGTTTCTCGCTGGGCCACCGCCGTGCGAGCCCCGCGACGGCGACCAAGGTTTGTGCGTACAAACACACACACACACGCATATCTCTCTCTTTCTCCTCTACCTGCTCGTCTCTCTCGTGTTGCCGCCGCCGCCGCTTTGGGTTCTCCTCCCTCCCCACCACCAGTATTTCTCTCCCTCCTGTCCCTGTGCTCCAGTTTGAGTTTTTGTTTGGCCTTTTCCATTTTTTTGTTCCGTGTGACGAAACTGCCCCTACTGGTCAGCAAAAATCCCTTCCCTTCCTGATTTGAACACCGCCTTTTCCCAGCTTCTTTCTTCTCCCTTAACCCAGCCTTTCCCTTCTGATTTTCCCCTCATAATTTAGATTTTTGCTTGCTGCAGGCGTCAAGTTGCCACCCTCGTTTCTGCTTCGCAGATCCGCATTGTTTTATGAATTTTCTCGGTTTTGTAAATTCATACGTTGGAGTTGCAAAATTACTAACAAGGAACAAAATTTTAGCCTTTTCCATAGTGCGCATGGGATTTATTTGCATCCTTGTAGTTGACTCCTACTGGGAAGGGGGGCAATTTTGGGTACACGCGGGGCCCGGTGGTGGGTGCGGCCTCCATTGCTCCATGCTTCTAGCCGTTCCCAAGCTACCCCTCACCTCGCAAAGCGTAGGAGCATTAACCTCAAATGAACGCTCTGTATTCTCCCGGGGGGGGGGGGGGGGTGCAATTGCTCGTGTGGTGGGAGCGTGCAGGGTGTGGGCCCCCGCCCACGGGTGCAGGCAGAGTCAAAAGCGGGGAGTTAAAACTCGGGGACCCAATCACAGCGCGCGGCGGGGGTTGGGTGGGATCGCGGCAGCCAGGCGACGGCGCGGCCGCGCGACACGTGGGAGCTGGCCGGCCGCGCGCGCCTCGGAGCCGAGCAAACCCGCCGCGCCGGAATGCGCGAGGGCGCTGCGTTGGTGACGTGGGCTGCGGGGCCCCACCTGTCGATGACCGGTGTCCGGTTGGGCGGTGGGTTGCGGCGTTTTTCTCTTTGCGGAAAGGGGGCCGTGCGGGGCCCACCTGTAATGCATCGTGGGAGAGAGCGTACAGCAGCAGCCTGCCACGGATATGCTGGCGAATAGAACTAGAAATGGGCCATGTGTCGATGCGGAAAACACTGAAAATCTTGCGGCGAGGGATTGGGGATTAGTTTGTCTCGAGTCTCACCATGTGGTGTGGTTGCCGGATTGGTGAATGGGGGGTGTTGCACCTGAGAGCTAGGGAGGGAGGAGGCCATGGGGGCAATTTCTTAAGCATGCTTATGTTGGGTGTGTTCTTTTCTGTAATGTGCGCGGTTCGTTGGCCTGCCTTGTTGCCGCCATGATTTGTTGGATATGCGGCGTTCATTGATTTGCTATGAACTTACAATTGTTTACTCTGGCTGCAGGTGGGCTCCATTGGACGGCCGCAGTTGACCTTCCCAGCCCCGCCGGCACGGCCTGCCGGTCAGCGACCACGGAAGAAAATGGTGAGCTCCTCGCTCTTGCTAGGCATATTCGTTTATCTGCATACAATACAGCCAGCTTGACTGACGGGTAGGCGCGCTGGACACTAAAAACCAGTTACAAGTTGCGTGGTGTCCCGTAGTAGAAAATTGTGACGATTGTGTACGCGCTTTACTGGTCTCGGCAAAAGGAAGTCTTGACCCAGTCGGGGCGCCCTCTCAGGCTCTCTAACTCGGCTTTTTTTCAAGTTAATTTTTAATTTCAGCTTTTTTTTCACTATTTAATAATTCAACTTATTCTGAATTTTTTAGATATTGTAGACTTTTTTATATTTTCTTTTTTTCGTATTCTTTTGCATTGTTCGTAATAGGCTAACATATTTTTTCTATTTGTACATTTTTTAAATTTTATTATACCTAAAAAGATAACTTAGCTACAGTAAAAAAACCAGTTACAGTAAAATTTTAATCAGAAACCAAGGGGGGAATGGTGAATAAAAAAAGTAGAATCTCGGGGCAAAAGTCACAAAGGTGTGCTAGCCAAAAAAAATCTACTTCATCGTCAAGATAGCCCTGTAACCAAAATGATCAAAATCTAGTAAACCACGGGGGGTTGCGCCTGTTCCTTGTCCTTGTGGTTTAATTCGGCTTAATGCTTGGTTACTGCGGTGATGTGCAGAGGCTACCGGAGGTCCAGCAGCTCGTTCGGTCTCTCGCGGTGGAGAACGAGAGCCTCCGTGAGGTGATAAACATGTTCTTTACGTTATACTTTTCTTTTAAAGTATTCTACTGCCAAATTTACCGACTGTTGTTGGAATTTATTTTGGCTGTGAGCAGGAGATGCGGGCTTTGCAGAGAGCTTGCTCCGCTCTGTCAAAAGAAAACGACAAGCTTGAGGTAATAACAATCTTAATTCGTTTTCCCTTTTCTTTTCTGTCCCAAATAGGTATGCGGGCAACCAAATGGTATCTATCAGGCGGAATGGCTTATGAAAAAGTGCCCTGTTTGTTTTAGCTTAAAGCATAAGTGAGAGGTTTTAAATTGCTAACTTGGGATTTTTTATGGTGGTGTTATGAGACACTCGAGTGTTTTTTGTAGTTGTGAGCACTCAGATTTTTGGGTGTTGGATCTCCGATCCAATGGGTCAGATCAGAGCACTCATATTTTTTGGAGGGGTTACGGGGTATCTGTTGGATCGAGATTCAACGCCTCAGATTTTTTTAGGGTGAGAGGTATGGAGGATCCATTGGATGAAAATCTAACACCTAAAAATCTGAATGGTCCTACTACAGAAAACACTCAGTGCTGTTTAGCGCTTTTATACCTCCAAAGGTAGTGTAGGCGCTTTAGTTTGTAGCCTATTTGCGCCTAAGGTGCTACACGGTGTACAGGTTGGCGGTTAGTGTCATTTTGCCCCTCTTGTCTACCATTTTGTGTTAGAAATGGATAACAAGGCTGATGGGCATTTTGCGATGTCAGATCTAGATTTCTCTAGCTTTTGGCATAATCTCTGAAGAAACCTTGGGTCACGTCTGTAGGCCAATGGGCTGGTCAGTTGCTAATTCCTCATGTGACCGGATAGAAATGCTGGACCCAACCAACAGCAACTCATTAGAGGCATCATTTACTAAAGAAAATCCATGTAGTTTGAAAATAGAGAATCAAGATCCTTGCCTCTTGTGCCAGGAGGCGTTTGCAATAAGTGCCAAGAATACTTAGCAAGACTGCAAAACTTTGATTTAAATAGCACTAAACTTTCCTTGTTCTGTACGACACTCATAATATATGGATCACTATCGTTGGCCGGTATTAGCAGTCATGATACATGTCCAGTTGTGCTGTTAATTTTCCTGATGCAAGTTGCACCTTCACAAAACCCAATATCTGTGTCTTTTTGGATGAAATAGACCTTCACCAACATAACACTAAGTTGTTGAGCCAAGGAATAGGACCTAAAACTTCATGAATCGTGACAAGATTTGTTGCTGATTAACTTTACAGCAGGCAACTTAGGTAGAAACCATATCAAAGTCAACCATTCTTGTCTGGCTATTTCTATTTTATATGCATGAAAAATGCAAAACTCGGCTAGCATTAAGTGAACACTCAATAGGACAATGTTTAAAGGACAGTAGTAATATCTACTCCTGAAATCATCCTTTTTCAAGGGGTCCAGTTTGAGATTTTGGACAAATGTGATAATGGCTTCGCCAATATTGGTAGCCCTTATCTATGCTTAATTTAATTATCAATTATACAGAACATTCCCAACTAATTCCCACACTGAAAACCCCCACAAATTCCAGAAATGGTAATCATGCGGCCTTCCCCTTCTTTAATGGTGTTTGCGGATCAGCGGATGCATGCTCTACCAGCAACTTTTGGTACCACAGCTAAAATAGCCTGCTTACCTAACCCCATTTGATTCAGTTGAACTGTAGTTGCAACCAACTGAACGACTTCATTTTAATGAAGTTTTGCTGCCTCATCTTTTCTTCCATGAGATAGCGCTGGCTCCACCCATTATAATGACAACATTCTGGAACTGTGAAGGGGTGTTTCATGCTGATCAATTCCTAGACAGTACATGTTGATTTTGGGGGTCCAGTGACATCTTATTTTCTCAGCCTTGGCAATGTGGTGGGTGGGGTCTCCATCCCCATGCCTAGTTCACGAGCCATTACAACTTACATCTGTAATAGGCTGGTCGTATCTGGCTTCACCTTTCCCAGTTTAACTCATAGTGTTTGCGATAAATAAAAATGATTATTCATCCAAAAACTCGATGCAAGTACTTTCGAGTAAGATGTGTGGTGTATCCTTTTGTGGTACAAGGGAGAGAGGACAGATGTTTTTCTGCTAAAAATTAGTCGATGGTCAATGCATGTATCCAATTTCCATAGTTTTTTGTATTGCTCTTGTTCTTGCATTGCTTTTGATGAGCTCTTACATGCTCCATGTAATAGCAGATTTTGTTGTCAAGATGCCTCTAGATATGATTTCCCCCCTTTGTCCTTACAATTATGTCAGCATCGAACTGGGAACAATGGACACTTCTAATATAACTTTGTTGGCATTGTGTAGACAAGATTAGAGCAATCCAACTCGCGGAATGAAACCGCATCGAAGGAGCAGAAAGGAAAGCAACAGCTTGATCAGCAGTCGGTTACACAGTCCCCACAAGACACCTTTGTGCTACCAGATCTCAACCTTCCTGCGCAGGACATTGCTGATGGATCAGTGCATTGACCGCTCCAGATTAGTGCAGCTTTGCTAACCGAATATCAAGTGTACATAGAGGAAGCAGGCTAGATGGGGCACGGTGGCGTCATGCATGAAGAGGACGACACATATTTGATATGCTGTTAGAACTACAGGGGTCAGTACCACTATAGTCCTAAGTGATAAGCCATATTGTGGCTAAAACAAAACGGCTAATTTAACTCCATTTGATATTTACTTTACCTAGTGCTTGTATATTTGACAGAGCTGAAGGTGGTTACGGCTCAAACTGATCCCCACACTGCAGTGGATTTACATGAATTTATTCATGTTATTTTGTTCAATCAAGTGAAATGTTACCTGTGAAGATTTGGTAATCGAGAGGAGAATCTTATTTCTTCTTTCTCTTGGTCATCTGTGGATCAAGATCAACGATTCCTGTGGGTTGCAATTTGAGCGGAACTTAGGATCAAGATCAACGTGTAATACCTGGGCTGGCTTGGACCAGCCTGGCCCATGTAGTGCCCCTTCAAAGAGAGAGCCAGAGGGAGAGAAGCAAAAGCTGATTTGCTCTTCTCCCTCGTGCTCACCCGGTCGCTGCTTCCCCACACGTGCCTTGCCGTCGTCCCTTCTCCCTCGTGCTGTCCCATTGCCAGGCCATCGATGTCGCCACTCCCTCGGCTGCGCCCAGCCGTCTTCGTTCCCCCTACTACTGCTATCGCTCGTTGCCGCCCCTACTTTCCCTGGCCGTGTGCCACCACCGTTGCTGCTCATGCGCGCCGCTGTTGCCTAGTGCCACTACCCCCTCGCCCGCACCTCGCCTCCCTCGCCCCTACAGTTACCGCCGCTCCACGAGAGCGGTGGAGCACTGGCCAGCCAAGGGAAGAGGAGGAAGAGGGACCGGCTAGTTTAGGGAAGAGGAGAGGGGAGGGGCCGGAGGAAGGAGGAGAGCCGGTTGCGAGGGAGGAAGAGAGAGGAAGAAAAGAGGAAGGGGAGAGGGAGAGAAAAAATAGAGAAGAGGCTGACCGTGGAAGAAAAAGGAAGAGAAAGAAGAAAGGAAAAAAGAAGAAAGATGAGGAAAAGCACGAAAAGAAGAGGAGGGAAGCTCGATCCATCGCTAGATCTATCAGATCCGACCAAGGAATGACAGGTCGCGCCCTGATCCAGTCCTCAGGGTTAGAGTAACAGTTCGTAAACCTCCTCTTAGCTTATTCATCGAATCTTACATAAGTTAATATGTCGATTACTAGAATTGATTCATGTGGTCATTAGAATATCGTTTATTAATATGAATGTTTGGACGGTGAAATCAGTGCTTCCACTGTTGATCTGGTTGATTCGTGGTGGGAGAGGGAAAGGGAGAGAAAGAATGCGTGGAAAGAGGTGTTGCTACTAGTGAGTACTGAAATAGTAGTAGCATCTAGAAATATTAGTTAGTAAATGATAAATTAAGATAAGTTTAATTGGTATAACTGATTGAAGAGAGAAGGATTAACAAAAATAAAGAATAGAGACCTTGCATTTCGACCCAAAAGCGAGCGAAGGGAGATTAAGTGTGTAGAATTCGATCCACGAGTATATATATATATGACAAAACTGCTAATTTCTCGGATCAGTCAAGTACCGAGACAATGGGAGGTTGCCCAGTGGGACAAGATTTGGCTATGTTGGGTTATGCATGAGAGCGATGTCATTTGCTCATATGTGTATGTATTGCATTAGTAATGAATTAAAATGGTTAATGCTTGTTCAGGTGGCGGTTCAAGTCTGGTGACATCCACGCACCGCCCGCGAGATTAAGAAGCAAGTGCATGGTAAAATAGTGAATTATGATGAATAATTGTTATTTGTGTTTCCATATCATGATCTATAGTATTTATGAGATGATGTGTATGATTATGTGCTAATCATACCTTGATGAGTACTACTTACGATTAAATATCCACATTTGAAAAATGTTGCATCGTGCAAAATGCATAAGAACCAGGTCGGTGAGAAAGTCATATGATTAGTCCGAAGTTCTCTTGAATAAGACCTACAGAGGTAGCCACCTCTACGGGATAAAGGAAGAGGGTAACATCAACGGGTGTACCCTTCGCTATACCAGTATATGCTATAGTTACAGATGCATTGCATGAAAGTGGTATGGATAGTGATACAATTACAGAGATTTTGATTTACAGTTTACAGTTATGGATTTGATTTATAGTTCACAATCGTGGACTTGATTTATAGTTTATAGTTATGGATTTGATTTATAGTTCACAGTTGTGGAATTGATTTATAATTTATAGTCATAGATTTGATTTACAGCTTACAGTCGTAGAATTGATTTACAGTTTACAGTCATGGATTTGTATTACAAATCACAGTCATAGAGTTGATTGAATTGCTAGATTGATGTTACTGCTTTATCATGTGCTTGTTGAGTCTTCGGACTCACCTTTGCTTTGTTATTTCTTAGGGTGATCTAGATTGACGGTATGCATGGAATGGGACTAGTCCTTTTTGCACTACACTTGTGAAATAACCACTTAGTTACACCATTTGGTTTAGTATATTTGTGAGTCCGTGGTGGTGGGTCTCTATGGTTATGGAGTCCAAAGTATGTTAATGTTATGGTTATTTGCAATATGAAGTTAGTTGGATTATTACAATTATTACATGTTTAAGTGTTGAATGCTCCTTGATGGTGGACGTATAAACAGGGAAGGTGTTGCCAAAGGTTTTTTAACATCGCTCATTTGACACGGTAAGTGTGTAGTGTAGCATCTTGGGCCCTGTGGAGTTGCAATTTGAGCGGAACTCTTCATAGGGAAAAAAACCAAGGACATAACTGAAAGTATCTAGACCCCTAAAAATGATTTTGGTAATCAATGACAATATATGTATAAGGGACTAATGTGTTAGTTGAGCATTAAATAAGTGTAGTCCCTAATGATGAACGTAACAAACTGGAAATGCATGGTAAGGGTCAATATAAGCATCAAATGATTCAAGACAAAGGTAGAAATACTTTAGGATCTTTTTTTTTCTTTTACCAATCTTAGGAGAAAAGTTGAAAGGCCAGATTATAGATTTATGGCTGTACAATTAAGAGGGATCATAGTAAGTAATTTGACAGCATGTTCTTGTGCAATTTGGATCAATTTAGGATCATGTATGCAATTAGAACTTATTTCGAAAATTATTTTGAGCTCTGTCAGAAAAATTGAAAGTACCGCTGTGTACGTGGCGGAACTACCGCCTTGCGGTATGACTGCACACTAAATTGGAACTACCGAAAATCGGAAGCTCCGAGAATTTGGACGGTATGTTTTTTCAGAGAGCACCTACTTGAAGCACTTAGCCTTTTTGATATCGGTAGTACCAAAAAATGAATGGTAAAACTACCGCGAAACGGTACGATCGCACTCGAAGTCAAAACTACCAGAACTCGGAAGCTCCAAAAATTTGGGCGATGTGTTTTTTCCTAGAGAAGACGAACTTTTGGCCTCGGCGTAAACGGTAGTACTGCACCAACCAGAAGATTTGGCACTTGATGCTTTGATATAGCCGTTACAGTTGCTATAGTACAATACGGTAGTTCTGTAAATTACACCGCGGTACTACCAATGTCCTTGATTTTTCAGAATTATTTTTTGCAATGGCTATATTTGGTTAGTCGGAGTATAAATACTCCCCCACCATCTCACATACAGAAAAAAGAGACTCTATTGAACATACTTGAGTATTGAGCATTCTCTCCACACCTTAATTTCATATTGTCCATTCATTTATGTTAGTTGAGTCAAAATCAAGTGTATTCATCTAGATTGATCATTTGGCACTTGATCGCCATCAAGTAGAGTGTAGTTTATTTCTCTTGGTGCTTGCCGACACTTAGAAGGCTTGGAGGGTGATTATGAGGTGACCTCTTTAAGAAGATTGTGAAGAGACCTAGTGTCAACTTGTGAGTGGTTTGATATCCACCATCTTCAGAGCGAAGGAAGGGCAACCACTAGTAGATTGAGGAGTTGAGGCTTAATTTGTGAGCCGGTCGAAGTTGTTTGGGTTTTCCTCAACGTGGATTTGGGGAACCTGCAAATTTGTGAACACCACGGCAAAATATTGTGTGTCTTTTGGTTGCTTGGTTCTCACTACTTTTCGTACTTATATTTCTAGTTGTGAAATTGCTAAGATTGTCATATTTACTTATGAAAAAAATATATTTGTAGAGATAATTGCTTATGGTGCCTCAGTCTTTCTAAAATTGCATAGGTTTAGAAGGAAATTTTTTTAGAACCTCCTATTCACCCCCTCTAATCGGTTATTCTTGATTCTATAGTAACACAATACAAACTTTGGATTTGTTTAGCCCACTGATTTTTCTTGCTATATGCTTAAAAAAATCCAAGAGTGCTTAAAAAAGCCTTAGATACTAATATCCAAGGACCTAAATAAATTTAGATTCATAAAAAAACTTGATTTCTTTTGTAAGTGAACTATAAGATCGGTGAAAGACATTGGGTGCTTGATAGTGAGTGCACTTAACATATCACCAGAGATTGGAAGATGTTCACCACCTTTGAGAATGCAAGCAGTGAGAAGATTAAATTTGAGAACAAGAGGAAATAAAAGGAATTAGGGTTGGATAAAATTGCTATCTAAAATGACCTCTCTATCTCTAATGTATCTCTAGTAGAAACTTTAAATTTTAATTTTATATCTGTTGCTCAATTGTGTGATCTAGATTTAATGTGCTCATTCTCTAAAAATGATGTTATCATTTCAAAAGAAAAAGGACATGAACTTATTTTCAATAGCTTTAGATTTAGAAATATTTTTCTTGTAGATTTCTCTTCTAGTGATTCTTATTTGAAACTTGTTTAAGGGCAAAAACTTCTTTGGTTTGGTTATGACATAGAAGGCTAGGTCATGTAGGTATAATTCAACTTAAAAATCTTTTCAAATATAACTTAGTAGTTGGCTTTAAAGATATGAGGTTTGAGAAAAAAGATTATGTAGCGCTCGCTAAGCCAGGAAGTAAGTGGCAAATTCTCATTATTATAAAAGTATCATGTCAAGCTCTAGGCCATTGGAGCTCTTACATATGGATTTATTTGGGCCAACAACCTATAAGAGCATTTGCACCGTAGCTAGACTTGAGTTAATTCGAATCTTACTTGCCTTTGTTTCAAGCCTTGATATTAAACTATATCAAATAGATGTAAAACGTGTATTTTTTAAACAACGAAATCATGGAACTTATGTATGTTGAACAATCTCCTGGGTTTGAAGATCCTAAAAATCTAAGTCATGCGTATAAACTCTCCAAGTCGCTATATGGCTTAAAAACAAGCTTTTAGAGTATGGTATGAGCGCCTTCGAGATTTTCTACTCTCTAAAGGATTCAAAATTGGAAAGGTTGATATAACATTATTCACTAAAATCATTGATGATGACTTCTTTGTATGCAAAATCTATATTGGTGATATTATATTTGATTCTACTAATCAAGTTTTTTGCAAAGAATTTGGTGATATGATGTCTAGAGAGTTTGAGATATCCATAATTGGGGAGTTAAGCTATTTTCTTGGACTTCAAATTAAGCAACTCAAAGATAGGACTTTTATAAGCCAAACAAAGTATGCAAAAGATTTATAAAAAAATTTGGTATAGAAGATGCTAAACCCATCAAGACTCCCATGACGACAAATGGACACTTAGATTTCAATGAAGGCGAAAAATCGATAGATTTAAAACTTCATAGATTTATGATAGACATTTTACTCTATCTTGCCGTATCTAGACCCGATATTATGTTTAGTATTTGCATATGTGCACAGTTTCAAGTATCTCCAAACGAGTGCCGTTTGATGAGCGTAAAGAGAATTATAAGATATTTAGAGCATTCATCTAACGTAGGCTTATGATATCCCAATAGTACTACATTTAATTTTATTAGATATTCGGATTCTGACTATGCGGGTTGCAAAGTGGAAAGAAAAAACACCTCGAGTAATTATCAAATTGTTAGAAAGGTTATTTGTGTCATGGTCTTCCAAGATACAAAATTCTGTAACACTTTCTACCGCCAAAACCGAATATGTTTCCGCTGGTAGTTGTTGTGCTCAATTGCTGTGGATGAAGCAAATTTTGATGGATTATGAAATCAACTTTGACAAAATGCCTCTTTTATGTGATAATGATAGTGCGATGAAAATAGCAAATAATTCGGTCCAACACTCAAGAACCAAACATATAGATGTTCATCACTATTTTTTGAGAGATCATGTGAGCAAGAGAGATCTTGTAATTAGTCACATCCGGACCGAAGACCAATTAGCGGATATTTTCATCAAACCTTTATATGAAAGCCGCTTTTGCAAGTTGAGGAATAAATTAATTGTCATAGACTACTCAAATGTTGCTTGAACCTTTGTCTCATATTTTCATGTCTTTTTGGTGTTGCTTGAGGTATTTTTAAAGGGTATTTTAAAACTTATTACTAAAATCTTATATGTTCATAAAAACTATGTTCATAGGCCTTTCCTAGTTTTATAAATGCATAATGATCCTAAATAATTCTTAATTGAGTGCAAAACTAGGGATCATTTGCATATTTTCTCAGATCAAGTTAAGTACTGAAAAGTTCCCAAAAAATGGAACTACTGCTGTACATTCCGCGGTATTATCGACGTTGAAAGAACAGTATTTCTGATTTTTGAAACTGCTGGTGTTTTAATTGCGGAACTATCATTTCGGTTAGCTTGTGCATTAACTGTCGTGGCCAAGTCCCCTTATCTCTCTCCCCTCTCTCCAGACCCTCCGACCTCACGACCGATTTAGCCATACCCCTCTCTCTCTCCTCAAGAAACCACCCAAATCCCCTTTCTTCATCTCCAAATCCCGTGGGGATTTCTTTGTTGCTTGGTGACTTCCGGCATCCAAAGGGTTCAACTCCTTCGTTCCTCAAGGTAAATGGGATCAAAACTCTCATTTTATCTTGATTCGAAGAACCCTAGATCAAGTTTAGGTTTTGAATTGAGATGTGAATGATTCGGAGTTATTTTCTTGGGCACATGACTATAGTTGGTGTTTAAGGATGTTTGTGCATTTGTTCCATGGATTGAATTAAAAAAACACCATTTAATTCACACATTACTTGCCCTAGAAACTGTCAGGAAAATCGAAATTACCAGTCATTGAGCGTGGTACTACCATGGAGCGGTCATACCGGAATTTACATGCCGATACTTCCACTTGTCGGTATTACCGCAGTTTTTATACTGGTACTTCCGATTATCCTGACAAGTCAACATTGACTCTATTCACTTCAAATATGTCTTGTTTGATACATACTTTATTCCTGATATCATCTCTTCCCTCTTGAAGATGCCAAGGACTAGGAATGCTGCACGAAAAGTTTATGCCAAGAATGACCACCCCTCTAGACAAGCTTTATCTCAACAAGGGTCTCACACAGTTCCAACCTCTTCCTCAGTCTAGATTCCTCAAAAGACAAAAGAGAACAGAGGAAAAGCAAGAGCCTTTGACTCTGACTCTGAGACTGAGACTAAGCAGGAAGAAACCTCCTCTCATGAGATTTTAGATGAGGAAATACCTGAGCCAGAGGAACAACAAATTAATCTCAGAACCTTCTCTAGTGACGACTATGCCATTCTAAGATACAGAAATCAGTTTGTGCTCCCCAGAGATAGCCAAAATCCCAGATTCCATACAAAATTCCATGAGCAAGTGTATAAGCAAATTTATAGCCCTTTCAAACAATTTGCTAATCACAAGTATGTGGATTGAGACCACTTGGCTCAAATTAAGAAGTATGATGGCACATTCCGTCTCTTTCAGTGAGTAGGTATTCATCATCTTGTAGCATTAAAATTGGATTACAATGATGAGATCATAAGATAATTCTATGCTACAATATATATTTCTCCAAATTATGAGCACATATCTTGTATGACTGGATATCAGTATCTTGACTCCAACAAGCATGAATTTGAGCAGGTTCTTCATATTGAGTCTAGTGCCTTTGAGAAGGTATACGACTGGCCCACTCTTCAGCTTGCCACATGCACTGTGTACTATGATCAGAATATCAGATATATGCCAGGCAAGCTCGCAGAGCTCCTTCCCATTTCAAACCTTGTTAATATGATCATCAACCATACTATCCCTCCCAAGAGTGAAAATTTTGATGCTATTCATAGCCATGCATGGAACCTAATCAACTATATGTTGACTGGCCAAAAGTTTGATGTGGTTGACCATATTATTGGAGAGATGGTCTCTTCTAAAAATGATAGAGTCAAAAGAATCAATTATACCCCATACATTATGACTCTGATCATCAGGAAGACAGGGTACCGAGGTGGCTTAGGCTCAGTTTACAAGCCATATAAGCCCAGAGAAGGTCCCTTTATTCCTGCACCTCCACGTTCTCGAGCTCAACCTTCAGAGCCTGCAGCAGAGTAACAAGGAGAAGAGGTCTCTCTTTCTCAGATCTATTTTGCTATCCTTCGTATAGATGGACATGTGGCAGAAAATACTACATAGATCTCCTCCCTAACAATTGCAGTTTCCTCTCTTGTGGACCGAGTGTCCTCCCTTGAGCGTGTGGTCACTTGCTCTCCATCTCCAGTTCATTATGGACGTCATCATCATCGTGACTCCTCTCCTCAAGGGCCGTAAAACTAGCCTCTTTTTTGGTATTTTGATGTTAAAGGGGGAGAAGGAAAGAAGAATAAGAAGAAAGAAGAATGAAAAGGGTGAGATGCCAAGGACTAGTCAAGTTTATCATTTAAATATTATGTAATATTATTATGGTATAATGAACCATGTGATGTTTAAGTTAATGTCATGCTCTATGTTATGATTATGTTGAATTTGTAGTCGTGATTATTCTGTACAATTGCAATTTGTGCTCTTTTATTATATAATTTGTATCATTGCAATTATCTCTTCTCTCAAAGCTTAACAAACAAAGGAAACTCCGCCTAAAATTCTTTTTAAGCTTTATCATGTGCTTGAATGCTTCTTATCATCTATATGCATATATTTAGGGGGAGTTCTCCTTGAATTGACCTTAAAAAGCAATTGATTCTTTAAACTCATCTAAGTTCATTGTAAGAATTAATTATTTTTCAAAGTCACAAAATAATATACTTGTTCTCAAACTTGTGGTATATTCAAAACTTAATTCTTGTCTAACAATACTTATGTTGTCATCAATTACGAAAAATAGGGAGATTAAAAGTGTGTAGGCTCCTAAAAAATAGTGTTGGTAATTAATGAAAATATGTGTATAAGGGACTAATGTGTTTGCTGAGTATTAAATAAGTTTAGTCCCTAATGATGATCATTATTAGTATCAATATGGTTCAAAACAAAGGTATAAATAGTCAATGATCATTTTTTTCCTTTTATCAGTTTTAGAAGAAAGGTTGAAAGATCGGATTATAGGTTTATTATTGTACTATTAAGAGGGATCATAGTAAGTAACTTGACAGCATGTTCTTGTGGCATTTGGATCAATTCAGGATCATGCATCCACTTAGAAATTATTTTGAAAAATATTTTGAGCTCTATCAAAAAAGTCGGAAGTATCGCTGTGTGGTGGTGGAACTACCAACTCAAGTACAGAAAGAAGAGACTCTATTGAATATCCTTAAGCATTGTGCGTTCTCTCCACGCCTCAATTTCACATTATCCATTCATTTGAGGTAGTTGAACTAAAATCAAGTGCATTCGTCTAGATTGATCCTTTGACACTTGATCACCATCAAGTGGAGCTGTCGTTTATTACTTTTGGTGCTTGCCGACGCCTAGATAGTTTAAAGGGTGACTGCGAGATGACTTGTGAGTGGTTTGGTGTCCACCATCTTTGGAGTGGAGGAAGGGCAAGTACTAGTAGATTGAGGAGTTAAGGCTTAATTCGTAGATACATCCAAGTTGCTTGGGCTTTCCTCAATGTGGATTAAGAAAAATCGGTAAGTTTTCGAATACCACAGTAAAACATCGTATGTCTTTTGGTTACTTGGTTCTCTCAAATTTTCGCACTTATATTTCTAGTTGTGAAATTACTAAGGTTATCATATTTACTTGTGCAAGAAATATATTTGTAGAGATTATTTTTTATGATTCCTCAGTCTTTCTAAAATTGTGTAGGTTTAACATTGCATTAAAATCTTGACTAACTTCAATTTGTGGTAATTACTTTTAAATGGCAAAAATTTTTAGAACCTCCTATTCACCCCCTCTGGTCGGTTATCTTGGATCCTACAGTAACGCAATGCAAACTTTGGATTTGGTTGGGCCGATAAGTTCTATAATAGCCCACTGATCTTTTGGGCTGTGAGCTTAATCTGACCCATAAGGCAAAGGTTCATGGGGTATTTTTTTTGATATTTTGATGGGCCAAATTTCAAAAAGGTGAGGGGAGAAATTGTTTTGCCTAGTTTGGACTTAGGGAGCTGAGAGAGAGTTTAGATGGGCATTTTCTAGAGGAAAAGGTCCTTTTTAACTTTAAACTGTGTATTTGGTCCGATATTCAATCGTCAATTTTAAAACTGTCTGAAACATGACCCTTAACTATCAAAGCAGTACACTTGATCCCCTCAACTCCGGTCATGAAAATGTGCTAATATCGAGGCTCTAGTCATAAAAAAGGCAAGACGGAGCGCTCCTACAACAACAACAAGCGCTATAGCAATATTTGTTGCTATGAGTGCGATGAGAAGGGGCACATTGCCTCTTAATACCCCACGAAGAAGGATGACAAGGGAAAGTCATCCAAGAAGGACTGCAATAGCAAAAAAAAAGCTTTTCAAAAAGCTTCACAAAGAGGGTAGGAAGTGTTCCTGTAGGATCCAAATGGGTTTTCATCCAGAAGAGAAATAAAAACAACTAGGTGGTGAGATATAAAGTGAGACTTATAGCACAAGGGTTCATACAGAGACTTGGCATCGATTATGATGAGACTTGTTCTCTGGTCATGAGTGGAATAATATCCTAATATTTAATATCTATGGCAGCGGGTATGAATTTAAGTATGTGATTAATGGATGTAATGGCTGCATATTTATATGGGTCACTGGACTTAGAGATTTATATGAAAGTCCTAGGAGTAAAAATTCCATATCCAAATAAATTAAATCACAACATGTATATTGTCAAATTGGAAAGATCGTTGTACAGGTCAAAACAGTCTAGAAGAATATGGTACAATCGGCTTAGTGAATTCCTCCTGAGAAGAGGGTACACTAATAATGAGGATTGTCTATATGTGTTCATAAAGAAATCCAAAATGGGTTTTGTGTTATCTCGGTGTACGTCAATGATCTGAATATCATCGGAATAACAGAGGATATAATAGAAGCAAGTTTCTATGTTTGTTAAGAAGTTTGAAATGAAAGATTTGGATCGAACCAAATTTTGTTTTGCCTTACAGCTAGTGCACCTCCCTGAACAGATTTTAGTACACCAATATCTTATATCAAGAAGGTGCTAGAGAAATTTAATATGAATAAGTTACATCCATTACGAACCCGATGGTAGTCCGATCCCTAGAAGCAGACAAAAATCCTTTTAAACAAAGGATGAAAAATGAGAAAATTCTTGAACCCGAAGTTCCATATTTAAGTGCCATTATGGCACTAATGTATCTTGATAATTGTACAAGTTCGGATATTGCTTTTGTAGTAAACTGGTTAGCTATATACAACGCAGCTCCAACGCGAAGACGTTGGGTTGGTGTTAAAACCCTTCTCAGGTATCTTCAGAATACACAAGATTTTAGATTTTTTTTCTTCCAAAAAATCAAGTCTTGACTATGGTTGGACATACAGATGTAGGGTATCTGTTTGATCCCCACAATGCAAAATCCCAGATAGAGTTTGTATTTCTTTGCGATGGTATAGCTATTTATTGGCGGTCATTTAAATAGACCATGGTAGCTACGTTTACTAATCACTCAAAAATAATCGCGTTGTATGAAGCCTCATGAGAATGTGTTTGGCTTAGACGAATGATTAGCCACATCAATAAGTCATGTGGTATAAATATCATTGATAACTCTATTATTATCTATAAAGATAATACAGCTTGTGTGGCACAGATGCAAATGAGCTATTTTAAAAGCAATATCATGAAGCATATTTCTCCTAAATTCTTCAATCCTCATGAGCTTCAAAAGAACAGAGAGATAAAGATATTGAAAACTAGGTCTTGTGATAATCTGGCAAATATATTTACAAAATCTCTTCCAACCTCTAGTTTTCAGAAGTGCGTGCAAGGCATAAGGATGGGACGATTTAGAGAGTTGTAAGGTTCAGGTGGAGTAAATCTATAAGCCATAACCCTTAGTTAAGACTAGAAGACTTATATAATTATAAAGATCTAATGTTGTACTGTTTTTTCCTTTCGTGAGTTTTCTGAAGTTTTCTCACATAAAGGTTTTTAATGAGCAATAAGTGCAATATAAGAAACGGATGCGATGTATTATTTTCTCTATCTCTTTTGTCACTAGGTTTTTGGGATGAGATTTTAATTAGACATATACATGTCGTGGTATTCGCCTAAGGGGGATTGTTGCGAAACCTATTAGGTTACGTTGGGGGGACAAATACTGAAACTATTCTTGAGGGGTTTTTGGCTAGAAATAGTGAAACCTATGTACAATGAACAATCGATCTAGAGATAATAAACCCAAATATTCTCCATTGATTGGTTGTATTGGAAATTATTTCTCAACACACACCACTGTTGCTCACTTCCTCCATAATATATCATACATACAGACCGAGTAAATACTAAATTTAAGAAAAAATAATATTATTTACCATCAATACTCTTATTAAATATCATACTACAACTGCTTAACTACTTTTTTTGTTAAAGCAGAAGTATATAGTAAAAATACTATAATAATTATATTTTAATTATCTCAATAGGTTTATATTATGGGACATAACTTTTGAAAAATATGAAATTGTATTGACGAAACGGAGGGGCCAGAGTGGTAATTTCCCTAGGAAAATACTACCACTAGCTTTGTGGCGCCTCTACCTTGTGTGCACTATAGACTGTAGGTCTCTACACCCGACACCACACAAGTGTTGGCACTTTTGGCATGTTTTGAATCTGTATTTGTAAAAATATCCATAGTTGCATCGTAATGGCAAAAATAGCATTTCTGTTGCTCAATCACACCCGGCTACTGGGTGGTAGCGTGCCTATCGCTCGACCACCAGCTGGCTCCCTACCTGCCATCCTGCCACCAGTGACAAGTAATTAAGCCAGCTAATTAGCCAGCTTAATTACCCGACTTAATTAGAAATTTATAATTAGTGTTTGTTTGAATTTTTAAATATAGTGAATGAGCTCAAAAAATTACAAAATTTTATGTGCAGGGTTTTGACACAATGTTCTTCATTGTGTAAGTTTTTAACAATTTTATCCACCCGTAATATTGCTCAACAATTCATACAATTATGATATTTTTAGGAATTGTTATATATAGTAAACGAGTTTAAAAAATTATGAAATTTTATGTACAACCTCCCAACATAGTCATCCTAATTGTGTAGTTTTTTTAGAATTTTACATACTCCAATTTACCATGTTAAGGGTGCGATACTTGATAGATACATCATAAATTAGTAGAAACGAGTTGTTAAATGAAGATGAATTAATATGGCAAATTTAGAGTACATAAATTCTTAAAAAAGTAGAAAATTATTAAGTTTATATGGGAGACTACACATAAATTTCATATTTTTTTGAAGTTTATTTGCTATATGTAACAACTCTTACAAATATCATAATCATATGAATTTTTGAACATATCAGGAGCAGATAAAATTGTTAAACAATTACATAATGAAGTATGTTGTGTCGAAAGTTTGTACAAAAAATTTTATAATTTTTTTCAGTTGATTCACTATATTTAAAATTTTGAAAAAAAACTATATATAAACTTCTAATTAAGATCGGTAATTAAACCGACTAATTACTTGCCGCCTCGCCTATATTAGATTATTTTCAACAGGGAGCCACCCGGTGGTTGGGCGATAGACGCGCGGCTGCTCGATGGTCGGATGGCAGGCTGCTTAGCTGCTCATGTATCACCTTCGTGATGCTGTCACCTGATCAGAAATGCTATTTTTATTATTAACTATGACTATGATTATTTTTATAAATACGAGTTTAAAATTGACAAAAGTGCCAAAAATTCACACCACGCGTGCAATTATACGCGTACTTGTACTTTGAGAAGTCCTCGCAGATACTAAGGGCCTGTTTGGTACAGCTCCTGCTCTCAGCTTCTCAGTAGATTCTTAGGGAGCTGTACCAAACACCCCGATTCTCAAAATAATGAGATTCTGCTTCTCGCGAGAAGCACTCTCCAAAATGAATTAGAGAGGAGAAGCAGCCTTTTGGTGGATTCTCGTGGGAAGCTATGACCCTTAAAACCAACTTACCCATTGAAGTTCCTAATATTTACCCGCAAAATGCCACTGGTATAAAAGGCGAATCCCACCCGAGTGCGTCGCCCTCCCCCACCCGAGCGCTCCTCGCCCCCTCGTCCGATCCGCCTTCTCCTCACCCTCACGCGCCTCCCCCGCGCGCCGCCTCTTCCTCCCGGCCCGCGCGCGCCCCGCCTCCTCTCGCGCGCGCCTCCTCTCTCCCTCCTCCTCGGCGCCTCCGACGCCGCCTCCCCCTTCCTCCTCTCCGGCTGCCCCGCCGCCCGCCCCCCGCCCGGCCTCCCCTCTCACGCCGCCGCCTCCCCCTCCCCTCCCCTCGCCTAGCCCCGCGCCGCCACGCCCGGTGCCACCTCGTCCTCCCACCAAGCGCCCCTCGCCTCCCCCTCCCTCCTCGGCCGCCCCCGACGCCGCCCCAGCCCCGGCGCCGCCCCGGCCTCCCCCGGCGCCACCCCTTCCTCCCGAGCTCCGGCGCCGCCTCGGCCTCTTCCTGGTGATTTCTTGATGCATAAACTTCAGTAATGCGGATGTTTGTTTTAACAGCTTAAAAGTTTACTGGTGATTATTGGTCGCAGATTGTTGGCAAAAGTTTCCTAGCTCAAGTGCAGCTATGGATCATTTCAGAACTTAAGCTCAATGCATTCATAGGTTTTTTTTAACCAGTCCAGCTCTGATAGCAAGCTGTCCATATCATAGGTTTTGTAAATTTTAACCAGTCCTGTGCTGATAATCCATGGAGCAAGTTGGAAACAACCAATTTTTTCCTACTCATGTATGCCTTCTCTTAATAAAATTATTCTTCTAAAATGTGATATCCCTTTGGAAATTTGGACTAACATGTATCTCATGTATGCCTGCTCTTAATAAAATTAACTTTGAACTCTATACAGTTCAACTTTTTTTAGATGATATAGTTCAAATTAGTTAGCATGCATCACCTGAATCTTCATAATTTACATCCGTTTTATTCTACACAAATGATAACTGATGGATTTCATTAATGCTTTACTTTTCCTTTCCCTAATATTGACAATCTTATGTTGTGGAAATCCAATTATAGGTATATGTTTGATATGTCAAACCGGAAGTCAAGAGAAAAGGACTGTTCGAAGGAGGACGTGTCGGTTGGGACAATACCTACATAACACCATCATCTCCAAAGCACAGACGATTAGCAATTCATGTGTATGGTTGCAATTCGGACATCGCTGAGGCTGCCAAGCTGCAAGAGCAGTCATGGACTGCAATTGATGATGTTAAATCCCTAGAGGTTTCATCTCAATTTTGGATGTAGCCCATCATCTCAATTTTGCAATGTACAATCTTTCAGAAATTTTGTTTCCATTTATATCTGTTAGAAGCACATGAAGGCAAATACTTGAATTTGTTTGTATAAGGTGCATGATTTTTGTTGTCAAAACTGCAACTTTATGACTGCTGTTATAAAGAGAATGCAAGCAGAGCTAATGGCCCAACCAAAAGAGTGAATTATGATTATCATTTGACCAATGGTTCCAACTTCCAAGTAGTTGCTTTGTCGTGTTGCTTCCTTGTACTTTCCAAGTGATAATGCTTGGCTGATGTATGCTTGACACCTCCAATAAACTAAGAGATGCTATAACTTTGTTGAATGCAAGAGGCTATAATCATGTTGAATTATTTGCAGTCTATAGAATGTATGACTCATCTCCATTACAGGTTATGAGGTGTTGTTTTGTCTGAATACTACGATTTTTGTAACAAGTCATTGTTCATCAAGTTATTATGGTGGTGTTTTGGCTTTCGGGATAGATATTTCAATATTTTGGTTGCTTTTCTGCTGTGCCGTGCTAAGTAATATTTGCAGTGCTTTTCAACTCGGTGTGCAGTTGTTGAATTGCTTGTTAACTCACGTTGGAATAATTGAGTGCTCTGTTTTGTTGTCATTGCAGCGACAATATCATTTGATATCACATTTAAATTGACTCGGCTCTGAGAAATTTGTAGATAAATTTCATAAATTTGTATACACATAGAAAGGAGTAAGAAACAAATAAACTTCAAATGCTAAAACTAAGGGTAATATGGTTTTTTCCTCTCAAATCTCCTCTTTTATAAATCTGAAGCTAATCCACTAGCCAAACGCTTTTCAAAGGTAACTTCTGATTCTCAGAGAAGTGGATTCTTACAAAATCTAAATCAGAAGCTAAAAAAATAAGAATCTGAAGCTCACTAACCCATCCGCTCCTCCGCTCGTCCCTCCCACCGCACCAACCAAAACCTCCAACCGCCGAGGTCGTTGCGCTGCGCTTCCGCCGGCGCGCGCGGCCGCCTCGCCTCCTCCCCGCGCCGGAGAATCGATGGCATTCCACTACCCCGACCACGGGCTCGCTATGGACGCGGCAGCGGCCGCGTCGCCGAACCCTAGCTTCTCCCCCGGCGGCAGCGGCGGCGGGGAGAGGGAGAAGGCGGCCATCGCGGCCCACCCACTGTACGCGCGGCTGCTGGAGGCCCACGTCACCTGCCTCCGCGTCGCCACCCCCGTCGACCAGCTCCCCCGCATCGACGCGCAGATCGCTGCCCGCCCGCCTCCGCTTGCCGCCGCCGCAGCCGCGACCGGGCCCTCCGGCGGCGAGGAGCTCGACCTCTTCATGGTATGTACGACTCTTGGTTGAGTCTCTGGCCCTCACGCCTATGCCTGTTTCGGTGTGCTTTGCGAGCGACTGGGTGCCGCAGCTGATTTGCTACGGGTCGCGAATTGGGATTGGAGGAAATCGGTGTTGAATTGGATAAGTTTGGATTATGTGCAGTACTGGATTTGTGAATTGTGATGTGCTCCGTGTGGAGAGTTTTGAGGTCATGCGAGGCTGCGCATGTTAGCGTCTCTGTTCTACATGTGCGCTTCTCTGTTCCATTCTGCCTCTGTCATAGTAACTTCCTGCGCTTGCTCTGCACGGATGATTGGACCTTTTCGTGGTTTTTGCAATATAAAACCTGTTTGCACCAAGGTTATTAATGTAGTCTTTTGGAACTTCTACCATGACAGATAGTGTTGTATATGCACTTGATCTTTATGTTCGTTGCTAGAAGACCTGTTTGCTTGAAAGAATTGTATCGTCTATTCATCTTACGATAATAGATGTACTTTTTGCTAGCTTTATTCTTGGTTGAGTGGTCTGCAATGGAAATATGCAAACTTGAAGGTGTCTAAATCTTGACCAAAAGCTATCAATGAAAAATAATTGAAGTCCATTGCTATAGTTTTTGGGATGGTGAAAAAGAAATCAAGATATTGTTTCATGAAATTGCTCTATTCTGCCAAGGTTGTCGATTTGCTATTATATGATTTGTGCTGTGCTAATCCTCATGTAATGATGGTACCTTTTGTCATCATGCTGTTTACTGGATAAAATATGCCCATGCGTTGATGATGTTATTGTTTTTTATATCTTTGTGGTAGTACCCTTGCGAATTTACGATCCCTTTTGTTATTTTACAATGATTTTATGTTTATTGACTACAAGAACTCTTTATCTAGGGAATGAATATGTTGTTGGCATCCGGCATCATGTTTTTCATGGGCGCAGTCCTGCTTTTGGATTCTAATATACTCGACTTAATTGCAGACACATTACGTGTTGCTCCTTTGCTCATTCAAGGAGCAACTTCAGCAGCATGTACGTGTTCATGCAATGGAAGCAGTGATGGGTTGCTGGGAGCTTGAACAATCTTTACAAAGTCTTACAGGTTGGTCAAAGCTTTTATCGGCTTGCATCAGTTCAGCAAAATGGCAGAAAAATTCAAACAAGCACTGCTTTTTTTTTGTTATTTCATTACTTGTATTCAGGCAGGCTGATGGCTATAAGTAGTTTCTATATTATTAATTGCCAGTACATCTATAAATATAAACACCAATAGAAACTGAACAAAAGGAAAAAGCGAAAAACACATTTAAAATATATATATATTTCAGACCAAGAGCATACGTTAGATGCCTTTTCAACCATCACTCAGTCAAGAATTTACTTTGATTAAAATATATGTTCAAAGTTTATGATGTGTGTCATTATAAGCTTAGGATTAAGTAAACTCCACCCTATGGGTAATGAATGTCTAGCTTACAAGCAGCCATAAGCTATCAGTTATTACTTAACACCTTAGGTATATTTTCATTGTTGTTTGGTTTGTGGGCTCTACACATGTCTATTTTGATCAGAGATTCAGAATCTAAGGCATGTTTGAGGTTTTGGATACTGCATGGGCTGTCATAGCGCAAACACATTCAGGGACAATTGGGTGAGAGACACATGGGTGCCCAGGCATGCTAAGCATGCACTGAAAAGAGGGGAGTGTTGTTTGATGACATTATTACATGATCAAGAGAGGTGGTTGCACACATACGCCAAGAGCCTATCTTTGATTTGCTCCATTATTAGATATTATATCTGGGACATGTTGATAGGAATAGGAATTCGAGTTAGAGTGAGATAAGCTAGCGATTCACCAGTTTATTTGGAGATTTAGGCAAGGATTTGACTTTGTATTTTGCTTGGAATTATATCTTATGTGTAGTACTTACAGAGGGGACTTATTCCAAAGGTCAATTAAGATGGTTGAGTCTTCATACGCTGCCCAGTCTACACCATAACTGAGTTTTTGGGGACTTCTCTATAGCTAGTAGAATAGTTTGATGGTAATCGTGGTCAATGTAATGGAAAACTGAGTTATGCTTGTATTGATTGGTCCTGCAGGGGCATCTCCTGGTGAAGGCACTAAAAATGAGTTATGCTTGTATTGATTGGTCCTGCAGGGGCATCTCCTGGTGAAGGCACTGGAGCGACAATGTCTGATGATGAAGATAACCAGGTAGATAGTGAGACCAACATGTTTGATGGAAATGATGGGTCAGATGGTATGGGCTTTGGTCCCCTGATACTGACCGAGTGTGAAAGATCCTTGGTTGAACGTGTACGGCATGAACTGAAGAGTGAGCTTAAGCAGGTAACTTTGCACCCCCTTGAAGTGCTTCATTCATCATTCATTGTGCATTGTTGACTAACCAAAATTCCCTACCTCTAGGGGTACAAAGAAAAGCTTGTTGATATCAGGGAAGAGATTCTCCGCAAGCGGAGAGCTGGTAAACTTCCTGGAGATACTGCCTCTACATTGAAAGCTTGGTGGGAAACTCATTCTATGTGGCCATACCCAACTGTACGTGACAACATGCCAACACCGTTTCAAAGCTTACGTTTGGTATTAATTGTGGTTCGTGAATCAATTCTTTCCTAATTCATTCAGGAAGACGACAAGGCTCGCCTGGTGCAGGAAACGGGGTTACAACTGAAGCAGATCAATAATTGGTTCATTAACCAACGCAAGCGGAACTGGCACAGCAACCCAGCATCCTCTGGTGAAAAGACCAAGAAGAAAAGGTATCGTAGAGGAAAACTATATGCTTTACTGTTCCCTGACAAGCTTGCGACGTTTATGCCTATCGATTCCGCTCTGTTCTCGCATGTAAAAAAGGAACGTTACAGGTGATGGTGGCGCGGAGCAATCGCGGTAGCTCGTGGTTGGAGATGAAACTAGATGTAAACAAAACTTCTATTGTGAAGAGTGCAGTACATTCTCTAGAGCAACAAGACCTGAAGTGAAGACCAACCCATTCACTAGGAAATTTCTGAAAAGATACAATCTTTGGGCGAAGAAGTCATATAAATTTGTAGCTTAATCGTACCAAACTAAAAGGTGGTAGTGACTTTTGCAGTGCAGTATCGAGTGTCTGCTAATGTGATTTTTTTAAGCACAAGGACGCGCACACACACATGCACATGCCTCATTACATCCACATGCATACGTGGGTGTGGCCCTAGCGCACAACTAAGCTAGGGAGATTTGATGATTTGCCTTATCTTTCTCTGTCACTTGATAAAATGTTTTGTGATGCGCTGTGTGTCAGTGAGACATTACTTACCATTTTAATGAAAGATAAGGCAAATCATCAATTCTTCCGCTAGAACGAAGGTTTAAACCTCATGGAGTATAGACATGTGTTTTGATTACTGGACACATCCACACATGTGATGCACTCTTTCTACTCGAGACTACATCCTAGGGAAAATATAAGTAGCAGCTCGCACAACGGGAGAGCTAGCTGCAAGCTACGCTTGCTGCTCGCTCCTCCTGCTAATGTGATTTGTGAAGCCTGTGTTGTAATCGAGGACGGAGCAGTGGAAGGAAGCATTCTGTGTGTTGTATGTAATTGCTTATTTTATTTATCATGTAACTATTTTAGGAAGGGCATGCCCTTTCTCTATAGCTTACGATTTATGATTTTTAAACAAACAAATAAGATAGTTTCTTTGTAACTTTTTTGGTTCCTTTATATTAGCATTCGCGCTAGATCTAAAAGTTAAGTTATCAGTGGGAGCTGGAAAAACGTCTTGGGATATCATTTCAGATCGGATCAGATCGGATGTTCTCTGGTGTGATGCATGGTACAGTTGGTGGTGTAAAAACGTCTTGGGAAATCATTCTGCGCAAGATGCACCGGAAGGTCCGCTAAATAATGGAGTATGTGTAGTCGTGTATCCCTAGCGTCTGCTCGGTTTATCCCAAGGAAAACTGTTACGTGAAGTCACACACACTAAATATTTGCACACGTCCGCCTGCATCTGCATGTATACTAGCGAGAGGCGTCGCACTCAACACTTGTTCATCCGGATGGTTTGTGTGCACCTACGCAAAGAGTGATCGTGAGTTAGATCCTAGACTAGCTCCCTCGGTTTTTCTTTGTAAGATTTTTACCTGATGTTTTTAAATTTTTACTGTTTCAAGATGCAACTTCTTTGATTTTTAACCGTTTTGAGATGCGACTTCGATTGTTACATTTCATAATTTTTCAGTAAAATATGCTAATAAAATTATAATATTATAAAAATAATTTTCATGATAAATATAATAATATAATTTTTATATAACCAATAGATAGATATGAAGTAAAAAAGAAAATAGACAGTACTTAGCAATAGACGTGAAGTAAAAAAGGATGGAGACAGTCCTTCATTGGCAGGGCATCGCGTTGGCGTGAGACCGTCCACATGCCCAGCTCTCCAAGCCCACGTGGCACTTATCTGCCCAGGTTGGATGAACTGAAAATCTAGGGCTCATCACCGGTGAGCGTGAGTAGCTGTCGAGGCTCGCCGGAAGGTGGTTCTGCCCTTGGTTGTATTTAGGTAGTGTTCGGAATAGCGATGATTTATAATTTTTAATTGATATTTTACTGTAATTTGTTGAATTTTTACTGTAACTGAATTGGTTTATTTGATATAATTAAATTAAAAAAAATTAAAAATAGAAACAACATGTTAGTCTATCACAAACAATACAAAGAAATACGGAAAAAATAAAACACAAAAATATCAAAAAATAAAAAATAATAAAAATACTATAGGAAAAGAAAAGCTAACGTCCATTTTGTTGGACGCTAGCGATTCTGGTCCTGTTCTTTTGCGACTTCTAAAAGCCACTTTTGATTTTTGCTACAGTAACTAACTTTTAAACGGAGTATTTTTTTAAGATAAGGTCTACAAGTTAATTGTAGTACACGTTAAAAAATTAATATATGTACCATCAAAAATCGCAAACGAGTATCTCTCTTTCCGCAATCTATATCGTAAACAGTTAAAAAGTCATTAATCACAACTAAAAACTATCAACTACAGAAAAAAATAGGTCTATGATCGCTGAGCGGGGCCTTAAGTAGACTGGGTAAGTAATGAGCACGTGAAGTCCAATCGTGGGCCTCAGCTCAGAATAATCCGTCGCCAAACGTCCGTCCGTACCTGGCCCCTTGATTTTCCCCACACGTTTTCGCAGAGGAGAGAAGGCTCCAAACAAGCAAAATTTCTCGGCAACTTTCCACGGCCACCCCGTCACCTTGAAAGCTCTGCCGCGCCAAAGCCCAAGCTGACTAGGATTAATCGCCAAATCCAACGAAGACTACTCCTGCACCTTTATTCTCGGCAAAACAAACTGGTGTTAAGAGAAAAGTTAAAAGAAGTGTTATGGATACACATCCAATATAGTGTTAAAAATAGATCTATAAATGAGATCTATTTTTTAATTTTAAAATATGTATAGTTTAGTACTATATTGCTAAGATAAAGTAGGGGAAATCAATTTATAAGATGGAGTCTATGTCACTTCTTGAATTATGGATGAAGATGATATGAGGAAAGTTTTAGCTAAAGAAGCGCATGCGCATATTCACATATTTTCACGTGAAAATTGCATGACTTGTGACTTGGTGCGCCACTTAGCAGACTAAATCTATTTTATTTTTGCTGGACTATGTATCATCTCTCTTTTTGTTAATTATTATTATTTGGTTTGAATATTAGCAGTTTCAGTGAATAATGAAGTCAGTTACTCGAGAGTATTATTTCAGTTTAATAGCGTCAATTACTAGAGGGTAATTAGCACGTCAATTAAAAAGACCTAGAGACATATAGGTTAAACAAACTGAACTCCCTCATCTTTTTCTTCTATTATCTTCTTCCTCTCTTAAAAGTTTGTATTGAGTGTTGAGTGATCGAATCGTCGACCTTTCTTCTCGGCATGCACCTAGAAGAAGGGAGAGTAGCTATCTCCGAGCCATTTCCGTAGAGAGTACATGCACGGGGTGGTAATAAGGTTTCTAGGCAGTGCATTTGCGCGACTACTCCTACTCCGCTTCATATGCATCTTGCACTACATCAAGTTTGTACTGCATCAAGTGCGCTGCTTTCTATTCTTCATCAAACCCAATAGTAAGTTATTCACGTATCCAATCAACTTTGATACTGTATTTTCTTTGTGTATTTTTTGAAGTACAATGAGTAGCCTGCTGTCAGTTATGTATTTTACATCACTAGTTTATTATATTTGTCTCTTAGTAAAATTTAGAATTAAAAAATTACCTGCATATCTAACACAGTGAACAATAGAGATTATGAGGAGGTCACAAAAAGACTGTCCGAAGCCTGAGAAACCGTAGAGATTAGATGTAGAAAACATATACACAATATGTGGTCTATTATATAGCCCTTCTAAAAAATAAATCACCTTCCTCCATGGCGTCCGAGTCACATATTTATAATCATAAGGAGGTTACTTATATAAATATCTCTATTAACATCTATATTCGTAGAAGCAAACATGCCTTTTTTTCTATAACAATCCTTTTGGACCTACCATATGGTTACATATTTAATGTGTCTCCATACAATGAGCCGATTAGATCAAGATGGGAACCACAGGAAGCACACGTGTAATCCAAAATTTTGATATACGTATAAACCTCGAAAAAAATTCGATGTGTAAAAATCAAGAAAAAGTCATTGATCTCTCAAGCTCGAAGCCTCAAACTAAAAATCCGATACTAATCTCACAGGTAATCAACAGTTTTTACATTGCACACTAGACAGAACCACAGATTGATTCTTGATCTGCGCATGCTACCACTATCTTTAAAGCTGTAACACACGTCGAAGTTGACACAGATGCACGCATGCGGTTACACGCATATGCGACGTCTGATCGAGAAAGTGATCAAGGCTACGCGACCGCCGGCGCTGTCGCAGACCGCGCCCGTGGCTGAGGGAGGGCGGCAGCCGCGAGGAGAAGCTCCGGTAGAGGAGGCCGTCGGCGTGGTCCCCCTCGTCGCCGTCGTCTTCCTGGTTGTCGAAGTTGAGCGCGTAGCTGAGCGGGTCGTACCGGAACTCCCCCACTGCCGCACGCCGCCGCCACTGCATCCGTTCGCCCAGGCCGGCGGCGGCGGCGGCGCCGTAGCCGAAGCAGCAGCAAACCGTGGCCCTCAGCCTGTGCCGCAGGGAGGACGAGGTCGACGGCAACGAGGAGGCCTCCATCTCCATGGAATATTAAGCTGCTGTAACACGGTCAAACTACTGACCGATCAGTAGCAGCCGGCCGCGCGCGCGCCTGGATTAATCAGCTAGCTTCGTGTTGATTAAGGTGGACACGACGAGATTAAGAGCGGGCGTCATGGTAGTTAAGTCGTGCGAGGTTGTGGGAAAAGACGGGCAAGGACACGGCGGGAGGGGAAGTCGTCGATCGGAGCAGCGCGCTACGTGTAGACGTTGGGGCAGTTTTGGGATTTCCTTTTTGTCTGGGGATGGCAGTTTGGGGATTCGTGGGCGCATTTTTGTTTTCGATGGCGACTGGCTAGGTCCGTATTTGCGGTCAAAATGCAGGGTTTTCGGCAGATTTCGTGGGATTCTGGGCCCTCGGCTGAAATGGATTGGTTTATAGTTAAAATTATATTATAACGATTAAAAATACGCTATAGTTAATAGTCGTTTATTTAACATAATTAACTTTAAAAAATTTAAAAATAGAAAAAAATAGGTTAGTATATCATGGACAATACAAACGAATACGAGAAAAAAATGCAAAAAGCTAGAAAAAGACGACCCTTCGTCATATTGTAACTTCACTCACCTTCTCTCTCTATAAATAAGGCCCATTGTAATGAGGGGGTATTTTGTAACCCTAAATACTCATATTGAATGCATTTGGTGTTTGTGTGTTCTTCTATGAGTCCCTTCGCATTCTTGGCAGTTTTCGCATCCGATCGGAGATGTTTCTAAGTTTGCTATCTATATTCATACTGACGATAGTTGGCGTCGTCGTGGGGACGTGGGGACTTAAGTGAGAAGCTATGCCGCTTAGGAAGATGAATGCATGAAAGGTCGCTAGGCGGATCCATGGCGTCCACACGGAGGCCCTAAGAACTCTACCTCGGACCCCATCCACGCAGAGGCCATCCGAACTCCACTCCGGACCTGAGTGTTTGAGCCCGTTTAGCTTGCATGTTGAAAAAATTTGGATGCATGCGTGCGTAGGGTTCTTGCGACCAATTGCTGGGAGAATCACCCGTGGTTGGGAATACAGGGGGTAGTGCATGGCCGAGGCACCCACCGCAGATGCCAAGGCTCTTGTGACTTCTTGTGCCAACCACTCTATTTGTTGAGGAATAGTCGCTGGCGAGCCCAATCCGATCAATTCTTCCTATACAAAAGAGATGGATCAAACACAGAATAGTACAAACAATGAATTAAACATAGAGAGATGAGAGGATAACTTCATCCTTCACTTTCAGAGTGGAAGGTCTAGTAATTAATTTATTGGTGGCACATGCAGAGCACACAAAATTTTTTTGATTCAGAAAATTTTTTACATCGATATTATGTCCTTTTGAATTATAAATTACATTTCCGATCATCCTAAGACCTAGGTGGCTTAATCTATCATGCTAGAAACAAAAAGTTCAGAGCTTCCAAACATAGTTTTCAGGACAGTATAGGTTGTAGGTGCCTTCATATTAGTGTAGTATAGCCCAGATTCAAATGAAGAAAATCTTTCTAATACCTTTTTTCACTTCATGCTTTATAATGAGCAGATATTTCTTACCATACTCTTCTTTAGTCTTAACGTGAAAACCGTTAGCGTAAATATCTTTGAAACTTAGGAGAGTTCTAATCGATTCTAGGTATAACAAGACTTTTTAATGATCAAAGTTGTGTCTATCGGGAGTGTAATTGTGGTTTTTCCTGAACCTATTATACAAGCATCACTACCGGCAATTGTTGTAAGGCTGCTAGCATTTTTACTAATCAACTGAAAGAATTTTATCTATCTCAAGATGGTATTCGTTATGCCACTATTAGCTAAGCACATTTCCTCTATAGGGTGCCACACGTTCTAATATGAAGTGCTTTATTAATATGTAGTAGAGAACAATTAACACATAAAATAAAATACTTCAAATATCATAATATATCATGCTATTATTGACTAAATAAATAAATTAATATCATCTAGCCATCACAAGAATAAATTATTCAAGTATCATTATTACAAGTCTAACTTATTCCTCTCACACATGAAATATATGACAATTATAGTCTAGATGCATTCTGTGAATTAGACTGAATCTACTAAGAAATCTGAGACTTGTGCTACTATCTTCTCTGGGGTGAGATGCTCTTCTTGAGAAATCATAGTGGCGGCAGCTGCAATATCAAGAGTGGGTGCGGCTGCAAGAGTGGAGTCTACCTCCATTGGTGCAGGTTGCTGCTTAGAATTCTCCCCTCAACAAAGACAAAGTGGGTTTCATGCCGCCCTTTTCCACCCTTCTTTTTGGACTAAAAGCATCGATGACGTGTTGCGGTTCTTTGCAGATCCGCGACCAATGCCCCCACTTGCCACACTTGTAGCAGGTTTGGTTTTCTTGACCATAGGGCTTGTCGTCCCGCTTTGGTTTGCCAGCCTTGTTCTCAAGTGGAGCATTTCACTTGCCTTTTTAGGCTATGACTTTGCCCTTCCTTCCCATTTTCCTCATTATAGGCTTCCACACCTTGTAGCTTCCAGCGTTGGCCTCACGGCCAACGGAGCTCCCGAGTGGCTATGCAACAAAATTCTTGTGGAGAACTTCATCTTAAGCCTCTGCAATCGGTATGATATCGATCAATTTAGCATACTCTTTGTAGCCGTCTTGATGATAGTTGCGCGTAAACTACATTGCACTAGGGTGGAAGGTGGAGATGGTTTCTCAATCTTCTACTCATCTGTGATCTACCTAGCACAAAGCTGAAGATTGGTATAGATTCTGTGCAGAACACAGTTGTACTCCAACCATTTTGAAATCGTCAAATCTTAGTTGAATCCATTCCTGCTTTGCCTAAGGAAGAATGGTGTACTTAAGTTTCTCAAACCACTTCTTCAATGCAGTCCACAAGGCTAGTGCTCTCTTCTTTTTGCCATGTATTCATTCTTAAGTGTGAGATAGAGGTGGCGCCTAAGGAAATGAAGCGCCTTATCATTTTCTTTAGAGGTGGGTTTGGCAACCTATGGTGCACCAATCCCAATGGCAGCACGGACTTTTGGCTTCAAGTGTGATCTCGACATCAGAAGCCCAAGTCAAGTAGTTTTGGCTATGCTAGGCCAGCTTTTTGAACTCCTGGTTTGTGATGTCTGCCATCTACATGTGCATGAAGGTAATACAATATGTATGAAATAAATTAGATAATGATACAAAATATTTTTGTGATATTTCAGTATTTCTGCACATTTTCTATAATTTTACAATTAATTTCAGTGATTACAAGCAATTTAAATAATTACGATTAATCAAAAAGAGTAAGTAAATATAGAAAGCATAGAAAATAATAACAACAATATTAAACATGCTTCAAATACAAAAAATAACTCAACATTTGAATTCCCGAGGCCATTTTATACTAGGATATATATTTTCAATGGATTCTGCAATTTTCAATGGCCTATGTGATAATTTTCAATTTTGATAAATTTTTCACGTAATTTTCTATTTTTTGAGGGCCCTTTTGCAAACATTCGTGCACTCCATCCCCGCTCCGGTTAATCGGATGGTCCAAACATCTCTCAGCCGATCAGATGGTCCGAACTTTCTTCGACCGATCGAATTGATCAGAACCTCCTATGGCCGATCGGACGGTCTATACTTTCTATGGCCAATCGGACTGGTTCGAACCATCCATGGCCGATCGGACGGTCTATACTTCCTATGATCGATTGGATTGATCCGAACCTCTCATGGCTGATCGGATAGTTCATACTTACTATGACCAATCGAATGGTCTAAACCTCTTATGGCTAGGCGCCCAAGCGGGGTGGGACCGGCGGGGAAGCCCGTGTGGGGGCGGCACGGTGTGGCTCCAAGGCGGCGACACGTGTAGGGGGAAGGAAGCAGCGGCGTGGTTGGGGTCATGCGGTGGCGGCGCAGCTTGGGCCAAGTGGTAGCAGCGCATGGTGCCAGGTGGCCGGGCGTGTACAACGAGCGGTGGCAGCCTGGTGCATACGGGCGGCGGCATCTGTGGCGCATGCGGGCGCTTTGGCGGTGGCGGTGACTCGCGCGGAGGCCGGTTGTGCAGCAACGGTGACACGCGCGAGGCGCACAACGACGTCGGTGCGGCCAATAGTGACGCAACATGGTGGCAGCTCAGCCATGCGGGCTGGCGGCGCGGTGGCCGACACGGTGACGTGCTAGTGACCGGGGCATGATCACATGTGGGCGGTGCGAGCACGGTCGACAGCCGAACAATGTTGTCATTCATCATTTTTTAGATCTACAGTGCAATCAATATCTACTCTTTCGTGCAATCTACCGATCAGCATTGTGTCGATGACTTCAAGTCTACTTGTAATAAATTAGAGTGGATTTACATCGTATAAATAATCTAGGAAGTAAAATTTGCGGAACTTAAAGCTATGTAGATAAATAATTCAATCTACAAATATTTCGATGATTACCTTTGATCCACCAAAGCAATTAGTGCTGATAATGTGTTGAGAAACTGTCGCTGGCGAGTCTAGTCCGATCGATTCCTTCTATGCAAAAGAGATGAATCAAACATATAATAGTGCAAACAATGAATTAAACATAGAGAAATAAGAGGATAACTCATTTTTTATTGCTTTCTCTGCTCAAGTACATGTTACAATGATTGAAATTCCTATTGATAGACTAAATAAAAGATGTCCACCAATAGACTAAGCTTACAGACTTAGACCCTGGTTTCCTAACACTATTCTTCTCCTCCTTTCCCCATCAAAAACTGGCTCCACCACACAGGTCAAAGCTGAAAGCACTGCCAAGGCTTTTGGCTCCTCTCTCTCTCTCTCTCTGCTCTCTTCTCTCCTCTCTGATCTTGTCTCCTCTCTGTTACTCTTTTACTCACTGCCTTGCTTATTTTTGCTCCACTCTATTCTCCCTTCCCTACATCGTCTCCTCATGCCGCCTTCCGCCCGATGCGCCGTACCAACCAGCTCTGGCGCCGCTCCTCGCCGCCTCTTCTCGCTAGGGCCCGACACCGCTGCTCCCCACCCAACGCACCTCCCCAACCAGCCCCGGCGCTGCCCCTCGCCACCGCTGACGGACATCTATGGATATCCCCACCCATCGCCCCCTAGTATCTGTCGCTACAGGTGTTGGGACTGACGATCCAAATACCATTCGATCCCGATTTCTCGCCTTCGCAAATTGTACGGTCTCCTTCAACCTCCAACCAAAGAAGGCCCCTTTCATCCTCCCACTACTCAGGATCAACGGCAAGTGCACAACAGGTGGCGGAGTAGTGGCCAGATCGGAGCAATCAAGGTGAGGAGGCCAAAGAATGGCAACCAAAATTCTGACTGCTCAAGGACTTGACTGTAAATTTTGTACTTTTTAGTCCATTTTAGCCGGTGCCAAGGACTGTAGTTTAATATGCTATATTGGCAAGATCCCTTTAGTAACCTTCAGGGTAGATGTACCTTCAATCTCATAGTAATCCAGAGTTAATAGCCTAAGTGGCCATGTTTGCCGTAAAAAAATGTTGATTGCAAAGTACTGAATTGAACATCAGCGGAAGATAAACGTCCCAATTAATCGTTCCCTGTGGGACAACGCTAATCGCTGACTTCACGCCTGCAGCAACCGAAACCAATGGCACACGGGCAAGTCACATCAGTTTTCTTTTGCATCGTCATCTCAGTGAGACCTTTTGACACACGTGTTAACAATTTTGTTCACAGAAATCCACAAAAGTCACACAGGGGATAGGGCTTATATATTGCGCCATTAATCCTAATAACAAAGTAACCATTTCAGATGAAATGCAAGGCTCGATTTCACACTTATTTGAGAAGCCAAAAGAATACCACCATGGGTGCCACACTAATGTCAATAAATGACAATGGATTAGAGAGATCAGGAAGGTGAACAGAAGAGTATCTAACCATTGCATGAACCTATCACACGGCCCTAAAACATCATTTGTACAAATGAAGCTTACGGTGGCAAATCTCAATTCCCCTTACTGTTCCTCGCGGCACGAACAGGGCTGCTGCTGCTGCTTGAGGGTGATGCAGATGGTCCGGGAAGAATCGTGCCCCCCTTAATGTCGCTTGAGATCAAGTCAGGAGCCTCCGCCACAGCATGCAACTCGAGCTGAGCTATCAAATCTTTTAGCTGTCACAGGAGGACGACGAACTAGTTATCTGTGAGCCCAAAACTATGCATACCACAAACAGTATACAAAAGTGTGCACTCATCAGATCAAACAGCAATCAAAATCTATGTATTCTCACTATTGGTAGGCCAATGCAAGGATTTACCGTTTGTTTGGAGATGACAGAGAGCATCTATTAGGAATTTAGGATATACAAAAAGTACCTAGTGACCAGGAGATACAAATGCCACATGGAAATAGATGGGAGCACCCAGCACATTATAACTCAGTTTTTCCCAAACGACAAGTGATTAGTATATCTGATAGTATAATTACACGAATCAGACTTCATATCCATTGAACATGTCTAAATGATGCCCTACTAAGAAAACACATAATGCTATGCAGAGCTTTGGGCTGAAAGCATCATTTGCATATCTGCGCTAGAGGTATTGTGAGAAGTACAGCATACAATTTGAACAAAACAACAGTTACTTTATACTAACCTCCTCCTCCAGCTTCTCGATCTTTTTATCTTTCAGTCTAAGGGCAGCTTGTTCCCTGAAATAAAATCAAGCCACTTCAGATCAGGCGTAAAATAGGAACTCCAAATTGAAACTATGTTCTAAATTCTAAATTAGCATAATCACTATACTCAACACCTGCAACGATGACCAAAAATAGTATCACAAAGATAATTTGTGAAATGACAAAAAGAAGTTTGATGATCACTCATGAGAACAATGGGAGGTAAATCAAACAATTAAGTTCTGTACCAAATTGAGTTGTGCTTGTGCATGGAAGTTTTAACAGCTACAAACACCACATAAACATCAGAGCATCAGTTATTTGGCTGGCAATGAAAACATTCTATGCTTATCCTACTAAACCATTACCAAGCTGGAATAAGGACAGGATTTTATCAAACAAGTAGCAGAGTCATTGATTGTTTTTGTGATAATTTGAAACATAATGAAGAAAATACCTTTCTTGTTCTTTTCGAATCCTTTCTATCCACATCTCCTGATTTTTGACAAGATTGTCATTAATCTGAAGAGAAATCAAAGTAATTATGAGCACATATGTTAACATAGTCACTGACTACACTAACTCTTAAGCTCTAATGTTCAGATTTAGCTTTAACAAATAGTCAAGTTCTTACATCAGCAAGAAACCTTTTCTCTTCTATGTGCTTATCAAGCTTCGCTTGTAACTTTTGACGTTTTATGCTCACAGCTTTCTCAGTACCATCAGAAATTTCCTTCTCCTTCTCCTCTTTAACTTCTAGCAGAAGTGTATCATAGTACTACATTACCACCAAAATAAAAATCAGAACTTCACTTAATTACCTTCTCAAATACTATATGTAAATAATTTGATACACGGAGGTCTTATAAATATAAAGGACCAGCAACATGTGGTACAGCATTATCTAGGCGATAATTAATATCTACCAGACAAGCATGAGAATATACAGACTTACATTTCTTTGTTTTTCAAGCTGAGATGTGAGGAGATCATTGTACTCTTCAACAATCTAAACGAAGGGAAATTACACAGTTGTAAAACAAGGCATACAGATTTATCAGGATGGTATAGCTAATAATTTCCACAAAGTTTATTTACTCAATACATTACAGCTTCAACTTTACTGTTCAGTAGAGCCTCATTGATTCCCGCATCACCACTGCATATCGAACACATACCATCTGCTGTGTGACCACCATGGCAATTGTACTCAACCAGCTTCCCATCATTTTTCGATTGAATCAGACGATGGACATAGTTGTCCCCAGCATAATCCCAAACCTTCTGTGTCTCTAATTCAAGTGAATAACAGTGCTGTGTTTCTTTCCAGTGCTCAATAGCGTGACCACCTTTGTACCTGTGAGAATGTTATCCCCATTAATCAAATCAAACAAGTTATTAGTGAAATTTGCAACTTTCAAAGTTAACATGAAATACTTTACCTTCCACAGCCAACATAACCACAGATTACACAAATCCAAAGATTCTCTTTAGTTCCACAAATAGAACACATGGATTTCTCTGGTTGCTGTTGACAATACCTACAAACCTGCGTGGTATTTTACAATATAAACACAAAATGAACCTGCTGCAGTGAGACGAAAAGAATTGCAGGATTCTTCCAAACCCAGAGAAAGAAGAACCAATAAAGGTCAAATCCTTTAAATGCCAACTGATCTCCTAGTATATATTAATTAAGAAAGAGAAAGGTTTATTGTTGCAAATATTAGATGCTGTAAACATGGTGACAACAAAAATTCCCATTAGGTGTTGCTAGCACAGTTAGGTCTTTATATTTCCATTGTGAATTTTTGAATCCAGCAGATAGCTGGATATAAACAGTATAACATTGCAGTTAGCAAACTAAAAAATATTAAAAAAACGCATTAATTAACTAAGTAAAATCATTTTAAGCCTTACTGGGCATGAAGAATCTGTCCATTTCGATATGCATGAACAGTGGAAAGAATGGTTGCATATTGTAGTAAGAATGCCTCCAGGATCTTGGTCCAGTCGTTCTGTTCAAAACAGGGAAAAATAAACAAAGCAATCGGCACAAATTCCAAATTCATACTGTTCAGGCTAAAGTAAGAAAAATATACTAGAAAACTAATAAGTACGCACAGAGTGAGCCCCAATATCATGAGTCGATCATAAAAAAGAATGATAGACATTTTACATGTGACAGTTATAAAGATGCATGTGGTGCCCATTAGCAACGCAATTCAATTATACAATAACACCACAGCATAGGCAAAGACATTTAGCACCTTAGCCTCCTATATTTGAAGTCAATTCAAGTGATGATATGTGTAACACGGCAATGACATGTAACAATCCCAAAATTACATATCTGTGCACGCCTAACTTCTATTAGGGATTAACAGCTGGACAGAGACATCAGCAATGTTCAAGAAGGCGCTAGACGCTAGGCGGGCAGCGAGGTGGGGCCTAGTGCCTAGGGAGCCTAGGCGGGGCCTAGGCGGCCTAATTAAAATGAGGACAGCAGGCCATTTATACAGTCAAGTGTCTTCCATAGCTGTGATGTGGTTGTATTAGTATTTATCTTCAGCATGCACTAATTAATTTCCTAAAGTCGAAGGCTCCGGTCAATGTGTTAGCTCCTGGTGTGATTATATAGCGACTCCATTCCCCACTAATCACCCTTTTAATTTGCTCGTACAGGGTTTGGTTTAGCATGGCAGCGTTCTGTGTGTGGGATGTAGCACTATAGTTGTCCTGTACTGTGGTCTCTATGGTCAAAGAAATATCAATTGCAGTCCTCTCTCTCACTACCCGAACAGCCACTCTCCTCTCATTACTTTTCTCACCAACTCGTGACCCTTGGCTCCTCACTGCATGTGCTCATTTGCTTCTGCCGATGGCGCCGCCATGGCCGGATCTGGCGCTGGCGATGGCGGATGCAGAGAGGTTGTGGGCTCATGGCGACGGCACGGAGGATGCGCGGTGACGGCGTGGAGAAACCCTAGCCGTTTCCTTTTGCAACAGAGGTGTGTGACTACCGGAGTGCTGGCCTTTTGGCTCGTGACTCTTCTTCAGGCCTCTTCAGTGTCTTTACGGCGCCTCGCCTCGCCGCCCCCGCCGCCCCAGCACCCGACTAGCACCCTAGGTGAGGCGCCGGATGGCCACCCAGTGTCTAGGCGGCCGCCTAGGGCGCCTTTTAGAACAGTGGACATCAGCAGGCTAAAAACAACACATATCTAGTATAAATTCAGCACCACAGCATTAGTTGCAAACCTAATACAGCCTAAAGTCTTTAATGAAATAAAGAGATGGCAAATTCACATGTTTTAAAATCAGGTTTCACTTATGTGGCATACTTTTATTATGTGATGCCCAGGTCTATATGTAATCGGTGTATATCCTACACATTCTTAAGTTACAAAACATGTAGTGTTGTCTTTTTCATCACCGAGTGAACATAACACTATACCAGTCTGGAAATATAATTTGAAAAACGTAGGTAAGTGGGCGTTTCTATGTTCTAACCATTTTTTAATACAACACTAAAAACTGTAGAGAGATTCCAAACTTCTAATTAACAAATGGAACAGGGTATTCTGAAATTTTGATATATGTCGAGTAAATCAAACCACCTCCACATACCAAGACATACTGGGCAGGTAGGTTGCTCAGCCGAGCTTGTAACTGAGCTATGCGCATGCTCAATCAATTGAGTGTAGTGCACATCTTCCACAAAACGGACACGACAAACATCACCCTGCAGCACACCAACCTCCAATATCACATCATAGGGCATACATTTACTCAAATGTATTAAGCAGAATCAAAACAAGCCAACACCTCCAGTGATGAGAACTGCTTCCCATTGAAATGCTTGTAGAAGCTGTCTGTGGACATCTGTGTGTCAAACTTTATAAGAACGCTGTACTGGTCCTCCACCCCATCAATCCTACACCATGAGTCCATGACCACCAATTAACACTTTGATCCGCACATACATCAAAGCAACTCAAAACACATCAGGTTGGCCTGATTTTGCGGTTTAATCCCAATAAAGTGCAACGAAAGATAGGATTGAGGAAACTACGCAGTGCCTATCAAAACTACCCAGATTGCATCAAGTTGACCAATAGAGGTCTAAGGAAGCAAAGCACGCAATGGTATGAAGCCATAAAGCAGCAGTGATCAAGCGAGGTACCTGACGATGCGCATCTCGAGCATGTGGGGGACGAAGGCGCCGCAGAAGCGGCAGAAGTCGGCGTAGGTCATGTGGTTAGGTACGGCCGGCACGCAAACCAGCGGCTTCCTCCCTACCTACACGCGCGAGAGAGCCTTGGAGGTCACTAAACCCTACCCATGGAAAGGCCAATACAGAAACCTAGAAGGTATCTTACCGGGAGATCGGATGAGGACGAGGAGGCGGCGGTGGCGGGTGGGTCGGGGTGGAGGAGGACGACGCCGCGGGTCTCCTCGATGCGGGGGTTCCCGGAGGAGAAGGGGACGGACTCAAGCGCGCGGGCGGACGAAGAGGGCAAGGCGGACGGGGGAAGGGAAGCGGGCTCGCCAGAGTCGCCGGCGGTCGCCATCGCGCTCGCCGGAGAGGACCAGAAGCCAAGGGCGACGGCGAAGAAGGGGCTTTTCAGAAAAAAAGAAGCTGCTGCCTCAAGCAAATTTTATATTCGGCTCGGTTTGTGGGACCCACCTGTCAGTGATAAAACCGTGATAGTACATGACACCGATCGCAAGAGTAGCAGAAGAACAAATGCAAGATTCTGTGCACTCGACCGCGCTCCTCGCCTGTGTTGCTCCGCCGCTCGCCTCTCGCCGCCGGCGATCCCGGATGCCGCTGCCTCCGACGGCTCGGCCTTGCAGTTTCCGCCCGGTGATCGTGGTGGGAAGATTGGGCAAGGCGATGATGCATTGTTGGCGGTGGGAAATCGGTTGCCCGCCAAGCGTTCGACGTAATGTCGCGCCGGGCGCAGCGCAACTATCCAGGACCGGCGATCACGCGGATGCCGGATATGGGAGTGCTAAGGATGCGGTTTCTGAGATTCATGTGTAGGCTTTCAGAATTCAGATTATGAGCTTAGTTCCGAGTACCCCCGGCCATGGCAATCACATGTTGGAACCTTATGCTAGTTGCAGTCGATAAGCATGAATTGTTGATAGATTACATGCTTGTTTTTTTGAGGGAAAAGAAGCAGGTTTTTGAGAGAAGCGGCAAAGGTTTGAAGCAGGTACGATGATTTTTACAGTTTGGAAAAGAGAAGCGATTTTTGATGGCAGAGTTTTTAGGATGAGTGTTAAAAGTTAGTTACTATAGACTTTGGAGCTAGGATGAGTGTTTACTTGGAGATACGTCGATGCTAATACATGATACCACGACACACCATTTCTCCTAAAACACCGATACAACAATATGTATATATAGATATAATAATATAAAAAATATAGAAATTAATGATTTCTTATAAGGAAATAGGCAGCATAAGGCGAGTATAATAGTATGAATTAAGAAGCAAATTATAGAGATTAATGGCAGTTGCATGTCTTGCTAATCCTAATTTTTTTACTCTTTTCCTATCAGCAATAACCCCTACATGAGAGGAAGCTATTTTTTCTTCCATGGAGCAAAAGATAGCAAAAATTAGCATGTAAACATATGTAACAATGGTCCAACTAATTGCCTATTGCCCAAGGCAAAGATTGTATTTTGTTCAGCATCTATTAGAAAAAAAAAAGAAAGCAGAGGCTAAACCCCCTAGAAAGAACCAGAGCTAGAGTAGAGTAGAGCAAAGCGGAGCAAGAAAGAAAATAAGTACAGTGGGCGGAGCACAACTAGGTCTAGAGAGGGAATGATGATGGTGAGTTGGAGGCGTTGCTCCCTTTCCGATGCTACGCTCCCTCCTGGCCGCCACGCTGCTCGCTTCTCATTGCTCGCTTGCTACCTCCTTGTTCACCACGCTTGTGCTTCCGTACACTCGCCTTCCGCCCCGCATCGCTTCACACATGCTTACCGTTGCAGCGGCGCATCGGTCATCGCTTGCCTCCGCAACCCGTGCCCACCGGTCATCGCTTGCCTCCTCACCCTGCGCCTCTGCCCGCTCACTACTTGGAGGCCGGAGCCGCCCCTCACACAGACAGCCATAGGATGAGAGAGAGAATAGAGATTAGGGTTTAGTTTGTATCCTTGCCTCTTTGGGCCTGTACAAGGAGAGTTAAGGTGGGAAGGAAAATGGGTTTAATATGTTCACTACTACAAAAAGCTTATATTAGACTCCTCATCACAGACGGTTCATAAAAACCGCATGTATTAAATACAATTATAGACGGTTCTTATAAGAATGCAAAACCTTTTGATGTTCTTGTACTTGTTGGAAAGCTGCAATCAACTAGTGCTAGTCGCCCTCGAAGACCCCCCAAAATTGGCAATTTGTAGCCTTAAATTTGAATTGGAAGTTTTTGAATTCTGTTTTTGCCAAAATTTTTGATCTTCCCTTCGAAATTTGGGGTTTGTCTCAACTACAAAATTGTAGATCTCGTCAAAACCTTTCAAGTGAGTATATATAAACCATACAAAACTTTGCCATTTCATACTTTGAGACTAGTTGTTTATATTATATCGGTATATATATATATCCATTATCACAGACGGCTCTTAATTAAGAACCGTCTGTGATATGTTTGCCGCTTGCGTATCTCTAAAATTTCATAATTTTTCGCCTGAGTTCGAGTAGGACTCATATATAAATACTCACCCGAATCCATCCACCCCCTCCCTTCAAATGTGTCTATGGGGTTTAGGTCTCCATTATTTCCCGCTTCCTCCCTCCATTGTTTCTTCAATTATTTGATTCTGTGGGGTTTAGGTCTCCATCGTAGCCTCCATTGTTGCCTAGGAGCTTACAGTGAGGCAGCTGCTAAGAAGATTTTTCCGAGCTTGTGATGGTGGATTGTTTTTTGCTATGTTGCTTTCATTGTTCTCTTCATCGTAGTCTCCATTGTTTCTTCCATTGTTTTCTACTATGTTCTCTGCTATTATAATGGTGGACTGTAATCTTGTGATGTTGTAATGGTGGATTGTAATCTTATGATGTTGTAATGGTGGATTGTAATCTTGTGATGTTGTAATGGTGGATTGTAATGAAAATAAAATATTCTCTGCTATGTTTGATATCGTATTTGTTTATTTTCGCTTGTTTTCAAAAAGCATAGCTAACATTTCCTGAGACTAACTGAAAAATAGAAAAAATTTAGGTATAGAATGAACTATCATAGACGGTTTTGTAGTATAAACCGTTTGTGATCACACATCACAGATGGTTCTATGTTTAGAACCGTCTATGATAGTGTTTTTCACAGACAGTTCTAGTTACAAACCGTCTGTATTGTATTTATCACAGACGGCTCACAAACCGTCTGTGATAACTTTCGATTATCACTGATTCATAAATTCAGACGGTTCAAAAAACCGTCTGTGATGATGATTTATGTAGTAGTGGTTATATAGGCCGTGCGCGAGATATGGAAGTGTGCATGTTGAATTCTTTTGCGGGTACCAATATATTAATTTGTCCCAAATAATAGTATATACATATAATATACCTATTATGTATCTAGTATTTTATAATAAAATTTGGGTATTTAATTGAACACATGTGACACACAACAGGTCGCCCCTGGAGTAGAGGCAGCTACATAACTTACTAGGCTTATCGCGTGTCATTGCAAATTCACTCGGAGCATATTCTATTATCATCTTCCGTGTGGATTTGTTTGTCATTATCTGGATGTGGATTTAGCTCTGATATGCCCTTCTCTTCTTTAAGATTCACGGTCTTGTGTAACTTTACAGGAAGGCAGGAAGCCAGGTCTGTGCTGGCTTGGGCTTCAAATATTAATGTGTTCACATCTCCTGCTTACTCTGGACCATTGTTATAGAATTATGGACTGCCGTTGGGGGCGCTTGTTTTAGCGATGGTTTCTGATTTTTATCTAAATTTTTATTGTAACTGGTTTTTTTCACTGTAGCCGATTTGACCTTTTAGGCATAATTAATTTTAAAAAAAATATAAAAATAGAAAAAACATGTTAACCCATTGAGACAATACAAAGGAACACGGGGAAAAAAGAAAATACAAAAAGCCTAAAATATCTAAAAAATTCAGAAAAAGATGAAATATTGAATAGTGAAAAAAAGCAGAAGTTAAAAGCAGAAGCCGAAAAAAAGCCAAAACGAGCGGGGCGGACAAGTTGAAATCTGTCTCATCGGTCGTGTGCAGACTTTGGTGGGCCTGCTTCAAATGGCTGAAGTTTATGGTTTCTGACTATATCTATTGCCCAGTGATTTTTAACTTTTTTTAAATTATTCAATTAAAAAAATAAAAAATAAAAATACCGTTATATCTCTATGAACAATGAAAAGAAAAACAAAAAAAGTAAAAAAGCCAAAAAACAAACAAGCTGAAATTAGAAATGACGTGTTTTAAGTGACTTCTAATTTAAAAAGCTATAAGCTAGAAAAAGCTATAAGCCAAAGCCACTTCAAGCGGAACCACATGCTTGTACCTTTGGCTTCATGCATGTTCCAGGCCAGCAATTCATAGGTATGAATTCAAGTTTTCAAAGCGCAACAACTTGCTCATGAGCTAAACATCTCTATTCGGAGGACTACGTCTAGCTTAGTTGGCAGAGTTTGTTGTCGTGCAACTCAACTGCCCGGGTCGCCTCTTTTTTCGGGGGAATACTATTTATATGAATAGTGTCACTCAAATACGCATGTATATAGTGTATTTAGTGATCAAAGCGTATCTCGCGCTCTATGAGGCTTTAGGGTTTTCGTCTTGTCTTAGTGTGTGCGTTGAACGTACCCACATAAGTATATAAGTACGTGAGTATGTGTGATATTGTGTGTGTTTGTGAGTACATCTTTGTTATACTCATAATTAAAAAAAAATCTCTATTCAAGCATTGTTATCCCTGAGATAAGTAAATTGATCATTTTGACCATTTCTTAGTGCTTATTTTCTGTGTTACTTGAACTATCGAATTGTCTACTATTCTACTTTCGTGTAATACATCTTGCGGATTAATTGACCAGTCAGAAGACGTGTGCTCATCTTGTCCTCTTGGTTAATTACTGAGCAAGGTGCATGAAATGCTCTATGTCATTACCTAGGGATAATCAAACTTAAATAAATGAATTATTATTCATTTACTTGATAGAATACTAGTCCAACAAATAATAAGTCTTACCAGAGTAGTGCTACAGAACAATAAAGTAGATATTGTATCTATTTTACAGCAATTGTCACGCATGACTATGGTCTTTACTACATGTATTTGAATACAGGAGATACGGGACATATACCATATCTCTCGCTTGCCCTGCTCAATGGAATGCCTAATCATCTCAACCAACGTATAGGGTGTTCACCCCACCCTAATCCTTGTAGTAATCGCCCTTGTCCCATGCGGCCTCAACAGTGCCTATGAGTCCTTCATCCCACTCAGGATAATCTCTAGTTGGATTAGGATTTAACAAAGGAAATAATGGCAAGGGTGAGTATTAACATACTCATCAAACATTAATAACAAAATGCATTGTATGACTCTTCTTTGTTTGTTACAACATTTTCTAACTCATCTCTTTTTTTGAAAATTAATTTATCAAAGTAAGTGGCAAGTTTTAATTTATGAAAGGTCTACTTTTCACTCGGTGAGAAGAAAGATCCCTAATGACCTTTATAGCCTCCAATCCAGGAGATAGGCAAGAATTAGTGATTTTATTGTGCACTGTGTAAGCTTGTATCATTGTATCCATATCTACTCTAAGCCCTCATGAAACTAGGTATCTCACACTTTCTTTAGTGTGGTGCTAGGTTCAGAGTATAGAACGTTTTCTAGGTTGTGCTATTAAATCTCTACACATCTATTTTCTACTAGTGTCTCGGGACACTCACCCGCATTCACCAACTTCAAAAAGCGTTGGTTGGGCCGGTTATCCCTTCACTCAACAATCCATCTGCATAATATATGCACTTGGAAATCCCTCACTTTCTGGACTTGCTCTAATGGTCCTGAGTTCCTTAGCTTCCTCTTGTCGCGATGGTGGTTGCCGGCCTATTATCCCTTTGTTGCTGGGTTCGGCCCAATGATGTAGTTCATGGTTCTTGCTTTTTTCTTTGTCTTCCTCAACCTTCCTAGATCCTCTTCTCTGATTCTCCTCCACTTGCTTCTCTCTATGTAGGCTGATTGGTTAGGGTGAGATTTGTCTGGCCTTAGCTAAGGGGAGCAATGTGGTGGCTCCTTGGTTTGTTTGGCCTTGGCTGGAGGGAAAGGGGAGGTAGTGTTAGCTCTCGGTTGAGAAGGGAAATGTAGGCTTGTGAAGGGTGAAAGGCTAGTGTTGGCTTAAGAGGGAGAAGGCATTTTGGCTGCCTCTCTCTCTTGTCCTGTACATGATGGTTTTGCCCTCACCTTATCCCTTCGGCTCTCCTATTCCACTATGTTCTTAAGAACCGCTGGTCCAAAGAGGGGGCTTGATACTATGCTTCATATTTTTTTTATGACAGAGGTAAGTCGATAAAAACATAGTTGTTAGATTTTCTGATTACCGAATGATGTGGCTCACTAATGTAGAGGCGTCGACCAGCTCGGAATGGTCTAAGAATTTCGATGAGCAAATCCTATACATTCGGCATTGACAATCTTTTTTATTTTTTTATTCTCTTTTGAATTGTTCTGTTTATTCGCTCTTTGATCGCAAAAGAAAATGATGGTAGAGTTTTGGTCATCTTTGGAGGGTTCTACTGGCCGAGCAATACATGGGATGGACAATGCAAGACTAGAATGCAATGCAATTTTTTAATCATGTTTTAATGTAATTTTTGGCCATGCAATTGTCTCATATTTTCATACTTGCATGAGATTGTTGTAATTAATCATGTATTACAATAATGTTTTATTTTACTTAGGAATGCCCAATGTAATTTCTTGTAATCCATTGGGTTGTAGTTATCTTAATAAGTCTCAATTTACTATTTGCTTAAGTTAATTGTACTGTTTAGAGGTTTTTAGGATTTAGGGTTCTTTTAGTGCAGAGGATATTTATCATGCTCTCTGCATCGACTGTTCAAAGCAATTGCCACAGATTCCATTCAGCTCTATACGTTCGGAGTAAAGCTCTATTCTCTTTGAAGTATGAAGCGATTAGAATGTTTGAGCACAATATTGGCATAATATAAATACAAATAGACAAATTTTCTGCAGACTTTCTTTGTTTCACAATGAAATCAAAGACATGCATGTTCTTCCTAAATGTACTTCACAATGTTTGTGCAATATTTTTTATTAGCCGAATAGTCCAGTAATATATGATTTTATGATCAATATTAATGAAAATATTATGTGATTTCCTTTTATGAATTCGCACATGGTAAGGGTATTTGAGGAAAATTTGCCTATCAAAAGCCAAACAACCAAGTTTCAACTCTAAACTCACTAAAACAAAACGTAAATTGGACTGGAGCTAGTACCATTTTGCTTGGAAAACAAGTATGAAGAAGCACTTCCAACAAGGATTCCTTATTTCTCTACCAACCAGTTCCTGCTGGTATTTTAGGAAACTCCACACATAGCGCTTTTTTTTTAAAAAAAATCCTTGCCGATTTAATGTGTTTCATCTAGTTTCTGGTGCAAATTGGCAAGGTTCTGAAAATTTTCTTTTCATTAAAATACTTTGACATGACGTGTTTACATTCCAAACAATGCAAGAATTTTTTTCAAGAATTGCCGTAAATCACCCATAAGAAGTGCTAAGACAGTGAGAAACATGCTCGGCATCATTGTAAATAGGAGTGAAAATGAATCGGATACGGAGCGGATACGAATCTATATTTTTTTTCCGATTCGAATATGAATTGGATAAACGTCAGATACAAATACGGATTAAACAAATGTTGGATATGAATTCTGATCGGATTATACTTTAAAATTGAATCGTATTTGACTATTTTTTTGGATTTCAGTAATTATTTGTGGTCTCTCCTATTTAAAACATGACACAAAATTATTTTAATATTTTAAATTGATATATTACAAATAAATCGGTTATAAATATATCCAACTCTGAATCTGTTTCACGTCATACCGAATTAACATCCGAAATCCACGATTGCGCTAGGAAAATATTCACATTCGGATATGATTTTCTATTTAGATTCGGATATTTAATATCTGGATTCGATAGCTAGATTATCCGACCGAAGTTGGCTCTATTTTCACCCCTAATTGCAAAATCACTCATGTGAACTGCCGAAACTAAGGGAAATTTAACTGGAACAAGCATAAGTCTTCCGTATAGAGACCTTTCTAAGCATAAACATTTGCCTCTAAACCAATCAATTTTCTGGAACCAGTCCTATCTTGTAAAAGCGGTAACCAGCTATACCTGACCAATGACCAGTTATCAGTGCTCTCTGATCATGTTGGAAAGAATATTACTATAGGGTACAATTAGTAGTTTTAAGGGGCGTTTGGAATAGCGATGGCTTTTGGGTTCTGATTAAAATTTTATTGTAACTGACTGATTTTTTACTGTAACTGAGTTAGCTTATTAAGCATAATTAAATTTAAAAAATATAAAAAATTAAATTTAAAAAATATAAAAATAAAAGTGACATATTAACCTATCACGTACAATACAAAAGAATACAAGAAAAAATAAAATACAAAAAAACAAAAAAAGAGAAAGAGATAAAATATTACAGTACTTAAAGAAGCTACCGCTAACACTGCCGCCCAACGCACAGCCAAGTGGAGTGCGGCCTTAGATTCACAACCTCTATGCAGAGACGCTCCTATCAATGATGGAGTACTGTTTAAATTCTGAGCTGATTTTGAGAATTGAAACTTGTAGGGATTAGGGACTCAAGGAAAAGGACATAGTGCTATTTTGTTGGAACAATAAGAGAAGTCAAAGAGAATATATCATAAACTTCTGAGATTCTGCAAACAAATTATTTTTTACGGGTTAATATGAATGCATCTATACATAGGGGGTGATCGTTTCGGCTTTTTTCGGCTTCAGCTTCTAGCTTTAGCTTTTTTTTCACTATTCACTACACTATCCACTAACTATACTGATGTTTTTTTTTCAGCCAAAAGCCAAAAGCCATCGCTATAGAACGGTTGGGGGTGTATCATGTGAAAACTCCTATAATAGGATACTACGAACTTGCTATCGGAGGCATCCCATTGGGCATCAGATGCGTCAGCTCGAGGCAGAGAATCGAGCCCCCAATTTTTATTTACCCCACATTTGAGTCCTCCATGTCCACAGCCTTCTCTCTCAGATGCCTCTATTCTGAGCCTTCTAAGGCCCAGTCAGGCAGGTTAAATTGCGAGTATGCATAATCCTATTTTAGGGTTAGTCCTCATCTGAGTTGTTCCTTAGAATGATTGACCAAGAAATGAAGTATGTATATTTATGTACCATGCCTAATTGGAATTTGGAACCATACTTCTATTAAATTACAGTAGTGATGAGTACTATTATGGTCTTTGTGAACTTTGGTAGTTAAAGCCAAATAAATTGAGTTTCAAGCTTCATCCTGTTAAGGCCCATAAGCCCATAAGGTCATCACGCTATATATACTTTGTACATGAGAAGCTTAGATTGAGCTGAGCAGATTTTGAGCAAAATCATTTTACTCTGTCTCTGTTCACATGGTATTAGAGTTGAGTTCGCTCCAAACCTAGCTCCTCACCGCCGTCAACATCGGTCTTGACCTTCTTCCCCTTGTTCACCAGAGCTGTCATCGTGAAAGACCATTGGTTCACTCGCCGATTCGCTTCCTTGCCGGTCAGCTTGCGCCGGCGTCGACATCGATCGATTTACGTGATGTGCCTTCTCCAGCTTCGCTGGTAACCTGCGTCTTCTGCATGTCGCGCCCCTTTTGCAGCATCACCAGCGCCCCACGTCATCTTGTGTAGCGTCACTGTCAGCCCGCACCGTTTTGCGTCAGCTCGCGCCATTTTGCGTTAGCCCATTATGTTTTGCACATTGTCCCCTTCGTGCGAGCCATCAGTGTTGGCCTCTTCTCCAACTCGTGTGGGTGTTGACAGTGCCGTCCTCCACTCTGTGCAGGTGCTGACAGTGCCTGCTTCTTCTCTAGCTCTGCCGACACCTTTGTCAACGGCCCATACTACTTCATTACCATCGTGGCTGGCAAGTTTTTCTTGACTGATGTTTTCTTTGTGATGCTGATGGTTGCCTTCCTGAAGATGAAGCTTTTGGGGATCTAGACTTTAATACTTTCCTTCCATAGCTACTTAGGGTAATATAAATTTGAGGGTGTCTTGTCCAAGTTAGATATTAGAGCAACTAGGGGCTGAGCAGAGGATCATCCTCTCAGTTGTTCCTTCTGCTATCCCCTGTTGTGATAGTCAGTTCTCTATTGTCTCCAGTACCATGGCAAAGGATAGTTCCTTTATGGCCATTGATATCAAGCTAGATGAGTCCAACTACAGGGAATGAGCCTTCTCGGCCATGATAGTTGTGAGGGCAGTCAGTCTTGATGATCATCTATACGATGATCCTCTTGATTCAAGAGCTGATGATGCCATCAAGAAGGCTTGGAAAAAGGCTGATGCTAAAGTGATAGGATCTTTGGTTCTAAGTGTTGTCCCTTCACTTCAGATGAGCCTTGAGCATCATCACTCCGTCAAAGAGATATGGAAGTATCTTGAGCAGCGATATCTTTAGCCTAGTGGAGCACTTTGTTTCTCCCTTCTACAAAGTTTGCTTAATCTTCAGCAGCAGAACATGTCCATAGAGGAGTAATATATAGCCTTCACTTGTATCACTAGTCAGGTTGTCTCCATGAATCTTATGTCTGTTGGTCAGTTGGCTGATATGAACTATTTCATTGGTTTTGATGACATCTCTTGTTATGTGTAGGATCATCAAAGCAAGATGGTGATTGGTACTGGCCGTTGCCGTAGAGGTTCTACGGGTCTCTGTGTTCTTGACACCTTATATATTCCAGCTTCCACGTCATCCATCACTTCCGCTGTTGCCACTTCCGTGTCCTCTTTTGCCTAGATGCTGGTTTCCATTGTAAAGGTTGCAAGTTAAGAAAACAGATACAACTTTTGTACCCTTCCAGCACTATTTGTTCTAGTCATCCTTTTGATTTAGTGCACTCTGATGTATGGGGCCCTTCTCCTTTTGTTTCAAAGGGTAGTCACAAACACTATGTAATATTTGTTGATGATTACTCTAGATATACATGGATTTATTTTATGAAGCATCATTCTCAATTGATTTCTATATATCAGGCTTTTGCTCACATGGTTCATACACAGTTTTCTAGTGATATTCATGTTTTTTATTCTGACTCAAGAGGGGAGTATTTGTCCACAGCTTTTCATGAGTTTCTCTCTTCTGAAGGTACTCTTCCTTAGCTTTTATGCCCATGTGTCTATGCTCAGAATAGTATTGCTGAGCTAAGCATCGTCATATTATTGAGACCGCACATACTCTTATGATATCCTCTTTTGCTCCCGCTCAATTCTGAGTTGAAGCTATTTCAACAGCCGTCTATCTCATCAATCTTCAGTCTTCCTCTCATCTTCAAGGGAAGTGCTCTGGTGAGATTATATTGGTTCTCCTCTTAAGTATGACCATCTATGTGTTTTTGGCTATACTTACTATGTTCTCTTAGTTCCTCATGAGCGTACTAAATTGACTGCTTAGTCTATTGAATGTGTCTTTCTTAGGTACAGTCTTGAGCAGAAGGGTTATCATTGCTATAATTCTTTGCTCGTTGTATGAAGTTTTCTCGAGATGTGACCTTTATTGAGGATTGACCTTTCTTCTATTCTTCTTCCACTCAATCACCATCCTCAACTTCCTTAGAGTCTACCTCATTTCTTTCTCTTCCACCTATCTTCTCTACAGATGAGTCAATTTCTGATTTGCCATCATCATCTTTGTCACCAGAGCCACCTTTACAAGTTCCTCTCTCTCCCTCCCACTCCACCTTCAGATACTTTTCCTTTCCATTATAGTCATCATCCCAGAGTTTCATCTGATTCTGAGCTTTCTATTCCTTTGACTTCTGCTCCTCCGGCCAGTACTACTAACCCTTGCATTGATGACTCCTCGTAGACATCGAGGTATGCTCTTTGTGACCGTTTTTCCATTTAAGATTCCAGACAGATATGGCTTCTATGCAGAAGCAGCTCATGAGTCTAGTACTTATCAGGAGGTAGTTAGCTATGTCTGAGGAGTTTACAGCCCTAAACGGTACTGGTACATGGGATTTGGTACCACTACACCCTCAGTTAGACCCTATCACGCGAAAATGGGTGTACAAGGTAAAAATCAGGTTAGGTGGTTGTATGGAACGCTATAAAGCTCGACTTGTTGTTAGAGGTTTTCAGCAGAATTATGGTCGAGATTATGATGAGACCTTCACTCCGGTTGCTCACTATGCACTTTGATTAATGTGGCTGCTGTTCGGTCATGGAAAATTTCTCAAATGGATGTTAAGAATGACTTCCTTTATGGTGATCAACATGAGGAAGTCTACATGGAACCATCTCCGGGTGTTGAGGTTCCATCTAGGCATATATGTCTCCTTCAAAAGGCTCTCTATGGGCTCAAGCAAGCCCCTCGTACTTGATTTGAACGTTTTAGCTATGTGGTTCGAGCTGCTGGTTTCTCTCCTAATGAACATGACCCTGCACTCTTCATTCACTCCTCTAAACATGGGCGTACATTGCTTTTGCTCTATGTGGATGGCATGTTGATTATTGGAGATGATTCAGAATACATTGCCTTTGTTAAGCAAAAATTGAGTGAGCAGTTCAAGATGTCAGATTTGAGGTCTCTCAGTTACTTTCTAGGTATTGAGGTTGATCATACTGATGATGGCTACTATATCTCTCAGCATCGGTATATTCAGGATTTCATCTCTCACTCAGGCCTTACTGATATATGCACTGCTGCTACACCTATGGAGCTTCACTTGCAGCTGCGTTCTATTGATGATACCCCTCTTAAGGATCCCTCTCACTATAGGCATTTTGTAGGCAGCCTTGTGTATCTCACTGTGACTAGGCTTGATATTGCTCATGCAGTTCCTATTCCCAGTCAGGTTGTCAGTGCTCCCACCTCAGTTCATTATAGTCACTTACTTTGTATACTTGGTACTTGAGGGGGACAACATCTCGTCGTTTCTTCTATGCTCACTTTAATAAGCTTCAGCTTCATGGTTACTCCGACTCCACCTGGGCCAGTGATCCTATTGACCGTTGCTAAGTCACTGGTTATTATCTTTTTCTTGGCACCTCTCTCATTGCCTGGAAGTCAAGAAGCAGACTGCAGTGTCCCGTTCCAATGCTGAGCTGAGCTTCGAGCTCTTGCTACTACTACGTTAGAGATTGTGTGCTATGATGGCTTTTGACTGATCTTCGTGTTCCGTGTGATACACCCACATCCCTTCTCTGTGACAGTGCTGCTGCTATACAAATTGCAAATGATCCTGTCAAGATGAACTAACTAAGTATATTGGTGTGGATGCTTCATTCACACGTTTTCATTGCCAACAATTAACTATTTGTCTCTAATATGTTTCTTCGAAGCTTCAAGTGGTGGACTTTTCCACTAAAGCTCAAACTAGAGAACAACATAGGCTTCATGTTCTCAAACGCAATATGCCAGATCCACCTTAAGCTTGAGTAGGTGTTAAGGCCCATAAGTCCATGAGGCCATCACGCTCTCTACTTTAGAAATTCAGATTGAGCTGAGCACATTTTGAGCAAAATTATTTTACTCTGTCTCTGTTCACACATCCTTGAAGGCTTGAACCTTAAAACACGGCAGTTTGTCTTCGTCTAAATTTCTCAACAGTATGGCCCTTCGAATTTCCTGGCTGTCTCACTTTTTCCACAATAGTTATGCATTTTCCGTCAAAAGGGATTGAGTGGGTCATCGCTAGTTCTTTGCAACAAATTACACATATATTGAGATTCGTGCTGCTTCAGTTGCTGATTGCATATTATTCTTTCCTTTTTACTATTAGACTACCGTCTTGCTGCGTACCTGATTTTGTCCAAACATTTATTAGGCTTGTTTCGCTCAGTTATACGACGCTATCATGACCTGAACAAGAGTACGTACACGACCCATTTGATCTGATCAGAGTGGTTTAGCTAGCTTAGCTTAACATGCCCGACATGACATGATCAACTGACACTTCGTTGTTTCCCCTAATTCCCAGATGAATACTAGGCCAAATCTACGTCTGGATCACCATTTAGTTGATATTTGAATATTACATCTGAACATAGTCTTCTGTAACTCACATGTTACCCCAGTCACCAAATGTTATTTACTTTCGACCGTGCCAGTTTGCATGAATTCGAGATCTGCCATCGAACTAATATGGTGCATGCATGTGCATTGTCAGTGCTAAGAAGTTACAGTGGTTAAAATGCTTAGAGAAAAGCCAAGAGGAAAAGATTGGTTCCAGTCAAAGTCAAGGAGAGAGAGGCCCCTTACCTGTAACTGGACCAATCCTTTTTTATAATCGTTATCATTGGAGGATGACAAAGATTTCACTGTTTAAGTAGACATTATATTATCTTGGTATGATTATAATATTTAGCCGATGACGCGCACGAGTGCGCTTCCCGAGCTTTCCAGCTATATGTGCCGCGAATCATATCACGAGGAGCATGGAAAAAAAATATTAATCTCGTGTTCTGATCTCGAGATGATCTGAGTAGGCATTGCTGAGGGCTTCATTAGTTAAAACTAACTGCTCAACTTCCAATGGTTTAAAGTTTATTTAACTTTGTGTTCTTAACCCTTCCCTGTGGAGCAGAATGTAATTAAACAAGATGCAGCAGTGTTGTCTTGCACCTAAATGGTTTAGAGTTGATTGCACCTAAATCTCGAGAAGTCTGTGCCTTTTTCTAACATTTGGTTGTAGGCATGAAATGGGCAATGGAAGGTAAACTAACAGTCTGCAAACTTTTGTTTGGTAGGAGAAAGTTGTTCTTTCTGTCACTTGATCTTTACAATTGCACCTTTTTGCAATGTTTGACAGACCTATTGCCTATGGAAATATATAACTAGCTAGTGCTTACATTCGTTACAATATGAAAGTATTTCTAGGATGCCATATTTAGCATCTATGCTGCATTTTTTAATCTGCATCCACATTGCTTCTTGAGCTCTTGGGAATTTGGGATTATAGAGGATAATAATTAATGGGTAAAGGACTTTTTTTAAAAAAACATAAGGGGTAGCAGAAAATAGTCAGGATATATTTTCATCTCTTTTTACTTCATCAGTGTTGTTTCATGACCAGTCATTTTATTAAATCTGCTAGGCATGATTCCCCCATTTTTTTTCCCCTCATTTCTGTGTAATAATTTCTAGTGTTCAGAACAGGGCTTGAAACATTGTTGATTGATACGAGACTCAAATTGTAAAAGTTTTCACTGGTCTTATATTGGTTACACATGACAGAACATTTGACCACTATATGTTTTTCATTTCATGAAAATCTTTAGGTCAATTGCTAGATACTAGTTCGCAAAAGAAATCTGCAACTGGCCATAATTCCACGTAAGATCTGCAGTTGATTCCAGGTGTGACTAGATATGGGGATTACATTAGAATGCTGATTTTTGGCAGGCTAGTACAGGTTAAATTTCAGTTATACGTGCCAAAAGCAGTGTTCAATTTCAAAATAACCCCGCTGTCTAGTCCAGATTTCAAAATAACCCCGCTGTTTAGTCCAGATTGTGTAGGTAAAAGGAAATATTGTAAACTTATTCCTTGTTTAGCTGCAAAAATTACACCGTTAGGACTTGGATATTGTATTTCTTTTTATCAATACCTAAATTCATGTATTGATTATTGACTGTGGTTGTAACCCTAGAATAATAGGAAAAGACCTAAATACTCTTAACAGTAGGCATGTCAAGAATTAAGAAAGCTAACATAATGTTAACCATGTCTAGGTATTAATTATCATAATTAATGACCTATAAAATAATTATGTAGTGCATTTGGTTTTCTGACCAATAACAGGAATTTTTATAACAGAAAGAAGCAAATTTTTTAAAAGAACTAAGGTCTAAGGAAAAAGGGGATAATATGAACTGTGTTAAGGCATACATATATATGAACTGGTGCATCTACTTGAAGAATTTGAGTACAATTGTCTTTGATGATGTACATTGAAATCACATGGTCCCATCAAGACAAAATTCTGTCAGTAGTGCACCAGCGTAGTCCAAGAGATAAAGAACATGAAAGAAGTAAAGAAAGTGGAAAACTATTTAATTCTTGAATTGTTTTAGCACAAAGGTGATCTGTGAGGAACCCCTTTCCTTCTGCTCATGTTTGTGGCCATGTCATCATCAGAGACTCGGTTTGCAGACCGTGCACAGATATATGGTCCGCTCCGCTTCTTCCTGACAAAATTTGTGCACGGTGTGCTCAAATTCTCGGAGTCTGATGATCCCATGTGCTCATCAACATCGACGAGGGTTGAATGGGTCGTCTCATCATCAGCGTCATGAGGAATGAAGAAGTCAGGACCAAGCTGCAAGGTCTTGCATGGACGCAAGTATGCTGACAAGTCTTTCTTCAGTCGTAGTATATACTCTACCTGAAAAAGAGCAGAGGAGTGAACTTGTCAGATAATTTTTCATATGTATGTACCAGAAATTTTACAGTGAGCTCCAACTGCAATGAATGTCTATTTGAACATATTTTTCGATAGATTTGCTTACACGATTTTTCACTTTTGTCTCTGTAGTGTTATCAGCTAATCAGATTCTTCAGGTAGCTACAGACTGTGTTACGGATATTGCATGAGAAATAACGTCAGATACCGTTGTTGCTAAGTACTCTCTAGATCATAATTGTGCCGCTTTTTCTCATTTAGCATGAATTGTATTCCGTGATTTTCTCACTCATCATAATTCAATTGAATTCGACCACGTTATTTTCTCAATCATCGTAATTCAGTGGCATGTAATCACATAGAATAACGATTGATCGTCAGCTCTAGTTCGTCACCTTGCAATCCAGAGAGCAGTGGAAGTAAGGCTCCTGAAGGCTCCTATCGCAGGAGGTGCAGGTATTCCCTGAGCCCTTAAATTGCCTATTCTGTGGTCTCTTCTTCAGGAAAACGACCTTAGAGCTGTTTATCGTGTACGACTGCACCATGTAGACACAGAATTGTAAGGCCGCATGCTTCTCGACCATCAGGCAACAGTTATCAGACTCCCGCGCATGCACTACGTACGTACGCGTACTCGACGTACCTGAACACTGGAGCAATCGACGAGCTTCTCGAGGTCCTCCAGCCGGACGACGTCGTGGTAGACGTACCGCCGCACCTGCAGGAGCCGGTGCGCACGGTGCGCTGCCACGCAGTGTGGACAGATGCTGGTGCAGCAGTCAAGGCAGCAGATGTTCTTCTCGTTCTTCTTGGCATGCTCATGGAAGGAGCATGCCACGAAGAACTTCTCCGTGCTGAGGGCCTCCAGCCACGCTGGCTTCCACATTGCCTGCTGATGTCGCGAATCTCGAAACGATCTTTGCATCAGTAAATGGCGAATTTACATGAGAGCAGGAAGAAGAAGTTAGTTCGGAATCCTCACCATGATCGTGTAACGTTGGTATAGAGCCCTTTGGTCTTGCGTGTGTTTTGGTTTGGACGAGGGGCGGGGAGCTTTGAGAGAGAGAAAGAGAGTACGTGTAGTGTAGCCTGTGAAGGAAGAGGGGTGGGGTGTTTAGTGGGATTAAAGATTCAGCCAGAAGAGGGGGGCCTATATATCTGCATCACTAGGGCTTTTGACATTTGACTCCTTAGTCTGTGGCACTATCACGGAATGCGCCTTGCTTTACGAAAGAGTAGTGATCGATAGGCATGTGAAGCTACTTTGTGCGTCGACTAAGGACATGTTCCGGAATTGCCGTTGCAGGTGCTGGGATGTGATATTTCCGAGAGGGAAGCGGTTTTGCAGAATGAAATTGTTCATCGGAAGGATCTGCAAAACCATTTTGTACCGGGGTTGCCGGTGCACGTACGTACGTACTGTACCTGGTAAAGTTGATTCTATCAAAATTTCAGATAGTTCCTCTGAGATCACAGAAAATCAACCGCATAAAGTGACTTTTCCTTCTCAAATAAGATGTCAACTAATCTACGATGGTTTTGTCAGGTTCATCTCCGGATGAGTAATGTCTCGAGAGAATTCTGCATTTCGCAACATTGGTTAGAAATTGGGACAGGTGAAGTACCAGTGTGAATATAGTTTTTTTTTTCTGATCTAGTTTTGCATGGCAGCAATCATGAATTCACATATGCAAGTTTGATAACATATATGCGTGGTGAATTACTGTATGTACTATTAATTTGCTGCAGTATCTTTTTTTTTGCAAGAAACTATGACAAACTAGTATCAAGCAAAACAGATAATTAGCAGCTAACTGATAAACCTTGTTCGTGTTAGTGAAGATTTGGTGTATAATTTCAGTCACCTGAACTATTCCTTCTAAACAAGAAATATTTATTGTTCTTCAACAACAAAACAAGAGATATTTCGCAAATTAATGTCATTCCGGACAGTACAGCCACACGTCAAGGTCTGAAGCTTTAACATTAAAATCTGTTGCATCTCTTGGAGATTGGACTAATGTGCATGACATGTACTATATAGTGAGCCAACAAAGCATACCAAAAAAAAACAATTTTAAAGGAAAGAAAGGGAGGTGGGGAGGTGAGGAGAACGTGGATGCTGTTTCTAGTGTTTCCCAACCCTTGTGCCAGCTTTTCAACTAATGACCAAAGCTCCAATCTCTAGCCTTGGCTATAGAGCTCACCCCTCTTAAACAAATGCAGCGCCCAAGGAGCCCCTTTGATTCCTTGTTTGGAGCCTTGTGTGTGGGGGAGAGGATGGCCTTTCTTGGGCAACACATGCATACAATATAAACCGCCAGTCTCCACTAACAAATTACTGTCTTGGGCTTTGCCCCATCGTGTTTGCTACAGGCTAGGTATTGTTTTACTTGAGTTTTATATCTCAAACGGTAAACTACAAAAGCTCAAATCTGCAAGAGGAGTGCATTTTGTATTTTTTTTGGGGGGGAATCTACACTCTGTTTTACTCTTCAACAGCTCTTGTCTTGAATAAAATTTGTGTGGTTTAGCTCTGTTAAGTTTGAATGTTTATGCTAGATAATCTGGAGATATTGCTCATATTTTCTGTTGAAGTATAAATGCTTAATTGTAACTAAATTAGCTTATTTGACATAATATTTTCTTATTAGCGGATAATTACGAGAAAAAAGGAAAAAGTTCAAAAATCTAAAAACCAGAAAAAATAAAATTATTGAAATAGCAGTTAGAAATATAAGTTGTTTATGACTTGCTGATTTTTATTATAGTTGGCTTAGTCTGTTGTTGTTTTTACTATGTAACTAAATTAGCTTATTTGACATAATTAATGTTTTCAAATTCAAAAATCCAAAAAAAATAGAAGCCCCATTCCCAAAAATATGTTAGCTTATCACGGATCCTCAATGCAAAGGAATACGGTGCCATCCTATCACCGCCTCCGTCCTCTTCGGATCTGCGCCAAACGAAGCCTCCAAAAAGTTCAAAAAATCTACTCCAAAAAACTAGAAAAGATGAAATGTGGATTGAATAGTGCATGTGGAAAATCGTGATCTGTGGAATTGAAACTGTGGATGTGGTTAAGGTTTTGTGAATTGTTAGAAATGCAATAAGTTAATTTTTCATGTGATTTTAAAGTCAAAATGGACTTTGATTTGTGATGTTGCAAGTATTGTGTAGTTTTTTAGGTAAACTTGCATATGATGCATGCACTCATAGATTTTATAGATCTTTATTCAGGAAGGACCGCAACATTTAGGTACTTCAAGATATGCTAAGGAGATAATGACAATCAATTGTGTTAGTAAGGTATGGCCATTAATTTTTATAATTTGCTATTTAATTCATGTCATTGTGTTAGCATTATTTTGATTTAGTCATGTATCGTTATATGTTGTGTATCGAGTATGGGACTACTACTATGTACTTGCGCTATAGAACCTTTCCAACACGGTAATACTTGTGCCTAGGTACTGCCTTTGCATTGAATGGATAGGTTGTCTCTGTTTGGTGTTTAAATGCAAGGACTTCCAGATTCCATTTCCAAAGATAATACTATTTCAATCTAACAGTCAGTGATTTGGCCTTGGCGTGTTCCAGCCTTCCAGGTGTGGGTTTGATGAGGTTTGCAATGGCTTGTCCCAGGTGTGGATCTGATAAGGTTTGCAATGGCTACATTCTAGAAGTCTAAGTGAAACGATCTGCATAATTATTAGGAGGTAATTATGCTAGTCAACGGATTATTATTCGTTTTAGCCGATAGAACATCGCGTTAACGAATAATAAATCCATTAGAGTGTTGCAGCCCTAGATATGAAAACCGGACCGGATTAACCGGAGCCTTATCCGGTTTGGTTTACTATTAGACCGGTTGTGATGAACCGTTCAAAACGGAAAATTTCCGGTTAAACCGCGATTTTGGTATAAACGGATAAAAATCGACCGGAAAGGGAAAATAATGGGAAATATCCATCGAACCCAAGACCTCGTGAATGTTAGCCAAGTGGGCAAACAATACATATAGCTAAGGTTATTCTTAAGCTATCGGTGAACGATATTGGACCAATGAACCGTGAAAAGCTCAAGCGGTTCACGGTTTCAATAACTATGGTTGCAGCGGAACAATAATTAGAGACAGAATACGATATTACAAAAATATCGCCATGCAGGATAAAATTCATTACAAAGCCGTAAGGGCTCGAATATTACAATATTTAGGAAGGACAAAGGTTCTATCAATTGTCTATCTAAAGCAAAACTAATATAACTACACATTATTACAAATGGATTCCTGGAACAATCCTGATCGTCGTCTCCGCCTTCTACTCTTCGTATTACGAGTCCAAAGAATTCCACCCAAATAGTACTTAAATCCATCCATATGGTCTTCACCAGAATTTAGCAATCTCTTTGTCTAACATGCACCTAAATAAAGGAAGATAAAAGCAAGGGTGAGTACAAAAGTACTGTCGCTATTTCAATTGACGATTGGTCTATCTATCACCAATTGAAATGGTGGCAGAACCTGTGGCGCCGATGTGGCACTGTATCGTCCATTTGTTCGACAACAGGACTTTTGTCGCCATTTAAAATGGTGACAAAGTCTCTGTCGCTAATTTAAATAGCGATATAGGATTATTTTTGTATTTTTAGGTGACAGTATATTTTTGCAATATTAATAAAAATAGATTATTTTAAAAAATCATATAATGATGAAGTTGAACGCCGATAGAACGAGGATTGGAGGAGAGAGATAGAGCATGACATGTGGGTGAAGTACAGGATATTTCACCGATGCTCTTTATTTATCATCAGCGGTGCATGCATAAACAGCGAAGCTACAGTGAGATTCTCTTTGTTTCCATGCTAGAGCCCGAAACTTTCTCCGGAGACTAATTATTGTGTAGAGCCTAAACCCACGGTGCAAATTATTATCGAGAAAATAGGCCATATATGAGCCACGGAAATTAACATGACAAGTAGCTGAATATTATGGCATGTTACAAATAGCTTATGGCTTTAGAAGGCAAAAGTCATTTGAAATATGTTGGCTACTTAATGCGGTTTTTTTTTCTCTTTTTTATTTTTTATTTTTATTTTTCTTTTTGCATTATTTATATAGATATAATACTGTTTTTTATTTATTTTTAATTTTTATTTAATTAAATAATTCAGAAAAAAGTAACAACTGTTACAGTGATATTTTAGTTAAAAGTAAAAATACATAGATACTTTCAAACAAAGCATATGGCGAGAGACTAGAATTTAGAATCTGGTGGCTTCACCGTCCAAATAGGAATTGAAACCAGTGTTTGGAACATCAGATTGTCATAACATAACTCGAAAAAAGTTAATACGTTTAACATCTTCGATTACCATGTATGAAATGGGAAAACAGGAATGTATCTAACTATCTATCACTCCAAGTGTTATAAACCATTTCATGTCGATCCGTCGTAACAATGTCCTGGGTCCTCGAGAAATCGAAGCCGCGTGCGTGTAACAGCAAAACTCCAAAGCCCACCCCCCTTTAAATTCGCTTAGCATTCATCCCCTAGGATTTGACCTAAAAGCCACGTTGTTAATTTTATCTTGGCGAATCGGGACTGCTAATTGGATTGCCGGAAGAGTAGTGTCCAAGCAAAGGATGTCGTTTCTTGTTTGTGGGTCTGTTTGATATAGCTGCAGCTTATGATTTTTGGTTAAATTTTTTGAATTTTATCTGTTTGCGACAGAGATTATGAAGAGATATCGGTTGCGATTTTGGATGGTACAGATGTTGGGTTTTTAATATATACTATAATTAACTTGTAGATTTCGTTTTAAAAAATACTCCGTTTAAAAGTTAGTTACTGTAATAAAAGGTAAAAATATTTTAAGAAGTAAAAAAAAATAGGTCCTGCAACTGTAGGAGGGAGCTAGGGACACCTATGATCATGCATCGAGCTTTGGCCACACCACAGCCAAGCAGACCATTATTGTAATCACAGTGATCTTTCATGGTTCTAAACACCACTTTGTCGGCCTTAAGCTCCGGTCAAACTTGCTCCACGGAGCTACGAAAGCTATTCAAACGTACGGATGCCGAACTGCTACGAGTCTATATGACAGATGCTGTGCGTCTATGACAGATGGGTTCTGCAGCTCGGAACTCGTATGTCAGCGACTATACAATGAGATTAGCGAGTGAACAAAGTATGACACTGATTAATTATAGAAAATGATGGTCCACGAGATCCCAACTTCCAACCCGCTTTTTTATTTTTTTAATCCTTTCGCCAGAACCGTTGCGGTCGCACATCCGCATGTGCACCGCCGCACGTGTGCACGTACGCCCTTTGCGTAGAAAATCCGAGGCATGCACACGTGGCGGGATCCGGGCGGTGGGCCAGTGGCTGGCTGGTGGCCGTCACGTGAGGGCGTCTGAGACAAGGTTAATGTGGCAGGCGCCTCACGTGCAGTGCATCGAGGCCCGAGTTTGATGGGATGCGGTGTGATGCCTTTCTCTGTGGCCTTTGCTGTTGCTGGTAGCCTCGTGGGTTAATTAATTGCACAATGAGTCTCGATCTTTTATTTCCCCTTTGTAGAAATCTGGAACCACTTTACGAATCTCGAGCCTTGTTATGCATATGGAGTACTTTAAAGCTTAGTGTTAATCTAGTGAGAAAATAGCGGGGACTAAAGAAAGTGTGGATTACTGGTGATGGTTGTGCAACTTAGTTCGCTTTTGATTTTTTTAAAAAAAGATGGTGGGAACAATTAGTTAGTGCAATCAATTTAAGGCTCACAACCCATATATCTTGGGTTCAATTCTCAAAAGTTATTTTTAACTAATCATACATATAACTATCCTAACTTGTGTTGGTGTGAGTTGAATTCTAGCTATTAGCCAGAAAGGTAAGGTGGTTCACACTAGGCTAATCTATGATTGGCCTAACTTTTGATTTTTTTGACTTATTTTTTATTCTATACTAGTAAGATGCCTATGTGTTACAATGGAATTTTAAAAGAAAGTGATACATATCATCAAATGTGACACAAATCATACATAAATATTAAAAAGAGGAAGGTATTTTATCATCAAGAGTGAGGTCGGCATAGCCGAATCCACCGTTGCCGAGATCGCCGCTCTGAATCTTCCATCCCTAACCTCGCTAGCTTTGCGGTTCTTCCTCAGGTGTGTACAACTCGTCCTAGCCGATGTACTTTGTCTCCTTGTTTGTCGTCCGTGTTGGTGTACTCTATATCTCGATCGTTGAGGAGAGGTGGCGATGGGAGAGGCGGGGAGGCGGCGACCGGCAAGATGCAGGCAGCAACGGGAGAGGCGGGGAAGCGGCGAGATCTGGGGGAGGCGGCGAGATGCGGGAGGCGGTTGGAGGGAGGAGAGGCAGGGAGGCGGCAATGGGACAGTGGGGAGACAGCGAGATGCGAGTGGCTAACCGGTGACAGGAGAGGCGGCGCGATCTGGGGGAGAGGTGGCGTGATCTGGGGGAGATGGCACGGATTGGCTGAACTACTGAAGGAGTGAGTGCTCATGAATGGCCGAGTGGAGTGGCTGAAGGCGCACAAGCACAGCTCGTGTGGAGCCATAGATAGCTTGGGCCGAAAATGGCTTGGGTCGTGTCCTTATCTGTTTGGGCCATGTCCGACTCATCTATTTACTGTGTCGAACACGTATCGATAATTTTAGAAATTAAATTTTATTTGAAAATCAACCGATACGTCATCGACACGTGTTCGAGCCGTATCCGTGTCGGACACGTATACAATGCCAATGCAAGGGACGATTTTGACACGTGTCCGTCGTATCGAGGTGCTAGCCGGAATTTAGACAACGATAAACTCAAAAGTTCAATAGATTGGGTCTGAGCCCTTAGGCTGCCAATACATGGTTTATATAGGACCTTGGGAGCTAGATTTTAAGTCGTCACATTGTTTCGGCCATAACTTTTGATCCGTGACGAATTTGATGTTGGGGCCAGATCCATTGCGTAGCCCTTGAAAATATCTTTCCAATGAGTACAAGAACACCCAAATCGGACTCCGTTTGTGAAAGTTATGACCTTTTAGTAAGTGCCTGTCAGGCTGTCCCGAACCGAGTGAGGGAAATAGGGGGAGCGGCTAGGCGCTAAGGGAGTAGGGACAGTATGTAATTTTTTCATAGTATCTTTCTCATCTAGTATTTTACAGTGTAGAGTTTAGACTTTTAGATTCAATGTGTGTGTGTGTGTGTATAGTCCTTATAATTAATTCATAGATTTATAGCTTTGTACTGATAGAAATTACTTAATGGTAGCGGATGAGTGATATGTTTCATATGATCTAAAATTTTATTATCATTCATAATTTTTATTATATTACTAATTTTGATGTGTTTCATACATAGATGACTTATCGTTACTCTGTACTCTGTTTTTTTATTATTTGTCTCTATCCAATTGTGTAATTTCTGTATGCATTTGAAATTTCATAAGAGTAAAAGACTAAATTTATGTTAACTTAGTTTAGACCTATAAATAGTTCAACCTACCCACAATCCTATTCTTTGCTTCGCCACTGCTTGACAAAAGTTCTCTGATGCTTCGGAGATGAGGGTAAGAAATGTTCATGAAGCCTTCCGTCTCCTTGTACTCGCCCTTTCAGTACTCAGTAGTTTCGATCTAGCGTCATGACAATGCCAATGCAACCAGACCGACGCGACAGAATACAGATGAAGGAATTGCCCAACGAAAGCTGTGCAATACACATATACAACTAAAACAAGAACGCACTTGCATTCTCCAAATGAATCGCAGGGGAATAAGAGACCATTCTCCAAATGAATCACAATGGAAGAAGAGACCGTGCAAGGCCCAATCCCAGGCCCAAAGGGGTCTTGTCAGTTTTCTTACATGAACTTACTGAGGTGTTCAGAATAATATCGGTTTATGACTTATGGTTTTTTTACTATAACTGAGCTGACTTATTTGTCATAATTAAATTTAAAAATAGAAAAAAACATGTTAACCCATCACAGACAATGCAAAGGAATACAGGAAAAAAAGGCAAAAAGCCAAAAAAACAAAAAAACAAAAAAGGATAAAATTAATGAATAGTAAAAAAAGCAGAAGCCAGAAGCTTGTGAATCAGCACAACCATGGTCAGTGCCATTAACATGAAGTAACATGCTCTCACCATTCTGTGAGATTGCACTTCTTGTCATTTGAATCATTCCCATTTCCTCACCAGGTTGCAAAGTCTGTTCTACCCTCTCAATATCCTCATTGTACCCCTTAAGCAAGAAGTCAGAACAGTTCTTGCCAAACGGATTTCTGAATCAGCCACCTGGGCCTCTAAGATAACTGTACTGCATGGCATTTGCCATCTCATCCGTTGTTATATTCCTGGATATGTGCAAGGTAGGAAGCAAGAAATGATCCACTTGTGGAGAAAAGAGGGTTAAAGGCAGCCCAGATGCAAGCAGAAAAAGTTAGTTCTAGGCCTGAGCAATAGTATTGCAGTGCATCTCACTCTCAACAGGCAGAAACAGAAATCCAATGATCTTTAGTATGAACGGAACACAGAACCAATCACAACATGAAGAATCATGCCATGTGCAGAAAGAACAATCTCTAAAATCATATGTAAACACAGTCAGATGCATTAACAGAATAGATTCGTGTTGACGTCAATACTAGACTAGAGGAAATGCAGACAAAATACTGGCACTTGGCATCAGAGGGATAATAGAAACGGAATGGCATAGGGATGGGTAAACAAACGGGAATGTAATGGCATTTAGATGTTCATCGAAGAATACAGTCTAGAAATCAAATCCACACGGCTGGTGACAAATGGATACGAAAAAGTACTATTAGATGGAATCGTGAATCCAGATGATCAAATAGTTGGTTGGCTCGTTGCACATGACAGGAGATAGTTCATTACTCAATGGACACTGTTCCATATTTCACAGCAGCATACTAAAAGCAAAACAGACGTGCAATTACTTATTAAGTCATATATATATAAGGCTTCTGTAACATGGATACAATATGGGTCACAGGTCTCAAATGGCGTGATGACACATAAAGAAGAGGTAAATACAAACTTGGCTTATACCTGTGATGCTTGAAGTACTGTTAGAGCTATAACGCCAAAGAAAAGGAAGAGATCCATTATAATTTATAACAAAAGACACCACCCAAGGATGGTTAGTAGCCGGCACCGCTCAGAATAGCGATGAGAAGTCGCGATTTTCGCTGTAGCAGCGATAAAGCGACGAAATTACTGTAGTAATTTTGTCACGTAGTGAATTTTTTTTGGTATTTTTGTGTTTTGTTTTTTCTCGTATTTCTTTGCATTGTCCGCTCTAGACTAACGTGCCGTTTTTATTTTTATATATTTTTAAAATTTAATTATGCCCAATAAACCAATTTAGTTACAGTAAAAAATAAGCCAGTTACAATAAAATTTTAGCAAAAATCAAAAGCCATCGTTATTCCGAACGCTACCAAGCCATCCACCAAATGATGCTGGAGAATCTCCTACAATTCCTGAAACAAAAGAAGTGATGAGGATTAGGAAATCCTCCATAGTACAAATTGTACCGTTAAAAGAAAAGATGTAAACATACTTTTGATGGCCGTTACACCAGTAATGATCATCGCAGAAACTTCTAGATAACAAACATAAAGAATTCCCATTTGTTCTTCTGCACTTGAAAACCATTGATTCTTAGACTGAACAATACCACAACTTCCATAAATAATCAAAAGGGAATAACAAAAAAATATATGTACTTCATCAACTAGGGGCAGAACAGTCCTTTCTTGTTCTTCCGCCCCTGCTTGGTGCTTGGGTGTATACCCCAAGTTTAGTTTTCAGAAAGTTTGGCTGAAATGTGTAAGTTTCTAATCCTGAATTATTAATATATGTGATCACAAATAGGTAAGTTCAACATACAAAAGGACAAAACAGTACCTTTCCAATGCAATTTGATACCCAAGGGCAGTGATGATCGAATTGCTCGACACAGCGATCACATTTAGAGCAGTGTTTTGAGCGTACATGGTTCAGACCAATTGCCAGAAAGGTTCAGGGTTCTCTAGACCCCTCAACAAAGGTTCCTAAAGGCGCAAACACACGAGATTAAATCGCACATTTTGGACTATGACATTATTTCAACTTTCTAAAGGTGAAAAATCTAATAATCAAATGGGGAATTAACATATTGACAGGAAGACATATTAGCTCTCTAAATCTTTCAAGCTTACGTCATCTTTTGATTTTGTGAGTCTCTTATATTCGTGTTGATGTAACCAGGATATTTCCTGCATAACAAAAAGTATGGTTATTCCAAACGAATATCTGAATGATAAGGATCACATATCTGAGACATGAAATGAAAGTAGTATGCTGCGTGCATATAACGATTTTATATAGATGTGCAAGGGAGATAGAACATAATGCAGTAGATAAAGTGGATTTTTTCTCGAAAACGCGAGGGGCGTTTCAATCAATTAAGACGAAGCAAATAACAAGAGTAAGTTGGCCCCTAGAGGCAACGATACAGAAGAAATAAGAAAAGGAGAAGGGAGAAGAGGGTGAGAAACAAAGAGAGAAAGAGAAAGAGAAAGAGTGAGAAGAGAAACTAAGCTGAGACAGAGGGCGACAGCGGAGCTGTACTGATTAGGAGAGAGTCCGGATATGAAGCTCCTGCTTTTGCCCAAAGGCGACTTTCCGGCTGAATGCAATGGATGAGATCATCGACCCAGAGCTGCTTGCCTCTGAACCAAATGTTATTTCGTTCTTTCCAAATCATCCAAGGGATTAGGAGGAAGAAGCTGTCCAACCCTTTCCTATCGCGCTTAGGCGGTGCCCTCCGGGCCACGGTCCAGAGGTCACTCAGTGTGTGAGCGTTGGTAAAAACTGAAGTGGAGGGAAACTGGAGCCATCGAAAAACTGAGAACCAAACAGTCTTAGACGTGCTGCACTGGAGTAGCAAATGGTCAGTTGTTTCAGGCTCTTGATCATTGAGCAGACAAGCATCTGGAGCTTGGATGTTGTGCTCGCGCAGACGGGTGAAGGTCCAGCATCTATGGTGTAAAGCTAGCCAAACGAAAACTTAACCTTCATCAGTGCCCAGCTTTTCCAAAGAAGTTTAGCACTGGGGAAGAGTGTTGCACCATGGAAAAGGGCCCTGTAAGCTGAATTGGCTGAGTAAGTTCACTGTGCTGTCCATCTCCAGATGAACACACCGTCCTGTTCAGGTTGAAGGTGGATATCCATAAGCACAATGAGCAAATGGAGAAAGTCTGCCATGGCGTGTAAACTGAAGGGAGGGGCTGGGTCTTGGATCCCGGCATTGTTAGAAAGCGCATCTGCAACCGTGGTCCTGTGCCACCGAGTGACTTTAACCCTTTCCCAAAGAGCCGGAAGCGGTGTTCTGATGCTCCGACCATGTAACCACCGATCGGTCCAAAACCTCGTTGAGACGCCGTTTCCCAATTGAATGTCTGTGGAAGCGCTGAAGCAATCTCGAAGGTCATTGTCCAAGGAGTCTCGAAGCCCTTGCCAAAGGCGCTGTGGTTGAGTCCGCGCTAACCATTCCCAACGGAGTCTGCAAGCCATCCCTGCCAGCTTGAGATTTGGAATGCCTAGTCCTGCAAGGGGACGTGGTCAACAAACCAGGCTCCAGTTGATCATGCATTTTTCGGGCAGAGCGGAATGGTCCCCGGTCCAGAGAACGGCCCTACGGAGCTTGTCCATGGCTTTGATGGCCCAGGACAGAAGGATGGTCGAGAGCACCGAATTGACGACTGCTGACCATCCTGCTTTGGATAGAAGCTTTGCCTTCCAGGCAGGCAAACGGGCTGAGATTTTGTCCGTGAAGGATAGAGGGATACCCAAGTAGTTGATGGGCAGGCTAGTTGAGGCACAACCGAGGGTATCAACGGCCAGCCGTAACTCTGACAGTGTGCAATTGACTCGGATAATGAAGGATTTCTCCAGGTTAGTCCGCAGTCCCGAATCCGAACCAAAGAGGTCCAGAATTTCCAAGGTTACACGCAGCTCCTGCGGTTAGGGAGTGAGGAAGAGCATCACGTCATCCATGTTAGCATAATGTAATTATAGTAGGTCACCCTTAATTTGCGCATGTATGGTTGGCTTGCATGCCACCCCTGTGCCTATATGTACTCCTGTACACAGATATGGAAGATACTTTTCATACCAATCACGTTTACATGGTATCAGACGCGGTCACGATCCGCTTTGCTTCCGCAACCTCCGCTACCCACTGCCGCTGATCCGATCGCCCGCCCGTCGCTGACTCCGTCGCCGGGTGCCGCCGCAGATCCCCTCGCCAGTGTCTTCGCAGCCGCTGGTTCGCCGCGCTGCCCTTCCACTCCTGATGCCGGCCGACGACGATGCTGCGGCCGCGGCCGCTGCTGCCCAGGAGACTGAAGACCGTCGCCTCGTCGAGGAGGCCGCGGCAGCACGTCGCGCCGAGGACGCCCGTCGCGCTGAGGAGGCCCGCCTCCACGCCGCCTCCCTGGACGCGTACGAGTCTGCCCACGAGGCGCTCTGGGCGCAGGCCACCGCCGTCATCAACGTCCGCGCCCTCATTCCCGTCGTGCTGGACCAGGCCGCCAACAACTATAGCAAGTGGCGTGGCCTGTTCCTCCTCGTCCTCGGCAAATACGCCCTCACTCGCCATGTCCTCGAGGATGCATCTTTCCCCTCGCGCCCGGCGTGGGCGCAGATGGACTGCACCGTCTTGACATGGATCTACGGCACTGTCTCCAATGACCTGCAGCAGTCGATGATGCTGCGGCAGTCCTCAGCTCGCAGTGCCTGGTGCCATCTCGAGGACGAGTTCCTCGGCCAGCGCGAGTCCCGGGCGCTCCTCCTCGAGACGCAATTTCGCAACTTCCGTCAGGGCTCCCTGAACATCACCGACTATTGTCGCCGCCTCGAGTCGATGGCCACCTCCCTTGCCGAGTTCGGCGACCCCATCGGCGATCGGTAGATGGTCCTCACGCTCCTCCGTGGCCTGAACGGACAGTTCCGCCACATGGTGTCCATCCTCAAGCTGCACCGTCCGTTCCCGACCTTTGCGGAGGCTCGGACTCACCTCCTGTTGGAGGAAATCGAGAACGACGCCCAACCGCCCTCACCGCTCTCGTCACCAACGCGCCTCGACCAGGGACGCCAGGACCTACAGCACCATCGCGCCAGGGACCGTCTGCACATCCTCCTGGTGCACCGTTCACGACCAACACCGGCAGCGGTGGACAGCGCAACGGCCGCCGTCGCGGCCGCGGTGGACGTGGTGGTCCTCCTGCATCTACCGGCGCCACACCACCTGGCTCCTACCCGTCCTTCACACATCCATGGGCGGGTACTGTCCAGATGTGGCCGTACGACCGGTCCGGTCGCCCTCCGACGCCGACGCCCCCACCTGTGTTCACCGCCATGCCCCACTACGGCGGAGTCTACAGCGGTGCCTATGGCCCTCCCCAGTTCGGCTCACCCTACGGGGGGGTTCCTCCTTCACCGGCCATGCATGCTCCTCCGCCTTCCAGGGCCACTCGCCGGGCTTCCAGGGGCCCTCGCCGGCCTCCCATGCCACCACAGCGCCCTGGTCCGCGCCACCATCGCCCTGGAACCCTACTCATGGTGGCTCCTGGAGTCAGGACTCGCTGGCGCAGTCATTCAACACAATGACGCTCAACCCGCCAACGACTCCATCCGAGTGGTATGCCGATTCGGGCGCCGGTTCCCATATGACTGCGGACGCTGGTAATCTCTCCTCCATTCTTTCACCTTCATCTTATACTCCTTCATCTATCATTGTGGGCAATGGCGCACTCCTTCCTGTTACCGCTACTGGATCACACACGTTTTCTTTTCCGCACCGTAATCTTGTTCTTAATGATGTCTTGGTCTCCCCTAACATAATCAAGAACTTGATTTCCATTCGTCGTTTCACCACCGATAACAATTGCTCCATTGAGTTTGATCCTTTTGGCCTTTCTGTGAAGGATTTGCACACCAGGAACGTGATCGCCAGGTGCAATAGCTCAGGCGACCTCTATCCGTTCTATCCCCCCTCCACCAACGCCGCCGCATTCGTCGCAATTCCCACCTCACTTTGGCATCGTCGTCTCGGGCATCTTGGGCGTGAAGCTCTGTCCAGGCTTCTCAGTTCTAATGTTATTTCTTGTAATAAGGATGATTCAGACCACATTTGTCACGCGTGCCAACTTGGTCGCCATGTGCGTCTCCCTTTTGGTTCATCTAGCTCTCGGGCTAATCATAATTTTGATTTAATACACTGTGATCTGTGGACATCTCCTATTGTTAGTGTGTCAGGATACAAATACTATCTTGTTATTCTTGATGATCATTCGCACTACATTTGGACCTTTCCACTTCGCCTCAAATCCGACACCTTTTCAACTCTTTCTCATTTTTTTGCTTACACTCACACGCAATTCGGCACCACCATTAAGAACGTCCAGTGCGACAATGGTCGCGAATTCGATAATTCCCAGGCCCGCACGTTCTTCCTCTCCCACGGTGTTGCACTCCGCATGTCGTGTCCATATACCTCCCAACAAAATGGAAAGGCAGAACGCTCCATTCGCACCGTCAATAACATTCTTCGTTCCCTTTTGTTTCAGGCGAGTCTTCCACCAGTCTACTGGGTTGAGGCCCTTCACACCGCCACCTACCTTGTGAACCGGCTCCCCTCTAAAACCCTCGCTTCCTCGACACCCTATAGCTTCCTATATTCCACCCAGCCCTCTTACGCACATCTCCGAGTCTTTGGGTGTGCATGCTATCCCAATATGTCCTCCACAGCACCCCACAAACTCGCCCCTCGTTCCACTCTATGCGTGTTTCTTGGTTACTCCTCGAACCACAAGGGCTATCGGTGTCTTGAGCTCCAGTCTAATCGCATTCTCATCTCCCGACATGTCGTTTTTATGAATCCTTTTTTCCCTTCTCCGACATGTCCACCACACCCATGGCATCCTCAGCCTTGGATTTTTTACTTGATGAGAATGATCTCACTGCTCCAATTTCTGGAGCCCGAACTGTGTTTGCAGGTCCTACGCCGTCCACATCTGCTGCCCCGGCACCCGAGCCCCTACGTGCTGTGCATGGCACTGTACACATGCATGGGGATGCTGCGCCCAGGCCATCATCACCTGGGCCACGGTCGCCTTCTGGGCCGTCACCAAGGTCCACCCCAGCTGGGCCCTCCGTGCCGCACCCGACGCTCGGCGCTGCTGCCCCTGTGCATCCCGCACGGGCTGCTGCCAGCAGTGCCGCCCCGTCCTCCTCGGCGCCACCAAGTGCTGCCGGTTCTGCTGCCCCTGAGGCTCGCGCCCAGGCTGTTGCCAGCGGCACCGGCCGCACCGTTGCTACACGACCGGTTGCCACCGTCCCGGTTACCAACACGCACTCCATGCGTACGCGTGGCAAGGCTAGCATTGCGCAGCCCGTGGATCGTCTCAACCTCCACGCCGTGCCCATGTCGCCATTGCCGCGCTCTGTTCGTGATGCTCTGTCAGACCCCAATTGGCGCTCTGCTATGCACGCCGAGTTTGATGCCCTTCTTGCCAATGACACCTGGAGCCTTGTTCCTCGGCCTCCTCGTGTCAACCTTGTTACTGGCAAGTGGATCTATCGCCACAAGCTACTAGCAGATGGTACTCTTGATCGCTACAAGGCGCGTTGGGTTCTGCGTGGTTTCACACAACGGCCAGGCATTGATTATGACGAGACATTCAGTCCAGTGGTCAAACCAGCAACCGTTCGGGTGGTTCTGTCTTTGGCTCTATCTCAGAATTGGCCCATTCATCAGTTGGATGTTAAGAATGCGTTCCTCCATGGCACTTTGACAGAGACGGTATACTGTGCGCAGCCTTCAGGATTTGTTGACTCATCCCGTCCGGATTTTGTCTGTCGGCTCAACAAATCCCTATATGGCCTGAAACAGGCTCCTCGTGCTTGGCACACCAGGTTCGCCACCCACCTCATGTCCCTTGGTTTTGTCGAGGCCAAGTCTGATACTTCGCTATTCACGTATCATCGAGGATCCGATACTGCCTATTTGCTGCTATATGTTGATGATATTGTTCTCACCGCCTCGTCCGCTGGTTTTCTTCAACATATCATCGCCGCCCTTCAGGATGAATTTGCTATGACAGACATGGGCCAACTTCACCACTTTCTTGGCATCTCAGTTACCCGCTCAGATGGAGGCTTGTTTCTCTCTCAGCGGCAGTACACTCTGGACATATTGGAGCGGGCCGGGATGAGTGCTTGCAAGCCTAGCAGCACCCCCGTTGACGTGCACTCCAAATTGTCCGCCGATGGTCCTCCAGTCACCGACTCTACACAGTATCGCCGTTTGGCTGGAGCACTACAGTATCTGACATTCACCCGTCCAGACATCGCCTATGCCGTCCAGCAGATTTGCCTCTATATGCATGATCCTCGGGAGCCCCATCTTGCTGCTCTCAAGCGGATACTACGCTATTTACAGGGTACTCTCTCCCTCGGCTTGACTCTGCGTCGCTCCTCACCAGCTGAGCTTGTTGTCTACACTGATGCCGATCGGGTGTCGCCCGACACTCGCCGATCGACCTCGGCTATGCAAAGTGTTCCTTGGGATAATTTAGTGTCTGGTCCTCCAAGCGCCGGCACACGCTTTCTCAAGTGGCGCGAGGTCGAGTATCGAGCTGTGGCAAACGGTGTTGCTGAAGCTACTTGGCTACGTCAGCTTCTCATGGACCTTCGCCACCCACCTCAACGCGCCACATTGGTTTATTGCGACAACATCAGTGCTGTTTATCTCTCCACCAACCCAGTCCAGCATCAGCGCACGAAGCATATTGAGATTGATCTCCACTTTGTTCGAGAGCGTGTCGCCCTTGGCCAGGTTCGGGTCCTCCATGTCCCTACGACATCTCAGTACGCTGACGTCTTCACCAAGGGCCTCTCCACCTCTGTGTTTCAGGAGTTTCGATCCAGCCTGAACGTTCGCCCTGCTCCCGATCAGACTGCGGGGGAGTGTTAGCATAATGTAATTATAGTAGGTCACCCTTAATTTGCGCATGTATGGTTGGCTTGCATGCCACCCCTGTGCCTATATGTACTCCTGTACACAGATATGGAAGATACTTTTCATACCAATCACGTTTACAATCCACATAGAGAGAGCATAAGGATCTTAGCCTGTCGCTATGGCTAAGAACACCATGCTGGGCTCCCAAATGAAAAGCCTAGGAAGAACGTCCATAGCAATGACGAAGAGGGGGCGACAAGGGGTCTCTTTAGCGTAGACCACGACAATGGAAGAACCTATTCCCTGGTGAACCATTTAGGAGCACTCGACTTGACGCCGTTGAAAGAAGCAGCGCTACCCAATCACACCAACGGGTGTCAAAGCCTCAGTGCTTGAGGATTTTGAGCAAGAAGGGCTAGGCGAGGCTGTTATATTGTCTTGCATAGAAGGAAATAAAATCAGCACCACATTATGGAAGATCGAAGCGCCTGAAAGATATAAAAATGGTTATATACCTGCAATAGCTGAATGTATATATGTAACAATTAAGCCAATAACAATGCACCAAAGAAAAGAGGCAATCCTAATTTTGATAGTTTCCCAAAATAACTGTTCCCACCACATCCTCTTTCATATACTCTTCTAGCATCCCCTGCATAAAACCAAGCAAACTATCAAGCCAATCCTTGGCATTTCCCTGCTGTACTGGAAGTCATTTTACATTATGGCCAGTGATGACTACTGTAAGTCTGTAATCAAAGATACTAGACTGGGGAATAGACAAAAGTATATCCAAACAAATACAAGAGCATTCACAATCCACAAAAGCTATAGATGAGCAAGAGTATTAGTGGTCACAATTGCCTTCTTTCGTTACCTTCATGTCAGTGTCACTAAATGTTATTCTACAAACACAATTTCAACCATTTTTTGTGGTAAAAGAACTAATGCTAAGTGGCAGGAACTTATACAAAATCTATTGACAATAGCAGGGCCATGAACACGTCTATTCACCATGCTAACTCCGCTAATACTGGAAACTACTTCTTGCTATCAGGTCTAAAAATAATTGTCAAGGAAGAACACATTCAAAGTCTTCAGCAGCACAAATAAAAAGCAGCCCAGCAGTAATATGTTTCATGCAATTTAATTAACAAAGTTACTATACCTCATCAGATAGCAACGCTTATGGACTCTTGATATGATAAAAAGTTACTCAAGTATGTTAACAAAAAATGTATTAATCAATTAATACTCACAAGGAAAAATGCAACTTGCCGATGATTCTTATCAGCAGCAAGTTGGGCTGGAGTTAAGCCAGTATTGTCTTGCACCATAAGGTCCTCCTTTTTACCAGCCTGAACTAGCACAGTGCATTACTCCAAATTCCCCCCAATAACAGCCAAATGTAAAGGAGTACAACCTAAGGAAAGCATTTGCAGTGGAAATGAATACCAAGCTCCCAAAGGAACCAATAGTACGGGAAAAGCATGCTTTTTTGATAGGCTAAGTTGTCGTGATCCACATAAAGGTAGGATTTAGGAAGATATATAAAGTAATTCAAGACATGCCTTCTTTATCTTGTCGCGCCCTATAAGCGCCCAGAAACAAAAGGAGACATATGGCATCTGCAAATCCCTTATAAGCAGCCCTACAAATGTTAAGAATATTGACACATCAATAAGCACACCGTGAAGCCATGCTAGACAATATATTAAGAACAACACAAGTATAGAATACAACCAGACTCGTATGTAAAAAAAAAACAGACAGGAAAAAGGTACAAACCAGTGAAGAGGGCTTCTTCCATCATTATCAGGGACATCAGGATCAGCATTCCATTTTGCAACAATGTGATAGAGAAAAGCTGTCTGACCATACTGTGCTGCAACATGTGTGATCTGTGACATAATAATAGATTGGTTGGAGAATCATGAAGAATACTCCAACCACAAGCTAATTTTACTGACTTGACTTTTTCTTCTGCTGAGGCTTATAAGGTCAAACCAGGATTGCATCTACTACAAACGCCTTAGTTTATTGTTGAAATCTACATAAGTAGCGTTAGTACGCATATTATAGGTTGACATTTGGAGAACAAAACTAAGGTAAATCAGTCATCTCTCATCTAAAACTTCCCTTGTATTAATGAAGCTGTTATTTCTATAGCCCCCCTCACTTAATGCATCACTGGCTGAGAAAACTGATTTTAAAGGCAATGGTTGCATTTTCTTAACAGCTGGACATTCGTTTGAAATGAACCAACCTCGTATGATCCAGTTTGGTCCACTGGGGTTACCTCAGAAAAGTTTGTTCACCCTGCACGATACGGAAAATGGCAAGTTCACAGGGGTTCCTAAGCCCTAACCAGGCTAGATACAAAATGGCTTCCAATAGCCTGCCCAGACCTATCCGGAAAATGCACGAACAACGGTGCCGGCATTCGAAAGCATTCGGCAGAAGCTAAACTACACGCAGCTGATCAAGAGGCCAGCGCTTGAATTGAATTGTTAAAGAATAAAAATGCAGCTCGAAGCATATAAACCATTCCTCTATCGTCACAACCTGCAAGCTATAGCCAGCAGCAATGGGAAGCTCGCGGATCGGCAGGCAAACCTCGAGGGTGTACTGGGCGGCGGCGACGCGTTTGTTGAGGGCGGCCCACTGGAGCGCGTGGCCGTCGGGCTCCGTCACCGACCGGCCCTCTGTCCGGTCACGGACTGAAGCTAGATTGAGAAGAAGGGAGTCAGGCGCTAGATCTAACGTTTTGGAGAATTCAGTTATATCAGATGGAGGGTCAACGATGAGCTGAGGACGGATTTATGTTGTATCGGACAGTGGATAACCTTAGGTTCTTATGCCTGCTTGGCTTGGAATAGAAGTAAGAAAATGATGAAGTAGCATTGGGTTTTCTTGCTTAGTCCTGTAGTGTGGAACCATAGTTCTAGCCGCCTTATTTGTATCTACTGCATCCCCGTTTCTATTCCCCTATCGTTCGGATTCATTTCTCTACGGATTTGATATAGGTATCAGAGCGTAGCTCGATTCTTGGAGTGGAGATCGAAAATCAGTGAAGGTTGGGTGGAATCGAGTGATTCCCCTGTCAAATTCTTGAGTTGGATTCGATTGTTTACTCGGGGGCAAAGAGTCTTTTCTCTATAGATCTGGGTTGGCTTGAAAAAATAGATATAAAACCCCTGAATGTAGGAGGGAAGAGGCTAGGCAACGGTGAAAGATTTCAGGAGGAAGAGGGGAGAGGTTGGCACTCGTGCTCGTAAAATCCCTAGAAGTCCAGCAGCAATGGTGGCGAACACCTTGTTCTCGTGGGAGCTTGGCGGAAGGGGAAGGAAACGTTAGTGTGAGATATGAGATTGAAACGATTAAAGGGGAGATCCAGAAGTGCACATGAAGCGATTGAATAGCTGCAAAACATCAAGCAGCAGGGCTCAACTGTCCTCAATTACATTGATAAGTTTGAGGAGTGTGTGGATCTAGTAAGAAGGGATCACCTATATTTACATGAGCTCTTTTTGATGAGCTGTTTCATCGGTGGGCTGAGAGATGAAATCAAGTATGATGTGTGCAGCCAAAAACCGCAGGGTATGATTGAAGCTTATCAGAGTTATTAAAACCTGCTATGGTTTGCTCGCGCGAGGGCGCTCCACGCAGCGCACAGCTCTTCGCGCGGCGACGCGTGGCGAGCACTTGCGCTCGTTGGTTTCTTCACCCCGTCGCCCCCTCGTCCCCCGCCGCCTCCCCCTCCTCCTCCCCGCCGCCCCCCCCCGCCGCCCTCCTCCCCGCCGCATCCCCTCCCTCTCCTCCCCCGCCCCGCCGCCTTCCCCTCCTCCCCTCCCCACCGCCCCTCCCGCCCCGCGCCCCACCGTCTCCCCCGTTCACCCGCCGGCCACCACTTCCTCCCTCCCCCTTCCTACCCGCCACCTCCTCCTCCCCTGCAGCCCCCTCCTCTCTCCTCCTCCCCCGCGAGGGCTCGCAGGCGTGCCCCCAGTGCAAGATCCGCTTCAAACGCCTCAAGGGTACGTAACTAAATTTGCTTGGGCATTGGCACAAATTGGCGTCTCTGGTGCTCGTGCTAATGGCGCTTGATCGATTGATTCCCAGGGTGCGCGCGGGTGGCGGGGGACGAGGAGGAGGACAGCGTGGATGACCTGGAGGGGGAGTTCGGCCTGCAGGCGGACGACCGGGATGATGACCCGCAGTATGTCACCGAGTCCATGCCGCGGGCGCAGATGAGCTACGGCCGCGGCGGTGACCCGCAGCTGTTCCAACCCATCCCCAATGTGCCGCTCCTCACCAACAGCCAAATGGTTGGTACAGTCTTCCTGCACTTCCTCTGCTACTCCTTGCATTACATTGAGTTGAAAATTTCAATTCTGGGGTGTGTGAATCTTGTAGGTTGATGACATCTCACGAGCAAAGACGCTACCGGTGCTTTCGCATACGGGCGCGCGCGGGGAAGATATGGGTGCCGTCGTACATGGGCGGCGGCTTCAGTGTAGCATCTCTTCTCTTTGTTGCTTCGAGTTCTCCAAGAAGAAAAGATATGGGTGCGAACCATCTCGAGCAAACCAATGCTCTCTTAAGGAAAAATCTTGTGATCCAGGTAATGTTTCTTGATCTTCCATTTCTTTTAGGAGTGTTTTGTGTCGAATTGTGTCAGCAAAATTATGCCCTTCTTTAAAGTAAAAAAGTCTGGATCTTTTGGTTTTCCCTGCGCAATTCACTATGAAAGGGTATCATACACCAAGAATCTGTGATGTAAATGCATCTTTTGTGATCCTATGTCTGCCGATTTTAGTGAAGAACTCAAATATTCATAGGATCAATCCTAAGTACATGTGAAATATCCCGCAATTCCGACGCATACTCTTTTGGTTCCAAGTTCTTTTTTTTTTCACCGACCATAGATGAAATTCCTATTTCAAACGCCACTGTATTATTGCTCATACCAAGATCACTCATATAATAATCTTGATTCTTAATTTCACTCCTTGTGACTTACCCAATCCGCAGAGACGCGCTTGCAAGACGAATCGCTGCCTCATCCTCTTCCCGCCGCTCCTATGTTCGCCTATCGGAGGTCTGCAGATCGCCACAACCGCGCATCGTTGCATGACGCGTCTCCACCGCTTGGATTGCCATTGTAGCAATGTCATTGTGGCGAGAACACCATATGAGGCATGGAGTGCCCTGACGAGTGCCCGCTGCCTCGTGCACCCAAATGGCCCCCGTGCTGCAGATCCCAAGATCGGTAAAAAAGGTGCGATGAGACGGCCTCTTCCCGCTCACCGATCTTCCGGATGCATCGTAGAGGCGCAGGATCCGCAGCGATATTCCTTGGATCGCACCAACCGGTCATTTGTCTAAGTATGCGCTTCTTTTCAAGGCAGATTACATGGTTGTATTCTTGTAGTGCTACTTTGCCGTGAGTGGTTTTTGACGCCCTTCGCACTTGCGGTGTGATGGATAACATGTTCCTACTCATAATACTTGGTGAACTTATCGACCGGCATTTCTCGCTTGGCCGATTTTGTTCTGGTAGTTTCCTTGAGTTCTGAGTTCAAAGTGATTCTTATTATTCAGGCATTTTGTGATGTATCAAAAACTGCAGGCAGATGAGGGGTATTTTGTGCCAAGCACACTTTTTTATGCCCCTAGAGTTGACTCCTTTCTTCAGAGCAAATGCACTCAAAACCTGACACTTTCTTTTGCATTTCAAGGTGGCAATGAAACTGAGACTAGAGGTAATTTTTTCTCATACAAAGTAAAATGTTGCGAAAGCACAAAAGGTTCCTGAGGAAGGATGGACAATGCAAGACGGAAGCCCTTGGCCTGGAAACAATGTACGCGATCATCCTGGCATGATTCAGGTATGCTTTTATGGTTTTTGGTGCTGTACTACGTACAATATACTTTTTTACATTGTAATGGTCGTACCTTTCTATTTTATTTTTTCTCAAAATGCTCAAATTTATGTGCCAATAGATGCGCTGTCTCCCTATACTTTTTTACATTGTAATGATTCAGGCGTTATCTGCTTAAAGTGTCTATATCAGCAGCAGCAAGAAAGAATCACTGGCCCGTACAATACAACAAGAGGAAATTCATTTATTTGTAGATTCTCGCGTAAAGTAGTATGCCGATTAAATCTGGAACAACGGGACCGTGTCCAGTAAGAGGGAGGTCGACGATACCGGGTTTACGCGTAACAGTGATGTTATTTGCTTACAGGTGTATGTATTGCATTAGCAAATGAATTGAAATGATTACTTCCTGTTCAGGTAGCGGTTCGAGTCTAACGTCGTCCGCGCACCGCCCGTCAGGTTAACAAGCAAGTGCATGTTAAAACAGTAAATTGTGTTGAACAATAGCTATTTGTGTTTCCAGCCATGATCTGTAGCATTAAGAGATGAGAAATATGACTATGTGCTAGTCATGTTGAGGAGTAATGTTTAGGAGTAAACATCCTCATTTGAAAAGCATTGTATCGTGCAAAGTGCATAAGAGCCAGGTCGATGAGAAAGTCTTATGACTAGTCCAGAGTGCTCTTGAGTAAGTGCTACAGAGGTAGACACCTCCACAGGATGGAGGGAGAGGGTGACATCGACGGATGTACCCTCCGCTATACCGGTATAAGCTACAGTCAGGAGCATTGCATTTCATTGCATTGCATGAAAAGAGATACAGACAGTGATACAGTTACAGAGATTTGATTTACAATTTACAGTTACAAATGCATTGCATTTTAATGCACTTCATACAGAGTGCTACAACAGAGGTACAGTTACAGAGTTGATTTATAGTTTACAGCTACAGTAGAGTTGATTTACAATTTACAGCTACAGTAGAGTTGATTTACCGTTTACAGCTACATTAGAGTTGATTTACAGTTTACAGCTACAGTAGATGCGATTTACGATCTACAGTCACAGAATTGATTTACAGTTTACAGTAGATGTGATTTATAGTTTATCATCGAAGTGATATACAGTTTACAGTAGATTGGCTTCACAGTTCATAGTAAACTTGGTTTACAGTTTACAGTCGTTTGGTTTTATAGTCTATAGTAGAGGTGTTTTATAGTTTACAGTTATAGAATTGAATTACAGTTTACAGATATGGATTGATGTACTGCTTTGTCGTGTGCTTGCTAGGTCTTTGGACTCACCCTTGCTTTGTAGTTTTTTTAGGGTGATTCGAAAGAGCGGCATGCATGGAAAAGGGAGTAGTTCCTTTTGCACTATAGATATGCAATAACAGTTTAGTCCTGCACTGAGCGTTATGTTTAAACTTTTGTTAAGAAGTTTATATAAGTGCTCTAGTTATAATATGTTTCAGGAGAACAAACTCTCTTGTTAATACAGTTCTCGAGCGTTAACTCTGTTTAGGGTACGCTTTTGGTGAGACAGTAATAGTGTGGTGGTAGCATCTTGGATCATGTGGAGGATCGAGGTGTTACACAATCTATGTGGGAGAAGCAAATCAGTTGAGAGCAAAGCTCATAAACAACTTGCATTCCTTAACCATTGGGGGACATTGAAGAATGAGAGTCACTTATCATATAATCAAAAGGATCTTTTATTTGCCCAAGCTCAAGAGACAAGTGGATCAATTGGTCTCCGAATGCCCAACTTGCCAATTAAGCAAATATGAGAACATACACCCACCTGGGTTGTTGGATTTATTGGAAATTCCAGATATGACCTAGACTCATATTAGCATGGATTTCATTGAAGGATTGCCTAAGTCCAAAGGTAAAGAAGTAATACTAGTGGTGGTGGACAGACTAACCAAATATGCACATTTCATTGCATTAGCACATCCTTATACAGTAGGACAAGTAGTACAATTGTTTATGGAACATGTTTTCAAATTACATGGCATGCCAATAGCAATTGTATCGGATAGAGATCGTATATTCACTAGCCAGTTATTCCAAGAGATATTCAAAACGATGGGAGTTTCCTTGAGGTATAGCACCGCATATCACCCACAATCGGATGGACAAACAGAGAGAGTAAATCAATGTTTAAAATCTTATCTAAGAAGTATGGTTTTGCAGGAGCCAAGAGAATGGTACACATGTATGGTTTTGCAGGAGCCAAGAGAATGGTACACATGGCTACCTACAACTGAATGGATGGACAAACAGAGAGAGTAAATCAATGTTTAAAATCCTGGAGAGAAGGATAGTTCCAAGGAGAGATTCAATAATAGCACAATGGCTCTTCCATTGGCAGAATTTGGCACCTAAATATGCTTCTTGGGAAGACGTCACTTTCATTCAGCAAGAATTCCCAAAATTTAAACCTTGAGGACAAGGTTTGATTCAAGAGGGGAGCAATTGTCAGGTCACGGACTGAAGCTAGATTGAGAAGAAGGGAGTTAGCTCTAGATATAACGTTTTGGCGAATTTAGTTATATCAGATGGAGGGTCAACGATGAGCTGAGGAAGGATTTAAGTTGTATCAGACAGTGGACGACGATCTCATTAATTAGGGCATCTCCAATGGTATGAGTCAGCTGGCTATTTGCATGTACACATCAGCATAAATCCTATGTGGAGGAAAGAGAGTATGCAAAAATCGAACCGGCTCTTCCTTAAGCACTAGGCTATAACAGAAAACGAGGCAGTCTCTATAAATGACTGTGTGTGCATGTAAGTATCAAATAGCTATCCTTATAGACAGTCTTTTGTATGCTAGCTATTTGGTTGATGATGTGGAAGTCTCCTAGTTAGTTGCTAGCTAGGACCATTGGAGATGCCCTTACTATGCGAAAGACTGTAGACGTCATGCAATGTCTTCGCAACTTTAATATGTAATCTCCAGTTGAAAGTATTGACTATAATGAGGGGTAAAAACCTCAGGTACTTATGCCTGCTTAGCTTGGAATTGAAGTAAGAAAATGATGAAGTAACATTGGGTTTTCTTGCTCAGTCCTGTACTGTAGAACCCTAGTTTCTATTGTATCTATTGCATTCACGTTTCTATTCTTCTCCTAGTTTTGCTTGCGATTTTGTATCCATTTCCTTGTCGTTTGGATTCGTTTTCAAACGGATTCCGACACCCTCCAAACTATTTCCAAAAATTACTTATGCCTCGTTATTGGATTCAGCTCTAGACAGCCTTCATTAACCGATTCGAATACCATTTGTTATAGCTTTAGCTACCCGCTTACTCCACAAGATCCCTTAACTCTAAAGAGTTAAGACAACAAGGATGTTCATCGCTCAATTCTTTGTGTAGACTCCATGTACACATCATCCTTGAGCGATTCCCATACATACTCTCCTACGACTCCCTTCTCAGCTGCAGAGGTTCCCTAAACCAGGTTTGACCAAGTCAACGCTTGTGGTTGGGCGTTACTATGTCGGTATTTTACTATTCATTGCGGGCTCCGCCCCATGAAGGTGACGTTTCATCTTCTTCCTCCCGACGCCCCATGAAGGTGACGGCGGTGGCGGTGGTGTCCTCGAGCACCTCGATCTTTGATGCCATGGGGGATTGGGGTCTCAAGATTGGGTCAGGAGGGTAGGGGATGGAGGACATGGCGAGGGACCTTGTCGAGAGGGCATTTGGACTCGGTATTTTCCATGTTTTTCTTTCGGGAGCGACCAGAGGGAAAAGGGAGACAAAGTACGTTAAGCTCGGACACAACATTTTTCATACGTTATAAATCAAAATCATAATCACAAAAAGAATTTAACCCCATGACAAATTCACAGCACAACACAAACATTGATTGCTTCCTGTGCAATAAAATCCCACTTCAACTATAACAAACCCATTGTAGCAATTAAAAGATACAACAATATTGCTATAAAAAATTAAGCACACAGGCTGTGAGGCTATAATATTTTGATTGAACTTATGCAATAAATCATGTAAACGCCTACAATAAATTTATCAAACATCTGCAATAAATCGTACCTAGATGAGGCATATGGACCCTATTAGATGAGAAAAGTATGCAGGCGATGACCACTGTGGAGCTCGTCGAAGGACGAGACAACCAACTCAGAGCCACATCGTTGTCACGCCCAAATCTAGTAGGCCAATGCCAATCTAGTGGCTCGTCGCTGTCAGCCATCTATTCATCATCCGCTGCCCACTTTCTGCACACATCTGGCATCACCGCTACCTCCAACATGCACGATTCCTACGACCCCTAGCGACGCCTCAACTCCCCTCAGTTTAGAGAGGGGGAGGCGAAGGAGCCGCACACAGCAGCTAACAAGGAGCGGAGCATTTCATGGGTGAGTAGAGGATTGAGAGAGAGAGAGGAGTTGATGCGGTGGTGACGAGGTGGGGGAAAGTGAACCCATGGTTTTTCGTATTAAACTTCTGAGCCATAACAATTCCCTTTTCTTTTGGCCGGAGGAAGAAGACGGAGGTAACCACGTGTAACGACAGAACGAGGAGGCCTAAGGATCTTTGCAGGGCGACGCCTCATTTTTTGGTCATTTTTCTTAAGATAGCCTACAAATTGCAAAACGAGATTCACTGTGCAAGTACGAGTATCGTAAAATGTCGGATCCAGAGTGAAGACACGGGAGGCTCAATGACTCCTTGTCTATCTAGCCTAACCAACGGAGAAATTGTTGTTCATGGAGATATTAAAAAGTTTATTTATCGTCCGGTCTAACCAACGGAAAAGTTATTCTTCACGGTGATATTAAAATTTATCATTGAATTTTCATACTCAAGGTAAATTACAGGTCATAGCACAACGTTCTCGCTGTATTTATATTCGTATTCTCGCAACCTAGCAAAAAAAAATATACAGGCAAAACCTCTTGAATTGAGAAAGCCCACGCAAAAACGAATGGATTATATAGATATAATCTACGCAAAAATTTATGTTCCGCATTTTGTGTTTCGATCCATGTTCTGGTATTACATCGGTTAAATATATAGATATCGTAGCATAAATTAAAAAAAAACAGATGTATACGACATAGATGAAAATACCAAAAAAAAAAGGAAACAAAAACAGGAAAGTCAGCTCCGCAAGAACCCAAAGCCCACGACCCATGTTGTCGGCCAAGCAATTATTATTTAATTTTCCATTTATTTTTTATTTTCCGTTGGTTCTGGAGTGTACGAGCACCTCAAACCCTAGTACACCACCGATCTATACCGGGAAGCGCTGTGCCATTACCCGAGACCCACCCGACTGGCCGCCGCCGCCTCTTCCTCCTCGAATTGCTGGTAATTCTCCTATAAATTTCTCGCTAATCACCTAGGGTTCTACCGTAGATCTCACCTTAGTTCGAAAGGTCCCAAATTTCGCCTTTTTTTCTCTCTTCTCCTATTTGTTTGGTGAAAGTCTCTGCTTTGGTGTCGAAATTTCAGCGATATGGAGAGCCTGCTTAGGAGCAAGAACAATGGAGGCGGCAAGGCCATGGATTTGGTGCGGCTGCTCGTCGCAGAGGCCGCCTTGGAGGTTCGAAGTTCGCTGCTTGGGCTCTTTGTCGTGGTAACGATCTTACCATTCTCGTGTTCTTTGTTTTTTAGTTAGAATTTGTGTTTTTTTATAATAAGTTGTGCTATATGTGGGTTAAATTTGAGATCTTGCGATGCAGTTGGATGCTTAGTGTTGGTGTTTTCGATGCCTCTACTGTTGATAGATAGATTTAGCTCACTCAACAGATTATTGATAGTCGTTCATGGGGATTTAATTCATTCTTTTCAATTTTTATTATGTTGCATTGTGTTGTCTCTAGGATTTGGGAGCATGATTGTATACTTTTATCCTGAAGTTAGAATAATGTGATGTGTGAGGAGGGATTTGGGAAGTTTCTACTGTGGCTGCTCCATTGCTACGACGATTCCCTTGGTGGTGCCGAGGAATCTGATAGTTGTTGTGCTTTTGCTGAATTTATCTTATCTGTGTTCACACCACCGCGCAATAAGCTGATAAAGCCACGGTCCAGAAACATTTTACTCAATGAGGAACTTGATATTTACCAAGTGATGTCCCTACTGTGGCCTAGAAATGATGTGATGTCTTACTATGATATGTGCCAATGATGGCTTTGGCTTTGCAAGGCATCTATCATTTTCTCCTTAACCATGTCCCAAGTCTCAACAAAGCACTAGTGGAAGACAAGTGAGTTGTTCTACAGGACCAGCAAGTAATGTATCTAACTTTGTTTGTGTTAATGTACTGTTAATGGTAACAGTAGGTATGTTGCAATGTCCTGTTTGGTATCGACACCTGACCAAGCTATTGATCATCAATTAATTTATACCATATATACTTCAGTTGCGGGATACTGGAATTATTTCCATGTTTCTAATCAGTGCACTAACAATTAGTGGTGGTGCAATCCTTATTTGGAAAGGACAGCGGAGTGCGATTGAAGTTCAATTCTGTCGAGTCTCAAGATAAGTAGAAGACATAATAGTAGGTTTTATGTAGAGGGGACTTTACTAACAAAGGAATGTGATTACAAGTGCTCACATTTACCCGTGTGATAATTTAGAGATATATTTGGAAGACCCTTTTGCTCGGTTGCCTTTTTATATAGCCGTGGCATTCCAAAAGGGTGTTAACATTATTTGAGCGTTTTGTTAATTGTTGTTTTCTTTTGGTTTATCTTTAATTTTGATGTTTTATATTTTTATTATTTGTGAATTATATTAAATAGGGATGTACTTTGAAGTAGCTGCATGTTTCTGATTTGATTATTTATGATAAAGTTGTGAGCAACTCTGATTTTGTCCAATCCTCCATCATCAGCTTTAACGTCCTCTGCCCTTTTTATTTTATTACCCAGATGTTGTCATTGCAAAATGAAATCTTTACATGTGGTGGAGAGCATGATTTGATTAATAGGTATGCCATATGCCCCTTTTGCAACTTCATTTATGCTTGTATTTTGATAAAACAAATTGTTAAGCACTCATCAGTGCTGAACATATGTATAGCATTATCACAATAGTCATCTTTATTTTCTGTCTCAAAGCTGAGGTTTGTTTATATCCCCTTTTCCAAAGGATTCTTGGCAAAAACAAAAATGAAACAGTGCTTGAGAATAGGGATGATGGGGAGTCTGATGATGATAATGATGAGGGAGATGATGAGGATGCTGAAAATCAATATGATGATGATGGTGGCAATGATGAAGCTGCCTCAGAAGAGGAAGGGAACGATGAGGATGATGATCCTGAAGCCAATGGTGGAGGGAGTGATGAGGAGGATGGTGAAGATGAGGAGGATGGTGAAGAAGATGAGGATGATGGTGAAGAAGATCAGGAGGATGAGGAAGAAGATGAGGAGGATGAGGATGATGATGAGGGAGAGGATAACGATGAGGAGGACGTCCCGCAACCACCTGCCAAGAAGAGGAAATGATCAATGGCTAATGGTTCCTTGCAAGCAGGGAATGTGGCTTTTGTCACTTGTGCGTAGCGGTTTACTGGTTACTGGTTAGCAGGTAGGGGTTTTAGCTTGGTCATCGTGGTGGGCCATTCATAGCCTTGTTTTAAAAACAGAAAACACTTAGTTGTGAATGTACTATTAAAAGAGTATTTTGATGTTGTATCTCCAGATTTGCTATCAACCCCTCTGTTACATGGAATGCTCACAATTTATGTTTGCTTCGCTTGTTTTGCTACATTGTTCTTGTATCCTAAGACATGTATGGTTGTGTGCTATAGTGGAAGATGCCCTGTGCATTTTGTTCTCCATGCTCGGCGCCATGTGAAATGGATTTTGGAGTCCTGCATGGCTCTCGCTGCTGTCATTTGACATAACTGTGGCTACACTGACGTTCACAGGGCTGAATTTGGCCAAGAATTACAGCAGAACGTGAAGTAACCAATAGCCTGTGTAACAGGATAATAATGATAGTATGGATGAAGGCTTTCTGATCATAACTCATAACTCCCTTGCTGACAAGGAATTGGGGAGGTTGTGAGGCTAGTTGATCTGAGCAGTTGGTAAGGTTGTATGGCTTAAATTGCAATGGAATTAATAAAACATATTCATCATCATTAAGAGAGGAAAACCACCGTGATTAATCATCATCGTCATTAGGGATGAAAATAGCTTGATATGGATGGATGATAGCTCTATCATATTTGTTTTTTTAATATTTTTCTCTGATGTGGATACAAATACAAATATGGTTATGAATATTTATCGGAACATGAAAACCCCTTAAGCTATACATTCAAAATCAGTGAAAACGCATAAATAATTTATCTTGCTAAAACATTCATGAAATTTGAACAAGCATAACTGCATAAGTATTTTCATCCACAATAAAAAAGATACTCGACAGTCAATCAGTACATAGCATAACTGCCATATACATACAGTTCATGAAGTATATATGGTAGTAATTTGGACAAGCATAAGAACATAGCAATTTGATTAAGAAGTAGCTGATTGCTGAAAGTACAACCTACTTCAATAGTTAGAGATTATGAGAATCAACCATGGTAAGGAGGCCGGTCGATCGTCATTTAAAAGAACATGAAAGCTGACTATTTGCGGATCAACTAGAAAAAGAACAAATTAAGCTGAAAGAATTTACACCCATGCATATCCTTCCTGTACCAAGGTTATTTCAGTTTTCTTTTTCTTTTAAAACAAACCATTATTTTATTTTCTTTTTTGGCTATTTATATATAAAAAACTAGTATACGACATACTATATAGGCTATATGGGAGAAGAGAATATTCATCTAGAAGAATGGTATATTCCGGAACAACCATTGTGCTGGCCTGTAGCTACCACCCGAACGACCGCAGCCCCACGTGGCCACTGCCACCAGCATGCCTTTCAGCCTCGCTTGGCCCACATGTGCCACCTGTAGCCACGCTGGCAGCCTGCACGTGTCGCCCAAGGCACCGGCCGCCTGCACGCGCATCGGCCGCTGCTCGTTTCCGATCGAGGTTCACACAACCGCCACAGATTCTCGGCCAAACGAGCGTCGCCGGCTCGTGTGCCACCATTGACCCATGCGCCGTTGGCCCGAACGCCACTGCTCCTAAGTATCGTCGACCCGAACACCGCCATCAGCCTCCACGTGCATGAACCAACCACCCACCGTGCCACGGCCACAGCTTCTTTTCCCATGCACACACCGCCATGAAGTGAATAGAGGTAGGGGTTTTCCCTACCCCTCCCTCTTGAATCGGTCATGAGAAATTTAGACCGTCCGATCGATCATAGATCAGCCCGATCAACCATAGGAAGTATGGATCGTCCGATCGGACATAAGAGGTTCGGATCAGTCCGATCGGCCATAGACCATCCGATCGTCCATCGGAGATTCAGACCAGTCCGATCGGCCAAGGGAAGTTCGGAGTGTCCAACCGGCCGAGGGACGAGGGCACGCTCAGATATTTGTAAAAGGGCCCTCGAAAAATCAGAAAATTACGTAAATTTTTTCTAGAATTGAAAATTACCAGAGAAACCCTAAAAAAATTACAAAATTCACTAAAAATATGTATTCTAGTATAAAAGGGCCTTAGGAATTCAAATTTTGAGTTATTTTTCACATCTGAAGCTTGTTTAGCACTATTATTATTTTCTATGCTTTTATGTGTTTACTTACTTTTAATCACTAAAATTAATAGTAAAATTATAGAAAATATGAAAAAAAAAATCTCAAATATCACGAGAATATTTTGTATCATTATCCAATTTATTTCATGCATATTTACCTATAGAAAATTTATATATATTTCTTTTATGCATACGTAGATGACAAGCATCACGAATCAGAAGTTCGAGGACTAGCCCAGCATGACCAAAACAACTTGACTTGGGCTTCAGATGTCGAGATTGTACTTGGAGCCAAGAAGCTCCGTTCTACCATTGTGATTGGTGCACCGTAGGTTGCCAAACCCACATCTGAGGAAAATGATCAGGCACTACCTTTGTCTCACTCTCAAGGATGAGTACATGGTAGAGAAGAGCGTGCTAACATTATAGACTGTACTCAAGAAGTGGTTCTAGAAGCTAAATTATACCATTCTTCCTCAAGCAGAGTATGAATGGATCTGACTTAGATTTGCTGATTTCAAGACGGTTGAGGAGTACAACTTTGCTATACACAGAATTTGTACCAATCTTCAACTTTGTGGTGGGTAGATCACATATGAGCGGAAGATTGGGATGACTTTCTCCACCTTTCACCCTAGTGCAGTACAGTCTACGCGCAACTATCGTTAAGACAACTACAAGGAGTATGCCGAATTGATTGATATCATGCAGGTTAAAGAGACTCAAGATGAAATTCTTTGAAAGAACTTTGTTGCACAACTACCTGGGAGCTCCACTGGCCAGGAAGCCAACGCTGAGAGCTACAAGATGCGGAAGCCTATAATAAAGAAAAGGGGAGAGAAGGGCAAAACCACAGCCCAGAAAGACAAGTCAAATGCTCCACCAGAGAACAAGGCTAGCAAACCAAAGCACGACGACAAGCCCTACAGTCATCAAGACCAAATCTGCTACAAGTGTGGCAAGTGGGGTCACTAGTCGTGGATCTGCAAAGAGCTGCAACACATCGTCGATGCCTTCTAGGCCAAAAAGAAGAATGGTGGCAAATGCCAACATGAAACCTACTTTACCTTCGTCGAGGAGGAGAATTCTGAGCAGCAGCCTGTACCAATGGAAGTGCATTCCACTCCTGCAGCCACACCCTCTCTTGACATTACAACTGTGGCTGCCATAATTTCGCAGGAAGAGCATCTCACCCCTAAGAAGATAACAGCCAAATTCTCTTATTTCTTAGAAGGTTCAGTCTAATGCATATAATGCATCTAGACTTTAATTGTCATGTGTTTCATGTGTGACAAGAATAAGTTAGACTTGTAATAATGATACTCAAATAATTCATTTTCATGATAGTTGGATGATACTAATTTATTCATTTATTTATTCAATAATAGCATGATATGTTCTGATATTTGAAGTGTTTTATTTTATATGTTGATTGTCTTCTACTACATATAATAAAGTATTTTATGTTAGAACGCGTGTGGTGCCCATAGAGGGGGTGTTCTTAGCTGACAGCGGCACAACGAATATCATCTTCAGAAAGACAAATTTATTCCAGTCGATTAGCAAAAATATTGGTAGCCTTACAATAATCGTCGGTAGCGATATTTGCACAATAAGTTTAGGAAGAGCTACAATTATATTTCTGATGGACACAACTTTGGTAATTAAGGAAGCATTGTTCTACCCAAAATCGACTAGAACTCTCCTAAATTTCAAAGACATTCGTGCTAACGGTTTCCACATTAAGACTAAAAAAGATGATAGTAAGGAATACCTGCTCATTACAAAGTGTGAAGTAAGTGAAAAAAGGATATTAGAAAGATTTTTCTTCATTTTTAATCTGGGCTATACTACACTAATATTAAGACACCCGCGGCTTATACTGCCCTGAAAACTATATTAAGAAGTTTTAAACTTTTCTTCCTCTAGCATGATAAATTAGGTCACCCAGGCCTTAGGTTGATGAGAAATATAATTAACAATTCACAGGGACATAATATCGATGTAAAATTTTTTTTGAATCAGAACAATTTTGTGTGCCCCGTATATGCTACCAAAAAATTAATTACTAAACCTTCTGCTCTAAAAATAAAGGATAAAGTCCTTGCATTCCTAGAACACATCTAACGAGATATTTGCGGTCCTATACAACCTCTGTCAGGGTCATTTAAATATTTTATAGTGCTCATCAATGCTTCCTTGAAATGGTCGTACATATGTTTATTGTCTATGAGAAATCATGCTTTTTTTGTAAGACTAATCTCACAGATAATTTAAATTAGAAATAATTTCCCTAATCATCATATAAAGTCCATCAAAATGGATAACGCTAGAGAATTTACTTCGAAGGCATTTGATGATTATTATATGGCAATAAAAATTAAAATTGAGCATTCTGTCCCGCATGTCCGTACCCAGAATGAACTAGCAGAGGCATTAATTAAGAGAATTAAATTCATTGCCCGATCACTTTTGAACAATGGTAATTTACCAACTACATATTGAGGACACGTAGTCCTATATGCTGCAACTCTCATCAACTTAGACCATCAGTATATATCATCCATTCATCAATGCAACTAGCGCAAGGGTCAACACCAAAAATTTCTCATCTCCGTATGTTTGGTTGTAAGGTTTATGTACCTATATCTTCACCATAGCGTACTGCAATGGGCCCTCTCCAAAAGTCTGGAATATACGTTGATTACAAGACAGCATCCATAATCCGGTATTTAGACTCCATGATAGGAAATTTGTATACCATGTATTTCGTTGATAGTATATTTGATGAGGATAGTTTTCTGATATTAGAGGAAGAAAATCAACCCCTTGATGAAAAACATTAGATAATTACATGGCAAGCCACGAGAATTGCAGGCATTAGCAAATTAATTGCTTGACCACTTTAGTGATTTGAAATACATGACCAAGTTGCAATGCCTGCACCCAATGTACCGGAGAGGGTTGAAATACCGAAGAAAGTATTCCTAATCCCATCCAGAGGCCTCAGAATAAAAGGAAAAGAACTTTGGCCTCTCGAATTTCAAGTAACTGGAGATGTTTGGTGAATAAGGATAAGAAGGACTTGACACAACCAATCACTGAAATTCTCCAGAACCAGCAGAGGAGCCAGTTGAGACCTAGCACTAGTATGACACCTTCAAAAAAGTGTATATCAGATCTGAACATTCTCATAGAGGGATAAAACCAGTAAGGATGTGTGCGCACACATCGAAGCTGACAAACTAAGGGACTTGCCCTTCAACTAGAAGGAGCAGTGAGCAAGCAGAAAAACTATAAGAATCATCCCATGATGAAATAGCTATAAACTATGTGTATACGGGAGAATCCATGAATAGAACAATAGCCAATGTTGATATCTATTTTACAAAGAAAATTGACATAATCATCAATTTTGATCCAGAGCCTGCATCACTCGTTGAATGTAAGGAAAGATCATATTGGAAGGATTGAAAAAAGGTAATATAAACTAAATTATTATCTCTGGATAAAAGAGATATTTGTTGGCCTGTTAGCCGCATGCCTCCCCATGTACACCTTGTAGGGCACAAGTGAGTATTTGTTCGAAAGAGAAATGAGAAAAATAAAATTGTAAGATATAAAGCAAAGTTTGTTGTATAAAGTTGTATTCAACACCTAGGAGTTGATTATGAAGAAACTTATTCTCTGGTTATGGGTGGCATTACCTTTAGATATTTAATCTCGATGACAGTAAATCTGAATTTAGAAATAAAATTGATGGATATGGTAACGGCATACCTTTATGAAGGTATCTGAAGGTATCCCTGTCCTAAACCAAGACAGTAAATAAAAATCTGTACAATGTAATACTCAGAAAATCACTATACAGGCTTAAGCAATCAGGCAGAATATGGTATAATCGCTGAAGCAACTTTCTATGCAAGAAAGGATACACGAACAATGAGGTTTGTCCTTATTTATTTATACGATGATCCCAGAATGAATTTTATATAATCTCAGTATATATAGATGATATGAATATAATTGGAACCCTGGATGATATAAAAGAAGCGAGTTCTTACTTAGAATCAGAGTTCGAAATAAAAGATTTAGGAAAAAGTAAATATTGCTTAGGCTTGCGCTCGATTATGTCCTAGAAGTCCTAGAAAGGATATTAATGTATCAGTCAACCTACACTCAGAAGGTGTTAGAAATGTTTGGTTTTGAAAAGGCATACCCTTCAAAAGTACCAATAGTTGGAAAATCTTTGCAGCAAGATAAGGATCCGTATAGACTTAGAGAAGAGAGGGGAGAAAGTCTTGGGACCGGAATTCCCATACTTAAATGCAGTAGGGGAACTTATGTATTTAGCAAACTGGACTAGACCGGATATCACATTTGCCATAAACCTATTAGCGAGGTATAATGTAGAACCTACCAAAAGGCATTGGCAAAGAATAAAGAGCACCTTCCGATACCTCCAAGGAAGCAAAGATTTTGGACTGTTCTATAAAAAGAACCAGGATTTGAATATAACTAGCTATACAGATGCAGGGTACTTATCAGACTTGCATACCGCTTGGTCACAAACAGGCTATGTATTACTGTGTGGTGGAACTACCATTTTGTGGAAATCGTCTAAGCAAAGTCTTGTATCGACTTCGATAAATCATTCAAAAATCATAGCATTGCACAAAACCGCATGAGAATGTGTTTGACTTCAATGGATGATTCACTACATATAGCAGTCATATGGATTGAATATCGTGCAAGCTCCCACTATTCTATAAAGATAATACAGTTTATATTGCACAAGTACAAACGAGTTACATGAAGAGTCATTTGATAAAGCATATCAGTCTCAAGTTCTTCTATACTCATAATTGCAAAAGATGAACGAAATTAAGGTACTGCATACTAAGTCGTGTGAAAATCTTGCAGATTTATTTACTAGGTCACTTTCAACATCTAATTTTCAAATATGTGTACGTGGAATTGGAATGATGAGATTTAGAGAAGTACAGAATTCAAGGGAAGATTCTTCTAGTGCTTACTATTCAGACTTAGTCGGTGTGGGCCGTGTGGCCATGGTGTGGCCCATGTGGATATGGGCTACTTGGCTAACTAAATGGCCAAATGGCAATTTGGCAAATGGGTCGTATATCCGATTGGCCGAATACTATTTATGGCCAGCTAGCTGAATCTGTCGGAAAGTGCCATACTGTATTCATAATTGTTTCTGATAAAAACTATTTGTTTCTGTTTCTGAGCCGACGCTAGCTGAAGATTATCCGAGCCAACGCTAGTTGAATCCGAAAAAGTCTAGCTCGGTCGGTAAGTATTCGATCCATTTTCACCCCTATATGGCCCTAAGCGGGGTGCTTAAGGCTCTGTTCCTGGGTTTTGGCTTTTAGAAACCGGCTTTTAAATAGAGTTGCTTTTCAAGATTGTTTCTAAAGCCGTATATAGGAGTCACTATAGAAGTCATTTTGAACGTAATGGCTTCTTAACGTGAGTGTCCTTTACTCTCTCAATCTCTCTCACAATAAACCAGGAGCCACCGTCAAAAACCAAAACACTTATAATAATAATAATAAGGAGACGTGTAATTGTGCCTTCTGAATATGTAAACCAACAAATGGATCCTCACGTGGGATGGCCATCTTGTTTTTCTATTTGCTATACACCCACTCTAATTTGTATAGGAAGCAACTAAGGAACATTATATCTTTAGAAGAGGGATAGCCTTCCTCTTCCCTCCCCTTACCTTCTCTCTCTCTCTTCTCCGACGCCAGCATAGTAACAGATAAAATGTTCTCCTCTTTCTCAACAAAATACCCTCCGTTGTATAGTAACAAATAAAATACTCTAAAGATGAGAGGCTAATTTATGATTTGATCCTTTTCATTGCAAATCAATTTTTAAATTATTTTTCTTTATAAAATGACCAAAATACCCCCTTCCCATCCATTATCCCAACAACAAAAGCTTCGTGATTATCACAACGACAAAAGCTTCGTGCTCTCGCCTCCGATGCTCCAAATCTATAATCCGAATCCAATCCCATTCCCCAAATCCCTAATTCGTTACCATGTAATAAAATGCTTTAACAATGATCTATCAACTTTAGAGCATATCATCAACTATCCCTAGATAAATTCGTGCATGATTCCGTCGGTTTTTGACGACGCTGTTGCTCTGGCCCCTATCAACTCCCAGTTCTCAGTACTGTTTTTACTGCACGAGCATTCGCTCGCGTGGCAGGGGAGCAGTAGAAAGGAATTTACTCCTACAGTAACCACTGCTCGTGTTGCACTGTTGCTTTCTTCTGCAGCTGAGCCTGAGAGAGGGAAATGTTTACTAATACTATTTTAGGGGTGTTTATGATAGCTTTGGTTTATATCTTTTTTTTAATGTAGCTGAGTTAGTTTATTTGGTATAATTAAATTTAAAAATAGAAAAAATATGTTAACCCATCACAGACAATGTAAAGGAATACGAGAAAAAAAAAGAAAAGACAAAAAAGCCCCCCAAAAAAAGAAAGAAAAAGACGAAATTAATGAATAGTGAAAAAAAAGTAGAAACCAGAAGTCAGAAACTAAATTGAGCGGTGCCATACAATGCTGAGCTTGAGAGAGGGAATGTTTACTGGTACCGTTTTACAATGCTGCGCGAGTAAGGACATGTTCCTTTTGATTTTGTTTATGCTTTGGTTTTTACTTCTACAGAGTAAAAAAATCCAAACCTCAAAACAACTGTTTCTTGAAGCAGATTTTTCAACTAGCTTTTGAGAACAAAATCGTGTGCATTATCCATATCGACATCTTTGTCGTCCGCTGCCATATTAAAAATACAAACAAAACCATTAGCTATAACTAAAAGCCATCAAACATAGGGAAAAAACCCTAACTGTCCTACTCTTAGATTTTGTAGATAGTTTGACACCATTTTTCTCTACCTATGTGTTACTTATGAATGGTACGAAAGTACTTTATTTTATCTAGCTCTTAGGAACTCCTTTCAATTTCTAACTCAAAAATTAAGTGATTGATTATCTGTCTGTTGGTGTCATTGCGATTGTCACGATGAGTACAATGATTGAAAACCAATATTGGTTATCTTATATAAGATATTTTACTTATAAATTTTGAAGCCATATGAACGTAAATAGGCCGCATCAATACTGGCCTACCAAGTATAGGTATACTACAAACCATGCATGTGTTTCTCGGATGGTAGAATACACAAACTGTCATGCTAGCCATGTAGCGTACTAATAAAAATTTATGGAATTGCTATATATATTAATAATATGTTCACAAATATTTAAAATTTATTTTTCAATGTTTGTATTTGTTATCATTATCACTCTATGAAATAAGTTGTTTTCATAATTAACGACATATGTAGAGTGGCAAATTAATTGAAAAGAAAGCCCAACTATATAGAAGCATTAAGTACCATATGAATACAATATTTCATAATGCATGATTTTCTCAATGGTGACATTCGATTAGACGATAATTGTTTAAGGGCCGTCCTTTCACTCCATCTTTAAGCATCAACTGCATGTGCATCCTCAATATAAATTGCTCCGCCGCTGAGCAGCAAACCTTATTCTAATAAATATTTTAATTCTATATTGTGTAATTCCAGTTGTATTGCATGTGGCATCTTTTTTATGCAAAGCTACCTCCCTTATATTATTAATTACGTACTTATTACGTCACTTAGATCTCACAACTCCTTTTCTCACGTACAATTTGCTCGTTCTTGAATCTTGGCAGAGCTGGCTCATTGTTACATAGTTCAATATTTTTATGAGTTAAGCAATTTGTGTCCACGAGATTCCGTGAGGGCAAGTTGACGTGTACTAATACCTTAGAATATCGCCACAGAATACTCGTATAAAAAAAGGTCGGAAAAGAACATTATCACAAGTAAACACAGGGTGTGAGCCAATAATATACTGGTCGCCCAAGTACTTGGGCAGTATTAAAAACACCAGCCATTTCATGTGCAAATTAATTAAGGATCTTTGGGCGGCAGGTTGGCACTAGCATGCAACAATATGGGAGGTCATGCTTCAAATTTCAATTAGCAAATGAATTATGTGGAATTAGCAAATTTCAAATATCACAGATGGTTTTTTCTTTGAATCATCTGTGAAGTATTACAGACAAACCGTTTGTGATAATTAAGACATCACAGACTGTTTGTATTAAAAAACCATCTGTGTTAATTCTACTATATTAATTGCACGTAAACATGTCGACCATCTGTCTTAAATTCCAGATCTAGGCTGCTGCTTTGAGCTGGAGACGAGGCTTTGAGGCCATTTGGTGAAAGAAGACTATTTGGCAAGAGTGATTGAAGATCCATCAAATTTTTGACTACCTATGGTTAGAAAATTATTCCTAGTTGCATTATAATTTAGATCTAACTTTTGGTGATAGAAGAATTGAAGATGGTTTAGATCTAGCTAACTTGATGTGGAGAAAAGATTCTTTACATCAATATGGTTTAGGGTTCAAATTTTAGTTAAGTTATAGTCTATTTCTACTTGGTCATACATGTCAGTGCCTGTCATGTGGGCCAAATTAGTCAAAATAGTTTGTTATAATTGGTTCTAGGGAAAATAGCTTTTGTGTTAAGCAAAGCCTCAATGCATGTGGTATACATCTAGTATACTAATTAATTAATTTAATATTTAATACTAAATTGTTATATATATATGTAACGTAGGACCGAAACTGGATGTACGCTGAGAACCATATGAGTGAAGAATACATTAATGACGTGTCTGCTTTTACAAGAGCTACCAATGAAGATGTGTTGAATAAGGAAGTGAAATATATGTATTGTCCATATATTGACTGCGAGAATCTAAAGATGTTTAAAAATCGAACGTAGATTGAAGCGTACTTGATTCGAAAGGGTTTCAAAAAGAGCTATGCGCGTTAGACCAGTCGTGATGAAGAGCAGATTACACAGGAGGGTAGTGATAATGATATCACCAGTGAAGTCAATGATATACCGCTGGATAATATCGATTGTGGTTTCAATTTGGATAGGTTGCACGATGACAATCTTGATTAGATACTTTGTAATACAGAAGGAAACTATATTGAGAGAGAGTATGTTAAATTCTGAGGATTGATAGAGGACTCGGAAAAACATTTATTCACGTTCTGCAAGTCAATGTACACAAGGTTGTTAGCCGTGTTTAAACTGCTGAAATTGAAGACAAGCAATAGTTGGTCTGACAAGAGTTTCACGGCGCTACTAGTCATTTTAGTAGATATGCTTCCGAAGGGAAATGAGTTGTCTAAAACCACCTATAAAGTCAAGAAAGTTCTTTGTCCATTCGGGATAGAAGTAGAAAAAATATATGCATGTCCGAACAACTATATCATTTACTATAAAGAGTATGCAAATATGCATGTATATCCGGTGTGCAACATATCCCGATACAAGTATAAGAATCAATCAGATGACGGCGAAGGAATAGATGTGAAGAAAGGATCTCCTGCTAAGGTGGTATGGTATCTTTTTGTAATTCTCCGTTTGAAGCGGTTTTTTGTGAATCTAAAGGAGGCAAAACGGCTGCCTTGGTACTCAGGGGAGCGCAAGAAGGATGAAATACTAAGACACCTTGCTGATTCCGCCTGGTGGAGAAATATCGATAGGAGGTTTGCAGACTTCGCTGTAAAACTAAGGAATATAAGATTTGGATTAAGTATAGATGTAATGAATCCTTTCAATAACATAAGCAGCCGACATAGTTCTTAGCCCGTGGCTCTCTACATCTACAACCTTTCTTCTTGGTTTTATATGAAGCAGAAGTATATTTTGCTGTTAATACTTATCCAAGGGTCAAAGTAACCTGAGAATGATATTGATGTGTACCTAACACCGTTAGTAGAAGATCTAAAAGTACTGTGGACCAAAGAGATACAGGTATGAAATGCGTACAAACAAGAGAACTTCACTTTACGCTCCTTATTGTTCTACACCATAAATGATTGTCCTACCCTTACTGACCTGTTGGGCTAGAGTACAAAAGGAGTCAAAACATATACTCACTGCAAGAAAGATTTTATATTTATACCCTATAACTAAGCGTAAGTGCTGCACTAGTGGCTATACTTGTTGATTTGTACTTTATAAGAAACATGAAATTAAGTTTAATGACCATGACAACATACCTGTGTAGGTTCCACTAGATTCTAATTATAATTATATCAAAATAGAATAAGATAATATATCTTAATTCTCTAAAGAAGAACATAACCAACTTTACAATTGTTCGATGATTAATCGATAGGTAAACACATTTCTTCCATAGATAACTCTATTGTAGTATTTTCTTCCTACCCAATGACTAAAGCTAAAGATTAATGTGTATTAAGGCTAACTTTCTAGAATCACGTAGATCGTTCGCCACGTACATTGCAGAGGTACAGAAATCCAAGGGAGGGATCAACGCCCTACGACACGATCTAGATTTTCTGGTATTTGCTAGTACACATTAATCATATATATATAACACTTCTCAAATTAACAAATTCTATTTTTGTAGTACCACCAGTAGCCGCCAGGCAACACCTGTAGATTCTATGTTTGCTGCCACATGCAACTACTCCTCAATTCCTCGAAGATCAATAATCCTCAGATTTGTCAATCTTACAATAATTATTTTATACTTATCAAGTTATATATGTATGCACAATATTGATATTTCTACCGACAGGTTGCGTCCATCGCAACTGCATTGGAACAGACTGATCTCGCAAAAATTCGAGGAGAGCGTACGTACTCCTTGATGTCTAAAGTCATAAAATCATATAGGAAGTTTCACAATATAGAATGAATTTGATTGGGATAAGATTGACCTTAATTGTATATGTGTATATTTGTTAATTGATAATTTAGTTTATTTCAGTTAATTGATTTGTAAAATGGATGTTTTCGTTTTTGAAATGAATGAATGTGAATTGGATGTATACTATGTTAATTTGCTTGTTTTAGAGGGTATGACTAGCATTTCTTGAAGCTAGCCAACAAACAGAAATAGATTTAGAAATAGAAATAAATATCATAGACGGTTTCAACTACAAACCGTCTGTGATATTGAACTATCACAGACGGTTTTCAGTTGAAACCGCTTGTGATATCTATTTCAACTACAAACCATCTGTGATAGTTCGATATCATAGACGTTTTATAGTTGAAATCATCTGTGATACTTATATATCACAGACGATTTCTACTGAAAACCGTCTGTGATAGTCAACTATTACAAGTGGTTTATTGTTGAAATCGTCTGTGATAGTTGCATCACAGATTATTCGAAAGTTGTCTGTGATGATCTCATATCATTACTGACCTATAGATTTAGACAGCTTATAAAACCATCTATGATAACATTTTTAAACCGTCTGTGATAACTTTTTCTGTAGTAGTATACAATAGGCGAAAAAGAAATACCTGGTCGATTGATTGCTATCCTACCACGGGCAGTTGTTGCATAATTGCACCATTTTGTCGTCGCAATGGTCCAACAAATATACACGCATCGAAAATTGATTCCTCACGTCTATATAGAAATATATAGAAGGCTAATTAAATTTATCGCAAGTCTGTTCTTGCGCTCACTTATTATAGTATTTCCAATAAACTGAGCATGCATTGCTAAGATCAAACTCCATCGGTTAACTGTGACGAACTCACATCCGATGACTATAGACGCGAAATAGGAAAAACCAAAAGATGGCTAGAAACTAACCTTACAAGTACCTAAAACTAAGGGTGGATCTTTTTCGACTGTGACTGATGATTTATGATTGTGATTGATGACCTTTAAACTTAGCACGAGTATTTATACGAATATATCAAACATCGATAAGTTAATAAACTGCTTCAAAAAGGTTAAGCCTTTTGGACAGAGGCTTTTCTTTTTTATGCCGATGATCCGGGTGTGGTGGTGTTGGGATCGTGGAGGGGAAGATGACCGTGGAGGAGAGGCAGGGGAAGGTGAACGGGCATGGGAGCAGGGACCAGTTCCCCGTCGGCATACGCGTGCTCGCCGTCGACGACGACCCCGCCTGCCTCAAGGTCCTGGAGAACCTCTTGCTTCGGTGTCAGTATCATGGTATAGTAAGTTCCCTCTCTCCCCCGTATTTTAGGATTTGTACTGCTCTGAACAAAATTGTTGCCTCAGTACTGCTGTAATATTGAGTTTTTTTTCTCTTGATTTATTTTTCGTTGTTTGCGTGATGATATAGCAAAATTTAATCTCTTGAAAATGGAAATTTTCCAATGCTCCCTTGTCCCACAGGGTCCGATGACTTATGAAGCTGGACTCATGAACTCGAAAAACTTAAGAGGAGATTCTGGGATCAAAACATATGGTTGGAACCTGGAACTACGAGACTCACAAAAACAAAAAAGGATACCAAGTACACGATGGGGGTCATCAACTCAAGAGGAGCGAAGCATATGTCATATAAGCCCATATGATGCTCTTCCCCAGCAAAACTATTGCCTTTGTTCCGTGCATCTCGTCGCCTTAGAACAATTTGAAGAGGATGCCACCGTGGGTGGCGAAGAAGGGGGCGAACACGAGGGATTCGACCGCCATGAGCTTGATAAGGATGTTGAGGGAGGGGCCTGAGGTGTCCTTGAGAGGATCTCCAATGGTGTCACCAATGACGGCCGCCTTGTGGGGGTCAGAGCCTTTCGGACCAAGGGTCCTGGCGTGCTCTGAAGCTCCAGCCTGAGTAGATCAAAGATCACAAGGCTTAGTAAGGTTTTATGCATATTTACACAAAAATATGGTTGTCTGTAAAGATCTGCATGTAACATTACCTCAATGTACTTCTTGGCATTGTCCCAGGCACCGCCAGTGTTGGATGCAGATATGGCAATCTGAAAACAGCGAAACAGATTAGTAAGGGGGGGAAACTTGGGGTTCAATGGTGATCCTAGATTGCGAAAGAACTATGCCAAACCTGAACGCCAGAGACAAGAGCACCGGCAAGGACTCCAGAGAGGGTCTCCACGCCAAACAAAATCCCAACAATGAGAGGGGTCAGCATAACAAGAGCACCAGGGGGGATCATCTCCTTGATGGATGCATCGGTGGAGATCTTGACACAAGTTGTGTAGTCGGGCCTAGTGGTGCCCTCCATGAGTCCCGGGATGGTGTTGAACTGCCGGCGGACTTCCTCCACCATCTTGAGTGCCGCACTGCCTACACTCTTCATAGTCATTGCTGAGAACCAGTATGGGAGCATAGCACCAACAATAAGTCCGATGAACACTTTAGGTGTCAGAACATCAACAGTGGAGATAGCAGCACGGCTCACAAAGGCACCGAAAAGTGCAAGTGACACCAAGGCTGCAGAGCCAATGGCAAAACCCTGAAAATACAAAATCATGAGATACTTTTTCTTGAGGAAATTAATTACACTGAAGGTGGTATAAAATGATCTAATTAGAAAAGAATGCACTTTGTAGGCATATTCAATCTCAAGATGATCTAATTAGAAAAGAATGCACTTTGTAGGCATATTGAAATATTGAATCTCTTAAGCAAAGAACATGTGGTATAATTTTCAACTACGTGCAGACCCTAAATTGCATTTACTCGTGGAAACACAAGGAAGAATCAACAACTTATAGGGTGCAGCACCATGAAATTGAAATATGGGATGAGTACGCAGATGTGTACCTTTCCAATTGCAGCAGTTGTGTTTCCTGCAGCATCCAAAGCATCAGTTCTCTCACGAATTCTATGGCTCATGCCAGCCATTTCAGCAATTCCTCCAGCATTGTCACTGATGGGGCCATAGGCATCAATAGCAAGACCTGTGGCGATCGTGCTCAGCATTCCAAGGGCAGCCACAGCAACACCATACATGGCAGCAAGGCTGAAGCTGAGGAAAATACTAACAGCAATAGCAAAAATAGGGATGATGACTGATTTGTAACCCAAAGCAAGCCCAAAAATGACATTAGTGGCAGCTCCAGTTCTGCAGGAATCAGCAACATCTTGTACAGGGCTGAAAGGATAAATAGCAAAGATGTCAGGTTGGAACCAAACATAAAGGGACCACCACCATCACCGACAAGCAAAATTGTAATACCTGTATGCATTGCTTGTGTAGTACTCAGTAACAAAGCCAATGATTAGGCCCGCCCAAAGACCAACCGCCACACATAAGAACAGTTGCCTGATAAATTTACAGCAGAATGAGATTGTGGTATAACATTATAAACGGAAAATGAAAGTTTAGTGGTCAATCCAAAAATGGCATACCAGCTTTGCACTGTCTTCTGGGCACCGAAGTTAAAGATGGTGAAGGTGTATGGAAGGCCTAACCAACTGGCGAGTGCAATGCCAACAGTCATAACAGCAGTGGAAATTATAAGTTGTTTCTTGAGAGCAGGCTCTATTTCACTCACAACCTTTATCTCAAAGAAATCAGTGGCAAACAAGGTGGTTATGAGACATGCTATAATACCCACAGAGCTAACAAGAAGGGGGTACACCATAGGAGTAAATTGATGGTTGATTCCGAAAGAAGAGATCGAGGCCACAACAAGAGCAGCGCATGAAGATTCAGCGTATGAGCCAAAGAGATCTGATCCCATTCCAGCAATATCTCCAACATTGTCACCAACATTGTCTGCAATGACCTGCACGTAGAACAAAAGGTCATTCTTATAACCTGGTTTAGGCACCAATTTAATATCACCTCTTGCAGAATGTAATGCTACATGCTATGGTCAAAGACAAATTTAACCACTAAGCAATTTCAGCATAGTGACAGTTTCTAATAGCACTTAAGAATTGGAAGTCCTCAGAATTCAAGTGAAAGATATCTTACAGCTGGGTTTCTTGGGTCATCCTCAGGAATGTTCCTTTCCACCTTCCCAACAAGGTCAGCACCAACATCAGCAGCCTTAGTATAAATACCACCACCTACACGGCCAAAAAGAGCCATAGAAGAACCGCCAAGGCCATAACCAGTAATAGCCTCAAAAAGACCTTCCCAGTCATCACCATAATAGATTCCAAACAAGTTGATAGCAATGTAAAGAACCAAAAGACCACTGGCAGCAAGCAGGAAGCCCATAACAGCACCAGATCGGAAAGCAGTAATAAATGCCTTCCCAACACCCTTCCTGGCCTCTAGAGTTGTGCGAGCATTTGCATAAGTTGCAATCTTCATTCCAAGAAAACCAGACACCAGAGAGGTGACTGCACCAAGCACAAAAGCTATAGTGCTGAAGATGGCATTAGCAAGGGCAGGTTTGCAGGTCTTGCCCTTGCTGTAGTGGCAAGGCTGGCTCTTTGTGCTGAAGCCCTCAACAGACCCAAGGAAGAGGAATATAAGGATTGCAAAAATGCCCATGAATAATCCAACATACTTGTACTCAGTGAAAAGGAAAGATGTTGCTCCTATTCACAACAACACAAGAAAAAAGATGGCAAGTCAATTTAGTTGCAGACTATGTATTCATGCTTGCGAAGTAAAAGCTTGAACTGAACAAAGTATGTCAAAGAACAATAATATCAACACTGAAAAGTAACAAGGAAAAATCAGGGATGATGACCTATTGATCTCCAAACACTTCTGAAATGAAAGAGCACTTCCATGTGCATCAACAATATTTGTTCATGAAAATTTTGCAACGCCCACTAACAAGTAGGCCCAAATGGGCATGGAACTGGCTCATCAATGAGCATTCCAAAATTTGTGCAAACATGTTCTTCCATATGAGACAAACGGTACTAACTACTTTAACCATCCAACTAACAAGACAACTGATTTATTTGAGCTACTTTTACATACTATCGATACCAGCGCACCATTTCCGGCTGATTTGCAGAATCACAAGGAAATATGGAGTAACTTAGCAGACAATTTGGTGAATTCGAATCCAGGTTGATCAAGAAAAAAAACTCTGTTAAATCATTTTATGACTCATGAGAAAGCAGTAATTAGGTACTCGATCCGACCTATAGCAAATATAGTTAATTTATCCATCCAAAATAATTCAATTTAACACTACTTTTTTTAGTTGATTCAATTTAACACATCCTTTCTCCCCTAAAACCGTGCCTCCTACTAACTCCTCCCAATACTAACTGTAGAGAAATATCCCTCTCATGCCGCCATGGTTGACTCCAGCGACTCATTTTAATAATCTTAGACATATTCTTTCACTAAGTACGTTTATTGTCATGAATATTATAGCTTTGCATTATATATTGTTATATTCTTTATATGAATGGCTCGGGTGGTGAAAACACCCTTATTAGGAAAAAATGCATATATTGTGTATTGCTGGTGCAAATTTTTTTGTGGCCATTTCGACACATCGATCCATCTTGGGTACAACTATTTTGCATTTAAAGTCATTCCAATTTTTCTGCAGATCATCACATTTTTATATTTTCAGCGCCAAATTTCATGACAGCCCCCCGCGATAGCTAAATTGAAATATCAACTTTTGATGTTGTCACAGTCAGAAACACCACCAAGGACATGTGTCAACATCAAACCAATGAGAGCACATCAACACAGAGCTACGGACAAATGGTAAACAAAGAAGGCCGTCTAAAAAGAAAATTATTTGGTTGGTCAAATGAGAACCAATGGAAACTTATCCATCAAGTCCATCCAGAAAACTACACCATGATGCAGCCAAATGGCACTGCAATAAGAGCCAACCAAATCTAATCCACTGAACTTACTAACCGTCAAAACTACAAGGAACTGAAGTGTCCTATATTAACTCAGGCTATTTAAAGGAACTCCAAGCAATTAGGCAGTGAAAGTGCCAAAAATATTTGGTAGTTCCAATAAGTTTAGAGCACTGCAATAGCAATAGCATGACCTCTGTCTATGGTGATTGGTGAGTCCTGTAAAGCCAAACATATGCCAGTCACTAATGTGGAGGAACTCCATCATCTAACCAAGCAGTCACATCCACACAGGACATCGCAATCAAACCACACACACCCAGTGTGCCCAGATTTTGTTAGAGATGAATACCGTTGGGTGACTTGGGTCCATCACTCAGCAAAATAGCAGGTACCACATGTTTTTAGTTATGTTCATACAAATGCATAAAGAACTTAACAGTAACATGATCTTACAACTAACAAATACCACTGCCAAATTAAATCTGAAATGCTACTGGCACCCACCACAAGCCAAACTACTTCACTTGCAGGCATCTTCCGGACTGCAACAACTCTTTGCATGGGTGCCTTACATGAAGCACCAACGGGTCACAGTACACATCATGCCAAGATTTCAATTAATTCGATGAAATTACTAAAGCAGTGCAAATGTGGTTCCCAAGAGATGGGTTCTTGTCCGACTACAGTAATGCAGGCTCCAGAAATTGTGTTACCTTATCAAAGTAGGGAGCAGTGAAGAGTGAGGAGCGCGTGCTGCAAGAACTTATCTCTTTATCTGTTACCCCACTTCTGGGCTTTCTCAGATTGCAAATAGCTTATCCCTTTATCTCTTACCCCACAGGCAGCTCCTGATCTATTACCACCAGTTTGACCAAGAACTCCACAATCCTAACCAGGGGTGGAGCCAAAATTTTGTCATTTCGCCGGGGTCCTACTACTACAATCCTATCATAATACATACGCTTGGAACTAAAATAAAGATTTTCTTACAAAGAAACTCTTTTATATCTCGTGATAATCGGAGCTCAGACTTTCATAATAGTATAGCAACCAAATACAAATAGTGATCATTGTAATGGAGTTTGATGCATACTTACACTTCAGTCACCCGACACCACTGTTTGTGCATACATACATATTTACATGTCACTGAATCGATCGACGGCGAGACAAAAACTAGATATGTTATCATATCCTAAACGAATAGAGAGAAAACATTGTGCACTTGTGTTGTTATGCGGTACAAATTAGACGTGATGAAAACTTGAAGTGTTTGGTAAAAAATAAATAAATTCTGGACATGGGCTCATGAACCATGAATTAACTCATGTGCTTTTTAAGCTCACACAAACTTCCACTTAGGAGCTAATGCTAACCAAGTTCTAATATGGCATCCTAGTTATAGCTTTACAGACACCCCCACCCACACACATACTCTCGATGACATCTAGGTAGGTTAGAATCAACTGGGTTTGCAATGGATTAGGATAATTAACAATACTTAGATCACGGTAAACTGAAAACTTACTGTAATCTCTGCTGCATAAAGTAGCAACAGCAAATAGTTCGTGGTCTAGATCCAACTAGTGTGGAATAGTGATGTAATATTAACCACCCAGAGGTCCCAGACATGAAGGCAAAACCCATAAATAACTCCAGAGAAGGACTGTATAAAAAGCGATGCCTTTAATTGTCACGTACAAACCGAGCAATCTGCTGCTCCATCAAAGTTAGTTCGATTAAAAGAAGCTCCTTTTTAACCCAAATTAGCTTGCAAATGCATAAAATTTCATATATAATCGAATAAAACAAAAAATGAATCATTGATGTTGTTTATCCCTTAAAACATCACATGGCAAGCAAACAAAAACCAACTACAACGTAAACAAAGCAACCTCAAAAAATCAGTTCGATTAAAAGAAACGCTTGAGAGATTTCATGTTCTTTCTAATAATAAAAGAAAGGAATTCCCGTATTTCTTTCCTCGAAACATCACCCCGAAGCAAACGAAAACCACTCGACAAAGAACAGCAATTCGCGCCAAAAAACACTAAGCAAACCACGTAAAAATCCAATCATTTCTCAACAAAACTCAACCAAAAAAGGATAAGATCTATATAACTGAAGCACCTTGCAGTCCCTCACCCACCTCACCCGCGCGCGCGCGCTCGCGAATATAGACTCACACAGCTCTGAGCCTCTCACCTTCGGAGATGGCGCTCTGGATCTCCGCGCACTTGACGACGATGTTGTGGTCGTTGAGCCCCTCCTCCTCCTCGATGAGGTAGTCGCTCGCGCCGCTCTTCCCGGCGCCGGCGCCGCCCTCCGCGCGCCGCTCCGGCGAGAGCCTCACCTTCGAGACCAGCACCCACTGCAGCACCGCGAAAGCGATGCCCACGGCCGCCGCGACAGGGATGACCACCAACGTCGCCAGCTCCGGCAGGATCGCCGCCGCAGCCATCGCCGGAGACTCCTCCTTCACGTAGGGTTTCGTTACTCAAAGCTTTTTTTTATCGCTCGAATTATATGAAAATTTTTCCCCTCGAACCAGAGAGAAAGAGATGGATACGAAGGGAGAAGAGGAGAGTCGCGGCCTTATAAAGCAGGGGAATATTTCATCGTTCATACGATTTACGGGTGGGTCTTTTTCCACTTTTACTTTACTACAGTAATCAGTTATTAAATAATGTATTTTTAAAAATAGAATCAATAATTAGATTATAGTATACACTATACTGAGCTCAATGTTATCAGTCAAAATTATATATGATTTTTTCTATTTGTACTATCTTTTATGAATAGTTAGAATTTAAAAACAATAAGCTAAAAATCAAAGTCACATTCAAAATACCCACCTTTATTTTGTAGACATAAAAATCCAAGAGCCCATATATTAATAAGATATTAGCGGTAAATTCTAAGTATACATCTTTTTATGATGACAAATGATATTTTATTTTCTATCGAAGAAATCAAAATTGCAATTCGGGATGCCAGCATCCGCCGTCCAATCTCAACCCGTGCACTTTTCACGGCCGTTCGATCTGCATGTGTTGTTTCTTTGTAATGAGAATTAATAAAGATTTTTTAGGAAATGCAGAAGATTTGCACTCAAACTTTGCTACGAATAAAACGGTAAATGTATTAAGATTCATTTGACATTTTTGGGCTTTCGCTTTAGATTATAGTGATTTATCATGTCAAGCTTAGATGCCATCAAAATTAAAGTACGGTCGTTTATTTCTTCCACGAATTAACATCTATAACATCCCTACCACTTATTTGTGGCACAAAACACTTCACATTTCTCACGAAGGATTTGTCCCACTTTCGAAGTATATTCCGATGATATTCCGGACTAGGTAGTTGGACGCTAGGATTCCAATTTATCTTCCTTTTATCACATTTTTTCTTTGCTTTATTACTCGGATGTAATTACACCTACTTCTAATATACCATCTAAACAAACTTTAAATACTCATTTATCATTTTAGGTATACTCATATACTAAATATAAGATATTCCAATATGATCCACATGAAAAAATTACAAAAGAGTCTATAATTTTTAGTATATTTTATAAATACCTTTATATACGCATATAAAAAGGAGTATATCTAAAAAAATATACATACTACCTCTGAAAAATTGTTCATACCATCTAGATGATCTTAAATAACCATATCTCTCAGTTACGTGAGATACTCACTACGTTGTAAGATACGATATAGGGTATATTACACTCGAGTGTACAAAAGAGGTTTATATATATATATGTCGATCTCATACCGTAAGTGTACATAAAGAGGTATTTATATATATATGATCATCCTGAATAAAAAGTGGTATGAGACATACTCCCTTCAATATGGATTTTCGATCAAGTATCTTATAATTAGTATCTGAGTATATCGTAATTACATCCGAGTGTAGAAAGTATTATATATATATATATATGATCATGGACGATGCCCGTTTCTGTTTTATATGATCAACGTCGCACACTGAATGCAAAGCAGACATGAAAGGCCAAATTGTCCTTCATCTTGTTGAGGAACCCTCGTTGGCGACCAGTCCGAGCAATTCCTCTGCTTAGAACAAGAACGAATCAATCACAGAAACACAGAATAATAGATTGAATACACAGAGAGAGGTAGAGAGTAGTCTTTTTTTATTGCTTCAATTCAATGGGGTACAAAATCAGCCATATGGCTCTCTATTTATAGAGGGGTGGAGAGGTGCCCACTATGGATAAGGACTCGTTTAAACGAAGAGGATCCGTTTAAACGGGAATCCTTATCTCTAGTTTCCCAATACTCCCCCTTGGGCACTCATCCGACATACTCATGCCTCATTAAAACTCCATAAAAACCCAGTGGGAAAAATTTGAAGAAAGAGTACATGATGCATGTTATGCTGCGATGCACGAATTGCCTCATTAAAAACCTTGGTCGAGAAACTTCAGGAAAACTCGTTAAGGGAAAAAGAGTACAATTCACCCAACTTCATTTAGTCTTCAGGACTTTTATTCTTTGGGTACTTGATCTTCAGGATCAAGATTTACTAACGGGCTTAAGAGAATTCTCCCCCTGAATTCTGCACTTCTCTAAATCTCATCATACCGATCCCTCGCACACATCTTTCAAAGCTAGATGCGGGGAGTGACTTTGTGAATAAATCTGCAAGATTTTCATAAGACTTAGTATGCAGTACTTTAATCTCGTCCATCTTTTGCAATTCATGAGCATAGAAAAACTTGGGGTTGATATGCTTTGTGAGATAACTCTTCACATAGCCCGTTTGTACTTGTGCAACGCAAGCGGCATTATCTTCATAGATAATTGTAGGGGTTTGCACAATGTTCATCCCACATGACTGCTGGATGTGGTGAATCATTCGGCGTAGCCAAGCGCATTCACGTGCGGCTTCATACAGCGCTATTATTTCTGAGTGGTTCGTCGAGATAGCTACAAGGCTTTACTTAGACGATTTTCAGGAAATTGCAGTTCCACTACATAGGAATACATAGCCTATTTGTGACTTTGCGGTATACGGGTCGACAGTACCAAAGATTCGCATAGCCAATCAAGTTCGAGATCTTGATTCTTTCGTCAGAAACAATCCAAGGTCCTTGCTTCATTGGAGATATCGGAAGATGTCCTTTATGCCCGCCAATGCCTTTTGGTGGGCTCGCACTATACCTTGCTACAATGAGTTCACGCAAAGGCAATATCCGGTCTAGTGCAGTTTGTTAAGTACATGAGTGCTCCAACCGCACTCAAGTATGGGAATTCGGTCCTAGGACTTTCTTCTCCTCTTCCCTAGGTCGGAAAGGATCTTTTCATCAGTAAAGATCTCCGATCATCGGTACTTTTGATAGGAATGCTTTCTCAAAGCCGAATCTTTCTAGCACCTTCAGGTGTAGGTCGACCGATGTACTAATACTCCTCCGTGGACATGCTCAAGCTGCAGGCCTAAGCGTAACTTGGTCTTACCCAAGTCTTTCATTTCAAACTCGACTCCAAGTAGGAGCTTGCTTCTTTTATATCTTCCATCATCCCGATGATATTCGGATCATCTACATACACCGAGATTATACGTAATCCATTTCGGGATCGTCAGATAAATACACAAGGACGCTCTTCATTGTTCATGTAGCCTTTCTTGCAGAAAGTCGCTAAGCGATTATACCACATTCTCGCTAGATTGCTTCACCTATACAGGACTTTCTAAGCTTCACACTGCATGATTTCTATTTGCTCTGTCTTGGTTGGGAGAGGAATTCCTTCAGGACTTTCATATAAATCTCCAATCCAAGTTACCATAAAGGTATGCAATCACAACATCCATCAATTTCATTTCTAAATTCAAGTTCATCGCCATTGAGATCAAATATGTAAAGGTAATTCCACTCATGATCTGGGAGTAGGTTTCTTCATAATCAATCGCAGGATGTTGAGTGAAACCTTGTGCTACCGACCTTGCTTTGTATCTTACTACTTGTTTCTTTCATTCCTCTTTCGAACAAATACCCACTTGTGCCCTACAGGTTGCACATAGGGAGGAGTGCGGCATACGGGTCCAAACACTTCTCTTTTGTTCAGAGATAGCAATTCAGTTGCTATTGCCTTCTTCCAATCTTCCCAATCTGATCTTTTCTTACATTCAAATGAGCGATGCGGGCTCGGATCAAGATCAATGATTGTGGCAATTTTTTATGGTAGATATCAACACCGGCCGTTGTCCTGCTCAGGACTCTCCGTGTGTACATAATTTATAACTATTTCTTCATGAGTTGCTTCTTCCGAGCTTCATCTTGCTAATCGCTTCTTTCTATTGCGCGTGGCAAGTCTCTTTAGTTGTTCGTTCGGCGTGTGCGCGCACATCCATGCCGATGGGGATATTCAGATCCTGTGATGTCCTTTTCAACAGTGTCATACTTGTGCCAGTCTCAACCGCCCCTTCTCATTCTCGGGGACTTGATCGGCTATGATAAGTCCATCTTATCCTTTTTCACCAGCGCCCCTGTTACTTAGGATTCAAGGAGCCGAGTTCTCGCCCTCCTTTTTTTTTCGAGGCCTCTGGACAAAATTGGGGATACCTTCTACTTTCTTTGGTATTTCAACCCTCCGGCAAAGGCGTGGCAGCACATGCGACTTAGTCACGCTCTTCAAATCACTAAAGTGATTAGGCAAATGATTCGCTAATGCTTACAAATCAATTGTCTTCGTGACTTCTATTGTCTTCTGACTTCTCTTGTCTTCGAACTTCTATTTGATTTACTAGTGCGTGGGTCATGTGCAGAATTCTCGTGGCTTCCCACGTAATTTTCCGACATTTTTCATGAAAGGGTTGATTTCCTCCCCCTAATGTCGGGAAATTATCCTCATCAAAAATGCAATCAGCGAAGCGGGCGGTATGCAAATCTCCCGACATAGTTTCCAAATACCTGATTATGGATGCAGTCTCACAACCAATGTATATCCCAGTCTTACGGAGAGGGCCCATTGCAGTTCGCTGCGGAGGGGGTATAGGTACATAAACCTTGCATCCAAGCCTCCTGAGATGAGAAATTTTCAGTGGTGACCCTTGCGCTAGTTGTATAGGTGAATGGATGTTGTAGACCGAAGGTCTAAAATTGATGAGATTCGCTGTATGTAGGACTGCATGTCCCCAACATGTAGCTGGCAATAAATTTAATTCTCTTGATCAATGCCTCTGCCAAACCATTCTGGGTATGGACATGCGATGCATCAATGCTCAATCGCTATCCCCATCGCCATGCAAGATCATCAAATGCCTTTGAAGTAAATTCTCCGCATTTTCCATTCTAATGGACTTGATGCGATGATCAGGGAACACATTTCTGATGCGAATGATCTGCGAGATCAATTTGGCGAAAACATGGTTTCTTGTGGATAATAAACCCACATATGACCACTTTGAAGAAGCATTAATGAGCACCATGAAATACCTAAATGGTCCCGAGATGGGCTGAATAGGATCGCAAATGTCTCCTCGGATGTTAAATGCAGAGACTTCATCCTTCACTTCGTGAGTGGAGGGTCTAGTAATTAATTTCCGTGGCACATGCAGGGCACACAAAATCTTGATGATTGGAAAATTCTTCACATTAATATTATGCCCGTGAGAATTGTTAATTATATTTCTCATCATCCTAAGACTGGTGGCCTAATCTGTCATGCCGAGACGTAATAGGTCGAGCTTCGAATATTGTCTTCATAATAAAGGTACATCGCAGCGCCTTTAATGTTGGTATAATATAGCCACACGTGTTCATGCCATTATAAACTGAATAAATGAATGAATTATTTCAAAATCATCCAACCATTACGAAGACAAAAATAAAGTACCATCCATGCAAGATCTAACTTGTCCATTTAATGCAAAATAAATGACAATTAATGTCTCATGCATTCGTGCATCGACGGAATCAACTAGAAAGTCATTGACTTCTTCGCTATGTTTTCAGGAGTGATGTTCTCTTCGAGAGAAATCATGGAGGTGGTCGCCTAGGTCGTAAGGTCTTCTGTGCTGGAATGGACTCAACTTCCATCATTTCTGGCAACTGCTCAATATGCTCCCCCTCGACTACTGCAAAGTGAGCTTCAGGCTGCCCTTTGCCATTTTTCTTCTGGGCTTGGTGGGCATTAATGACATGTTGCGCGCTTACGCATCCGCGACCAATGCCCCACTTGCCACACTTGAAGCAACCTTGGTTCTCGCTGGCCATAGGTTTTACCACTCTCCTTAGCCCTTTTGTCATTTGGAGTATCTGACTTGCCTTTCTGGGCAACGGTCTAACCCTTCTTCCCCCTTCTTTTCATCAAGGGATTTCGCACCTTGTAGCTCTCAGCATTGGCTTCACAGCCAGCGGAGCTCCCCAATGGCTGAGTGACGTAATTCTTGCGGAGAAGTTCGTCCTGAGCCTCCGCTACCGCATCATATCAATCAATTCGGCGCACTCCTTGTAGCCGTCTTGACGATAGTTGCGTGGATGGGTATCTAGCGTTGGGGTGAAAGGTGGATGTGGTCTTCTCAATCTTCGCTCATCCGTGATCCGCTTGTCACGAGTTGAAGATTGGTACAAATTCGTGCAAGGCGCACTGTACTCCCGACCGCCTTGAAATCGGCAAACCTCGCCCGATCCACTCCCGCTCCGCTGAGGAAGAATGGTGTACTTGAGCTTCTCAAATCGCTTCTTGAGTGCGATCCAGAGTGCTAGCGCTTTTCTCCGCCATATACTCATTCTTGAGAGTAATGCAGATGATGCCCGAAAATGAAGTGCTTGATCATTCTCTCAGTGTGGTTTGGCGCCATGCCGTCCGCTAATCCTAATAGCTGCGCGGAGCTTCTTGGCTCAAGTACTATCCGACATCGATACCCACGCCGATAATTCTTGCCATGTCGGGCAAGCTTCTCGAACTCGGTTCGTGATGCCATCATCTACATGTGATGAATGGAACATATAAGTTTACTTGTGTAAACATGCATGGAATTATTTATCGCAGTAAATAAATGGTACAATAAATTCTCGTAATGTTTCAAAAAAAATTTTATATACATTTTCCATAATTTACTACTAATTTTCAGTGATTAAAAGTAATTAAATAATTACAATTAATCAAAACAGTAAATAAATGCAGAAAATATATAAAACAATAATGGCATAAATAAACAAGCTTCAAAATAATGCAAGCTTCAGATCGTGACGTAATGGCTAGAATACAAATTTTCAGCAAATTTTGCATTTTCTGGGGGTCTATATGCAAATTTTCAGTTCAGAGAAAATTTTGCGTAATTTTTTGATTTCCCGAGTGGTTTTCTGGAAAACTCACCCCGACATGTTCAGCCCCCCTTCTATTTTTTTTCTTCCTACCACGGCTTTTCAACCCATGGGCCTGCTCTCGCTGGTTTGCCGAGTCCGCCTCCGGCCCAAGGCCCATGTGGCCGACTCAATACCACGGGTAGGGTTTCACCCATTCCCATCCGCAGGCGGTGGCGCTTGCACACACGCACGCAGGGCGACGAGCGCGACGCCATACAGTATGCGAGCGGGCGGCGCCATACGGGCGCGATGGCGGCGAGCGGCGAGGCGGCGCAAGGTGGCCGCTTCGGCGACGCGGCGGCGGCCGAGGCCGACGACGCAGCGCCTTCGGGCGCGCGCGCGCGGCGTAGGCGATGCGGCACGAACGGGCGGCGGGAAGCCGTGGCTCGCGGGCCACGGCGGAGGCCGGCGACGAGCGCCAAATGGCGGCGGAATGGGCGAGGCAGAGCGGCGCGGCTTCGGGCCAAGCCTTCTCGGGCGGTGCGCATGGTGACGAGGGATAGGCCGCATGCGGGCAGAGGGCGGTGACCAGCGGTGAGGCCAGAAGCGGTCGGCGCAACGGCGCGCGGGGGCGGTGCGCGTTCGGGCGCGCGCGGAGCGACCGCGGCGACGCAGCGGAGGCCGACGACAAGAGCGCGGGCGCTACCCCGAGGTGCGGCGAGGATGCGCGAGGCATCGAAGCCGGGTGGTGCGGCGACGGCCGGCCGCGAGGAGCAGAGCTACGGCGGCCGCCGGCCGGCGGCGGCAGCGCGCATGTCGGGCGCGGTGTTCGGCCGTGCCTCATGCGGGAGGCGGCGCGCATGCGCAGCGCGGTGGTGGTCGACCGTGTGACTACGATGACGCCGACGGCCCGCGGCATGGCGGTGGCGACATGCGGTGCGACGGTGTTTCGTGCCGAGGCGACGGCCGACTCGTCGGCACGGGTGTAGGGGCACGCGACGGCTGCGGGGCCGCGCGCGCGCGGTGGCGATGGCCGGCGTTATGCGCATGCGGCGCGCATGGCGCGCCCCGATTTGCCCCTTCCTCTTTTTCATGCTCAGTCGTCGTAAACCAAACCGAAGAAAATTTCGTTTCGCGATGCAATCAACATCTACCCCTTTTCATAATCTACCGATCGACATTGTGTCGCGACTTCATGTCCGCCGCGGTAGAGTAGGCGGATTGCATCGCTTTTCAAAGGCAATCAACATCTACCTCGCTTCGCAATCTACCGATCGACATTGTGCCGGCGACTTCAGGTCTGCTCGCGGTAGATTAGGGCGGATTTGCACCGTAGAAAACCAATCGAGAACGCGAAGAAAAATTACAAATTCAAGCAATCTAGAAAACCAATCTATTAAGTGCTTCGATGATTACCTTCGTTCACCGGAGCGGATTCGTGCTGATAACGTGTTGAGGAACCCTCGCTAGCGACCAGTCCGAGCAATTCCTCTACTTAGAACAAGAACGAATCAATCACAGAAACACAGAATAATAGATTGAACACACAGAGAGAGGTAGAGAGAACTCCTGGTCTTTCTTTATTGCTTCAATTCAATGGGGTACAAAATCAGCCATATGGCTCTCTATTTATAGAGGGGTGGAGAGATGCCCACTATGGATAAGAACTCGTTTAAACGGAGAGGATCCGTTTAAACGGGAATCCTTATCTCTAGTTTCCCAATACCTCTGTGTTCAGTTATATGCTTGCGCTCGTCTCGACCAAATAGAGACAGTTGTGACATGAAGTGGGAAAGCAAAATACTGCTCATATACCTGAAACTGAAAGTATAAGAACAGGGACGCTCTTCCGATCAAACGTGTTCGATTCATGCAATAAGGCATGAGAGGAACTCATCCAAAAAAATCCCCAACTTAGCCCTTGTTCTTTTGATCTTTTAGCTTTTGATTTCTCCAAAAGTCGTAATAAATTAGAGGTTTTTTAAACGGATTCTTCAAACAACTTTTCAAACCCAAAACTGTGTATGTCATCCATGTCGATGTCATCTGTAGCCAAAAAGGCACAGGCTGTAGGCAAAAAAAACTAGGATATCGGATGTATCTCTCACATAGTCACACATGATACCCTAGTTTGAGACAAGCAAATTCAGGCAAAATAAATTTGCGTGTGAATTTACAAAGAGAGATCTGTGTTCTATGCCTTTGGGTGGATTCTTTTGAACTTATAGCTTGACTTTATATAATAATTAGCTTTCAAATGAAGTGTCTTTTCAAGGTGGGATCAATTGTAGTAGATATTATCCTGACTTCATCTATATCAGCTAAAATCGTATGCAAATATCTCTCTTCGTACTCTCTCTTGCTAACAGGCAGAATTTAAAATTTTAAATCAAAAGTCATAAACCATAATATAAAAGAACGCATCCCTTAGCGACCTCAGCCAAACAGTATTACCAACACCAAAGTTTCTTGCTACTCCAAACGGCTTCAACTTTTCGATTTCTAAAATTCAACTTTTTGGCTTTTTGGCTCTTTTGCTTTTCGTTTTTCTTTTTTCCTTTTATTCCTTTGCATTTCCCAAAAAAATTAGCTGAGTTTTTTAATTTTCTAAATTGTTAACTCTCTTTCTCATTTTATCACTTATAAAAGTTAACAGATGCTACAGTAAAAAAAGTTTACACACAAGGCTTTTAGCCCTTTAGAGCATACATAATGCTCTAGGGTGGATAGTAGCCCCACGATGCCACGTCCGAGGCGAGCTTCAATTGAGGAGAGAGAGCGTGAGGGTGGTGACTTGCAGTGGTGTAAGAAGAGCTTGGCAGAGCTACGGGTGCTTGAGGAGAGAGCAAGCGGTTTGGGGGAGAGAGAAAGCTCAAGACGTCGCCACCTGCGCCACCACATTCGTGCTCCTCGCCGCGGCTTACTATAGCCTCCCGACCTACCAGGTCCTCGCCTCCATCCTCATCTGGTTCGCCTCCTCGGTCATCCTCGCCCCCTTCATGCCCTCCTCCACTACCGACGGCGATGTCTCCATCGGCCACGACCGCCTCCTCCCGACCAAGACCATCCCTAAGAACCCAACCCGGACCCCGTTCTACCTCCCACCGCCCTCGACGCCAAAACCCAACCCCGCGGCCCCCAAACCCATCAGATCAATCACTCCTCCCATCAAATCGTCGGTTCCTCGACAGCCACTGTAGGGGGTGGCAACTTCCGGGATAGCTATCCCGGACGGTGATGAGAGAGAGGAAGACATCGATGAATGGATTGACCAAGAAATGGAGCTTCTCCAGCGGCAGATGGTGAAGCACCCGACGGGGGAGCCCCAACACTAGGAGAAGATCGCCACGGCGTTCGGCAGCCACTGCACGCCGGAGAGTGTCATCCGCGCGGTGAAGTCAGGCTGCGCCATAGCCGCCGAGGGCTCGTTCGAGCAGTTCCTGCGCAAGCGCAAGCCGTTGGACCCGAGGGCCAAGGCGGCTGACGCAGGTGGCATTGTTGGAGGAGGGACGGCGCTTGGAGCATCGGTGATGACCGTGCGTTGCTGAACGCGCTCAAGGAGTTCCCCAAGGAGGTGGCTGCAGCGATGCCTAGGAAGACATAGGTCATGTGCATGAAGACGATCACTGATATCAAGCGCAACTTCCGGAGCAGCAAGACAGCATCGACGGGGCTAGATGGCGTCGATGCAGGAAGGAAAGGGGAGAGAAGGAGTGCGGTGGGAAGAGTGTGGTGAGGAAAGAGAGAGAATGTGAGGTAAAAAAAAAGTAGAAAGCTGAACTACATAATTAAAACTACCATTTAAGCAATCATGTATTATGTGAGGAAATTTTTTGCGTGATAGTTTGAGCTGATATGATATGAGACTTCTATCTTGCTGTAGATGCATTCAGAGTAGACCCTCTTATAAACAACAGTGCGCAATAAAATAGCATTTAAAAGATGCGACGTAAAAGGTAAGCCGTTGTTGGGTTAGCGTGCAGTCGCTCTCACCTCTTTATCTTTTTCGGAGTTATATGCAAACAGCGGTTGTGGTCGTCTTCGTTTTAACCCCCACATAAAGGCGCAGAGTTATGATGATGTGGCCAATGTTGTACAGATTTGGAGATAGGAGCCCACGGTTGAGAGCGAGCTGGTGGCGAAGCATTCACCGAGAGCACAGGTTAGCCGCACAGTTCAGTAAGGTCCCGTTCTCTGTGGTTTTAGAAGGATATCTCCGTAGCCGCTAATACAGTTCAGTATCTCTCTTTCTAAGTTGATTTATAACTAAATTTGATTTATAACTAAATTTATATTATAATTAATTTATTTTATACTGTAATTGATAATAATTTATTTAATATAATTAAATTAAAAAATTAAAAAAATAGGTTAACCTATCATAGATAATACAAACGAATATGAAAAAATAAATCGATAAAAAGTTTTAAAAACTAAAAAGTTAGAAAAAGATAAAAATTAGAAATAGTACAAAATATGTTAGAGCTAAAAAGTTTAAACTAAAATGAGTGGTGTCTAAATTTTGAGTGATTTGAACATGCAATGCATGTTAGGGATCATTGAATGTGTGAGCCTGCAGGAAATTGAGGTCTTGCCCTTGTTTCGAACAAGAATCTTATTGGTTTTCCGTAAGAAACAGCGTGTGATTCTTACGATATGTTATTATGTTCCAAACAAACCTGATAGAAGGTACGAGTACTTCCTAGATGTACGAATGTGCCGAATCAACTTAGGTCCTGTTCTAAGTATTTTAGGTTCTGGCATTTGACTTATAGAAGTCCAAAGTCAGAATAATTATGTCAGTTTTTTAATTTTAACTTTTTAACTTTTACTTTTTTTTCATTGTCCATAGAGGTTTAACCATATTTTTTCTTATTTTCTTTAATTGAATGATTAGAAAAAACTAATAAATATTGCAACATAATTTTAACCAACAGCCGAAATCTAAAAGCCACAGCCAATTCGGAGACAAGGCCTCTTGAAGTTGCCTATGTTTCAAATTGCTAGACCTTCTTTGGATCTTTTAGAAAATGAAGTATCCCATAGGTCGCTAAAATTACACTATTACTCGTGAGAGTGTGCACAATCGTACATGGAGGTGTAGAGAATTTTGTTTGAATAGGGCTTACTCATATTAGCTTCTGCTTCTGACTTCTGTTTAGAGAAATCAGAAGTCAATATGAACATATGGCTTATAGAAGCAGTTTACACATTCATCTCACTCTCATCTCGCTTTCAGGGACAAGGCAATATAATAAATCACAGACACATCACGCACTCCACTCCCCTCGCTCTCAACTTACACAGTATCTCTCCCCACATTCCCACTGCTCATTCTCTCCTTCTAAAAATTATTTCTGTATGCAAAGGAGCTGCGTGAGAGCATGGGTTTAAGAACAAGCAAGCTCCACGATGGCATAGACAAGATGACACAAAGAAACAATAATTTTTTTTCTCTAACAGGTCTTTTTATTTTGATTTTAGTTTTTGTCAAATAACACCATTCACTTCTTTTATATTGTGAAAAGTCTGGATTGATCACCCTTTTGTTTAGGCTTTGTACAAAAAATATATTTTGAACCATTACAATCAATACTATCAAAATTGTAATACCGCAAAGTAAAATAGTACTCCCTGTAGTCACAAATACACGTTATTTTAAGATAAGAGCAGTTAAACTTTGAAACTTTGGCTATTGATGTCATTTTTAAATATTTATATATTAGATACATGAAAATTATATGTGTAAATTTATCAAAAAGTACTTCTATAATGTTATAATTTTATTTTATTTTATAAATATATTAGTTAGAAATTAATAATCAAAGTATCATTTTGAGAACCATATCAGTGTTTGAAACGGCATGTTTCTGTGACCAAAGGTGAGATGAAGACCTATTTACGTAACATGAAATTCTTCTAAAGATTGATTTCACTTTTGACAATCACGATGGATCTGGTTGCAAGTGGGTTACAGGTTCAACACTTCATTTGTTCTCTTTTGTGTTCACGGGTTGGGCTAGTATGCTGAAGCCTCCACGTGAGAAAATGGCTCCGGACACAGATGAAAAACAATAACCAAAGAATCATATATCTCAATCACCTTTAATAAAAAAACATGATGTGATACTGACCGTTTGCGGTTCATATCATGTGAGGAATCATTGTCATGCTTCATCTTCAATGTTAATCATCGCTTGGAAAAAAAAAAAACATCACCGTGTCATGGACAACACATCGATCTTGTCACAAAAAGTGATTCTAGAAACACTTTTCAAAATCCAACCACGCAAATGGGATAGCTAAGCACAGTAGTACGTATGCTTTTCTTTTCGGAAGGAGTTTGTTAAGGCTTTTTCTTGATCAATTGAGTTGTCCATTTGATTTGGGGCAAATTTTAGTGTCTCTTTATCCTTTTGATATTGTTAATTGGGTATCATCGGTACAAGTCCGGACAGTAAACTTAGAAACATCCCCGATCAAATACAAAAACCGTCGTAGAATAGGAAGGAACTCAAAAGAAACACACTACCACGAGTGTATTTAATATGAGAGTTTTAGGGTTACAAGAGTGGCCTCTCCTCCTCTATTACATAGGGGAAGAGGGGATATAAGTGTAATTACAACTTTACCCTTAAGGTTTACCCTACTTCTAGGGGTATTCCGGTCATTTGCTCCAGACGCCCCACTACGTCCGAGACCCTGGGTCAATCCGGCGTCGGCCCTAGCGGTGCGCGGGGAGTCGAGGGACTCAGGCAAAGAAAGGCGACGAAGGAGAGGCCGGGCTACGGCGTCGGTTGTCGGGCTGGAGCAAGCTAACATAGAACCGGGCCCAAGTGTCCTCACATGAGCCACGCAAGGTGTTGGTGGCGCAATAGCCAGGCTGACGGTAGGGAGGCCGACCGGACTAAGGGCGTGTAAGATCAAGAATGACCGACTAGAGGGGGTGAATAGGAGGTAATAAAATTTTTACAAGATAATTATAATCTAACAAATCTAATTCACAATTTAAACCTACACAATTCTAGTAATCCTTAGATACCTTAAAAACAATAACTACATAAGGCTCTAAAGCAATTAATTACACAATAAATTGAATATATTGAGATAAATAGAATCACAAATAATATCAAAGTGACACACGATGTTTTACCGTGGTGATCAGAAACTTATCGGTTTCCCCTAGTCCACATTGAGGTAATCCCAACCAAATTAGACCGACTCTACGAATTAAACCTTCCACCTCAAATCCACTAATGGTTGCTCTTTTTCTACTCCGGAGATGGTGGATACCGAACTACTCACAAATTGGCGCCGGGTCTCTCCACAAACTTCTTGAAGAGATCACCACGTAAACCTCTGCTAAGCCGTCTAGGTGCTGGCAAACACCAAGAGTAATGAATCGTAGTTTCGCTTGACGGCAATGAAGTGCCAAAGATCAATCTAAAATAAATATGCACTTGTTTTGGCTCCACCTCAAAATGAATGCACACAAAGAAAGAAGGTGTGAAATGAATGCTCAAGGCTCAAACATGTTCAATACAAGTTTAGTAGCATGTCTTTGAGCCGGTGAGCCCAAGGGAAGGAGTAGAGGAGCGAAGCAGGGGAAGGCTGTCGACGGCCGGGGAGCAACCAGGACCATCCCTGGTAGGTCGAATCTAAGGAGGTCAGTGTCAAATCTGAAGAGGGGGCGGCGGAGGAGCTGGCCAACGGTGGCCAGCAGTAGGGAAGGGCCAGCACACCAGAGCATGTTGTGAGCTTAGCCGTGCCCTGCTAATGGCCTGGAGAGAGAGTAAGAGTGGGGAAGTGATAAGGATGGAAGGGGAGGAGAAAAGAAAAGGGGAGAGAAAGGAAGAAGGAACTCGACGGCTCAACCGGGTGTGAAAAGAGAGAGAGAGATGAAAAGAAAGGAAGGAAGGAAAAAAGTTTGGCTGGGTAAAGAAATAAAGGGAAGGAACAAAGAAGGAAAAAAAGAAAGAAGGAGAAAAGAAAAAAAGAAAAATGAGGGGTTTATACATGCATCGGACTCCTTAGCCTTGAGTGACCCATTCACCAATATCGAGTCATGCGCATAGGGTCGATGACGCCCGTATGTGTGAATGTATTTTTATGATATATTGAGTTTGGTTGATTGTCTGTTCAGATAGAGGTTCGAGAACAATGCCATCCATACGTCGTTCCGCTCCACTTGGTTAACAAGTATATGGTAGAACGGTAAACGGTAGTTGTGGTGGAATATGTGCTGTTTACATTATTTGATGTTGCATGATTAATGATGAAAATGATGAAAATTGTGGTACATGATGAGATGATAAGATATGCATGCATGTTATGACGTATGCATTATGAACCAAGGCGCTGAGAAAGTTAATAGTTATGAGTAAAACTATTGACTAGTTTGGCGTGCTCTTGAGCAAGTCCTACTTCGATAGGTACCTTCACGGGATGGAGGGAAAGACCTATTTCGGTAGACACTTCCATGGGATGGAGGTAGAGGGTGATATCGATGGGTGTGCCCTCCGCTTTACCGGTAAAAGCTACAGAGGAGAATGAGGTTGATCTTGAGCATTGCACTGCATAAAGAATAATTGATTTAAGATATCGAGACTTGTGGAGAATGATTGTGCTTATGGTAGTGTTTATTATTTTATTATGTATTTGCTGAGTCTCCGGACTTATTCTTGCTTTGTTGTTATTTTTTTAGGTTATCCTTGATGATGTCATGCACGGGTGGGTGTAGCATATGAATAACTTCACGTACCCACAACACTTCATGTACCACTTTTTGTTAGTATGTTTAGACTCTACTAGTATATCAGGGTAATTAGAGTCAAAATGATATATTGTATGTTAAGTTGCTACAATAAGAATAAAATCATGGTTGCTTAAATTTATTAGCAGTTGTAAAAAAATAGTAGTGTTATGTAATGATGGTAGCACTCTAGGTCCAGAGGATAGGCGGGGTGTTACATAATGACAAAAGCATGATACCAAAGTCATAAAAATGACTTAATCAACACATACACATATAACCCTTTGAAAGTCATTCAAGTAGAAGCTTATGCCCAACATATATATCATGTGAATGTCTAAAATCAACACATTGTTAATATTCGGAATGTTATATATTGCTCTCAGAAGACTAGTTGCACAAAATTCACTCTTGGCCGTCTCCACCATGACAAAATACAATCTTAATTATATATGATAGCTTATAGATTAGTTCTTTGAGATTAAATCAAACTTTGCTATTGAAAGACACTAACAAGTCATGAAAATGGCTTGCTGTACAGTGTATAAAAACACAATAATCAATCTAGCATTCAAATGATATGAACAACATTGATTATAACAGCATGATAATGTTTAGATGTCAACTACAGTGACCAAAAAAGATCACAAAGTATAGAACTTAGACTACACAGTGAGCAGCAAGCAATGTAAATAACAACATCAATGAGCATACTAAATAGCAAGCCAGTTGAAAGCTCAAGACTAGTCTATACTCAAAATCATATATAATCTCAGTTTTAAAGTCATTTCATCATTGAGAAATTAACCCACCAACAATACTCTGCAATTTCCAATCAGTGATAACTCACAGATATCTGAAATAGATCACGAAATTGCAAAGAGTAAACAATCGAAATACTCACAACACCGGTGATACTTGAAATCACTGAGACGAAACCACACAAGGCAAGGATGCACGGAGCGCTGTTCCAGAAAACCAAGCACCTCTCTATACCGCACAAGGAGATGCCGCACTTCAAACCTCGGGTCACCGAAGTATGAAGTCAAGGGTCAGGGTAGATACCACACAAAATCGACGAGTGCTCTAGCCAAGAGCACCCGTGAACAAGCAACTAAACTCCTCTTCCTCAACGTGATCCAGCGCCGACAGGATTTGGACTTCTAGGGCAAAATCCCCAAATCTCTAAAGACAGAGCACAAGGAAAACGCATGGATATGCCAAAGAAATCAAATCCGGACCTCACTGCCTCGTGCCGTGAAGAACACCACGGCGTCGCAACACCAAGACCCAAACCGGAATACAATTGAGAGGAGGAGGAGATCGAATAATGGGGAACTCACTATTTTCGGGTGACTCAATGCGGAGAGAAAAGCCATCTTATATAGAGGAGCGAGGAGGCTGACAGCAGGCTGCAACCACCAGCTGGCGCCGAGGTGCTCGAGCCGTAGCGCCGGTGCTGCAACCAACACCGCATGACCCTGTTGCCAAAGAAGCAATCAAGCTGAGCTCCTCAGCGCACGAAGAGAAACGGCCGAAAGGTCTTATCTCCTCTGCTCTATCCCACCGACAGGTGAGACCGCTTCCCCCTCTTCTCTTTTTTTTTTCCTTTTCTTCAAATTGGGAAATTACCCGATTGCTCTCAAGAGTTCAACACTAATATTGATTTGCATCCACCAATGTTTGAAGAATGATGTTCATGCGTGTGTTCTGATACAATCTATACTTATTAGTCCCCCATTTTTGCATTTTTCCTCCAATTTGCATAGATACCCCTAGTGTAGTCGTAACACAATAAGAAACTTTTTTTTTCTAAAGTTTCTGCAATTTGCCATGTTTTGACGGTGAAAACCATGGTACGGTTTCTCTGTGTTTAATCTAGCGTCACTAATCATCATATCCTAATGACCTATGCAGTGTTCAACACATGATGTCATAATTTCCCTGATTTGGTCACCAACCACATGAGAATAGAAACATCAATGTTTTACGTGATGTTCATCGGAAACTCTTTCGTCCCGTTTGAAACGCGTAAATTTTTCTATATTTATATAGGAAATAAATCGTTTCCTGCGAAATTACTTTAGCCTTGCATCCTAGCTCTTGGAATGCACATGCAGAGTTTACACAGGCACTGATCAATCTAGATGACTGGCTAGCTGTTCCAATAGTTGAACAAGGAACTGTACTGCGGTTGTGCCCATGCCCAAGGCTATAATATCACATCACATCACATCAAATCAAATACATAGCAGAACAATCAACAAAGCATGTGCGTATAGAACAGTACTGCTCCCCGATTTATAACTCTTTAGCGATAAGTTAATTGTAAGTAGAGTGAAACACTACGGAAGAACATCAGTACATCACTGAATGAACTTGCAATAGTTGTACCAGCTCTAGGTAGATCTGAGCCTGAATGACACACAGAAACTCTGAAACGAAACGGTACCAAGATTTCTTGCACCGTGAGCACCATTGAGATCCATGACACAACGCTGTCCAGATCTGTCAGAGACTCGGATGGAGAGGGACAAATATCTTTGATTTTAAAAAGGTCCCATTTGGTCTTCAAAAACAAGGTCCACATATGATCATATTAGTGATGGTAGGCAGGAATTCCCCCTTTCTATTTCTTTACTGCATTTTCATAATGGTTAGTGCAATGGTAGGTAAGACACTTGAGAGTGGTATTTTAAAGGAATATGAGAGTGATGTGATATTGTAGATTAATCTCACTACAAGGAACAAACCAATTGAATTACAAGTGGGAAAACCAAATGAAAATTTTGGCTCAAGAACAGAACAACCACCATCCACCAGCTAATTCTCAGGCAACTTCCATTTAGTAAAATTTAGTTCTGTTGTTACTGTCAAACTAATGTTAGCCAATAAGTTTCCAAACAAAATTGAGGCATGCTAATTACTTCAAGACATGTCACTTTAACTGGTTCATATCACAGAGACCCCAGAAGGCGATTTAGCAACTGACTCTTTAACCTTTGCATGCTGTGAAATGTCACTACACAGCAAATCTGAAAGAAGCAGCTAACAACACAGCTCTAGTGGTCATGATCTATTTTCTTCTTTTCCCTGCCACATATAACCTAGGCCCTATAACAATTGAGTGGGCTTCTCCTTTGCCATATTCTCATCTCGGCAAGAACTTATTCCAACACAAAGGTATAAATTCGGATGAGAGGAACTTTCTAAGATGCACAAATTCCTTCGGTATGTACGTAGCTTGCATGGAACACCATTGAAGAACACAACAATATCTTGTTCTGAGCAACAAGGACTACTAAAAAGAAGATTGTCCCGATCATACCATGGTTTCGCCAATGCGCAAATCGGGCGAAAAACGACAACGATGCGCTCAGAAAAACAGAAGGTTTTGTGGAACACCAACGCACCAACGCCATACAACACGATCTGGGACGGATAAGAGGGGATAAACCAGTCCCAGATCATGGAAATTCAGGCCACAATAAATTGAATAATTCAACTCACTAGCACATCTCGCATGCTCCAACCATTATCGAAGAGAGAATTTATATATCCTACGTGTGATTCTGTGAATGGAAGTAGCTATAGTTTTCAGACTCCCAAGGTGTGATCTGGCTCTGATAGCTCGATAGATGCCTCCTGTTTGCATCCCCCTATTGGTCCCCTTATCTCTTTCAGGCCATTGCAGGTCACAAGTTCCTATGGCTGTGGGTTGCGACGGCACGGCGAGACGTACTAGCTAGCTATGCCACAGTGTATATAGATGCTTACGTTGAGAGTGTGGACCAGTGCTGGTTTGTCAGTCAGTATATTACAGGCTTGTACTTTAGTTGATCAGGTTCTAATGTTCCATGGATCTATCTGGTAGTCATAATCATCTGCTGTTCAGAGATGGTCCTGTAGTGTCAACCTACAAAAGTAAAAACTTTTGCTTTTGCGGTGTAAATACTGTACTCAGTGTCAACCTTAATACAAGTGTGCTATTCTTTCGCATTTCGTTCCTACTTGTCTACCGTTCTTTGAAAGGATGCACGCTGTTCCTGAAAGTTACATTCTGTTGTAAGTTTACGGTGCAGACTCTGCTTACTGCCAGCCTCGGACTAGTCCACCGTTCGTGTCAAACTCTGCTTACTGCTAATATTTGAAGTGACAGCAGAGGAGGAGGCCTCCGTTAAACTACATGCAATTAGCCCGAAACAGTCAATGTTATTATCGTCACTCATTACTTGGCATGCAGGTTAAGCAGAAGAAAAATGTATTAACACTCATGGAGGCGTAGAAGTTTGGGTCTTGGTGATCCATCCGTCGCTTCTAGGTTTTAGCTGACATTTGAGAAAAAGGAGGATCATTTTCAGCAGCCGGGGGAGGGGTGCACGATTCAACAAAGGGACTATTTATATTGGCTACGGCTGATATTTTTTAGCTGAAAATAAGTAATAGTGATTAAAAGAAGTAGTTTTTTTAGGAGGGGACGAGCGGTAGGGAAAATGAGAGAGAGATGCGTGCGCGAAATGAGAGCGAGAGGAGTAAAGAGCGTGATACCTCGTAACCCCCTAACTTATCCATGGAACAAGACAGAAGTAAGATAATTAAGAAAGCTGCTTCAAAAAACTATATATTCATATTGGCTCTGAAGACAATATAAACGTGCCGAAAGTTAAGTACCAACCAGCAAAACTTTCTGTTCTTTCCATTTTCGCCAACACCTTCGTGCTTACTATTCTTCGATGAGCATGATCCATGAGACTCTTAAATTATGCTTGACTCAAGGAAATTCAGATCAACACTCCTTGCTTGACCATCTACAGTTAGGCTAACCAACAGTTGTTATCAACTACGATATTTCGATTTCATATCAAGAGCTAAACAAAGAATTCGAGTGGTGAACTCTAGCACTCACAATTGGTAAATTAAGTCAGTAGAGTCGTGCCCTTCAATTACGGTCCTGTGATAGAATTTGTGCTCGTCACATCAATGTCACAGCCCTTTGTTAGGTTTCGATGGTTAAATGGTTAAGCTGAAATGCTCTTTGTTAGGTTTCGATGGTTAAATGGTTAAGCTGAAATGCTATGATGAGTCACCACTGATCAGGAGGAATCGAACTAAATGTCCAAAGGAATCTTGAAACACCTAAATTTATACGTAGCATTGGAAGCCTTTATTCAAGATAACAGAGACCGATTCGGTCACACGATGGCTAGATTCTTTATTAAAGTATGCTCGAATTCATCATTACGTTTGTGTTGGACACTATGTTAGATGTGCACTGAGCAGTTATAAGATCGAGAAGGTCTACTAGAAGAGGTTGAATAGGCAGTTTTAAAATTTTTTTTTGACTAAAACCAAGTATATAATTCGAAACTTAACTCAATTTAGTTTAATAAAAATAAAACATAAATCAATTATGTTCACCTAAAGTCATCAACACTCTAAGGCTATGTCAAAGTTTGCAATCATAGAATGACAAACACTCAATTTAATTTTATGAATGCAAATTGCTTTAATGTAAATTAAGCACAAGAAAATAAATCACAATAAACACTGTTTCTTTTACCGTGGTGTTTGGAGATTTTACGGTCTCCCCTAGTCTACGTTGAGGTAAACCCAAACTAATTGGACCAGCTCCACGAAGTAAGCCTTCCACCCCAAATTCACTAGTGACAGCTCTTTTCTACTTCGGATAGATGAGCTCCAACCTTCACACTTTACCAGTCTTCTCACAACCTTCTTTGAGAAGATCACCATGCATGACGCCTCTAACGCCGTCTAGGAGTCGACAAACTCTAAGAGTAATAAGTCAAACCCTTTGCTTTACTCTCACCACATATAACGAATGCACAAGCTCAAGAGGATACTTAATCCACATCTAGATACAACACATGCAATCTAGAACCTTCTCTTTACTCACAAGGTATAACGCATGCACAATTGAAATGAGGACCTCATACTAGCTCCAGGGAATGACATGGAATACCAAAAGTTTTACGCCAACTGGCCACAAGGAGGTATATATACTCACATAACAAAAACTAGCCGTTGGAAGCAAAACTCCTGAAAAATCAAAATTTTTGGTAGTTCTGCAGTTATAAAACCGAAACTGCCACTCCCCTCGCAATGGTCAGAAAACTAGTCGTTATCGTAAATTTGGTAGTTCCGCTACACAAAGTCTGGTCATACAGGATTTGATAGTACCGCTCGACACCTACGGAACTACCATTTTCCTAGGGAGGAGAAGATATCCACAAAGGTGTTTCTTTGAAAAAATGTACCGCTACACAAGCCGGTACTTCCGTCTATCATCACACAGAGCCGTATCATTCACATAGAGTCATACCGTGGTACTAAGGTAAGCCATTCGCGTAGATTAATTACCATTGTTTCACACGAGTTGGTAGATCCGACAATCGGTCATACAAGGAGCCCTGTGGCAGCCAATCGCCAGCAAGCAGAAGCGGGACTTGGGGACCGCAAGCCACCAAAGAAGGAGGCCACCACCGGAGTTGTCGGCACTGCAACATATGCGATCACCACAGGCCGAAGCCGCAGCAAAGACACATCCATGCCAACCTTTTCTATCATACAAAAAAATATATATATGCAAAATAGACATGCATCAAGAAAGGACAATCCGGCGCCGTGGGCGCAAAGACGTAGGTAGATTATCGACGTCCACTTGTAGCGGTAGGGCGAGTGAGTGGCGCCGGGTTGGTAGTGGGATTGATTTAACAAAAAATTGCGCAAAAATAGTGATAAGTTTTATTAATGATTTCAAAGCCGCTTTAAAATCTTTTGCCTGAATTTATTAGTATTAATTATCGCCACTTTAGTTTAGCACTAGTTAAACCTATCATTAGTGGATAAATTAAGTTGGTTTTCAACCCGTAAAACAGCGCGATCCCAAAGCTTGGAAGCCTCGCGTCGATACTAGCATATTTTATTAAGTTAGATAGGCGCCCGATCTCGCAAAGGGAAGAATACCGGTAGAGCAGAGGCTCGTGACTTTTTGGCTAACTCGGGCAAGCATTCCTTGATTAATTCCGAGTATTTTGATATCTCAAGATTTGATATTATTCTATTATCACCCATGCATTTAAATAAAAAGTCTTAAATCGAGATCGTTGAGAAGGATAGAACGATGCATCGACTTGAGCAAATCGATCGTATAGAACATTATAAAGGTGGGCGAGGTTGCCTTAAGGCAGATCGGAAGGACAGGATGGGAACCTCTGCATAAGTTATAACATAAGTAACCACCAACTTCATCTGTATGAGTGGACCGTATTTTATCATATCACCGACATTTCGCCTACTGGGCGGACAGACTAGTAGTGCTATTAAAGTTATTATATCCTCCACACGGGTAAGTATTTTATTTAGGGAGAACCAGAGCCGTAGGAACCGGGAGTGGGGATCCACACCGCATGGTCCCGCATCGCGAGTAGGCCGAAGTAGGGGATGCGGATCGCAAGAACCCGAGTGGGGTACGCAAAGCGATATATTACGCAGTGGGGTGATGGTATTTGGTCGAACCGCCTGACCAACGACTATGTCTCTTTTGGTTGAGTTTGGTCGAGGGTGATTCTCGCTTGACCGCTAACCGAGAATAGCCTGATGGAGATATAATATACCGAGATAGTTACAAAAGTTTTGTTTATCGATCGGGCACCGCATCTTAGGAAATGCGGAAACACGTGCGAAGAATCGAGAATGATGTTGGGTAAAGTGATAGTAATTCCAATTTTCAGGAGGTTCTTCATTGCTCATACAAATGTTCGATAGATTTTAAAAGTAATAAAATCGAATCTTTGTAACCAAAAACCTTATTTTCTTATATAAGCATAAATGACCCGACAAGTGTATATATTTCAACAAATTTTGTAAAATATATTTACAAATTATAGTATCACGCATATAAGGATCAACCATGATTTTCAATAAGTTGCAAAACACATTTGCACACTTTTAAAATCATGGCACAAGGTATAGGCACGCGATCTTAACACGTTTACAAAACGCATTCACAAACCTAAATTACATGCTACAAGGACTATTTATGAGCTTCAACCATTTGCAAAACAAATTTGCAAACATAAGCTTCATACCACGAGGAGTAGTAAACATGGATTTCAAACACTTACAAAACATATTCACAATGTATAGTCCCATGTTACAAGAATTCAACACATAAACTTTAACTATTTATAAAACACATTCGTAAATATAAGTCTCATACAACAAGGAGTAAGAAACATGAACTTCAAATATTTGCAAAACATATTCACAATGTATAGTCCCATATTATAAGGATTCAACATATGAGTTTCAACTATTTGCAAAACACATTCGCAAATATAAGCATCGTGTTACGGAGATTTAAAACAAGTAAGGTTGAGCTATCAATACATGATGAGACTCAATCTACTAGATAAGATCCTCTTAATAGTACGACAACCTATACTAGCAATCTGGTTTTCCAACTAAGCACCAAGATCGGTAAAAAATTAGGAACACATTCTTAGCCCTAACTAGTTATATTTTTGCCTTGGACATCCTCTTGAAGTTTAATGGCAAATATCTTTACTTCAAGTCTAGGTCAATGTCTTGATATGCATCAACCCATGATATATTTTTCACTTGAATTTCATTAACACATGATGACTCTTCTCTTGGATGATTAGCTCACAATCATCTCCTCTTGGACATGCATCAACTTATGATACATCCTCTTCTTGATGACCTTCAACTCATGAAGCCATCTTTCATTCCACATCTTGACTTGATAATTTTCAACACATGAAATCATCCCAAGTTATTCTCATTTGTGAAACCTAACCTATTCATCCAACTCATAAAAAATATTAGCCTACAAATCAATTGCCACCAATTACCAAAACTTTACCATTAACTCATAATGGAGGGACTAGATTCTACAATCTTCTTTTTTTGTAATTCATAACAATTTTAATAAAAAAATGAGATAGATAAATGAGCAAGTATACAACATATACACAATAATTGTATATCTAGAATAAGCTTTCTAAGCAATTATTTCATTTGAATGGAAGTGTTTGTCTTTGAGATTAACTATTAGCAAGGCTTACACATCTGCTTGTCATTAATTATCTAACCATTAACACATAATAGAGGAACTAAATGATAACCCGATTATAAGTATATATGAACTACACAAACTATATATACTCAAGAGATATGTTTCAAAATAACGATCCTTAATTTGTTGAAAGAGAAATATTTATCAATACTAATGAAACCTCAAAACATAGAGTAAACTCTCTTAAATGTGTGCATACAAGAATGTGTATTAAAGACATATGCACATATTCAAGTTTGACTATTTATGAAGTTCAATCTATATTTTGGAGTATAAATGTCGAATACATACCTCCATGATTTACCTTTTCATCCAACTGAGACTAAGTAATATCATAATCAATCAAACGCGTTAGTCTCACAATAGCATTTGTCATTTGACACATCCAAATAAGACAAGACAATATCATAACTAATAAACATATTAGTTTCATAATTATATTTGTCATTTTACCAAAACCAATTTAATAAAATTTAAACTTACAGTAGTGCATGCACCGAGCCATGTCCGATGTGGCAAAGGCAGACGTATCTGACTCTGATTTTGCTTTCTTCTCTGTAAGTGTCTTTTGTTTCCCAGTCTATGTATATACTCTTGTACCGTACTTATATTGTTCTCGTACAGTGAATTTCCACAGAGATTTTTCATGCTAAATCCTCATCTCTTTTTGTTAATCATCTATTTTTATAGTACGTTTTCATAAAATATCACCTTTCAAGGGAGTGTGGCATGCATTCCTTATGATAAAGATGCATGTTTTTCCCTGCATTATGATTGTTCATTGTTTATCATCACCGGTGAACTGGAATCCGTGTCTTCCTTAAACTCATCAGGAAATCAGCTTTTTGGTAGAAGAATTTGGGCGAGGTTTGGCACGTGTCTGCGAGATGCATCTATTTGCTTTTAAGATAGGCACTTTTCAGTAGTTGGCATCTGCCAATAGCGTCGAGGATAACGATCACTGTGCTCGAATGATTTGGTTTGTACTTAATTACAGCAAATTACTTTTAAACGATATATTTTTTAAAAATAAAATCTACTGGATTATATTAGACATACGGCCTGAAGTTATCTCAAATGTGCCATGCCGATGTTAGAATTGGTCCAAATAGTTCGGTTATACGCGATGGGCCCAAAGGATCAATGGTAACAATTGGGCCGAAGAAATGGGCTGAAACTTTTCTTTTTCAAAATTATCATGTAGCCTTCATTTTTTTAAAAAAAAAACTATGTTTGAGGAGCCTGTCCGAGATCTCTTTTATCATTGGACCTTTTTTAATAATATTTTAAAATAACATACCATCTAACTTATTTTTAAAAGGACCCTTTTGCCTACGGCACAACACTGCCATGCCACCACCCATAGTGCGGCAAATAAGGAACATTCATTATCTCATTGGTGGTGACGGTGGCAGTGTTGTTTTGTCATGTTGGCGTGGCTAAAAGAGTCATTTTTTGAAAATAAGTTTGGACTTACTAATGGCATAACAATGTTTATTTGCCACACCATCCAGGACAGCGTGGCAAGCAAGGGTCAATTTTGGAAAAATAAGTTACAGTGAGTTTATTTTAAAAATAGTTTAATAAAAAAGTATTTAACAAAAGTTACTCCACGCATAAAATTAGAACTCTAAAGCAATAGATGAGTTCATCGTTAATTTGAATAATTTAACTAAGCAAAATCAATCGAATTAAACAAATATTTATCTCATAATCTCACCACTACTCCATCATGGAGTAATATATACCGGTTTACTCACTCCATTACGAGGCCACCTTTTTCCTTTTTTCTTTTCCTTTTTAACATGATTTTGCCTTTTTTTAATAACTAGTAATATGTCGATGCGTTGTACTGGGGTTTCAAAAGAAGATGATATATATCATTAAACGTAACTCAAATCATACAATAAATATTAAAAAAAGGAGACAATATGGGAACATGTGAAGGAAGGTCTCGAAACATAGTTAGATTAATTCTCATCCTAACAATCTTTTTAAAATACAAGTCTAAATACATTCTTTTGTAAAACTACGAACAAGAGCTCATCTTTACCATTTCAGCTAAAATAAAACTACGAACAAGAGCTCATCTCTACAATTTCAGCTAAAATACACCCCTGATATAAAGAATGACATGACAAGCAAAATAACAAATAAAGCAAGTAGAACTATCGTGAAGTGGCTTTGCATATCTACATTTCATCATGAAATGTTATCTTACAATCCCAAATAAAAAGTAAAACAATTTAGTATGTCGCATTTATATATCTACCTATCTAACCCTCTCCTCATTTTCCCCATTTATTCTCGCGTCTCTCTCCCCTCCACTGGTGGCACATAGCTGCATGGCATCCAGTGGTGGGTTGCAGCACAGGTGAATGGTGGCGCGGTGCCCAGTGGCGGGTGGTGGCACTACGGTGGCAGTAGGCAGCGGCACAGCAGGCGAGCACAGTTGGGAGGCGATCCCTAGAAGCGGATTTTAGACCAAGGATGGAAAATGAAGAAACTCTTGGACCAGAAGTTTCATACTTAAGTGCTATTGGGGCACTAATTTACTTGGCTAACTGTACGTGACCAGATATTGCCTTTGCAGTAAACTTGCTAGCTAGACACATTGCAGCTCCAACCAGAAGACATTGGGTTGGTATTAAAACCCTCCTCAGGTATCTTTATGGTACATAAGATCTTGGATTATTTTACTCAAAGAATCAAGACTTGATTATGGTTGGATATACAGATGTCGGCTATCTGTCTGATCTATATAATGCGAGATTCCAGGCATGATTTGTATTTCTTTGTAGTGGTACAGCCATTTATTAGCGATCATTCAAGCAGACCTTGGTAGCTACATCTACCAACCACTTAAAAATAATCACATTATATGAAACCTCACAGGAATGTATTTGATTTAGGCTGATGGTTAGCCATATCCAGAAGTCATGTGGTATGAACACCGTTAATGACCCCACTATTATCTATAAAAATAATGCCACTTGTGTTGCACAGATGCAAATGGGTTATGTTAAAAGTAATATCACGAAGCATATTGCTCCTAAGTTTTTTTATCCTCATGAGCTCTAGAAGAACGGAGAGATAAAAGTATTAAAAACTAAGTTTTATGATAATCTAGTAGATTTATTCACAAAATCTCTTCCGGTCTCTAGATTCCATAAATGTGTTTGAGGCATAGGTACGAAATGACTTAGAGAGTGACAAGATTCATGGGGGTAAATCCTTAAACCATAATCTTTATGTAAGGCCAGAAGACCTACATGATCCTGAAGATCCAAATGTTGCACTCTTTTTTTCTCTTTGTGAGTTTTTCTGAAATTTTCTCACGTAAAGATTTTTAATGAGACAACAAATGTGTCACAAGGAACGAATGTAATGTACTCTTTTCTTCATCTTTTTTTTCATACTGGGTTTTTGGGAAGAGTTTTTGATGAGGCATGTGCATGTCGTGATATTTACCTAAAGAGGAGTGTTATAAAACCTAAAAGGTTCTAGTGTGGATAAATACTAGAATTACCTCTTGTGGGCTTAAACTACAAATAGAGAAGTATTGTACCATGTAAACAGAGATGAGAATTAATAAAGACTATGTTATAGTGTTCTCCCTCAATTAGTATCTTCTATCATTGATTTATTGTTCTTGACGATTAATTATAGGAATTACGTTACTGTTCATCTATTTCTCCTAACAATCCTTATCTAGTTCACAGGAGAAGTCTTCACACGTTTGGCCAACCATTGTGCAGCCCAAACCCACGTGCTCCAATCCATTGTGGTTAACATCCAGTGGCTCCCATGCTGTCCACTGTTCACGAATAGAAGCTAGACCATATGAATGTTCTAGGCCCAACAAAGCATGACACGTTGAGGATTATATGGCTCCATTTCTAGGCTTCGTTCTTTTAAACATATGTTTAAACCTTAACTTCTATTTTTATTATAACTTACTGTTAAATGATGTATTTTTTAAGACAATGTCTACAGATAAATTCTACTATAAATTATACCGAGTTTAATTGTACTAACCAAAATTGCATGCGATAATTTTTCTCTACGTATTGCCTCTCACGAACAGACCAGAATTCAAAAACCACAACCATAAGCTTTAGCCAAAAAAACCCACCCCTATACATCACTTGTAGATTATTTCCAACCGATACACAGACTCCTTTCTTTCCTCCACATATTTTCCTTTGCTCTTGGTCTCCTATGCTTCAATACGTATAAAACTGCCCACGCACACAATATGGGACTATTAGGCAGTAACATATATTCATTAGAATCAAGATTAAAATTATTTAGGAGCAAGTTCACCTACTGGTTAATTAATTTAGCTCTTGCTTGTGTAATATGTCCAATCGGTGCTTGGGGCTATTTCAAAGCTTGTGACAAGGATGTTCTAGTAGTAGTAGTAGTAGTAGTAGTAGTAGTAGTAGTAGTAGTAGTAGTAGTAGGGATGTCGTCATCACTCCGCCTCCCTGTTCATTGTTCGTGTCGGTGTATTCTACGTCTCGGTCATCAACCTTGGTGGTGTACACTTTTGTTCCATCGTTGTCCTCGGTGGTATACACTAATGCGTCGTCATCCGCACTGGTGTGCTCCTCTTCTTTGCTGTTGTGTACCGCTCTGCCTCTCTCCTCTGCTTTATCATCCTAGTGCAGCAGTAGCATGGAAGCGCACGGGAGGAAGGAGCAGTGAAGGCTCCGAAGGGAGGGAACAAATCGAAGGCAGTTGTGGCAAAACGATTAAGCAAGAATGAGTAAAAGAGCAGCTTGGGGCTGACGACACGGGCCCAAGTGTCAGCGCATGTAAGAAAAGACCGAATGTGGAAAGGGTGAATGGAAAAACTCCCATTTGATATTAATACCAGTAAGATGCCTGTGCGTTGCAACAGAGTATCAAAAAGAAGGTGACACATAATAGTAAATGTGGTCCAAAACCGTACCATGAACATCATTTTTATCTTACACACATACAAGCAAGTCCACATTAGTTGTTTCCTATGCAATATTAGTACATGTAAAATACACATGACATCTAAGATATAAGAACATCTTTGTAGATGATTTTCTTCATAAATGTAAGAATGTTTGAGACCTCGTGCCTAAGAACGTCTAAAACCATTGTACAAAAGTTACTACTATTCTGCTGCATTGGCCTGTGGGTAAGGTAAAAACAAAAGCTCACCATTGTCAGCAAGAAAAATGAACTCCAACCAGCAGAGTTTACCAGGATATAAAGAAACTGCTAGTAAGGACAATAGCTATTGATGGGGGAGCATTGTAAGATAATTCATCAAAGCCCTTCAAACTATAGCCTCTTTGGCAAACTTCAACCATTGGGGAGTTGCAAAGTTGGCAGCTCCCCCAAAATTAAATCCTGTATTATATTGGTTGGAAAGTCTAGAATTGCTAATTAAATGCACAACAACAAAGAATATGCAAACATGTAGATGTTTTGTTTCTACATTGTACCAACCTAAATTGCTTTCTTTTTGTTACCCGAAATAATGATTTTTATAGATAGCTTATTCAGCCCCAAATATAAGTGAGACCCTCAAGGGGATCTGAAGTCATAGGTGAAGTAATGAAGGTAATAACAAGTAGAAAATAGTTAGAACACTAATCATTACCAAAATGCTAAAGCAGCATTAAAGACTTGAATTCTTAGAATGTTTAGCATAAAGTTGGATAAAAAGCTAAATTATCAAAACCATTCAGTTAAGATGACAAAAAAATCAACACGATATAACTTTAGGAGGGAAAAAAGTTACGTGAGTATTAAATTCCCCATTAGCACCATCTGTTATCTAGAATATGTAAGAATACAATGGCAATGTAGCTCAGTTGTGGTGTAACTGACTGACCACATATTACTACCATAGCTACACCAATTGTCTTGATCCATGTAGCCACAAGCACTGCCTATTGCAAATAATTTGCGTTTACTGCCAGTGCCAAAAAAAATTATAGCATAGCTGGAATGACAATTTAACAATTAGCACATCAGGATGAATTAAATGTAATAACAAGCATCATAGGTTGCAAAGGCTGGATAATTTAACTCACCATGGATAAACTTGACATGGTATGCCCTTGGGAATGTCACCACAAACTCACCAGGATATTGTACCAATCTAAAGCACAATGCATGTTAACACAAAATTAATAAAAAAAACTGGTGTATTGATACCATAGGCACTTGGTTAAAAATATTGACCAATGTCCATTGCAGATCTTGTACCACAACAAGGCACACCACATGCTACAAGGACATCTGGAGACATCAATGTTGTTTTCTCCCCAAGCACCGCCAACGACGTTGTAGGCACCAACAATCAGAGCTAATGACACCGTAAGGCCACAACATACAGATCACAAATACAAGAAAATACAAATACCAAGGAGGTCAAATGCATGATTAAGGATAACCGACTAGAGAGGGATAAATATGAGGTTTTAAAAATTGTTTTGGCTAAATCATGTTCTTTCAGCAAGAAATAAGTTAACCAAATTGTTTTGAACAATTGAGGCCTAAAAGCTCTAGGTTTCACCAAGGCACCACAAAGTAATGTCAATACTAGAAATAATTCTAGCTACACAATTCAATTCAATTAAGATACTAGAAATATAAATACGAAAAGAAAGAAAAAATCGTAATGGAGATACACAATATTTTTCCCGTGGTATCAAGGACTTGTCAGTTTTCCCTACTCTACATTGAGTTAAGCCTAAACAGATCGGATTGGCTCTATGAATTAAGTCTAACAACCTCAAGTCCACTAAGGTTGGATTGGGTCTCTCTACAAGCTTCTTTGAAGAGATCATCGTACCATTTCATCCAAACTATCTAGGTGTCAACAACCACTAAGAGTAACAAATCGCATCGCTTGTTTGAAGGTTTTCAAGTGCCACAAGGATCAACTAATGATATAATGCACTTCAATGCTCTCAACTACCTCAATATGTGAAAATGGAGCAAATGAGTAGAAGAGAGTATCACAAGGGCTCAAGGGTATTTAATAAGGTCTAAGAAAAATCACTTGTTGCTAGTGGGGAGGTATTTATAGGTTTCACCCACCATGATGATTGTTGGGGTCAAAATCCCCCAAAACCAGGAAATATGGTACTACTACCATGTAATGGTCGATGCTACCACACCTACTATTCAATGTCTATTTGACGTTCATTAAATGCACAGAAACTAGCCATTATAATATCGGTATTATTGCCCTCACAGGGTTCGGTAGTACCTCACCTCAACTACGGTAGTACCGATTTCTAGTGGAAAGAAAATACTTCAAAACATAGCTCTTTGAAAATTATCTACCGCCAACTAAATTTTGATCCTATTGATTGTGGGGTAGTACCGATCTCAACATGAGGTCATACCACCCAGTGGTAGTACCACTATACAGAAGTGGTAGTACTGATTCAAGGGAAGTTCAATGAAAACCTCTCTAAAAATTAGCTATTGTCATATAATGGTTGGTAGTACCGATGCAGCAGTACTATCGTTTAAAAGCTTACAGTCATACTAGTTTTTCAAAGAAAAGTCAAGGAGAGTTCAAAATGCATGCATGAACACTCAATTGAACAAAGTGGCACAAGTTAAACTACAAGCTACTAGCCATATCCTCTCTTTATAGTACGATATCTATTCTACAGATCTGGTCTTTCTATCCAAATATTGGGACCAGTAAAAACTATAAAGATATACTTAGACTATAATATTCCTTTGCCTTGAGCTTTATCTTGATCCAAGTCAATCTTTGATCATCTTTACATGCCTTTTCATGAAGTCATCATAATCCGGAACTAAACATTTTAATCACCTCAATAAACATGTTAGTCCCTTTAATCATTATCATCATTAATTAGCAAAATCATTTTTAGGGGTCTACATGCTTTCATCAAGGTTGCCTCCATAGCCATGCACGTGGATAACTTCCTCAAGCTCAGCAGCTTGATCCCAGGAACTGCATACCACGTCTTTGGTGCTCTAGTGTGGAGGAAGTTGAGACTTTGGAGCTCATGATCCTTGACATGCCATGTGAACCAACTGAACATCATCCTAATGTACATCATTGGAGAAGTCACCCTAGGAACATCATCTAGCATGAATCATTTGAGTGACCTAGGAGCCTGTGCAATCGCCTGAAGGTTCCATGGGATATTGGACAACCTCCACCCTATAGTCTTCTCCCCTTCATCCACCAGGACACCCTCTCATTTTTGCTTCTTCTATTGTCGCGAGTGTGTTGGGGCAGCAAAGCTAGACCCTGGGACGTCGTTGGCGTACTCAATGTAGATGGGGCGGTCTGCCAATGCCTTCCAGAAGAGGATTCCATTGTGAGTGGAGTCGATTCACAGGGCCCAAAGAGGTAGGTCTTTGAGAAGGCGCGAGACTTGCCCTCAAACTGGTCAAGTGTGTAGCGCTTGCTACTTTGCCACACCTGCTTCATCACCTGCGGCAGCGGGCGCCCGCAGCACGGAGTGTTGAGCTCCTTGCGCATAGGTCATGAACACGATAGTGGAGGCTGGCGGTAAGGAGGTAGGATTGGAGGAGATGGAGGAGGTGGAATTGGGTGCGTCAGAGGAGGAAACAGGGGAGTGGTTGATGGGGGGTAGGGTGGGATGACCTTGCAAATGCCACAGGTGGTGGCCTCCAGCTCCACTGGGGAGAGGAAGGTGACGAGATTGGTGAACTCTGACTATGTAGGTGCGATACTCTAGGGCACATGGGAGGCCATGGAGCTGCACCGGGATGGGAGGATCCAACGGACTAGCCGCCTATAGAGGCGACGACGAAGGCGACATTAAGGGCGGGGCGTGACGAGGGGCTAGGGTTTTGGGAGGCAGAGATGGGGAGCGGAGGGGAGCATTTGGGGGGTTTGAGGTGGAGGGGGATGGAGATGGGAGTGGGAGTGGAGATTGTGAAGATGTTGTGCGTGGGAATCGTGTGGGGGATGCAAGCGGTGTGGATTGAAGTTTGTGGGTGGTTGCTCTACAAGGAGGAAGTCGTTGATCCATGTGCTCGTGTCGTAGGGATAAATCGTGGGCAACGCACATGCTTGAATCGAACACATGGGGAGGGAAGGACGATAGACAAACTCTGGCTTTATATTAGTAGAGGTATAGAGCATCTTCTTTTCAGTTTCTAAAACCTATTTTTGGGATTTTCTATAGTAACTAATTTTCAAACGGAATGCCTTTTCAAAGCAGAATTTACAATTTGATTATTGTACATATTGTAATAACTTTATTTATATTAGTAAAAACCATATACAGATTTCTCTTACTCTATACTTTTTACTTACAAATAGTCAAAAATTATAAGGCATAAACCAAAATAAAAAGATAAGTAATATTTATTTATCATATTCGTTATACTTTAAAAATTTATGCGAGCATAGACACATTTTTTTTCTTCGCTATTTCTCCTCACCTCCTCCCTCGGTCCCTCCCTTTGGCTTCGCCTCCGCTCTTTTCCATTCCCCGATCTCGCAGGAATCTCCTCGCCGGCGTGCTGCTGCTGCGGCGGCGATGTCGGGCAACGACAATTGGATCAACAGCTACCTCGACGCCATCCTCGACGCGGGCAAGGCGGCCATCGGCGGCGACCGCCCCTCCCTCCTCCTCCGCGAGCGCGGCCACTTCTCCCCGGCCCGCTACTTCGTCGAGGAGGTCATCACTGGCTACGACGAGACCGACCTCTACAAGACATGGCTCCGCGTACGTAGTCGGCGCGAGCTCCGAAATGTCACCCCTTGTCCGTTCTTCTTGGGATTTCGTGATCGATCTGTGCGTGTGTCCGCAGGCGAACGCGATGCGGAGCCCGCAGGAGAGGAACACGCGGCTGGAGAACATGACATGGAGGATCTGGAACCTCGCGAGGAAGAAGAAGGAGGTGGGTTCCTCCTCCATTTCCTTCTCTCTTTGGATTGTAGCTCTAAATGTCATGTGAGTTGGGTGGGGTTGTTCTGACGATTCTGCGTAGAGGTTGGGAAGCTCTATCCAGTTAGATCGGTGCAGTTTTGCCTAGGAAGAGCTATAGGTTGAATACATGTTGCGGCGCACAAGTGATATTTAGAGGGTGCCAGATCTGTTCAGAGGAGGCAAGTTAAGCGGAATTCTTGATTGATTTATGGAGGATGCTTGGCATTCTTTTACAGCAGTAGACGTTTGGTCAATCTTGATAAAGTTGCTAAGAAATTGAGTCGGGTACTGTAGAAATGTGGGCAGCATGCAAAGATTGCTGGGTAGGTTTGTTGCGTCTTTTGCTTGAGTTGTTTTGAGATAGCACATGCCTCTTGTTGCAGCCATGACACTAAACTACAATTTATAGTTCTTAACTTATTTTACTGTCACCCCTACCTTTCTAGTTTGATACGTGAACGGTGTCACTTGATAACCCATGCATTATGAGATGAAAGCGGCTAGCGCAATTGTCATTGATACAGGAAACAAATGGAATTCCATGAATACCCACTAGTTGACCCAATGGGACATGCCGACACAACACATCCCATTTCAACATCCATTTTGTCTATTTCCGAAGCGCTCACTGGCTGTTATTTTGTCCTCATGACACAACATATTTTGAAGTAGTTTTGCGCATAATGTTTAGTCAAGCACTGGCTTCCCAGTTCATTTCAGGTTTCAGATTTTTTGTTTCCTCAATAACTGGCCAATTTACTTGTGTTATTTTTATACCAAAGAGCACAAAGGTTATTTCTTGAAAGACCAACATGGCAACATTAGAGTTGTATCTATTCTTTATCATTCTATTTTTGTCCTCAGTTTGGAATATACATGTTCTGATATGCAGTTTGAGAAAGAAGAAGCCTGTCGTATGTTGAAACGCAATCCAGAAACTGAGAAAACACGAACCGATGCTAACGCAGATATGTCTGAAGATCTCTTTGAAGGTGAAAAGGGAGAAGATGCTGGTGATCCATCTGTTGCCTATGGTGACAGCACCACAGGAAGCTCACCTAAGACAAGTTCAGTTGACAAGCTATACATAGTATTGATCAGGTATAGAGAATATCATTTGAAAATAATATATTTTTTCGTGAGATTAGTTCAGCATAACACCAGGAACAAATAACACATTAATCCTCACATAAGCTGTGTGTAGTTAATTGCTTATGGTGCTGAGAAGCTATGTATGTCAGATTGAAGATACTCAAGTGCTCAACCAGTTGGTAGGAAGAACTTTCTTCTTCCATACCTTCCGAGTAACCTGCACCAAGAAGTCCTTCATTTTGTAGCAAAAGAATAATCTAAAGGCATAATGTGGTCTAAAGGAAATTCCCATACATGAACCAGCAATTTCTAATCATGGTGATACTTCTTTATTATAACATTCAATTAACCATTATGTGTTAAAATAAATCTTGAAGCGTTGCTTAGTATTCTCGTGTGTCAGTTTTTTCAGTTTTTCATTTGTGCATTGATGTGCTTAATGGCGCATGAAGGCAAAGCGTTAGTAACGGTGGCATGTTGGCTTCCTTTCAGTTGCAAGTTTGTGAGTATTTAAGTAAGCAATAGAGTCTGAAATTTGAGTGTGAGCTGCACCAAAATAATCCTGTGTTCATTGCTCCCGTTCTCCACTCTTGTGTGTGTTCATTGCTCCCGTTCTCCATTTTTCACTTGTGTGATTTGGTGATGCTCGGTCGGAGTTGAGTTGAAATTCTTCGATTCATTGTAGCTCGTCCGAGAACTGCATTTAGCTGCTGGTTATCAACGTGCTGGCATCGCTGAAGCTCGGATTTTCTGACATTTGGTATCAGAGCTTCGTACAGGATCCTGGTGGCCATGTCAGCTCTGGTGGGACGCAGGTCGGTCACACCTCCGCAGTGGGATCGTCTTCTATCGCCATCATGTGGTCTCGCCGTCGCGACATCGAATGGTCGGGAAGCGCGAGTGTCGTCATCGAGTGGCGCGTCAGAGAGACGTCCGGATTGGTGACCTATCCTATGTTGACACGAACAAACTACGAGTGGCGGCGGTGATGCGCGTTAATCTCGTGCTCGGGGCTCGGGGCGTTGTGGAGCACGGCGTCGGCGAGTACCGCGAGGATCGGATGGCGCTCTCGGCGATACTCGTCGCGGTACGGTGAGATCTCGGCATCGCTCGCGACGAAGGAGTTGGCTCAGCAGGCGTGGAGGCGGTGAAGACAATGCGCGTTGGTGTACAGCGTGTTCGCGGCGAATGCACAACAACTCGGCGTGAATTTGGGAGATGACGTTCAAGCGGAGAGGCGGTGGGCGACTTCTCGATGAGGATCACCGGCCTCGCCAACAATCTGCGCGTCCTCGGCGACCACATTGACATAACTGATGCAGAGGTGAGAAAATTTTTGCAGGTGGTGCCGGATCGGCTTGCAGCGGTGGCAATCTCCATCGAGACACTCCTCGACGTCAATGAGCTCTGCGGAGAGGTCAGCGGGGCCAGTGCGCGGCCGTTGAGCGGCGACTCGGGGATGCTGGCGGCAAGCGGGAACATGCGCTTGCTCCTCACGGAGGAGTGGATGGCACGGCTGAAGATCAGTGGCCAAGAGGGTGGTCACGGCAACAACGGCAGCTACAACAAGTGTCGTGGAAATTGGAAAGGGAAGAAGCCGAGTAGGGAAACCCGAGAAGGCCAAGGTGGGCCAAGCTCGGGATCAAGTCGAGACCGCTCCGGCGACACCTACAAGAACTGTGGTAAGAAAGGCCACTGGGCCAGAGACTGCCGTAGCAAGAAGCGCGTGGAGCAGGTACATGTAGCCCAAGAAGAAGCATCACTGCTTCTGTTACGGGCAAGTGTATCTCGCCGGGCACACACACCGGCACCGCCGCTCGTGTGCTCCTACTCTTCACCGCCTCAGTCTTCCTCGGCCTCGTCACGGATAGCCTCGCCAGCACCACGTGTGGTCGATCGACGTCCGTGTACGCGCGGAGAGGTGATGGAGCCCCAAGGCCCAATACAGCTGCGGGAGAAGGTGTTCGTGCAGCTCGGGATGGAGGAGGACCGTGACGCCAAGCAGTGGATCCTCGACACCGGGGCAACGAACCACATGTCGGGTTCCCGGTCTGCTTTCGCCGAGCTGGACACACAGATCTGTGGCACCGTGCGCTTCGGCGACGACTCCATTGCACAGATCGAGGGCTGCGACACCGTCTTGTTTACTTGCAAGAACGGCGAACACCATTCATTTGGCGGCGTCTTCTTCATTCCCCAACTCACGACCAACATAGTGAGTGTGGGGCGCTGATGAGGCGAGCTACGGTGATGATCGGCGCGGGGTGATGACAATCCGTGGCGGGGCGGCAACTCGGCGAAGGTGAAGCGCGCACCAAACCGCCTGTACGTGCTTAGCATCACCTTGGCACGGCCAGTGTGTTTGACGGTGCGCGGCGACGAGCTCTCATGGAGGTGGCATGCACGGCTGGGCCACCTAAATTTCCCGGCGATGAAGAAGATGGTGCGAGAAGGCTTGGTGAGAGGGTTGCCTGAGATCGATCACGTGGACCAGCTTTGCGAGGCTGTCTTCTTTGGAAGGGAAGCGTAAACGGACGCCGTTTCCGGCCACGTAAGTACCAGTCGAGCGGGTTCGGAGCTAGTCCATGGGGATATTTGTGGTCAGATTTCGCTTGTTACACCGTCGGGTAACAAATATTTTTTGCTTCTGGTGGATGACATGAGTAGGTTCATGTGGGTGGCCTTGCTGCCGTCCAAGGATCGAGCTCCCGAGGCCATCAAGCATTTCCAGTTGGCCGCCGAGGCAGAAACTGGACAGAAGATGGGTGTGCTGCATACCGACCGTGGCAGGGAGTTCACCTCGAAGGACTTCCACGACCACTGCTTGGAACATGGTGTGCGGCGTCAGCTGACAGCTCCATACTCGCCACAACATAATGGCGTCGTGGAACGTCGGAACGCCACGGTGGTGGGAACGGCTCGGAGCATGATGAAGGCAAAGGGTCTCCCGAGTTGGTTCTGGCGGGGAGGCTGTGCTCACCGCGGTGTATGTCCTCAACCGACCGCCGACGAAGAGCGTAAAGGGGATGACTCCTTTCGAGGCTTGGTACGGCAAGAAGCCGGGGATCCAGCATCTGCGCACATTTGGTTGCATCGTCTACGTCAAGAACACGATGCCACATCAGAAGAAGCTCGACGACAGAGGCCGGCGCATGATCTTCATCGGGTACGAGCGAGGCTCCAAGGCATACCGCGTGTACGACCCCATCACAAGGCGTGTCCATGTGACACAAGACGTGGTGTTCAATGAATCGGCGTAGTGGCAGTGGGGCGATGAGGATGGAAGCGACAACATCGACGGCTCCTTCACAGTGGAGTACACGGCCGTGTGCGAAAATGGCGAACTGGAGGATGCATCTGCCATGCCCATGGCACCAAGCCCCATGATGGGGCCCAACACACCTGCGTCGCCCACTATACCAGGTGTCACAACAACGCCTACTGCTGTGTCACCTGTGGTTCAGTACGCGTCACCGCCGGTGGAGTTTGGAGATGAGCTGGATGCGTACCACGACGATGAGGCACCACTGCGGTTTCGTACCGTGGACAACATCATCGGGCATGCGACACCGCCTGGATATGCACCACGTGAGCTGGAATCCGGCGAGCTGCACGTGGTGAGCGTCGAGGAGCCGGCGACGCTTATGGCGAGCAAGCGCCTTCTTTGGCGTGAAGCGATGGAAGAGAGCCGCGGTCGATTGAAGAGAATCGCACAGGACGCCACCGAGCTCCTCAAGGCCGGCACACGATCGGCCTCAAATGGGTGTTCAAAGTGAAGAGGGACGAGCACGGCGCCGTGGTTAGGCACAAAGCGCGGCTCGTGGTAAAGGGCTACGCACAATGGCATCACATGGACGTCAAGTCGGCGTTCCTAAATGGCGATCTTCAGGAGGAGGTCTTTGTGGAGCAGCCACCAGGTTTCGTCAAAGCTGGCAAGGAACATCAGGTATTCAGATTCCATAAAGCCTTGTATGGATTGCATCAGGCTCCAAGAGCGTGGAATCACAAGCTGGATGAGAGCTTGACGTCTCTTGGATTCATGAAGAGTCCATCGGAGCATGCCATTTACTGCAGAGGGAGAACGACTAGTGGTTGGTGTCTATGTTGATGATCTAGTGATCACTGGCACTAGCAGCTCTAGTATCCAGAAATTCAAGAGAGAGATGACAAACCTATTTAAGATGAGTGATCTAGGGCTACTACACTACTATTTGGGCATAGAAGTGAAGCAGCAAGCTGATGGCATCTCCCTCAGTCAAGGTGCATATGCAGCCAAGGTTTTGGAGAAGGCAGGAATGAAAAATTGCAATCCTTGTCAAGTGCCAATGGAAGCAAGACTGAAGCTTTCCAAGGAAAGCACTTGTCCACCGGTTGATGCAACCATTTACAGAAGCATAGTTGGCAGCCTCAGATATTTGGTCCATACCCGGCCTGACATTGCTTTTTCAGTGGGGTATGTAAGCAGATTTATGGAGGAGCCCCATGAGGATCATCTTACTGTGATGAAGCATATTTTGAGATATGTTCTTTGGGACAAGTGATTGGGGCTGTTCTATGCAAGGAAGAAGGAGAACGTCTCACTCTAAGCGGTTTTAGTGATGATGATCAATTTGGAGATTTGGACAGCAGGAAGAGCATACGGAATCATCTTCTTCCTTGGTGATAGTCCAATTAGCGGCAATCAACTAAGCGAAAGTGGTGGCTTTGTCAAGTTGTGAAGTCGAGTACATAGCCGCCGCCATCGCTTTGCTTGTCAAGTTGTTTGGGTGCACGGTTGCTTCTTTGAAATTGTGCATTTGAGGTAAGCAAGCGGTGCTAAGGGTGGACAACAAGTCCACCATCTCCCGATTAAAAATCTAGTGCATCATGACCAGAGTAAGCATATAGATACAAGATTTCATTTGATCAGGAGTATGCAAACAATGGCCAACTTGAGGTGAAGTTCATTAGAACGGAGGAGCGACTTGGGGATATACTCACGAAACCTCCTGCAGAATCAAGTTCCGGGAGCTTTGTAGGAAGATTGGCCTCCAACAAAGTCGATGAGGTCGGTGCATCAAGACTTAGGAGGAGATTTGTTAAAATAAATCTTGAAGCGTTGCTTAGTATTCTCGTGTGTCGATTTTTGATTTTCATTTGTGCATTGATGTGCTTAATGGCGCATGAAGGCAAAGCGTTAATAATGGTGGCTGTTGGCTTCCTTTCGATTGCAAGTTAGTGAGTATTTAAGTAAGCAATAAGTCGAAATTTGAGTGTGAGCTACACCAAAACAATCCTGTGTTCATTGCTCCGTTCTCTACTCTTGCGTGTGTTCATTGCTTAGTTCTCCATTTTTCACTTGTGTGATTTGGTGATGCTCGGTCGGAGTTGAGAGAAATTCTTGATTCTTGTAGCTCGTCCAAGAAGCGCATTTATTCTTTGGTTATCAACATGCTGGCATCGCTGAAGCTCGGATTTTCTGACATTATGGTGCAAAGTCCCCTCCTGTCCCCTAGCACCACCACTTGAAAAGAAAAATGATGCAAAGAGTTATCTTGCTTTGATACCCTAATTCTGTATATTGCTTTTTAAGCCGAGGTGTAATGTTTGAGTATTTTTCATTCCTGTGTCTATTCTAGTCCCACAAACCTGTAGTAGTTATTATGAATATTCTGATCTCCAAGGAGGACACTTTCGAGTATTGTGTGCATTTGTACACCATTGTTAGGAAGGAGTGAATTAACACTATTTCTGACCTAATATTTTGTTTCATCATCTAATTGTAACACCCTGGCCTAAAATTCGCTCAATGCCCAGCCCACCTATGGGGCGGACCCGCTTACACATAGCACTCCGCTTACACTTTCGTCCTCGATTTGTGTAAAAGAGTAGTGCTACATTTGGATTCAATAGGCATTATATGCTATTACAACTCACTTTAGACAAGCAATATGAGGCTAATATCACCACAATTGCACATGGGTCACCATGCTAACGGGCTGGGGTATTACATTCACCCCCCTCAAGGGCTAACGCCCTCGTCAGCACACCGCATACACGTTAAATGCCTAGAACCACCCCTCGGTACATGTTCGTGCGTCCAGTGCCGACACATATGCAATGCCATGTGTCCACTCTGGGCTCACACACACCATGCACCATATGCTCGTGCCTGTGCTGCGAAGGTTGATGTTCTGATACCAACTGTAATACTCTAGCCCAATATTCGCTTAATGCCCAACCCACCTATGGGGCGGACTCGCGCACACATAGCACCCTGCTTACGCTTTTGTCTTCGCTTCATGTAAAAGGGTTAATCTGGAGGTGCTATGTTTTATGAATATTGTGTGTGTATTTATGAGGGCTAAAAGGCAATATATATAGAGAGTATAAGGGACTATATGCAAAGACAACTCTACACAAATAAGTAAATACAAAAGAGATAAGTCTACTATAACACCCCCTCAAAATCATGGTCATTGCAAAGCGATGATAGATCGCAAGAAACTAACCATGATTAGGCATAGGAAAAACCATATAAAACGGGAATAATCATCAATGAAAATAACGTAAAACTTATGCCCACCTTTAGAGATAATAGGCGCAGGTCCTCATACATCTAAATGAACTAAATAAAAAGGACTAGAAGACAAGGACTCACTAGAATGGTAAGAAAATTGTAGTTGCTTGCCCACCTTATAACCCTGACAAAATGTGGTCGTATCAATAGTAACACGTCTAAGAACACCCTGATGAACTAGTGAAGAAAGGCGAGACCCACACAAGTGACCCAAACAGTGATGCCACTACGCAAAAGCTCTGGAGGTGGTGACGGCAATGGTATTAGAGGTAGACATGGAGGTGATAGGAGCAACTGAAGTGGACGGAAGATAGAGGCGGTGAAGGATATAGAGACTCTAACTATCCCTAGGGCGTTGGCCAGTCCCAAGTACTATCCTTGTCTGTTGATCCTGGATGAAACATGAGTCAAAACCAATCCTAAAACCAAGATCAGTGAGTTGACCTACCAAGAGGAGCTGCATGATAAGCTAGAATAGAAAAGTCAGTGGATACAAAGGTGCCATGACAACTGACAGACAAAGGAGTACCATCAACTGTCTAAATAGAGATAGGAAAAACACGAGGTCCTATTGAAGTAAGAGACGTGGAGCTTGGTGTCATGTTGAAAGAGGCACTAGAGTTCGGAACCCAAGAAGTACCTGGAGGAGACATATGAGCTAGAATGATAGAACCTGCTGAGCTGTGAGAGAGCTGCTGAAGAAGAGCATACAGAGCTGCTGAACAGAGTTACCTTGTTGAGAATCTAACATGCTGATCTATCCTATAGAGGAAGGACCTCCTACCCCTGGATCATCCACCCCACGCGTCTTGTTTTGCTTTTTCCGCACCGCACAATGCTGGTTGTTGTGTCCGAGGTTCTTGCAATGATTGCACTGAACCCTAGTTGGTGTGAAAACATGAGCGGAAACAGGCACCTGGGCAGGGACTGTAGTTGAAGCAGAAACTGTCGAAGTAGTCGAAGAAGAAGGGGCAGCAAGCATAGCCGGAATAGACTATGCTACTAACTCATGGCGAAGCTCCTCAGCACGAAGTGTGAAAGGGCCTCGGTGACGGTCGATCGTGGTGAGCGGCTCAACGGTTGAGCTCTGGCAGGCTCAAACTCTGAGTGAAGACGGCAGATAAAACCATAAGAGTGAAGGCGGTCATGATCCGCCTTTTGCACCTTATGACACTCCTGGCAAAGCGGAGAAGCCAGCTCGTCTAGCTGGCGCTAGAGACTGGCAGGGCTATGTAGAAGTTATTGATGGAGGAGTCCTCCTAGTGCAGCGTCTCTAGTTCACGCTAAAGCGAAAAGAATTGAGCATCGCTGCTTTGCTTGTATCGCTCGCGCAATTACTCTCAGATCTGATGATTAGAACGCAGGCCAACAATGTCTTAGCTAGATGGAGTCGTCGAGGTGACTACCCGGATGGCTTGAACACAGGCCTCATCAGCGCACTAGCATTCGAAAGCATCTATAACATAGTGAAAGACCTTATCGGTCAGTGTCAACCTTTGCCTCCTTGGCGGCCTTATCTTTTGCAGGAGGTGCAGAAGTAGGATGTCTAGGAGGAGGCTGAACTGGCGATGGCGGACAAGGTCGTGCACCAGTGCATCCCCAGAGGCGGAGACCATCGAGTGTGATCTTCATGAGTGAAGACTACAACCTATAGTTCGTTCCATGGAGCTTTGTCCCCGAGAATGGGATTGTAGCTAATGGAACAGAAGCTATCGGTAGAGGCGGCGTTGGACGGCGCAGTGACCAACGCAATGAAGAACACAAGTTTTTTTAAAACATATTTTTGAAACCAAATGCTTTTATAGAAACCAATCCATGGTTTCTATCAAAAGCGTGCGGTCTCGGCGGTCAAACACAGCGGCAGCGGTGTCAGCAGAGGCGGTTGGTGACGGCAGCGGTGGAGGCGACAGCTGGTGACAACGGCGGTGACATTGGCAGCGTTCGGGGACTGTGGCGGCGGCGCCGTCGACTGGAGACAGCCCTCGACGACAACGATGAGGGAGCAGTGGCGGTCCGATCCAGGCAGAAGCTTCCTCAGGCTGGGTGGCGGCCTTATGGTGGCCAACGAGAGTGACGGAGGCGACGATTGATGACGATAGCAGCAGCGGTAGTGGGATGGGAGCAGAAGAAACTAGGTTAGTGCCTTAGATTTGATACCATGTTATGAATATTATGTGTGTATTTATGAAGCTTAATGAACAATATATGTAAAGAGTACAAGAGACTATATACAAAGACAACCCTACACAAATAAGTAAATACAAAAGAGATCATCCTACTCTAACAATACATCTGGACCCAGCATGCATCATATGCTATTACAACTCACTTTAGACAAGCAATGTAGGGCTAATCCCACCACAACTCGACATGGGCCACTATACTAACAGGCCGAGGTATTACAGTGATTATGTTTGAGAATTTTATATGATGTATAGATTTCTGCTAGCTTTTAGGCTACAAATCTGGATCGACTGTTGTAAGCACTAGAGCTATGTTTTGCACGAACTAATGATTTATCAATGCATCACATGTTTAACGAATATCCTTTGAAGAACATCACACTTAGCTGCAGAAAAAAATATAGCCTTGCCACTTTGTACTTCATCCTGTTAAGACCCAGAATTGATGGTATGACCGCTTGGCAGCAGTACAACTGTTAAATGAAGTGGCAGATTTGCCTATATTTTGTGTCAAATTGTGATGTTTGCTAATCAGTCCATGCTTTGTACTGCAGTCTACATGGTTTGGTCCGTGGTGAGAATATGGAGCTAGGCCGAGATTCAGACACTGGTGGCCAGGTAATGTTGGTACACCTAGCTAATAAGTATGACTACATTGGTTGGCTTGCACAATGTGATCCAGTATACTGCATGGACTCCTAATCTCTCACATCTCAAATTTGACTTAGTATGCCATAACGAGATTGCATAGACTCATAATCTTTCACAGCTTAAAATTTTACTTGGGAGTATATCTTAAGGAGAGTTGTTTTTATGGTTCAGGATTCATTCTTATCTTTTTTGAGTTTAATTGGTTTCTAGGTAACATCCAAGGGTTGTGGTTTAATTGTAATTAAGGTCTACCGGGTTGAGGACTGGATGTTTGTCCTTTTCCTTTTCCGATAATTTATGGTATTTACACTTTTTCTGAGAACATTTAGACCTTGAATTATCATCTTTTAGTATACTAGTTAGAGACCGTGCGTTGGAACGGAGTCATAAAAATAATAAACAGAACTTATTGTCTGGCCAACTTCACACATCAAAACATTAGAGAGCAAGCGACAGAGAGAGAAAGGTGGCCAGAATACGCGAGGAGATGGGAAAAGTGGAAGAGGTGGGGCGGTTGTATCCCGAGAGGAGGAGAGAGATGAATGGTCTAAATCAAATCGGATGGCTGAGAAGAGAGTAGGGAGGCCGTACCAACCACCAACTCCTTTTATAATAGTAAAAATAATAGATAGAGTGCACTCCATTACAAATAACCTTGTCCTATTTTTAAACAGGGGAGCTGTATCATATTCTCATTTCTATTTTATCTTCTGAAATTTTCCAACAATCAAAGGGTCAAATGAGTGCATAATTTTATTTCATGTACCATTTGTAGGTCAAATATGTGGTTGAGCTTGCTAAAGCATTGAGTTCATCTCCTGGAGTTTACCGGGTTGATTTGTTGACTAGACAGATTTTAGCACCAAATTTTGATCGTACTTATGGTGAACCTGCAGAAATGTTGGTTTCGACAACCTTAAAAAATTCTAAACAGGAAAGGGGAGAGAACAGTGGTGCGTACATCATTCGAATACCATTTGGACCAAAAGACAAGTATCTCGCTAAAGAACATCTATGGCCTTTCATTCAAGAATTTGTTGATGGTGCACTCAGCCATATTGTGTGGATGTCGAAAACCATTGGTGAAGAAATTTGCTGTGGACATCCAATTTGGCCTGCTGTGATTCATGGGCATTATGCCAGTGCAGGAATAGCTGCTGCTCTGTTATCTGGAGCCCTTAACCTTCCTATGGCATTTACAGGACATTTTCTTGGGAAAGATAAATTGGAAGGGCTTCTCAAGCAAGGGCGACAGTCAAGGGAACAAATAAATATGACATACAAAATAATGTGCCGAATTGAGGCAGAGGAATTATCTCTTGATGCATCTGAAATTGTTATTGCCAGCACTAGGCAAGAGATAGAAGAGCAGTGGAACTTGTATGATGGTTTTGAGGTCATACTTGCAAGGAAGCTTCGAGCAAGGGTCAAGCGTGGTGCTAGCTGCTATGGCCGTTATATGCCTCGTATGGTTGTGAGTAACTGAGTATACACATTTTCCTCCCCTCTTCTGACATTTTCTAATTATTATGACAAGTATATTTCATAGTTCAGGAAATTTACATAGGCTGTAGTTGCACACATAATCTGTTATAGCTCTTTAATATCCATTACTTTCCTATTCCTGGCTGTGCAGATAATTCCTCCTGGTGTTGAATTTGGTCATATCATTCATGATTTTGATATGGATGGCGAAGAAGAAAATCCATGCCCAGCCTCTGAGGATCCATCTATCTGGTCTCAGGTCACTGCATTTTCTTTAGAATCTACACACAAGATCTCATTTACTAGTGTAACCTGTATTCAGTATTTTTTTAGATCATTTATTCAGTAATTAATGAAGATGATTTGTTTGTGCCTGTTAATCCTGTATTTGTAAGTTTAAATACTGATAATCCATACATGATACATGTACATCTGATGGCAGATAATGCGCTTCTTTACAAATCCTAGGAAGCCTATGATTCTGGCTGTTGCTCGTCCATATCCTGAAAAGAATATTACAACGCTTGTAAAGGCATTTGGTGAATGTCGCCCACTAAGGGAGCTTGCGAATCTCGTAAGATTGGACTTAATCATCTTGATATTGTGGTTTATTTCGTTATAACGTCTTATGCATTTACTTATCGTGCATCACAGACACTAATAATGGGTAACCGTGAGGCTATTTCGAAGATGCACAACATGAGTGCTGCTGTCTTGACATCAGTGCTTACACTGATAGATGAATATGACTTGTATGGTCAAGTGGCATATCCCAAGCATCATAAGCACTCTGAAGTTCCTGACATTTATCGTTTGGCTGCAAGAACAAAGGTATGCTGTTCCTGAAATGACAAGAAGAAACTTTGCTCGTTTCTCGATGCCGCCTTTGTGTACCCTTGGTTTGAAACATTAAGATCCTTAACCTGCCATTTCATGTACTTATATGTTTTACTTATTTATCTTCTTTCATTTTCATGAAAATCCATAGATTTGGGACGTACTTAAATAAAAAAAGGTTCATCTGAGAGGAATATTGGATTCTTGATTTTGTGAAGTGGAAGCAGGGTTCCAAAAGCCGGCAGAAACCCACCAAACCGGTGGGGTCCGGTGTTTGGTACTCTCGTTTTGGTTCACCATCCTAAAATTCTCAGTTGAATTCATCTTATATACCAATAGGCTTATAATTGCATCTACGTTTTATCCCAAAACTCAAATCTAAAAAAACTTTTGAAATAAAAAAGTAATAAAAAATTGGCTGGTTTTGATCGGTTTTCGCCAAGAAACCAAAACTGGGCTTCCTCCGGTTTTAGACTCAATTCGGTTTTCCCAAACCTTGACTGGAAGCAACAGTTTTGTTATGGTATGGTGGACAGAGTTCATTAGTACTTCTGTTCTTGTACTACTTACATGGATGCTGATCATCTGTTGATTTTCTGCAGGGTGCTTTTGTAAATGTGGCTTATTTTGAACAATTTGGAGTTACCTTGATAGAGGTCAGAACTATTGTGATTCCAATTTACTGTTGTAGCTATTAGCCTATTACCTTTTCAATACCCTAATTACCACCAGTTTGTTATATCCATGAGCAGGCTGCTATGAATGGTTTGCCTGTCATTGCAACAAAAAATGGAGCTCCTGTTGAAATTCATCAGGTCTGTGTCCTTACGCTATGCCATGTTAAATGTAAAAACACATCAACTCATTGCAAGAGTACATCACTGTAATTCTTTCTGGTGGATGCAGGTGCTCAACAACGGTCTCCTTGTTGATCCGCATGATCAGAATGCCATTGCAGATGCACTGTACAAACTTCTTTCTGACAAGCAACTGTGGTCAAGATGCAGAGAGAATGGGCTTAAGAATATTCACCAATTTTCATGGCCTGAACATTGCAAGAATTATTTGTCAAGGATATTGACTCTTGGTCTGAGATCTCCTGCTACTGGTAGCAAAGAGGAACAGAGTAATGCACCTATATCAGGACGGAAGCATATCATTGTTATTTCTGTAGACTCTGTTACCAAAGAAGATCTAGTCCGGATCATCAGAAATGCTATTGAGGCCACACGTGCAGAAGAAACATCGGGTTCAACTAGTTTTGTGCTGTCAACATCGCTAACAATATCGGAGATATGCTCGCTGCTAGTGTCTGCAGGCATGCTTCCTACTGATTTTGATGCTTTCATCTGCAATAGTGGGAGTAACATTTATTATCCTTCAAATTCTGGTCATATGCCAAGCAATTCCCAGGTTACACCCAAAATAGATCAAAATCATCAATCACATATTGAATATCGTTGGGGAGGAGAGGGTCTAAGAAAGTATCTAGTGAAATGGGCTACTTCTGTGATAGAAAGAAAGGGAAGAATTGAAAGGCAAATTATTTTTGAAGATTCAGAACACTCTTCTACCTATTGTCTTGCATTTAAAGTGGTCAATCCAAATCATGTAAGCCTTTTATGTTACATAATCTTCTCTTACTCTGTAGAAGCTCCATGTGCATATATGCCCTTCTCATGTTTAATATTTTGGGAAAGCTCTTTTCGCAGTTTTTAATGTGACATTTTTTCCTTTATTGTAGCTACCTCCTTTAAAGGAACTGAGGAAGTTGATGAGAATCCAATCACTCCGTTGTAATCCGGTGTATAATCACAGCGCTACCAGACTATCTGTGATTCCTATTCATGCATCTCGTTCACAGGCACTAAGGTTCATCATTTTTATTTTGCTCCTTTATTTCATTTATCAGTTTATCTTGTCACCATATAAGTGCTCCAGCATTTTAGATTGCCTGACATTTGTTTATTTGATTCAGAATATTTTAACCATTTATTCATATAAGCAGAACATTAAATGATGAATCTTTCCTGAAAACCATGGGCAGGGGTGGACACGCTTAGTGCCCACTGTGTTCAAATGAGCCCGCTACAAAATACAAATTTGGAGTAAATCTCTTTTGGTTGTAATTTTGCCCAAGTTTGTGTAAAAGGTTGTATGTATTTTCGTACTACGTTGCTTCAAACAGAGGCAAGGGCAAATATTCAATAGAATTCCTTGTGCTTAGGATTGTGGCGAAGTCTAGTATTCTATCTGGAACTAATGATGTGTGGAAATTTACCATCATCGCTTACAGTAAAACGATAATCTGAATGGAGGGCCGGTTTCTGTTTATTTGTCTTGTTCCCATGAGCACTTAGCTACCTGCACATGCACGTTATATTGTTCGTCCTGCTGACTAAACTTACTGTTCCTCCAGGTACTTGTGTATACGCTGGGGAATAGAGTTGCCGAATGCTGTAGTCGTTGTCGGTGAAAGCGGCGATTCAGATTACGAAGAACTGCTAGGGGGTCTCCACAGGACCGTCATCCTGAAGGGCGAGTTCAACATCCCTGCAAATAGAATCCACACTGTTAGGAGATATCCCTTACAGGATGTCGTCGCACTTGACAGCTCAAATATCGTTGAAAGTGAGGGTTGCACTACAGATGACATGAGGTCTGCTCTGCGGCAGATTGGTGTGCTGACACAATGACACCTTCTGTTTGCATACCGCACAAAGAAAAAGAATGAGCCAAACCAAGTGCCAATGTTTCCATGCTCGATGGAAATGCCGATTTTGTTTGTAGGTTGTTGGGTGTGGTCCATTCTTGAGCTGTGAATAACCTCCCAACTTTTGTTTGTATTCTTTGTTCATATATTTGGATAAAATGCGTATCTATACATTATGGATTATGCTTTGAAGCTATATTTTCATTAAAAATGCACATAAAATACTTATAAAGTAATTACTAAAGCTGCTTTAATATTTTAAAATATGCATAAATACTATATTCCAGTCCTCGCAGGGATCCCACTGGCGTGTTGTCCCTGTCAACCTTCGCAGCCGCGATACCTCGCCTCGTTGCCAGCCGTCGTTTGGCTACATTATCGGCCAAACTGAAAGGGCCACACGTCAGCGCGACTCTGTAAATCCTTCGAGTTTTACGCGATGGCCCACACGTCAGCCTGTAAGAAAGATGATATAGCACAACTCTGTAAATTCTTCGAGTTTTACGCGATGGCCCACACGTCGGCTAAAAGGGCCAAGGTCGGCGAGTGGAAAGCCACCTGTCGACAAAACAGCAAAAAGAAGCCTGGAAAAAGAATCGGTATAAGGTGGCTCACAACTCAAGCATCAGGTTAACCAAACCAACCCAACCCTTCCCTACGCAACCCAAAGCAAATCCCGTAGCGACGCAGCCGTCTGCGCGATTAACCGGCGGCCAACCGCGCACGCCTCCCAGGCCGGAGCCCAGGCCGCCGTGGATCGCCGGAGGAGGGGGGCGCCGGTGGGATCCCGACTGGCCAGATGGTGGGCGGTGCCGGCGGCGAGGGCGAGTAGCACGGCGGGGGCGAGCGGCGGACGGATCGGCGGCGCAGCGAGGCGGCGGCGGACGCCACCATGTCTGCCGTAGTGTGTGGCAAGAGGTCCTCCTCCATCTTCGCCGACGAGCTCATCCCTTCCTCCCCCCTCCCCTCCCCACCACCACCCCTCCAAGCGGTCCCGCTGCTCCCCGGCCCGCGCCTTGGACGACGCCGCGGCCCATCGGCGGGAGGCTCTCCTCCACCACCTCCTCTCCCTCTTCCCCCACATGGATCCCCAGGTTCGTCTCCGTGCTTTATTTAATTAATTTATTATTTGCGAAATTTTGATGGGGGCGGGTTGGCGTTTGGACGCAGAAAGGTGACTCGTTTCTTGTAAAATTTTGTGCTCTGTGGGGGTTGGATTCTGTAGTGCCTGTAACTGTGAATGAAATAGGGCTACTCCTGCTCCGTTCTTGGTGAATCTAAGCATTATTTTGGTGTGAGATTGGTGTTTACGTACTTGGGTGTAGAAAGCCTCCTTTTTTGGTAGATTTGTGATTTTGCAATGTTTGCCTACTTCTTTTCGTATCTTCTGTGTGTTATGGTGTTGGGATGATGAAAAGGGGCTATTTTCTTTTTGAAAGTTGCGGTGTTTATTGCTTGATTTGATGTAGAAGCGCTTCAAGCATATAAATTTAGGTTGCTGTGACACGAGAGACGTTTTGATGAGATGGGTAATTTGTGCTGTCAGAAATGGAGCAAATTTTGGTTGAATATCAGCTCACTTTATATGCTTATGAATCATCGAATGAATCGTAGTTCAGATGCTTATCAAGCAACGTAAGGATAGTGGATAAGGATCTGTGATGAAGATAGGAATAGGATAGCACACTATCAAGTAACTTGTTGAGCCTCTGCTTTCGCCCAATTAGAAGGTTTCAGTTTCAGTATTGTGTTATGTGACAAGATCGTGTCTACCTTTATCTAGTTTACATCTTGTTAGGACTGTCCACCAAGAAGTTTGATGTTATGGCTTTTGAGCATTTTCTCAGTAGCTTGGATACCCGACCTTTGAATATTGCACTCGGCGGTATGCTAAATAGCATTACTTGTTGTGCAAGTGCAATTCAGATATATGTGATGTTTGCTGGATGGTTTGCGACAAGGACGCTTTTTCTACCAACTATAAAGCTACAGAAAAGTTTAATCTTATCTGTTTGGCAATTGCCTACCCACATTTTTTTAGCATGGAAAGATTTTATAAGCGATGTATATATATATTTGCCAGCCAACAACTTGCAATATTTGTCATGTGAATTTTCAACACTGCTGTATGTAAATGTGGCATGCTTGCAATATTTTTTTTATCAATCCATTCTATTAATCTGCGCCTGTTGTCATGCTTCCTTTGTACCCAGTGCATTTTTTCTGGTTAATGTTGTTTGCCATATGAAGCTGGGTATCTTGTATTGAAACCTACAAGTTTAGGCTGGTGATGACTGGATTGTTTTCCTGATTTATAATTTAGCTTGCCATTTTAGTGAATAAATAGTGGATCTTACGGTAGCCATATGATATTGATTTTACTGATTTTCAAAATGATTCCAGTTGCTTGAAAGAGCTCTTGAGGCATCTGGAGATGATTTGGATTCTGCAATAAAGAGTTTGAATGACCTACGCCTGGAGTCTGCTGAGGCTATCTTATCAGCTGCAGTTTGTGGATCTGAGAATGGCCTGTCAACAGCCTTTAAGTTATCAGCTGAAGGTACGCTGATTGAATTTACATCTGAAGGCAGTTGCGTGCTAAACACTCGAGATTTGTTAGTCATATATTCCTCGTATACATTGACCAGATTCGATTGTGGATAAAAACTTGTTAGATAACTGAAAATGTGGATTTAATCACTCTGCTTGATGTTGTGTGGCAATGATAGGCAACCCTGATCAAATAGGCATCCTCTCTGCATTTCCCATATCGTAACTTATGACTTTTTTTGTTGGCAACCTGCTAGTGGTCTCTATAACATTATCATAGACTGCACCTGTACTCATGTCCCATGTAAAAGACATGATTTAATTTTACTGTTTCATGTCGATCATGCACATTGTGTTGTTTTATAAAGGGAACAGATTAATGAAGCAATCTGCGATTGTGAGTGGTGTCAAGCTTGATTTGCTATTGTGCATTTTGGCAATTCCCCAGTCTATGTGGTTACTTGAAATAGTAGTGCATGCCTCTACGTAATATATACTACACCAAGCTATCAAGCTATGCCATTCTATTTTCAATTGGCCTAAAATATGACTTCTTTTGTACTAGGTAGGCTTTTATTACTTCTAGGATATGCATTGGTTGGCAGTGAACTTATATTGCTGTATCTTCATGAATCATATATCCCATTTATAAACAAATTCCCAAATGCTAGAATTGCACAAGAACTTATGTGCTTTTCTTCGTAACTGTACAATTTGTGCTTTTGAACAGGTGTTGTTAGTAATGGACATTCGGATGTAATTGCTGAAAGTCCACCTGCGACAGATAACTGTCAGACAAATCATCATAGCTCTGAATGGGTTGAGCTATTTGTCAGAGAGATGATGAGTGCCTCTGACATAGATGATGCGCGGGCCCGTGCATCAAGAGCTTTGGAGGCATTGGAAAAATCCATCATGGAGCAAGTAGGTGCTGAAACAGTGCAGAACTTGCACAAGGTACTACAATACACTAAAGACATAATGCACACTTTTTATCTCTAGAACTTGTAATAGTTATGATTTTTCTTGTCCATAGGAAAACTTGATGCTAAAGGAGCAACTAGCAATAATTCTGCGAGAGAATGCTGTTCTGAAGCGGGGGGTTGCAATCCAACATGAGCGCCAAAAAGAGTTTGATGAGAGGACTCAGGAGGTTCATGGCCTAAAACAATTGGTTTCACAGTATCAGGAGCAGCTAAAAACTCTTGAGGTATTCCTCAGACCTTGCGATTTTGACCCTTATCTGTATTTTACTCACAACTGGTGTTCTAATGGATCTTTTGGGAATTGCATCACATTACAGATAAATAATTATGCACTTAGAGTGCATTTAAAGCAGGCTCAGCAGAACAATTCTATGCCTGGGCGTTTCCCTCCTGATGTCTTCTAATACACGTGTGGGCCATATCCCTCGATACTAAAATTACGCCAAAATGTCTTATCGTGTGAGGGATTCACCTATTGCTCCTGTTATTGGTACACAACACCCTTAGAGGTCCAAAGCTCATATCTTGCATATATATTACATTCCAAATTTCCAATATCCAGCTGTCATGAAAAATGCTCCCAGGGAAGTTCAGACGAAACAATATAGGTTGGAAGTGTCACGGTGCATACTGTTTAATATACACTTTGTGATAGTGGGTGTGCGTGTAAAGTGTGAGGATAATGTATTGTAAGATGCAATACAGGGGAGCAAAGGACAAGGTCGTGCTAATACTTTTTCCCCCATTGCACTATGAGAAAGGATATATTGATATCGATAAAGAATCTTGATTAGATGTAATTGTTCATTCTTTTCTGAAAGGTGTGTCTGCTTTCAAAGCTCTTGTTGGGCAGTGATTAATTAGTTGTTTATTCGTTGAATGCTTGGTAAATATGGACTCATGTTCCTATTTCACCTCAGCTGGTTGCCTCTGCTGGATAGTCTGCAACGAGCTCATAGAGTCACAGCCATCCTTGCAAGCGACAATTCTTCACTACAATCAATTTACCACGACCCGGGTGAATAATTTATTAAGTACTTACTAGCAGTTGATCTTGATGCGATCCAACAACAAGGTTAACACACAAAGCTAGTACATGATGGCAAGGATTCATAAACCGGAAAAATTTCGGACCGTGGGTCCAACCGGCTGGATTTCATCAGACAAAATGCGAACTCAATCCGAATCAGACCGGTTACCGCTCATCAATTTAAATTTAAAAATCAATATTTAAAGAATGCTATTCAAGGCGGTGCAGTCCTGCAGCGCGCGGCGGCACACGGACGACCGACCGCGCCCGTCTCCTCCGCCATGCCCGGCTAGCTCATCAGGGAAGCGCGAACTCCACGATGGCCCGTGCGAACACCGTGCCATGCCAGGGCACATCCTTCGTCCCGCCCCAACAAACGCTCAGAGAGTCCGCGCCTTTATGCCGCTCTCGAACCGCTCCGGCTTGAACATCTCCGCGTCGCCCCGGCGCTCGGGGTTCCCTCCGGCCGATCGCCCAACCGTTCACAAGCACGTTGGTGCCCTTGCGCGACTCCCGCACGCCCTCGGGATAGGCAGGCATCGGTGCCGCCGGCGGGGTGCAGCCTCAGGGTCTCCTTGGTGACAAGCTTCAACTAGTTCGGCCCAACCAAGTCCCTCCTCGGTTTTCTACTACATTTTTACCGTAGTACACATGCTTTGAGCTAAAGTAGAGGTTGTCTTACAGAGGAATTATTTTTATATCTTGTGATAATTAGAGCTCAGACTTCCATGATAATATGGCAACGAAATGCAAATAGTGGTCATTGTGATGAAGTTTGACGCACACTTACACTTAACAGTCAACCGACGTCCCAATTTGTGCATACGTATATATTTGCATGTTACCGAGTCGATCGACGGCGAGACAAAAACTAATATGTTATCATGCCCTAAACATATAGTGAGATGAAATACTGTGCACTTTGCGAGGGAAGTTAGAAAAACATTGTGCACCTATGTTGTTATACGGTACAAATTAAACACTATGGTAATTTAAAGTGTTTGGTAAAAATTAAATAAATTTTGGATATAGACTCATGAACCATGACTCATGTGCTTTTTAGCTTCACACAAACTACTACTAAGAGCTAATACTCATCAAGTTCTAATATGACATCCTAATTTCAGCTTTACATGAATCACAGGGCCAGGCCTTGCCAGCCCCACCTTCTCAACGCCCCTGTTGGTGACCGTTGGCTTTTGGGGCCGTTCAATCTGGCTTTAGCTAATGGTTTCTGGTTATTGCTTTTTAGTTAAAATTATACTAATTTTTTTGAGTTAAAATAAATAAGAAAAGAAAATAATGTTATATCTGCAAAGGAAAATAGGGGAAAAGCAAAAGTAAAAAAACCAAAAAAATAATTAAAAAAAGAGTCAAAGTTAAGAAATTGACATGTTTATTTTAATTTTTAGAAATTAGAAGCTGAAAGCAGACAGATTTAACGGGCCAATGGAGCCTGTCGCATAGCTCGGCTTGCACCTTATGGCATTACTGTTGGGTTCCTCACAATCTCTGACATGGCCCATTGGAGCATTGCTATCGATGTCTCCGTTCCGGCCGCAAACAGATCCAAGGACATGCCAGGTAGGTTAAATTTAGTAACATTAGACTGAGCAAATAAGAAAGAAAAACAGAGTAACAGTACAAGGACGGTGCGAAACTAGAAAGAAAATGGAGGATGAGCTTAAAGCATACTGGTGGTGAGAAATATCAACGAAGTCATACTCAGAAATATCGTAGTCTACACGTGAAAAGTGGTCCAAATAAAATAAAATCAAATAAAATAAAAAATTATAAAATTGGTACTCAGGAAGTATATTATGAATTTAGATGAATTTAAAATTTTGAACCACTTAATTCAGAGTTTAGATGGCAGAGAATGGGTCATTAGAAGGTTTGTCGGAGGAGACATAGAATAAGATAAAGGAGATAATGTGCAGTGGTGCTGTTTTTGTGAGTAATGCTTATTGATATGGCTGGGCAGCACAATTGTTGGAACAAGTTTATCATGATTTTGATTTGGTTTTGGCAAACTGAGAGGGAACCGTGTCGTGGTTGTTTCTTGGTTGATGTCATATGTGTAGTGGGAATAGGAGAGTAGTAAATGAAAGATTTCTATTATCCCGCATTTTGTTTGAGAGATTAGGAGCGATTGGGAATAGATGCCCTGTTTTGTGGCTAGGAATAGAAAGCCTGAGTTGACATTGTGAGGAATTTCTTTAGGATGAATTGTACTATTGCTTAGGAACCGATGGTATACCATGTATCCTTAAAATATGATAATACAGACTTATGATCTCAACTATCTAATCGGCATGAAATTTAATATAGACTAGTATCATGACCTCAAATTGATGACTCCTACTAACCGCGTGCTAGATGAGGTTTTTACATGCGTTTTAGCTTATGGGTTTAAGATAATGCTAGCTGCGCTATGCATCAGGAACAAGGACACACTCGATTCTCATCCACTCGACGAGAGACGGCCATGTCACTCCGCAAAGCAGCTTAGCTATGGCGCTCTCCTCCTATGTGCTCGCCGGTGGCCGAGCAGCCTCCCACTCCCTCCCCTCCTACCCGGCCCTCCGTCGTCGCCACGACCTCCTGCCGGCCTTTGCCACTGGCCCGCTCCCGTCCACCCAACGATGGCGTCGTGCGCTCTACTTCTACACCTCCTCCTCACCCTCCTCGCCCCCACCGCTAGTGCTGCTCGAGGAGCCTACCGACTACGAGGTACAACTTCCTCTCCTACTTCTTGCCCTTCTCTCTGATCTAAGTGTTTTCACCTGTGTGACCTCGCCAAATTGCTTGCTACTTACCATGTGAGGTAGTAGATGTGCAAATTTTCTTCTGATGAATTGTAAGACTTAGTATCAGGGGGAGGGGGTTGGTTATCATCAGAAGAGATGAGGCTCAAGCCTTACTAAGCTCCTCCGCTAGCTTTGCCCCTGGTACTAGGTAGTTTGCTCAGATTGAAAACGGAGTTTGCCCATAGCCCCGGCGAAAATCGCACAAGTGCTGGCGGCCCAACAAGGTCTCCTCACGCAACCCAAACTATCCGACGTGGCTTATTTGGTTCAGACGAGATTCTCTCCTCGGATGAGCGGCTGCCGCACCAGAAGGAAGAAGAAACCAAAGCCTTCGAGAAAATTTATAAATAAACAAGAGGGCAACTAAGGCAGTAAACGCGCTTGACCGCTCCGCTTCGCAGGAGCCATGTTTAAAGGTTCTCACATGACCGAGTGAAACATAGTATGTATCTTTCCTTACCCCTAAAAAAAGCCAGTGTCTTAGAACGGTAGGCCTATAAATATATTTTACCCAGATTAAAAAGAGAATCATTTTGTGCCATCGGCCCATCAGCACAGCGCAACAAATGGGGAAGAAATCAATGTACAATCGAGAGCGCTGCAGCTACAACAGTGCTTGGGCATGTTTTTGTTTACTTCACTGCAGTTTGTGGCTTTTAGCATATTCGTGAGAGAGTACGGTGTAATAGAAACTCACATATGATTTTGGTTTATATAAATAAAGTCGTTACAGTATGTATTATAATAACTTATAGACTCCGTATTAAAAAGATACTCTATTTAAAAGTTGGTTACTATAGAAAAACTGAAAAGAAGAGGCCAAAAACACAATTTCTAAGTCTGAAATTCAGCACCCCTACCTCGATCCCACGGTTTTTACAACACCAGTTCACTTTTCACTCCGAATGCATTGACAAGGGGATGAAATTCAACACCCCTACCTCGATCCCACGGTTTCTTTCTCAACACCAGTTCACTTTTCACTTCGAAAGCATTGACAAGGGGAAGCCAGTCAGCCAGCCTACTCCCTGCATGGTTCACCATTGGATCAAAAAATCAATTATCTTCCAATGAGTTACCTGTAACAAACAAACCAAAGAAAGCAAAGATAAATCTCTCAAAAAAAGTGTAAGACCATGTGAAGGTCCCCTATAGTTTGTAATGAGTATTTAACTTTGATTTGTAAATATTGTTGAAGTTTAAGTTTTGTTTTGAAGCTTTTCAGTTTTCAGAGTTGTTGTCAGGTTTTAACCAGTCTCACCAGCCTAGCAATGATGATCAGATAGGCACAGAGCATTTCTTCAGACTCTGTGAAGAGCAGTCTGACCGGCGGCTAGAGAGTAGTTAGACCGATGGCTCAAGAACAGACATATCTGGGGGTACCCTAGACATATCTGGAGTGTCCAGAGAGTTTTTGGAGAGGCTAGGCATGTCTGGGGTACCCAAGACATATCTAAAGTTGTTGATGAGAATGGATGTGTATGTCTTTGAGGAGTGTGACACTAAGAAGGTTGCATCTATATGCTTTGAAGTGCATGTGGCCGCTTTGTGTGATATGGTTGGGTGAACCATGTTCTTAGGTGGTCAGACCGACTAAATTATGGCGGTTAAACCGCTGGCGATCAGATCGACCTGTGGTTGGTGTTAGAACGACCCTATAGATTTAGAGTGTGTTTTGAGTTGTATTGAGTCAGTTTGAGGTTGAGACTAGGTTTCAAGAGTGTTAACGGTCAACGGCAATTGACTGGGACTTGGTGGAGAGCTAAGGTCTATGCGGTCAGGTAAATCTGGGCTAGAATTACGTTACTCAAGCTTCGTTGTGTTGTATTGCATGATGCATATTTTGACTAATTTCAGTCAAACGCATAAAACTTGTGCTCAAAATTGGATTGCTTGGCCTTTGGATGTGCAGGTGTCTTTGAGAGCGGTGGCTGTTAACGGCAATGGACTGGAACTAGGCGGTGAGCTAAGGTCCATACAGTTGGGTAAGTTTGGGGTGAGGCTATGTGGCTCAAGCGGGAAGCACAGAGGGCACATATGCTATTATGCCTATTTAATTTCTTGTTAGTGCATACGTATTTATCTATCTATCTAAATAATTTTAGGTCTCAAGGTCAGTAGACTAAATTCTTTCCTATTTGTACCTATTCTTTTTTTGTAATCAGTACACGCATGATGATTTACTTACAGATATAACAGAAAGTAAATCTTAAATAATAATTAAATTAATTATACTAAGGCATCCCTATGGGATGTCTGAATTTTATTTTTGCCATTTACAGATTTTTACGATTCAAATGCTATTTAAATCGTCGTGTATAATTTTAATCGCTACGTGTAATCTTAAATTATCGCGTACTATTTTAAATCAATGTGTGTTATTCTAATCGTGTTGGATTGCAAGGACCTTCTCACTCCAAAAGCTAGCCAATAAGGTGAGAGACTATTCCACTTTTAAATTAGATCTTTTGCCCTTACACAACCAATGTGAGACTATTTTAACAATCTCCCCTTCACACATTGGTGTCCCTCAGCCGTTCACCGCCTCTTCACCGTACACTGATGGTCCCTCAGGTTACAGTCCATCAGGCGTTCACACACTAGTGTCTATTGGGCCAAAGATGTTAGAACCGGGCTTTGACACCATTTGTTGGATAAGAGGCTTCTTACCCTAAAAGCTAGTCAATGAGGTGAGGGACTCCCCCACTTTTAAGTTAAATCTCTTGCCTTTCCACAACTAATGTGAGACTATTTCAACAAATCGTTACGAACAGTTTTGAATTTTTTGATGGCTATTAATTATTCTAAAAATTAAGAATACTTGTTACGGGGTTTATATAATTTATAAGTGACAAACAAAATTAATTAGGCTTTCAAATGCACAATAGAGCGATTTAAACGATAATACAATTATTAACAACTAAATTGATGTTACTTTTCAAACTACAAATTAAATTATTTCAATTACTATCCTACCATATTTAAATATAAAAAATAAAGAAAATACACTGTTATTGATGCGCAGATCCTTCCTCTCTTCCCCTCCCTCTCCTCCTCTCTCTTCCCTAATCTTCTTCCTCCTCTCATCTCTTCTTCTCCTTTTCTTTCCTCCTCTCCTCTCCTCTCCTCTCCTCTCTTTCTCTTCTCTGCTTCTCCCCCTTTCTTTCTCTCGGGTGAAGGCAAATCAGGCGCATCCCTTAGCCGGCCACGTGTCGCTTTGGGTTATACCTCTTAGTCGTCCAACGGTTGGTAAAAAAATTCGTAATAAAACAGCATCACAAGCAGAACAATTTTGCATTATAGTCCATAGGATAGTTGATAAAAAGAGATTTTTTAGATGATGAACTTCTTACCGATCTTTATTCAAGATTTGCAGCAGCTGCAATACATCATATAGACATTAAGAGGTCTATGAACATCACTGTCTCCCTTTTCCACCATGGAGCTGAGCAATCTATGAAAATTTTCTCGACTTTCCATCCAGAGAATAGGAAAGAACAAAAGGAAGGTATATGCCCCAAATTGGAAAGAAATGAAAGCTAATAATTTCAGCTGAATCGTCCCACTTAATATTTAACTGATGAAAAATTGCAATTGACTACATAATTTGGTTCTGAAGCTATGGTTCCTTAGCAACATTTATTCCAGCATCAGTGACGAGCTGTTCTGTCAATGAAAAGAGCCCAACGATTTCTTTTTCAACTTCAATAATTACATCCATTTTGGAATCATTTTCACCAATGTTTGCACTCTGAGATGAAAGCAAATTAGTACCAGAATAAGTTTTGCCACTTCTCAAGAATCCCTTGGTCATATCTGCAAGCTTCTTCAATGCAGTAGTAGCAGCTAGTGCCTCCACCTCCGCAGCTTCTATTTTAAGACTTTGGAGATCCATCTCTCCCACAATACTGTCCCCTGTTGCCTCACCGGGAAGGCCAGAGAGCCTCTTGATGTCACTGGGAACTTTCAATAACTCTTCCAGATTGTCTAGTTCCTTCTCCCTCACATCCCACCTTCTAAATACTGCCTTCAGCTCTTGATCTTTGGCATCAAGTGCTTTATGAGCAGCTCTTAAGTCCTTGTCCTTCTGGTGTAAGGATTCTTTTAACCTCTCTATGTCAGCCTCCAGTTGATTATGCTTATGCAAATTGGACTCGAGGGCTGTAACTGTGCTTGAGATTTCATCATCCAGCAATGTATAAATGTCCATTTCTCCAGCTTCTACCGAACTAGCAAGATTACCAGTGAGCTCGGCTATCTTTTGCACCACAGATTCAGCTTGTGAGCATCTGAATACCATATTATCCAATTCATTCTGCATTTTCCGTATGTGTTGTTCTTTATCCTGTAATTCAGTTCTAACCTGGTCAAGTTGATCCTCCTTGCAATTTAGCAGCTGCTGAAGCTCAACAACTTCACTGTTCACTTCAGCTAGTCTGCCCTGTATCTCCAGAAGCTCTGAATCCTTCTCCTGAACAGCTAATTGAATAGACTCCACCTTTGATTTCATATCTTGGACTTCATGTCTGGCTTCTAACAGCTCAGACTCTTTTATTTGAACAAGCTTTTGTGAATTACCGTACTCATTTTCCTTCTGAACAAGCTCCTTTTGAAGCAAGTTTACTTCTTCAGTTTTATGTTCCAAGCTCCCCCTTTCTTTGGTTAACTCAGCTTCTAGAGACTTAACCTTCTCCATCTCCTGAAGTAACTGCGATTCAAGTTCACGACAGAGAGACTGTGCAGCTTTGAGCTCCTTTGTCTTTTCTTGAATCTCCAATTGAGCAGCTTCCCAACTTTGGGTGTAAGACATCAGCAGTACCCTTTGGTCCGTGAGTTCTTGCACTTGCTTCTGCAATTGCACCACTTGATCTTCGATTTGTCTGCGAGAGGAGGTGAAAGCCTCTTTTGAAGCGATTAATTCAGACCGTAAAGCATCCAGCAGAGACCTCACACGTTTGAAGTCACTGACAGTATCCTTGATATCATCAATATCCTTGGATGCCAGTTGCGCCACTTCTTTTAACTCTTGCTGTGCTGCTAACCATCCTAAATTCTGCTCCTCAAGTTCCTGTTCAGCAATTTTCAGTTTCTCTTCGTTAGCTTTCCTCAATTCATTTGATCTGGCAATATCAATTTCCTTTCTTTTAATTTCACTCCGGAGCTCCCTAATTGTTGCTTCTTGCTGCGCAAAGGCCTGATTAGCTTCAAGAAGCAGTTGTTCCTTGGACTTGATCTCGGAACGCATCAAGGCTGCTTCCTCATTCTTCTTCAACATATCTTGTTTAAGCTTTTCCACTTCAATTGCTTTCTGAGAAAGCAAAGCTTGCGAACTGGCAATTTTCTTGTCTTGCTCCTCGACCAGAAGCTTCAGGTTATTGATCTGCCTCACTTGTAAAGCCAGATCTCTACTCGCCTTCGCCAGTGCTTTCTCCATTTCATGTTGCCTTGCACATGCTTTGCTGATCTCTTCCTCCCTCTGATCGAGGTCCTGCTTCGTCTGGTTCAACCTTATCCGATCAACAGAAACCCTATTCTCCGCATCCCGAAGGTCCCTCCCTTTCTTCCACAGCGTTGACAAGGCAGCCTCGAATTCAGACTTCAGGACCTCAATGCTCATGCTCAGTTCACTATCCTGAGAAGCACTGGTATCTAGACTTTGTGTCTTTGCAAACAGGCACTCCAATAGTTCCCTAGCAGGCTCGGTTGTTCCGCTGTCACCATTAGTGATATTTGATCTAATACTTCTTACAACCGATTTGATCAAATGAGGAGCACATTTCACATGCTGAGCCTGAAAAGCTACCAGGAAGCTCAGCTTCTGCCTGAACATAACCTGCGACGATTGCAGCAAACAATGCACCAGCAGAATGTTTGGATAAGGAAACGGACACAAGCTAGTGAAGCTATCTGCAGAACAAATTTTCTCAAACCATGCATGATTTGTAAATCGAACAACTGAAAGGTACTACAGCTACATACCATAACTAACTCTGAACTAAAAATCCACAACTACATTTCCTCGTAGAAATTCACAGCTAATAATTTACAACGAAACGTCATAACTGATGAATTTTGACCTCACATCTACCACTGAATAAATTTCTTCTGTCCTGTGGCACTTTTGAGTTCATACCACATTAGCCCTTTCTGCAATCAAGATTTGTTTAACCAAACGTAGCTATGCTGAACTTATCACAAACAAATCAATACCAGCAAAAAAAGGGGTACCGGAAGAGCATATCATGAGTTAGCAATCCAAATTTTGGTCTTTTTCCCTTCACACACAAGTAGACGAGCTCGGAATCGGGGAACAAGGAACGCTTCGACGAACACAAATCGCCACCGAACAGCGTGATACCAAGAAACAGCGTGACGAGAAAGGTGAAAGATCAACGGTTGCTCACATGAGTGGCGGGGCGGCGCGACGGGGAGGTGCTGCGGAGAGCGGCGGCGGCCGGCGAGGAGGAGGGGGAGCCGGAGGAGAGGGGCATGGCTGCGGACCATGCGGGAGGCGGGGGAGGGGATCACGGCCGCCCCATCGCGATCGGACGGCTGGCTACGCGCCTGAGGCCGTGTGGGTGGTGATGTGGCGATCGAAGAGATGAGGTGGAACCGGGGGGCGACCAGCCGCGTGTGGACAAGCGTGAGGCTAAGGTGACCCCTAATTTTTCGGCTCCTAAAAACTATTTTTTATCATTTTTATAGTAATTAATTTTTAAATAAACTATCTTTTTAAGATAAAATATATAAATTACTTATGATTTACATTATACCCACTTCACTTATATTGATCAAAATTATATACAACTTTATATTACTCTATAATTTCTATCACGAACAGTCTAAAAGTAATAAATTGTAACTAAAAGTTATAAACTAAAACTAAAAAGAACAGGTGGAAAGACTTCTTAGTTCTACTAACTTAGAACACCCCTGATGAAAAAAAAACAAAATGATACGTAGAGAAATTATGGACCAATTTAATTCAGAAGAATGTACATCAAAATTTGAGTTGAGAGGACTTGAACATGGATAGTCTGTCAACGACTAAACTAGGCTCAATACCTCAAAAAAAACACCACTAATTATCATTCGAGTTTGAGAAGTCTCCCTACAAATTATTTTTCCGCTTAAATCCATACGAGTTTTTTTTCCATTTGCAAACTCCCTTTTATCCTTTTCCAACTATCATATAAAACGTTATGAAAACAGTGAAGTAGTAATGGTTGGTATGTGTCTTATCTCATATATGATAAGTTGCTGAAGAGAGGAAAGCGGGAGGGGTAGAAGATAAGCGGAAGAAATGAATTTCTTAAAAAATTATAGTCTCTGCTCCTTCTATCCCATAATATGAGTCTCTATTCTTGGAAAATATCATCCCACAATATAAATCTATTGCAGAGATTAAAGGTATAGCTATTGCAATATTTTCACCATATATCCATCTTTTAATGATAACTAGTAATCTTGCACGTGCAATGCAAGTTTTTTTATATATCATAAAATATATAATCACATTCAAAATTTTAAAACTATATCTATTGTAATATAATTTAATCCAAATTTATAAAATCCATCTCAAACACTTACCATAAAAATGCAAAGTAACCAACATTATCAATCACCCATGCTCTACAAAGAGGATGAAAAAGAGATGATTCCCAAGTACAACTCATGTAATTTTCACCATGGTATAATTAGTGAGAACATATTATTTATGAGAAAAGTTACTATTAGTAAAAACAGAGTACTTTACAATCAAAATAACAGTTAGCTGATTATGATAATTATCTCTAGCCAAATTATTGCAACCTTCTTTTAAATATGGCTCAAAGTTGCAAATTGAGGTCAACAGCATCAGATCACAAGCAAGTGATGGTGATCAAAGACCAGCAAAATCAGACTTGAGTTGCATGTTCGGAAGCATATGTGCCATCATCGACATCTTGGAAATCTATGGTACATTCCTTGGGAGGGAAAAGACCAAAAATCATATTGTACATTTGTACTACTTCCTCTTAGCTTGTGCATATTAATCTAATTCATCACATTAAAAATTGGAGAAACATGAGACAGAGAAGAAATAACAATACATGTAGATCATATAATGGGCTCTGTCAAGCACAAACCAATTGATACATTCCTCTATTTGCAGCACTGTCATAAAACAGAAACAAATACCTACCTGCAGAGAAACATTGTAACGCAACTCGAGATTGAACTTTGTTTGATCTTCAAACAAGTACGCAAATAAACACATCAAAGATTTTTTAAATTATCAGGATGAACATACAAGTAGCTATCATAAGATATTAGGGTCATCAAGCGTATACTTCTCTCTGAAATTAATATATTTTTAACTACAACCCATGTAAGCATTGCATCAAACACCTTGTGTATGTGCGTATGGCAAGGAAGCAGCAGATCAAAATATTGCGCTGCTTTGATTTGTGAGAATTTCTCAGCCTTGAGTCTTGACAGCTGGATAGCTTTACAAACCATCAAATTTAAATGAAAAGATTAAATTGGATAGCTACCTTTCAAAGTGTCTTGGGATTTCAACGGAAGACCATGCCTTTTGCATTTATACAATTGGTTGAAAATGGATAGAATAATACTTTTTCTGGTCTTTCTTGTGACAAGTTATAGAGTGATATTCCACTTGTTTCTTCTTCCTAACCGAGTCCACCGATATGAACGAATTGGCACAGGTTTAGGGCCTTGAAATACAGAAGTTAACACAAGAAATTCAATAGACTTATGTCACAGAACTTACTTGTCAAGAATGCAAGCTTTATGTCACCGAGCATAGAAGAGAGGAAAGGTGTGGTGTTTTGTTCAGTATACAGGTGGGCATATTCCTTTTCTTTTGGTGATGGTTCAACCGTATAAGCATGTGTGCTTCGGTGATCATGTTCTTGTGACAAGTCGATGCTGGTGGGAGTAACAGAGATTTACATATATCTGAGCTAATATTTTGCTTACTATATTACCAATTTGGTCTGTAATGTTCCTGTTCCATCTGGCAGCACATTTTTAGTGTGCATCTGGATTGATCATGCACAGATTTAGCAAGTCAACTATCTTCTGAGATACCATTCTATGGACATTCTGATTTTCTACTGTGAGTCCATCTTAATTACCGTGGCCGAGGCAAAATTGGGTTTGACTCAAGTTAGGCCATGCTTCTTTTGTAACCCTGTTGGTTTAAACATCAGGCTTTGCCACTTATTCTCAGGTCTTCTCTGCATACATGAACCAGCTTTTGTCATGCAATTTTGTAACTAGTGGTGACATAACTAGAATCTGGGGGGTTGCATGTTTATCCGCTTTTGCAATGACAATTCAATAGGACATTTTGCTCTTTCTCAAGTTACAAGGCCATTGAGCTGATTTGTACGGCTTTTTTCCTTGCATATTCAGATTTTCTACATGCCGAAGTTGATCTGTTCCTTTATTATGCTGTTTATACTAGCTGTATGCATGTATCTGAAAACCTTGTGCATGTTGTGTCTCAACTCATGTTGCCGTGTTTCACTCATACATATTTCTTCAGCACTAGCATGCCTTCCAACTTCCTAATCTCGTCTGCAAATGCTGATGCATCAACACTGAGTTCTTCCAAAGAGGGAAGAGATGATCAGGTAAGCATAAATCTTGCTGGAACAAGCATGCCATGTTGAGACCAGCAACAATAGCCAGGATCTGCGAGATGCAGCAAGCATTTTGTGGGCATGATGATAACTCATCTGCTACTTAATTTGATGAAAATAATGATAAGTTACGCATGGTGGAAAGATCTTTTTCCTCTTAAGAATGACTCAGAAGGACCAACTTGATGAATTCAGTCATCTGCACACAAATAACTGATGAATTACAATAGCTAAATGGTAATCACAGGAATATATGGAACAAATTGTTACTGTTGGAATCAGCCCAGGATATTCAGAATTTTACAAGCCATAACACAATCATACCAAGCACAAATTAACCATACACATATAAGTATATCTGCGGATTGGAAGGGTAGCACTCAAGTAACCTCCCAATAACAAGAAATAACAGCAAACACATACAGACAGACACACATGCTTCTCCCAGGAAGGGATATCAAAAGATTTGTTGATAAATGATAACATCATTCTATGCATCAAACTACCTAGCTGAGGGTACTGTCTCACTTGAATCAACTGCTTCCTCTATCGTATCTGCTTTTGAGTACTTCTCTTCAGTGATGCAATCTGAGCTGTCAGGACCAGATGAGCCCTGGCAAGAGCTGGTCTGTTCAGGTTTGAATAGCTCATCATTCTCCAAGTTGGATAACTTCTCCTCAGATTCTCCCTTGAGCAGCTCAACAATCTCAGACATTATCGGTCTCCGTTCTGGCTTGTTCTGAGTACAGGCAAGCCCAACGAGCGCCATTCGCTTCACCTCAGCCTCAACAAAGCTATCCTTGAGCTTTGGATCAGTGATTTCCTTGAACTTCTTATCACGAGCGAGCGGAAGTGCCCACTCAGTGATGGTCAGCTTTGTAGTGGGGTTTAGCTTCTCAACTGGCTTCTTTCCACTGGCAAGTTCTAGCAGCAGTACTCCGAAGCTGAAGACGTCACAGCTTTCAGAGGCCTTCCCAAGCATGGCATACTCCGGTGCAAGATATCCAAGTGTACCTTTCACCCTTGTGGTGACATGGGTTGCACCATCTGGAATTAGCTTTGCAAACCCAAAGTCAGCAACCCGTGCTTGGAAATTCGAGTCCAAGAGAACATTGCTCCCTTTGATGTCTCTATGAATGATATGTGGCATCGCATGGTGATGAAGATAACTACAAGGTGGAGATATTTCAATGTAAGAGTACTTCACTACTACAAATATTGTACTACAAATATTGTTAAAATGTTGAGCGGCTTACGCGATCCCTTCTGCTGAATCAATGGCGATCTTCATTCTTCGTTCCCAACCAAGATGGCATTCAGCTGCGTGCTGTCCATGAAGGTGAGAATGCAAGCTCAGGTTTGGCATATAATCATAAACTATCAGGCGTTCCTGGCCTTCGGAGCAATATCCACGTAAGCTCAAAAGATTCTTGTGTCTAACTCTTGAGCCTTTTCACAGCAATCTGTTATATATTAGGTTGTAGAGAAACTGAAAAATCTACTGAATAGAAGGGACACCTCGACAGCAAATTCAGTTTCAGCTTTGTTGCTCCAACTCTTGAGCCTTTTCACAGCAATCTGTTATATATTAGGTTGTAGAGAAACTGAAATGTTATTTCTTGACTTCGGATGTACTGAATAGAAGGGACGTAACTCTTCTGAGTGACTATATGATAATTCTAGTGAAATGAAGTAACTCAGAAGTGTACTTTTACTTAACAATCTTAATGAGGTTGATGACTAACATATAGAAGTGCTAGCTCACAATCCTACCAAAAAACTAGTCTTTCCTTACAGCATCCAACATAAGTAAATTGTCTGCTAAGAAGATGATTGACATGAGCAGTTCGACCCCACTTCTATTTGTAAACAACTTCTGAAAATAAACAAGGAATCAGAATACAAACTCTATATCCTACTACAATTCTATATCCTTAACATAAACAACTTCTGAAAATAAACAAGGAATCAAGGGGCTTCAATATAGGGGCTTTGTTTCAATTAAGAGTACCAAATACTTGCAAGAAAATGTTAAGATATGAACATGCCCACAAGTCAGGATCCCCATTTGTGATATAGCCATGCCCATAATGGTAATACCCTTTGATAAGTATAGCAAGACCAATACAAACTTTTAGAACAATTAGGTAAGCTTGTCTATGGACAATTAGGTGTAGTGGTCAATATGTTAATGGATGAAAAAAGTTAAAGCTTCCAAACCGCCAGATCTAGGTAGCCCCAAATGCAATAGAAGTTTAGTTGGCTGCAATCTGGCAACGGGATGTATAGTTGACTAAAATATGCAAGTAGACCCAAACACCCTTTAATATGCTCATATGTCTTTTTTTTTTTAAAAAAGAAAAACACAGGTCACTAAGTTAGAGCAGTTTCTGGTTATGCCACTGCGCCATAAACTAGCAAGTAGAGATATAGCCCTACTCCATCCTGTTCATAATAAACATGGAATTATTATTTTTTGAAAGTATACACATAGAATTATTAGCATAGTTAGATTTTTCCTTTCATGTGTTTAATCATGAATTAAGACAAATCCTTCACAAAGCTTTAATTATCAAGTCCTTCCCAGGTTCCATCTTGCCCCATCTTTGATCCAAATATCATTATCAAAATGTTATTTATTTTTCTGCTCCTAGTACATTAGGAGGAAAGGATACAACAAATACACAGAATAATAGTAGACTAGTTGCCTGCCTTTGTCAAGACAAATTTATTGTCAAATGGCCTTCTATTCAGGCTATGTGTTTTCTTTGCCTCCTCTGTTGTGTTCACACCTCATAATTATGATTCTATCTAGCTTGTGATCATGCAATCTACGACAAGGCTATGGCTATATCCTAAGTACAAGTGATTACTTTAGAAACAATGGCTGAAGCTAAGAAAAATTCAGCGCTATACTCGGACCAAAAAGCTCGTCCTTGACATGGTCTCAAAGTGCAGGTCCAGTTTGGATTGCCATCATCCTCAAAGAATATTCACAGGACGGCTTTGAAAACTACCACTAGAACCAGAACGACAGTAGAAGTTGAAACTAAATCAGCTAAACTACAATCATCAACATCAGCATGTCCCTCCATTACACTGCCCTGTTCCTACCAAGTACCAACAATACCAAACACGCGAGTCATGTATTTCGTTTTTCTTTCTTCAAGAGAGCGACCGCACCTGTGATCCATCCCAGAGCTGGCCCCAGTAGACACTGCCAAACCCACCCTCGCCAAGCTTGTTGTCATAATTGAAATTGTTCGTCGCTAACTGTAGCTCCTTCAGCGAGAAGATCCGCCACGTCGTGTCCTTCTTCTTCTTCTTCTTCCTGCCCGGTTGAGCCCTAAGAACACAACAAAAGAGATTTTTTAAAAAAAAAAAGTAAACCAAGGTACTAATGAAGCCCCAATGTTACCACTTTATCGAGCTCTGACCCACAAGAAAATATAGAATTCTGAACAAATTACATGAACCTATTCCGTTACTCCATCCTATCTCAGCTAGCCAACCAACACTTGCGGATCAATAGCAACATCCCCAATAAAATCAGCGAAATTTAAAGCTACTTAAGACAATTTGACCCGTACCTCGGCATTTTTTCCCCAATCAAAATCATTTGCTACTTAAGACATTTCGCAAAAAAAAAAGACCAGTTCTTTTAGCTAATCAGCCAACATAATCTGGTAAAATGCCACTCCTTAAGCTAATCTCCCCCCATCCAATCTCCCACACAAACCAACAACAAAACTAATAGCAGATAAAATTGCAACTATTTTCCACACCCTGATACCCAACCGACGACCCAAGCTTTCCCCCAAAAATCGCACCAGGATCGCAATTTCAGGACCTAAATTGACGGCAACCACTCACCCGTCCGACCGCTTGCAGCAGGATGCCCACCCCATCGCCCGAGGCCGAGGCGGCTCCTCCAAACTCCCAAATCAGCAAGAGCCCGCGCGATTCCTAGCTCGCCGGTCGCCGCGGGAAACCCCCTCCTCCGCCTCCTCTCGACGTCGGTGGCTGCCAGACAGCGGCGGCAGCTGAGGAGGCTCGGGGTCGGGGGGCTCTCTGGGGTGGTGTCGGTCGGCACCTCTCCCACTACCGTACGCAAAGCAGCAGCTCGGCGCGGTCCGCTCACCCGCGGCGCTGAGAAAAAGCCAGGCGAGCGGCTCACACGCGGCAGCAAATCGTTGGCGGGTTTTGAACCACTGCGGTAACGGTCGGTTTTAAATCGGAGCGGTAACGTCAGGGCCGGTGACTGACGTGTGGGCCACGGGTGATGGATGACCTGGCACTGGAGGGCGCTGGTTGTGGCTGGGGCCCGGCTGTTGGATGGCTACGTCTGACCAGAAGATGATTGGAAGCTTCTTGGGGAGACTTCGCTTCGCTAAGCACAAATCACGGGGTGTGTACTTATTATATATGCACAAATTTCTTGTGCGTTTTGAATATGCAATGGTGAACAGCTTGCAGTTTTTGACCAATTCAGTGAGAGACTTTCGCCCTTTCAAATCTTTGAGCTCGTTTGATTGGACTGAAAATTAGTATCTTATAATTAAAATTATATTGTAGCTGATTAAAATTATATTGCATTTTGAATATGCAATGGTGGTATAATTAATTTTGACCAATTCAAAGAAAATAGATTAGCCCTTTCAAATCTTCGTGGCTGCTTGAGTCCGTTTGATTGGACTGAAAATTAGTATCTTATAATTAAAATTATATTGTAGCTGATTAAAATTATATTGTAGCTGACAGTAGCTTATTAGATATAATTAATTTAAAAAAATCTAAACAAAGAAAAAACTGATTAGCCAATCACATATAATGCAAACGAATACGGACAAAAAAGGTAAAAAGCTTTAAAAATGCCAAAAATCAGAAAAATATTAAAATTATAAATAGTAAAAAATAAGCCAGAAGTCTAAGTCCAAACGAGCAGATCTCTAATGTTGTTCCACATAAATGCTGGTTGATTTGAGTATTGAATCGCAGTTTTCATAAACATGGGAGTTTCAACATCATGTAGATAGTCCTAGGCCCTCTCCTATTAACTTTTTAATAACATCCCTCAAATAAGTAAAATGGACAAAAAAAAGATGTCTTTTGAATCAGTTTATCATAATAGCTATTTCGAACTAGCTTATTGGCTTATTGCTATATAGTTTATCCGTATAAATATTCACACTAAGACCAAAAGACATTAGTCATATTAAAAAAGCACACTTTTATTGTTTTTTTTCATTTCAGTGTATCTTACACGGCGCAAGTTCACATAGAGGCGTCGTATTTGGATGGCCACTTTTGGCACATTAACAGTACCTTCTAGAACCTAACAGCACCTGCGACAATGAATTAGTGAGTTCGTGCTTTGCTTGATCGTGGGTTTTGCCTACAGAGAAAGAAAGGGAAGGAAAAAGGGACAGAACAAGACAGACGCAAGCGTCCCCCACAAAATCCAACACCGAACGCCATCACGACTAGCACCAGCACAAGCGGCTCTTGTTGGACTCATCTAGCTTAGCCACTGTTATAGAGCAAATCCATCTCTTTAACAAGTCATAGTTGGCACGCATGCTTCGTAAGGTGTTGTGCAGGATGTGCGCAAATGAGTGTTTTAATCGGTTAGCTAATAGTTTTTCGCTAGAGTTTTTTGTTTTTTTGGTCGAAATGGAATAATAACCGCCGAAAAGAGTAACTTTTGAAATAACAATTTAAAAACGATTTTTTAAAGTTGCAGACACGAAAAAGGCAATGAAAGACGACCGAGTCTTTAGAAGCGGCTTGAAAATGTCGCTTTTGGAAGTGGTTTGAAAATGTCGTTTTTGGAAGCGACTTAAAAAAATGAAGATATTAAAATCAGGCTTTTAGTTTCTCCATACAAAAATCGAACGCCGAAGCTGATTTGAACACATTAAGACTCGTCCAATGCCAAAGCCCCGGCTGTAATTGGCCTCACCTTCGCCCTCGTCGCATGATCCATTTTCAAGACAGGAAAAGGCACATGAGCTGCTGTTGGGACCGTTACAATGTTGAATTTTTCGCAGAAGACAGAATATTTTTTCCTTTGTGATACAGTGTACGTGATCGTGTGGAACTTCTACATCCTTGCCCCCTGTGGCTGTCTCTGGAACAGTGGTGAAATGAGTATGCTATTATTGCAGGAGCAAAATGTCGAGACTCGGGGCGTTTGGAATAGCGATGACTTCTGACTGAAATTTTATTATACCTAACTTATTTTTTACTGTAACTGAGTTGGTTTATTAGACATAATTAAATTTAAAAAAATAGAAAAATAGAAAAAAATATATTAACTTATCACGGACAATACAAAGAAATATAGGAAAAAAAGAAAATACAAAGAAGTCTAAAATATCTTTAAAAATAAAAAAAGACAAAATTACTGAATAGTAAAAAAACTGAAGCTAAAAAAAGCTCAAATGAGCACTCGCGTCATGAAAAAAGAGGAATATTTGAAGAAAGCATAATTAAATATTAAAAAGAAAAATGATATATCAGCACGCACAGTGTAAGGGATAAGGAGAAAAAAAGCAGAAAACCCAAAAAAACCTGAAAAAAATGAAAAATCATAAGTTAGAAATAGAAACCTTTTGGAGCGACTAGTTGCAGCAATTGTAGCATGGAAATTATGCAGGCAGGAATCTATCTCATGTGCCGGACTACGCCGCAGGGGACCTTCTGGATGGCTGTAATTCTACCCTAAATAAAAATCTCTAATCTTCCAAGAAAAAATACGCGAGGACATTTTTTTTAGGGTGATGATATGTTTGTGGGAATTCTTCTATGGATTATCTTTGGAGGTAAATCCGTACGAGATTTTGTACTGGTTTCAAGTTTTCAGTTTCTACTGCACAAAATTGACATAAGATTCAAAGCCTTGGTCAAAGTAGAAAATTACTGTGCCTTACGATCACAAATCTTTTTTCGGAAGATGTATCACCAATCACAAAATGTTTTTCTTCCCTATAGTTTTGCTTTTTTTTTTAATAAAAAAGAGGGTGGCCTTTTAGCTACCCCTCGGCCCAACGGGCCCAAGTCCACGTATCCGGAGAGGAGAAAGAAAAGCAGCAAAGCCCGACTGGAAGTCTCGTCTCGTCCGCACCCTGAAACCGCTCAAACCCTCCCCCACCCCTGCTCCTCCACGGCGGCGGCGGCGTCGCGGCAGCTACCACCAACTAAGAAGAAGCTCCCCGCCGGCGAGCGCCCAAGCCTCGAATGGACAGCGGAAGCGAATCCGACGGAGCTCCCGAGGAGCTCACCGCCGCCCAGGTATATGCCCACGGTTTTTGCCCTAAGAGAATGATCCCACGCGAACGGCTCCGTGGGCCGTGGCCTACGCGTACGAAATTCGTACGCTATTGCTTCACGCGCGAATTACGCACTCGTAAACGGTAAATACGCTGCGTAGATTGGAGCAGCCAAGTAGTGTTCTACCGTGTGCCGGCAATTTTTCGTTTATTACGCGCGAGAGAGATCAAAAGCGTGTGTTTCTGGTGGATTAGGGTTGTCAGTTACACCTTCATTTATCTTACTCTCACATTTACTGTGCTTTATGTTGAAATATTCGTCTTGATGCTGATCGCCGTTTCCTGATAATGTCTTACAGGGTGTTGAGAAGCACGAAGAGATCAGTAAAGTTGAGAAGGATAGTGCCATCAGGTGTGTTTCTGATATGTATATGTATATACTTGATAAGTTGCCGGCTGGAGATGGACACACTGCTGCTTGTGCTGCAGTTATTTGCGCTTCTTTGTACAAGCTATTGGTAGTGATTACTTGATACTTGCTTCGGGGATGGCTTCTGCCTTCTGGTTGATTTTTGCGAAGTAGGCCGCCTACTTATTTGTTATGTTAGTCTGACACCCAAATGCAGTTACCATATAGGTAAGCAAAAAGACAAAAACCATGTTATGTCATTCACAATACTAGATTAGCCTCAAATATGGTGTCCTTCTCATACTGGTTTGTACCGCTTATGCCTAAATGTAAAGCTTTTATATATGCTACCTTGTGGTCTATTACGCATGTAGTTCCTTGTATAATACTGTTCGGGGAGGGTCCCAACGCTACCTTAGATCCACAACCACCACTAAGCGGCGGCGCCTATTGGAGGGTCTATCTGAGCCAAGTCCCCAAATCAACCCCAGGCGAGGGGTGCAAGGCCAACTCTGGATGAGATACACAAGGCCAACCCCGGAGTCTCGAACATGGTGGGGGGCCACGAGAAGCAAATGTTGCAATACGGGGCCAACCCCGAAGTCTCGGACATGGTGGGGGCCACGAGAGGCAAATGTTGGAATACCCTTAGGAGTAAACTAGGCTCCGGGGGCAATCTTATAACTCCACTTGCCTTCTCCTCTCCCTCTATATAAATAGTACCCCATATAATGGAGGGGGGGGACATTCTTGTAACCCTAACACTCATATTGAATACACTTGGTGGTTGTGTGCTCCTCGAGTCCCTAAGCACACTCGGCGGTCTCTGTATTCGACCAGGAGTGCTTCTAAATTTGCTGTCCGGATTTGTATTGACGACAAATACAATGTTTTCTGCAGCCATCTTACCATATGATTGTTATGGATAACTTCTTTTCTATTCTTTTCCCAAAGCATCCATGAGAACTAGCTATTTGTACCCTGTTGGCCTTTGCGAGCATCCGCATGCTGTTATTGTTTCTGCTGATTGTAGCCTCTGACATAACAACATCATGTAATCTTGCAGAGCAACACAGGTGGGGAAAGAGCGGAGGAGACGGTGGGCCCAACGAAGAACATCCTCAAAACCAGATAAGCAGGAGCCTCTGAAAGTAGAAGATACCAAACAGAATGAGGAGGAGGAGGAGGAGACACAGACTATGCCTGGCATGCTCCCCAGTAGTGTAATCGAAATGCTTGCAGCACGCGAGAAGTATGTGCACTTCCCTTGCACTATCAGCTGTTCAAATCCTTGTTCTCAATTTCGTGGACTTCATTAGCTACTCTGTCTTCTTTTTCCCTTCAGGCAAACGTTCTCATCGGACTCTGAGGAAGAAAATGTAAACCAGAAGGTTCAAAAAAGAAAGAAGAGATCGAAAACTTCTGGGTATTTTTTATTTTCTCGCCATCTCATGAATTTTCTGAAACTGTTACTTATGCTGTTGGTTGGTAATGTTTTATCAGGCCTGAAACTATTCTTCTGAAAGATGTTCATTCGACGCAACATGTGAGGAATGCCCTAGATTTCTTGCAGCACAGGAAAAACCAGGTGCCAAGATCCAATGCAGTTTTGAAGAATGCTAATAAGGCTCTGCGTCTCCTTTCATCGAAAGGCAATTTTCTGAGTTGAGTGTGGCAGAATGAGGCAGTTTGTGAATTTGTGCCTAGACTCTTATCTGAAAGACCGATATGATCGAGAGATTTATTCTTTTGATACGATTGAATGGAGTGAATCTGGCATCTGAGTTGCAACGTGGCATATCCTTGGGTGTGAAGATGTATAATGCTCATGTTCCTTTTAAGAAACGTGCATGCTCTGTCTAACCCGTCTGTGTTTGAACTCTGCTTATGTACGGATGGTGCAGCAGCTGTGAGAGCTAAATGAGGTGCAACACGATCCCATTGGCAAACGCTGCTGGATGGTAGTGCATGTTTTTTTGTGTTTGCCAAATGCTATTCCTTTTGAAATGTTTTCCTTAAAAGTTAGATTTGTTGTTTTCATTTGAATATGCTCTGATTGCTGTATGTTTTAATTGAAGAATGCATTTTTCTACTGGGGCGGGAAAGATGATATTTCAGAAACATATGATTATTTCCGTGTTAGGTTCAACTTACAGCGGTTTTCAGTGATAGCACAGGCAATATGGGCATCCAAGCACATGGTAAACTTTGCCGTACCTGGCTGGATTACATCATTAAAAATTTCCATCTTTTGTTGGTCTTGTGGATTAACAATGAACTATTTCTTGACGTGGATGACGTCTCCAATTGACATGGTTACAGGAACTGAGCAATGCCTTGACAAGAGCAAGAGGAGGAAGGAGGAGCTGATGGATCGCTTGAAAATCATAATTATTTTTTGTTGGCAGATTCAAAAAAGATTGAACAATATAATGTGCGATCTAACCCATTTCTTGCATACGTTATCCTTACCGGTTTACATCACATGCTTCAGGATGCCCTGCTAGGTAAGCGCATCTGGAAACTGGACAAGGCATTGGGCGGTTAATGTTGAGAATTAAGTATTTGGGGACCCAAACTATGGCTCAGTTGAGCCATAAGAGAGGGAATTCCCAATTTTTGAATGTGTTATTGAGAGTAAAAGACATTTATGGACTATCTTGTAAAAAATTATTGGAGATGGAAAAAAATACTAGTCTGGGAAGATGTATGGCTGGGAGATATTTCTCTAGCTAATAAATATCCCATATTGTATGCATTAACCTTCAGCAAAGAGATTTCTATTGCTAAATCTTTAACTGATGGTTTGGGTAGCAATAAGTTCGGAAGATCTCTCTTGGCTGGAACTCTGTCGATGTGGCAGTGCATTCAGAGATAATGTGAGGAATTCTGAATGAACAGAGCTGCAAATCGGCAGTTTTAGTTGAAGTCATTTGGTACTTTGCTGAAATCACAGGCAATTGGATTTCCCCATAAATTTCTTTGGAAGGTTAAAATGCCTCTCAAGTATGGTTCTCACAGCGTACTTGGCGACCACGGTGCCAAGACGCCATGGCATCCTTAAGACGAGATACGGCGAGCTAAAGAGACTGACTAAGACAACAAATTAGGGAGGTTAATAACAGTTACATACCTTGATGATCTTGTTTTCTTTTGCTTTTTTACCATTACTGCTCCACAAAGCACAAACATTCACAAATCAGATTAGATAGCAGAGCCTTGAGGGAGGGAGCTTAGAGGCGGTGGAGACGGAGGGGCCTTGCTGGTGGCTTGCCTTGGCAGAGGAAGAAAGACAAATAAAGGATGAGCACACTAGGAGTAGAGGAAAAGAAACAAAGCAAAAGGAAGTACATGCAAAGGAAGAAGAATACCTGACAATGGAGGGAGTGGAGGAGGGAGGCAAGCTCACCGGCGGCGCCACAATGAGGGGTGGTGGTGGCTAGGGTTCTTGTAGTCACCTTTCTCTCTCTCACTCATTTCAGCTGAGCAGTACTTCAGTTCCTGTCCCGCCCTATGTAGCTAGTCAAGGCGCCTGTCGTGAACGTCGTAAAATCCTAGGCACCTGTCTAGTTGGCCAAGGCAATGGGAGCCTCCATGGCACCCCTTGGACTGCCCCTTGGTCTATGATTCCAGTGAGACACGCAGCAGGACATGAATAGTGCATGACACTGTAGCGTGAACATTACATGGCATTGTAGCAATGGTACTATATGCGTAGTACTGTAGTAATATGTCCGTTTGAATAGTTCAATAGCATTGGCAGTATATCATGGATTAGGTATATAATAATTAGTTTTCTTATTATTTAGGTTTATTTTATTTTAGATTTATTTCATGTATTATAGATAAATTTTCTATTATTAAGATTAATTTTGTTAATATAGAGATATGTTTTCTAGGGGCAAGTTTAGCCATCTCTATAAAATGGGAAAATATTGTATCGTTATCATTAAGTAAAGAAATAAACAAAGTTCTCTAGCCTCTCTCTCTTCTTCAACAGGCCTCAGAGTCTTGGCGGTGGCATGGCCAGCCGATCAAGGGCGAGTGCCCTACACTCGATCCTCGAACCCGTAACAAATCAACATCGACCATAATATTTGGCATCAAAGCTACTTACCATGACTTCCGATACTGACTTATCTCCCTTGGATATGTTGATGGCTAGCAGCAAGAAAATAGAGTCCCTACTCAACAATATGATAGCTACCTTGGAGAAGGCTATAGAATTAGTGAACAAGCTAAAAGAAGCAAGAAGAGACATCACGTGCCATTGCAATAGTTGCGCTGCCACCACCTTCCCCGGTGTCGACATTGGCACTAGCCACGTTGCCACCTTCACCAATAATGACTCATCTCCAGGCTTCGCTATCCTTGACCCCACCATTGGTACCACCGCCAAGGAAGAAAGTTACCACTGTTTCACCATCATCCTTACCACATCATCCACCGACACCATGTCGTAAGCGTGCAGAACCTAACGGCTGACAGGTAGGGGCCAATGACGTCATCGTATCTCTCTCACAATCATTGTATCTCAGGGCAAGAAAGATGTTGCTATTGCAGCCCTGCGTCGATTGCCCTTGCCCTTGCTACCAAAGACTACTGCGACGTCAACCAACACCATAGGGTTGCTATCCTCAATGTTGTTCACTGGGGGTTCATGAATCTTCTTCCATACGATACGTCGTCATCATTGTGCCCTCTCGTCGACATAGGGTTACAAAGGACTTTAACCATGGCCGACATCTAACAGCTCGAGGACGAGTTGTCTCGCCGTTAGGGGTGTAATGTTATAGTCTAGGATCCCAGCACCGCAACAAGGCACAAATAGTGTGTGTCACTGTAGCATGAACATACACATCACTGTAGTAATGGTACTGTAGCACTGTAGCAATATGTCTGCTTGGATAGTTCGATAGCATTGGCGGCATATCGTGGATTAGAAATATAATAATTAGTTTTTTATTTTTTAGATTTATTCTATGTATTAGAAATAAGTTTTCTATTATTAAGATTAGTTCCCATAATATAAAGATAGATTTCTTAGAAATCAAGTTTAGTCATTCCTATAAAAAGAACAGCATTTATTGTTATCATCAAGCAAAGAAATAAATAAGGTTATCTAGCTCTTGGCCGACGTCAGGAAGGCCAGATGGGGGTGGCGCAGCGTGGGAGGGGGGTGGCCACGGGTGCAGCCTCGCAGGCCGCAGGGAAGGGGGCCGGGTCGCCAGGACGGGGCGGGCGGGCGGTGCTGGGCGGGACCACTGGGGCGGCGTGGCACTATCGCAGCGAATGGAAGATGGCTAGATGGGAGTCTGGAGTGGAGTCCTCGAGTCGGCGCGCGATCGAATGAAGATGGCCAGATGGGAGTCGGCATGCGAACAAACGAATGTACGGTTTGTATTGCACTTTGCAACTTTGCATTTCCGCGAGCTGGGCTGGGCCAACAGGCACGTGAGGAATGTTTGGCCGAGTGGGTTGGCTAACAACGAACAAGCACGCGATGGACAGAAATCATATGGGCTGGACCATGGGAATGCTACATCGGGTTAGACTGAAATTACCTAGACTGTGCACTAGATATTTTTCCACATCCCAGCTAAAGTCTACCTTGCCATGAGCCTAATCCTGTCCCCGAATAAGTGTATACTAACACGTCTTTGCATCTACACGTTTTCCAGCCGAAATAGCCAAAATAAAGTCACTATCTACTTTTAGACTTGTGGTATGGCAGTAGTATTGTAGGTTCGATGCCGGTTTCAGCCGGCCGGGTTTCCTAGTGGCCACCGTGGATTATCCATTGCCTGTAGCATGCCCGATGGTCGCCGTCGATCGTAGGCGAGCCCCCTTTTTCATCCATCGCAGACCCGCTGCTCCGCCGCCGAGTCCATGGTACATCCAACAAACCATCCTCGCCGGCGAGAAAACAAGCTTAACTCCGGTAACAACAACGGTAGACGCTGCGCGTCGTTCAAAACTTTCTACATGGCCGGGCTCTTTTAAAAGTTGTAGATCTACGAGAGTACGACACACTAGCGCGTCAAATTAAACGAAAGAATGTGAAGACACGGGTATGAACACAGCAAGTCCTCGACGACTCATGCATTATTCACGAGATATTTTTTCCCCGTTTTTGCTGTGCTTGCTACCACCGGTAGCACTGTACTCTTGTCCAAGGAACACGAGATGCTTAGTTCCGGTCCCGGGCGTGCGTACGCACGTACCGTTCCAGGAAAAATCCAAGTTGTACAAGTCCTGTTCGTTGAGCTGTGCCATCAGCCATGCCAATGCCGTCCACCATGGCTTTTCCCCAAGGAAGAGGAGAGAATGGCAAATCGACAAGGCTACTACTGTTCGATTCTTCCAGGAAAGGGAAAGCACGTGGAAGAGAGCTGGACTCGCACATGCTCTTGTTAGCCTCTCACCTAAACTTGACTGCTACTCGACCGGCAGCCTGGTCCAGAGTAGTACTACCAGCTAACGCAACATCTGTTGGTATTATCCAAGAAAGTGATCGCTCTCGCAGGCTGAACAAACGCGTTGTTGGTCCAATTCTTTTTTAACATATGTCCTATAGCTTATAGGTCACTTTAAATAAACAAATAAAATAATTTATTCATCGTCGCTTCGAAAATAGCTTATCTGGATAGATTTTTTGAAACGGTTTATCGATTTATCGGTTCGTTCGTACAAACGCTCGCACTAAATCCAAAAGTTATCAGTTACAAATACAAACTATAAACAATAGTCAAAAAGAATTCACATTCATCGGTTGAAGTTTGAACCACCGTGCTTGTAGGCAGACTACTCCTACCAATGAAGTCTTTGTTTTGTCTCTCTCGTTGATTTCTAATTTCTTGCTGCGGCCGACGAGTCCTAGCTAGCTTCTCCTGCTGCCCTGTGCTACGTCGTCTCGGACTTGGTCTAATGGCGACGTCACCGCGCGATTCAGATTCCTTGCGGGAAACAGATCGGATCTTGGAAGGAACCATGTCATAGCATGGCGTGCTTGTGCGAATTGACTTGCTCCTTTTATCAAAGGCCCTTTTGACTTTGCAGTCTCCATGAGCTCATCTCCTTTGCCGTCGAGATATTGCTCTATGTTGACTGGCCTGCTGCATGCTTCTTTTGAACGATGGATATAGGCCAAAGAATCAAAAGAACACTCAAGCAATTACGCACAAAATACGTCTTCAGACTATGAACAGAAAATAGAGAGGAAAAACAGAATTCTAAAAAACCAAGAATTCTTAGGGCAATTTTCTCTCTTTTCTGATATCTAAATAACAGATTTACAAGTAGAATATAGAGCCTAACCATGATGGATCGTGCCATCCTATGATCCGTATACGGAGGAAACAAACTCATGCTGATCCGCACAATACAAGGAAACAAACTAAGAACAAGTCATGGCATTTGCGCAGGACTTCGTTTTCTAATGAAAGATTACTTCGGACTGCTCCGAACTCATAACAAGAGATGTTCGGACAGGTCTGAACCTTTCTATATTGATCGGTCTGTCCAATCCTCCTTAACGTTGATCGAACGGTTCTAATGCCATACCTGTTCGGACAAGTCTAAACCTTTCTACGTTGATCGGTCTGTCCAATTCTCTTTAACGTTGATCGGACGGTTCCGATGCCGTGTCTGTTCGGACTAGTCCGAACTACAACTGACCATGTCTGGATTATTCTCACATTGCCTATCCGCGCCTATGCTGTCCACTATCTCTATGTCACTGTCCACCTTATGCCTTGCTCCTCCCTTATAAGCTCTGGGCGATGCGTGCACCTGAACCCCCCTCATTTGCTCTATTTTCCCCTGTGTCCTCTCCCCTTTGATGCATTGAAGAGAGAAGAGCTCAAAGAGCTCAAGCTCCTCTGCTCCGGTCGCCAAGCTCTGCCGAGCTCGTGTGATTACTCGAGTGAGCTTCACTCTTGAACCCGACATGCTTTAACTTCACCTCGGCACCCTCTATCTATTCCTCACCTCTATGTCCCCTCAACCGGCAGCCTGGTCTAGAGTAGTACTACCAGCTAACGCAACGTCTGTTGGTACTCTCCAAGACGGAGCTCAAGTCATCGCTCCTGCAGGCTGAACAAACACGCGTTGTTGGTGTAATTCTTTTTAACATATGTCCTATAGCTCATAGGTTACTTTGAATAAACAAATAAAATAATTTCTTCACCGTTGCTTCAAAAATAGTTTATCTGGACAATTTTTTCGAAATGGCTTATTGATTTATCGGTTTACTCGTACAAACGTTCACGCTAAATTCAAAAGTTATCTGTTACAAATATAAACTATAAGACATAGTCGAAAAGAACGCACCTTTTCTTATTGAAGTCTGAACCACCGTGCTTGTAGGCAGACTACTACTGCCAATTAAGTCTCTGTTTTGTCTCTCTCGTTGATTTCTAATTTCTTGCTGCGGCCGACGAGTCTAGCTAGCTTCTCCTGCTGACCTGTGCTGCGTCGTCTCGGACTTGGTCTAATGGAACCATGTCATAGCATTGCATGCTCGTGCGAATTGACTTGCTCCTTCTCTCAAACGCCCTTTTGACTTTGCAGTCTCCATGAGCTCATCTCCTTTGCCGTCGAGATGTTGCTCTATGTTAACACTGGGTGTCTGGGCTGCTGCATGCTTCTTTTGAAATGGTAAGTTGTCGGGAGAATTTTATATATGGTTTAAAGGATGCATCGACTTGACGGCCTCGTGTTGTACACCCTGCTGAAATGCCTAAACCCAGTGTTTCTTGTCCACGGAGCACCTTTTGTGACGTTTCGTTCTCTGCAGATCTGCGAGATTTGCTCATCATTACAGGGCTCCGCGTTTTAAAATACCGGCCTAGTTTGACATTCTTAGGGTTAATCATAGCTTTTAAAAAGGAATAAGTCTACTGTACTATTACATTTGTCTAACTTTCAATCTGTAAAATCAAATGTTTTATCCCTAACTATCAATATTATTTATTTTACCTCTAAGTCTGAATGAATACGATTTTAGCTGAGGTGGCACCTACTTGGCATCTACGTGGAAAAGTATATTGATATGTAGACGCCGAATCACGTTCTAATCAGCTATACAAACATCATAATGAATGAAAAAATACAAAAATTAATGGGCCCACATGTCATTCTCAAAAAACACATTATTCCTCCTCATGTCACTTTGCTTGTCCACACCCATGCTGTCCACTACCGCTATGTCATCGTCCACCTCGTGCCTTGCTCCTCCCTTTTAAGCTCTGGGCGACACGTGCACCTGGACCCCCTCGCCTGCACTATTTTCCCCTATCTTCTCTCCCCTTGGATGCATTGAAGAGAGAAGAGCTCAAAGAGCTCGACCTCCTCTGCTCCGGTAGCCAAGCTCGTGTGATCACTCGAGTGAGCTTCACCCTTGAAACCGACATGCTTTGGCTTCGCCTCGGCACCCTCTATCTATTCCTCACCTCTATGTACCCTCTCGTGCACAAGATCATTGGTAACACCATCGTCTCCTTCAACCTGGTGGCACGCCGCTCGACACCGCTGCAACCAACCTCATCGTTGTGGCCAACCAGTGAGACCCTTCCAAATCCTTTCGCATCACTTCATGTTCCACCAAATCATGAGCAGATCCCCTCGATCAATTGCATGATTTTCCAACAGGAGCTCGTGCGACCACCATCTTCCTTGGTTCTTATCGAGAACATTTGCCACCGCCGCCATTCTTATTTCGGCGAGCCTCCATCAAATTTCTTTCCTACTAGTGAATCTCCTCACCATCTTTTATCTTTGCCAACACCTAATTTCGGTCGCCTCCTTCCGCAATGCGGCTACCACGTGGACCTCACCGCGCCTCTTCGGGTTGTTTTCACTAGCCATCTTGGCTCTTCTTTGCCTTCACTGACTACTATGGTGAGCTCCTCCCACCTCCTTGATACTCACACACCCCCTGTTTCTCCTCTTCTCCCTCTGACATCGTCGCCCCCTTGCCATCCACTGCAGCGGCTATCGTGCACCACCGCGAGCCCGCCTTGGTGTGCCTTCATCTATGACGCCACCTCCGCTGGCTTCCTAACCCCTCCCCGATTCTATTTCTGTGGTCTACGTCGCCTCACTGGAACCGTCACTACTACTCAGCCCAAAGGGGGAAGGCAGAGACAAGAGAGAGAGAGAGAGAGAGAGGAATTAGTGGAAGAAGTCCTGGAGCATGAATGTAGGATCTACCATATTTTTTGATTTGTTTGATGATTTTCCTGACTGGCTGACATATCATCCCAAAACCAACTCACGTGTTAATAAATCACTGTCCTTCCGCAGTGCCACTGCCGCGTGGACCTCACTGTGTCGCCCCGGGACGCTGTCATTAGGCCGCCTCGTCTTTTCTCTACCTTCACCGACTATTATGTTGAACTCCTTCCTCCTTCCTGATGCTCATGTGCCCCCTATTTCTCCTCTTCTCCCTTTACAGCATTGTCGCCCCTTGCCTCCCACAACGGTGGCTACTGTGCGCCACCGCAAGCCCACCTTGGTGCACCTCGATCCGTGATGCCACCTCCCTTGACTTTCTAACCCCTCCCTGGTTCTATTTTTGTGGTCTACGAGGCGTGCTAGGGCAAGTTACGGGGGACAAAATTAGCGAGTATGATTGAACCAGGCACACACCGCACGACAGTTCTCGAGAAATCATTTTTGGATGCAAACCACGGAAGAAAAAGGCGTTCGAATTTTTTTTTTGAAGTGAAAAAGGCGTTCAAATTAACAACATTCATGCCGATCGATGCTTTTGCACGGTGTCACGAGCTAATTAATCGATCTGAAGAGGAGAGAACCGAGAACGAAGGAGGAGAAAGCGACGGGTTTTGAATAGCGCGGTCGTTGAACAGGCTCACCATCTCCGCATGCGATGGCCAAATACGCCAATTCTTGCGAGCGCAGGTGGTACTCATGCAATCCACACAAAATGTCGCTTCGTAAGTACTGACGCGTATACATGCCTTCCGCCACAGGCTTTGTTTTCTGCTGACATGTTGCGCTCCCCTTTTAGACCAGCACGCAGCACGTCCTCATTTTCTCTTTCATAAATCAACTGCTGAAACTGAAGCTTCATTTTGGATTTCGATTCTTGTTTATCCCAAATAACACACTGTTAAGTCAAGGCAGAGAAATTATTGTTAAGGCACCTTGTTTGTTTTCTTTTCTTCCAAGTTAACTTGCGAATAATCAGCCATGCATGATTTGCACAGAGAGAGAGAGAGAGAGAGAGAGAAAACAACGGCGCCGCTAGACATCGCGTGGCAATTTGCTTCGGTGCTCGCGTGGGAAAAAGTCCAGCTCCACGTCAAGTGCAAATCAAAATTTCAAGACCAAAGCCGGCCAAGGAGGTGCCGGAACAGGAGCTGTATGGCGTACACCATCGGGCGCTCTTCTGCCGCCGTGGCTGCGCTGGCCGGGCTGCTCCGTCGCGGCGGAGCGTGTGAGCACTGTGAGGTAGCCTCATCTACGAGATCTGCAAGATGCCGAAGAAATGGCGACGGTGCAGTGTCCGTGCTCTCCGAGATGGTCACCGCCGGCCTCCTTGACAACTGCCTTGAGGTGCACGTTGAGCTCCACTCGCACTGCCGAGTCCTCCGCCTCTTCCAGCGCTGAGGCCTCATCTTATGTCTTTGGATTTCGATTTGTAATTTTTAATCTATTTATAAGAGATTATAGAGTAACAGTGATTTACGTATGTGTGATTTTAACTAATATAAATAATATCAAAATAATATATACTATAATTTACTTATAAACTCTATCATAAAAATATATTTTATTTAAAAATTGATTACTATAAAATATATAAAAAATAGAAACTAAAAAGAGAAGACACAGTACAGCATTGTTCACAAGAATCTCGTATCTTTCCATAAATTTTGCCACGAATTTACCGCAAATTTGCATGATTGGTCTCTGTTCCGATTAAACCTACCTTGAATTCTCCAAAAAAAACCATCCAAATCTTTCGAAAGCTCCTAGCTTCTCGTATCCAAATCAACAACAGAAAAAAAAAGCCTCTTTAAAATCAGCAAGAAGAAAGAAAAAAAAACAAAAGGAAAAGGAACGAGCAGATTCACGTGGGTGCTTGGGCTCCAAAATCATAGAAGCTGGGCTTGTGGAAGGAAGGTCCCAGGAGCTTGACGTGGTGCGATGCCGTGGGGATCGATGTCCAGTCCAATCGCTCAACATCGAGTGAGCCTCCATGCTCCCGGTGAGGCGTGGGTCTCGGTCCCATGGTGGGCGTGGAAATCGATCCCACCGATGGCTGCGTGCGACCGTCGGGTGTAGGAGTGCAGCCGGTGGCGGCGTACAGGAACAAAGAAAGAGGAGAAGATTAAGACATGTTTAATTTAGTTTAGTTTCTGATTTTTAACTTCAATTTTTTTACACTATTTATTAATTTTGTTTTTCTGATTTTTTTATTTTTAGGTTTTTTTTGTGTGTATTCCTTTGTATTATTTGTGATTGGTTAACATATTTTTTCTATTTTTAAATTTTTTAGATTTAATTATATCAAATAAGTCAACTTAGTTACAGTAAAAAAATTATAAAATAATATCGATCTAACATCTCTGAACTCTAAAGCAGAGAGAGGGTGAGGTCCGAGGAAGAAGAGAGCAGCGGTGGGGCCTACTGAATTTGCTCGGGCCACACGAGTTGGAAGAGTCGTACTGCTATCGTAACCAAAAGCATCGTACGTGAAGCATTTTTCGAAAAACAAAAGGCTAACATTTTTCAGTCTCCCTATCGAATTTTAAAAGAATTAATACAGTAGAACTCAACAACGCTCTGTGCGAGCTCCCAAATCACAGCGCAATTGTGAGGCGGTCGCCGCGCGCGTCGTCCAAGCTCCCCAACCCGAGCCAAGACGACGGCTTCTCCTCCGTGCCCTTGGTCGCCTGCGGCGGCCGGGCGTAGGGCGCCCGCGCGCCAAGCCGGTCCGCGCGCTTGGCGAAGAACCGCTGCAGCGACGCCTTCCTCGCGATGGGCAGGTCCGCGTGCTCGGCGCCGTCTCGCTGGGCCGGGGCTGCCGCCGCCGCCCGCTCAGCGCCGGCCCCCGCCGCCAGGCGCATCACCTCGGCCGCCTTGTCCGCCGGGAAGTCGTCGAACACCACCACCCTCCCGCCGTAGAAGATGGTCAGCGGCGCCGCCGCGGGTCCCGCCTCCTCCTCCTCCCCCGCCGCGCCGGGCTGCTCTTGGACGACGTCCGCGCCGGGCATCAAGCTCAGCGTCATCGCCGGCGCCGCGCGCAAGGGGGGAGCGGCCGCCATCTTCTGCTCCGCCTTGACGTACTGGCTGAGCACCCCGCACGCGACCGCGAACCTCCGGCTCTTGCCCTCCGCCGCCGCCATGGCCATATCACCGCTTCGACCGAGACGCGCTTCTCCTTCTCGCTACTTGCTGCGGTGGTTCCACTGGTTTGCTCTTTGCTGGTAGATTCCTGTGCGATTTGACGGGTGGCGGGGAGCTTGTTTTATAGGAGGTGGGTGGGTGGGAAGGGGAAGGAAGAGAGAAGCAGAGAGGCGCATCGTCTCTTGAGTTTTTTAGCGGGTGAAGGCGACGTCGTGGTGGTGTTGGGCACGAAGAACACGTGTTTTTTGAGGCCATGGGGAGCAGCAGGGTATGGGGTGGTGGAATCGGATGACAGCGACGGATGCCGCCGTGATGCATTACACGGGGAGACGCTTTTGCACTTATAATTTCTTTCAAATAAATAAATAATACTATTTATTATTATTATTTTAAAATAATTTATCAAGATAGTTTTTAAAAGTGACTGATCGATATTCAATTTATTCATATGAACACTCGTATAAAAAATCAGAAACCTTAGTAGAAAAGAACCCCGCCCCAGTCGACCATAGCTGCCTCCCTCACTACCTCCAGTTGTTTATTTCACATTTTTTTCAAGGTGCGTGTATGGATACACCCTAGTTTCTTTTGAGTTTTTGATATATATATATATATAAAACACTATTTGCATTCATAATTATGAAAATGATAGTATGCGTACCGTATTTACAAAAATAACTTTTTTATCGCCCGATGGTCGGGCGGCGGCGCCACAGAGCAAACGCATGGGTCTACTGTTGGCGACAGGCTGCCTACCACCCCACCACCAGACGGCAGCAGCCTGCCGCCCCATAGCCAGACGGCAGGTAACTAAACCGACTTAATTATCTGCCTTAATTTTTTATATAGTAATTATTTGAATTATAAAATATAGCAAATAATCTTAAAAATTATGAAATTTTCTATGTAGGCTCTTGACATAACGTACTTAACTATCTAATTTTTGGCAATTTTACCCATTTTGAATTTTGCTCAAAAATTCAAAAGATTACCAGATAATATTTGAATTTTAAATATAGCAAATAAGCTCAAAAAATATGAACAGCAAGGCAGTCCCAACATAATTCAAGGGTATTTAGCTAAATACCCAAATTTTTGGCAAAACAATTCACTATATACAAGATATAATACATATATATACTAGTAATTGGGCCAAATTCATTCTATTTATACCCAGTCGGCCTAAATTGGAGCTGAATCATTTTGGCTCATTTCCCTCTCCTAGGCCCAAATTGCACCGGACATTGGCTTAGACCAACTGTTGTGATTCACACGACACATAGTAGAAACTCTAAATCTCACTCAGTCTCTCCTCTCAGTCAAGTCTCTCCTCTTTGGCTCTCTTCGTCTGGCAGCATAGGAGGCTTCTGGTCTTCTAGACTCTAGACTTCTGGAGACAGGATTCAGAAGGTTACGCAGGAGCACTGGAGTGGCCATCTCGCAAGTCGCAAGTTGTCTCGTCATCATCGCTCACCGGTGTGGCGTAGCCACACATGTTCGTCCTCCTCGACCCAGTGACCCCATGGTGGTATGGCCCTATATCCTTAAACCGGTAATCCCTCCATCTCCTTCTCCCCTGGCAATCTTTGCTTTGAAGCAAAATTATATATCTAAATAAAGACGTGAGTTGTATTTTGCTTAAAGAAGTGGTAATGATTCTAAAGTTTTTGCATAGTTGTTGATTATAGTCAGATAACTATACAAGTGTTGTTAAGTCTTTCTTGTAGCTTGATGTGTTGGACACTTGGATGATTTGATTCCCTTTGGTGTCTGACTGTCCGATCTATGTTTTGTTTAGCGGTTTAGGTAACAATGCTTAAGTTGCTTAGCTAGAAACCGTTCAACAAAGTATATTCATAATAAAAGTACTTTTGAACTTCTGCTTGCTAAACACAGAAATCTGACAAAAAGAATTATCTTTTCACTTGATTAAAGCATCTCATTGTGATTGTACAACTCTATTGTAGAATTATTCAGATTTGAACTTTCACTCAGGTTAGTAGTTCCAGGAAAACGGTTTATCTCTAATTTCAGTCATCATGGTTAAAACTATTAACCTTTGAATTATGTTCTTCATTCATTGTTGAGTTTCTTCCTTTTGTACGCTTGTTTGTATGATAGTTCAGATCATGTTCAAGTAATAGTTTTAAATATTTGGTTCTCTGTATAAAATAGGCTATAATTCAATTCTTGTTGCTTAGAATCTCACGCTGGCAGCCTCCACATTTTTGCCAACCTGTACACGCGTATCGTTCATGTTTTTCCCCCGTGCCAGCTTATATAGAATCACGAGATAAATCTTAAAGCATCAAGTCCGCATCAACCTTTAATATTTTGGCTGCCCGTTCTTTGGTGCACTTATGAATCACGAGTAGAGAAAATGGGAACAGACTATAGGAAACTCCAACTCGTTAAGGTATATCGGGCAATGATTCAGCTTAATTTGGAGGATCTTATCTTCTAAACTCACGTAGGAGTACCACTCGAGATGTGCCATGTGAATCACTCGGTTTCATGGAAACGGGGAGCAGGACAGCTACCCCGGCAGCCCACTTGTCCCGATTGGTTGGAGCCCACAACCGAACAGGAGGCTTCACGGATTGGATTGGATGGGAAGGTGCCGCGTGAGGTCGGCAATGGCTCTGTGCGTTTGGGTGGTGATTGATATTTTTTTTATCTATATTTTTAAAGATGGTGTTGGATGATAAAAATATTAATATAGCTGATGTATGTAATTTTGAACTTGAAAAACCGTTTAGAAAAACGGATTAGAGAAGCCGTTTTTCGAAGAAACCAAAGCTAAAAAGCATAAAAAGCCAAAAACAAAGATGCCAATATACCCTCGCAGAATTAAATTGGTCCCATGTTTATCAACGTGCGGATATAAAAGATAGCTTAACGTAAGGCGATTAAGTATCAAACAATTTGTTGCGGTACAAAAAAAAAATATTAAAAGGAAAAGCATATTTCGCTTTCTCGATCGCTTCCATGGTTCCACCGGCTAACGCATGATGATGATGGTTAAATCGATTCTTTCTTTGCTGTGTCGTCCGGCAGCCATGGTATATAGGGCTGGAATCTTGGTGTATTTCCTTTTGATTTGATTCGTCGCAGCCATGGTGCCTTTTCTAGACCGAAAGATAATAGAGGGATGAATTGTGCCGATCAATTTTTTTCTCAATTATTTTTCAATACTTTATTTAAATAGTTACAGAGCTATCAATATTAGAATTAAAAGCCAAAACACTGCACAAGCAACTCGAGAAAACAAAATTGAAAAGGCAAAACCCAAAAGGTTAGACATCTGTGCTAGGCTAGTCTGACCAGGGTGCCCTAGCTGTTTGACTGCTGTCTTCAGGTCGGTCTATCTGCTAGGCAGGGGCGAAGCTAGAGCACGAAGGATCCAAGTGCACACTTTAATATACACATGTAATTATGATCTAACACATACAATGGTAAAGTAGTGCATAAATAATAGAGTTGTAGGAATGCTTACCAAAATGAAGAATCTCATGGTATTAATAATTAATATAAATAAACAGCAACAAAATATCATATGTCATGCCAAAATACATAATGAAACCCGGGCCCTTGATGAGATGATGACCTATAAAAAAGTGCTAATTAGATGAGTAAACATTATTAGGAAAAGATGGATTCAAGAATTGAAAAATAATAAAAAAAATGAAAGAAATACTTTACCTCCTAGTATTTGCGATGTGCCATTTTCTTGAAACGATCCACTACAACATCATTGGTAACTTTCAACATTTTTTGTTTCTCCACATAGCAAATGAGACTATTACTCATGTACTGATCGCCCATACGATTGCGCAAAGATGTTTTCACAATTTTCATGGCTGAAAAGCACCTCTCAACTGTAGCTGTGGCGACAGGCAATATAAGTACTAGCTTCAAAAGTCGATAAACCAAATGATATGTGAGATGTTTCCTTGTCTCTACCATTTTTTGGGAAAGCTCAGCAATGGTTTGTATATTGACAAATCTATCATCTTGTCGCACATCAGCAATATAAAGGCAAAGTTCGGTGTTAAGTTCTCTCAATTCCACAGAATCAAAGTCACTTGGATATAATTTAGCTAGGCTTATCAAACTATCCACATTGAAATCATGAAATGAATCTCTTGGATTGAATGTAGCTGAACATAGAAGCAATTGAGAGGTAGTCTCATTGAAGCGACTATCAAGCTCTTGTAGCAACCAATCAAGAACTTTATTAAAACAATCAACATGAAAATGATGCTTGTTGGTAATTCCAGTTTTTTTCCTAGGCCTAGTTGGATCAATATAAGCTTCATCCATTTTTAACTTGGAAATATCATGTTCATCACAAAATGTATATACTTCTCCAAGTACTTTGTCCCACTCATCTCTTCTAACATGTTCCAAATGGCTTCTAGTAGATCTCACACAATTAACAGCATTCACAATATCTTGATCTTTCCGTTGCAATGCCGTTGACAAGATATTTGTGATAGTTAAAATGGTCAATATGAGATGCAAATAGAAGACAAATTCAAAATATTAGAAGTACACAAGAACACCCCTTGCCTTTCCATCCTTGTCTTCATTTTCCACAAATTCTAGTACTTTGATAATTGTTTGGAACAAGTTAACTAAACTTCTAAGAGATTTATAGTGAGAACTCCAACGAGTATCTCCGGGTCTTTGAAGACATTGTTCTTGATTCAATCCTGTCCCAGTTTTAAGTAACCCACAACCTAAAGCCTTACTAACTTCTTTGAGATTAATGTCTTTAATCATGTCCCTTCTCTTTGAAGATCCACCCACCACATTCAACAAGGTAGAAATCTTGCTAAAAAAATTCTGCAATGCCTGTATGCTTTCTAGCAACAGCTACAACCACTAGTTGAAGTTGATGAGCAAAGCAATGGACATAATATGCACTACTATTTTCCCTCATGATTAATGATTGTAAGCCATTAAACTCACCTCGCATATTGCTAGCACCATCATATCCTTGGCCTCTCAATTGCTTCAAGCTCAACTTAAATCTAGCAAATAGAGAATCAATACATGACTTGAGGTTGGAAGAAGTTGTATCTTTCACATGAACAAGCCCAACAAAGATTTCCTTCACAAGCCCACAACTATCCACATATCTGAACACCACGGCCATTTGCTCCTTGCAAGAGACATCTCTAGACTCATCAACTAGCAAGCAAAATACATCTTGTCCAATGTCTTCAAGGATAGAATGTAAAATCTCATCTGCAAAACACTTAATGATATCCTTTTGTATGTCAGAAGACACCAAAAGACTATTGTCTGTAGCATCAACCGTCAATGCCTTGGCTAAAGCTGGATTATGCTCAGCTAAGCAACTAAAAACTTCCCTATAGTTCCCTTTGTTGTAGGATGTCTGTGACTCATCATGACCTCGGAAAGGCAATCCTTGCTTTAGTAGCAATCTGGCAGTATCAATGGCACCATTGAGTCGAACAAAATATGCATTCTTAGAAGTCTCGAGCTGTTGTTGTAAAGCAACATCAATGTGTTGTTTTCTTTGCAACAGAACATCACATCTTTTCAATGCTACATTGTGAGGGCTGCCAACACCACCGACATGCTCCTTTAATCTATCTTTATTGTTCCAACAATTCCAACCATCTACAACAAATGACTTATATCCAGCCTCCTTCTTAGTGGGATCTCTAAACAAGAAACAAGTAAAACAATAAACTCTATCGGTGGACTCACTATACTCAAGCCAATTTCCAAATTCATCAAACCATTCAGGATTAAACCTTCTATTTCTCTCCCCAATCCGAGTCCATGGAAAACTAAGAGTGCGAGGTTGACAAGGCCCATTAACCAAATACTTTCTTCTTACCAATTCTCTAAGATTAGGATGATAAGCACGTATTTCTTTTCTTTTGCCTGGATCAAATTGGATCTCCTCCTCCCAATTGATTTCTTTTGGCACTGAAAGACTAACATTGGTGTCTTGTTGATTTGATTCATGAGAATTACCAATATTGGTACCATCATCTCCATCTGGCGTTTTTCTTTTCAACCATTTTTTCATAAACTTACCTGCCAGTACACATCATTCAAAACCTCAATTACATACTGAATCTAAGAGAAGAAAATAAACATTATTTGATTCAATCAAACATTCAGAAGCTTACTTGACATGATTTTTCCCTTCTTATTTGCAATTTGCAAAACCCCAATTGCAAACCCTAACTGGCTTCTGGCTAACCCTGAAATATAATTTGTAAAGAGAAGAATCGATTATTACACTATTTGCTTGAAATAAATTGGGAAAGAGAAACAGGCCCTAAAGCTTGAATCCTGAAGAGTCAAGAGTGAAGACCTGATTGCGACAAGGAGCTGTCGAGCACTCGAGCTGAGCTGCCGAGGGCCGAGGCGCGGAGAAGCGATGCCGACGACGACACAACGGCCGGAGATGGCTGAATAGCTGATGGTGGCGAGCGGGCGAGCGGCGTTCAGGGGCTTCCGGGCTTGGGCGCTTGGCGGCGTTGTTCCTGCGAGGCGCGACCGCGCGTGAGGCGTAAGGCGCGAGACGGCCGAGAGCCCGAGACAGGAAACGAGCGGGCAAGGCTTGCGAGCGGGCGAACCATTGAACTAGGCGCAAAGCTTCCACGCGAAGGTACGGCGCAAATCTTCCACGCGAAGCAAATGAGTGGCAGGCGATAGCAGAAACGTGGAGGCAGGCGGTAGAAACGAGGAGACAGGTGGTGCACGTATTTATTGTAGGGTGTTGCACAAGAGGTAAATATGAGTTACTACTAACTTAGACTCTTGATTTTACCTGTTGCCAAGGCACTCGGTTGAGCCAACGTGGCTTCACCCTTGCTGCTAGGGGTGGCGATCTAACCCTTCCCTATTCTAGAAATTGAAAAATCATTTGTAATCCACTTTTTATGCAACTTCAAAAATACAAGTCCAAATAATACAAAACTTTGTACACACCTTACTTAAGGTCTAAGAAACCTACTCTAACCAATGGTCACAAAAATTCAGGTCAAAGTTCAGATCTTTTCAAGATTAAGTAATATTGCATCAAAACTACGCAAACATGGAAAACGATGAATATGACATGCTTATGGGCGAAAGATGGCCAAAATAGCTCTGGATATATTCCCACATATCATAACAAGTAACAACACCAAAGAAATAAAGCCAAAAACACTCGGATTAAGAAATCACTTGATATGGTCAAATCTAAGTAAAATCGGGATACTTCAAGAACTTACCAACCAAGTGCTTAGATAGATGGGAATTGATTTCTAGCGGTCATCTCCATCTCATACAAGTCCTTGATATAACAAGATCAAGAAGAGGAGAGAAAAGATCAAAACCAACTAAATCAAGAGCAAATCAATCAACACGCCTAACCTTTCTCTTCTTTTCATTCTTTCTCTCATATTTTATTTTCCTTTCTTTTTCTCCCTCCCCTTTTCTCTCTCTTCCCTTATCCATTCGGTCGAACACTCCTGGCCCTCCATTTCTTCTTCCCTTTTTCCTTCTCTCCTTTTCTCAATCCTCCTCTCCCCATTCTTGCTCCAGTCAATCTTCTTACTATCGCCTCCCTTGCTCGTCCCCAAGCGCCGCCCTGCTCCACGCGCTACCTCTCACGGCCCTCTCTGCACCGTCTCCTCGTTGCTGCTCAGCTTTGGCCACCTACGCCGCTTCTCGCCACCGTCAGTTCTTGGCTGCTTCCCCTCCTCTCGTGTTGCCCCGGCCACAGCTGGCTCGGCCCCGACCGGCTTGACGTCTGGGCTCTTGCATGTTGCCCTGCTCTGCCTGCCATGCAGATCCTTCGGCACCTTCTCCGGCCACCACTATCAACTTCTCATTGGCCGGCTTCCACCTTCCAGTGCCCTCGGCTCCGTCTCCGTCTCCTGCGTCAGACCCCATGGCTAAACACTCTACTCCTACCCCTCTACTCCTTATTGCTCTATGATGTTATGCTATTGTTGGATGTGCCACTTGTGCATGGTTTGATTCCTCTAGTGTGATGCTTAATTATGCATGGTGGTTTGATGGTGTGTTTCATGTAAAGAAATAGCAAAAGTTTAGGGTTGGGGTGTGGCTACCAAGTCGGGTGCTTGTCGGTCTTATTTGGGAATGGATTGAAGATTTGGCTTCGTTGTTCGCTTTCTTGGCTAGCGGTGCAGGTCCTTGCTTAGGGAAACTCGACCTTCTCCTCCTTGGCCTGCGGCTTGGAGGGATGGCTCTCCTCCTTGCCGCACTGCCTCCTTATCACCTATAGCTCGACCGACTGCTCCTTCTTGTTGTGCTACCTTGATCTTCAGTGGCTGGTGGGAATGGAATTTGGGGGAAGAGATGGCTTCGGTTGGGTTTTTGGCTACTGGTTGTGATGGTGGCCGAATTGAGTTTTGCCTCCTCCTTGCCTTGCTGGCTTCGGCCTTATTACCCCTCGGTGCTAGCTGTGCTCTTTGTATCTTCGTGGTGCTGTGCTCAGGGCTTCCTCTTGCTTCTCCTCTCTTCTACCTAGCTGGCTACGTGTGCCCTTTTACTTAAGGCTGTGCTCTCCAGATGCGTTGTGCTGTCCTTTACTGTTGTCGTGTGACTGCATGTGGGTGTTTTTGTTGGCTGGCTTTACATCTTTTCTTTCCCATGGGTATTACATAATATTCAACCATTTTTTATATTTTTTACTTTCTTAGCTATGTGCTAGATCTCAACCATCACTACGACTATTCTAAGCAACAAACTTAAGAGAATGGTCTGGGTCATCCAAGACCACCCTGAGTTCACAATCGAGCCCCAATGCCCTATTCTCCATCATGCTTGATGTAGAAATCAACTCGAAACACGGGTGGCGGTGAGGAGCATCTTGATGGTGGGGGTGACGGGATGAGCGGGTTTGGCAGGATTAATGGGAGTGGCGGAATTTATGGGTCTGGCAATGCGGAGATGGGTGGGAAGGGCCAGGTAAGGTCGTCGGTGCATCACCGGAGCAGGGGCCATGCAGGGAAGATAGTGCGGCCATGGCCCAAACCCTAACCCCTCATCTATCGCCAATTCGATTTGGGGAGGGGCAGGCTCACTTGGAATGGCTGGGCTGAGGAGAATGACGACCGCCGGGGTTTTGCAAAATTACATTGGCACACGTGGGGGAAAATGCAAAGTTGTGTAAGTGGGGGACATGGGAGTGCCCGCCTGCATCTGGATGGTCTATTTTAGATTGGATGGTTGATACCGAATATGTCCATGTGTCCACCAATTACCTCTTGTTCACTAGATATGTTGCCCTTATATTGTGGGACGGAGGGAGTAGTTCATAAGTTTCCCCTAGAAATTACATTGGTGACAAGAAATAACTATACATAAATTGATACTAGCTAGTAAACAATTTGGAGTTGCATGGCTTAATCTTTCAAATCCATAAGTTCCATTGTGATATTCTAGCAGGGCCAACTGCCTAGCAACCGCTCATTAGAGCATTAGACATTGTGGTAGCAGCTGTAGGGGAAAAAGTTCAAAGCGTTGAGAAACCATCGCTGGTGAGTTCAGTAAAATCGATTCTTCCAATGCAAAAGAAATGGATCAAACACAGAATAGTGCAAACAATAAATTAAACACAGAGAGATAAGAGGAGAACTCCTTTCTTTATTGTTTTCTCTGTTCATGTACACTTTACAATGATTGGTACCTCTATTTATAGACTAAGTGGAGGGTGCCCACCATGGGCTAGGCTTACAGACCCAGGTTTTTCAATACTCCCTTTGGGCACCTATCTGATATGTTTATGCCTCATTAAAACTCCATGAAAACCCAATGAAAAAATTTTAGAGAAAGAGTAAATGATACATGTTATATTATGTTGCACAAATAACCTCATTAAAAATCTTGGTCGAAAAACTTTCAAAAAACTCGTCAAGCAAGAAAGAGTATAATTCATCTAATTTCTTTTAATCTACATGATTTATTCTTTGGATACTCGATATTCATGATTAAGTTTTAATAGTAAGCTCGAGAAGAATCTCTCCTTGAATTCTATACTTCTCTAAGTCTCATTATTCAAATTTCACGTACACATCTTTCAAAATTAGATGATGAAAATGACTTAGTGAATAAATCTATAAGATTTTCACGTGACTTACTATGCAGTACCTTAATTTCATCCATCTTTTACAATTCATAGGTATAGAAGAACTTAGTGTTAATAAGCTTTGTCAGATGACTCTTCACGTAACCTGTCTGTACTTGTGCAACATAAGCTGTATTATCTTCATAGAAAATTGTGAAAGCTTACATGATATTTAGTCCACATGACTGCTGGATCTGGTGAATCATTTATCGAAGCTAAGCACATTCTTGTGCGGCTTCGTATAGTGCTATGATTTTCGAGTGATTTGTCAAAGTCGATACAAAACTTACTTTTGACGATTTCCATGAAATGGCAGTTCCACTATATAGGAATACATAGTCTGTTTGTGATTCAGCGGTATGTGGGTCTGACAAGTATCTTGTATCTACATAGCTAATTATATTCAGATCCTGATTCTTTTTGTAGAACAATCTAAAGTCTTTGCTTTCTTGGAGGTATCGGAAGATACCTTTTGGTCGGTTCAGCACTATACATCGCTAATAGATTTACGGCAAATGCAATATCCAGTCTAGTACAGTTTACTAAATACATAAGTGCCCCTAGTGTACTTAAGTATGGGAGTTCTAGTCCCAGGACTTCCTCCCCCTCTTCTCTAGGTATGTATGGATCTTTGTCTTGCTGTAAAGATCTTTCAACTATTTGTACTTCTGAATGGTATGCCTTTTCAGAACCAAAACTTTCTAACACCTTCTGAGTGTAGGCTGATGCACTAATATCCCTTTCGGGACATGCTTGAGCTACAAGCTTAAGCAATATTTTGTTTCACCCAAATCTTTCTTTTCGAATTCTAATTCTAGGTAAGAGTGTAGCATTTCTTGCATAGAAAGTCGTTTAACCAATTATACCATATTCTACCTGATTTTCTAAGTTTTACACTGTACAAGTTTTTATTTGCTCTTTCTTGGTTCGAAACAGAAATACTTTCATGTACCTTCATATAAATATCCGAATCCAAATTTGCATAAAGGTATATCGTTACCACATCCATTAATATCATTTCTAAATTCAGATTTACTACTATTGAGATTAAATATCTAAAAGTAATGTCACACATGACTAGGGAATAAGTTTATTCATAATAAACTCCTGAACATTGAGTGAAACCTTGTAAAACAAGTCTTGCTTTATATCTTATAATTTTAATTTTCTTATTTCTCTTCGAACAAATGCCCACTTATGCACTACGGGGTGTACACGGGGAGGCGTGCGGCTTACAGACCTAAACATCTTTTATTCAAAGATAATAATTCAATTTCTATTACCATTTTTCAATACTTTCAATCTAATCTTTTCTTATATTTAGCGAGCGAGGTAGGCTCTGGATTAAGATCGATGATTGTGGTAATTTTCTATACAAAATAGATATCAACTTAGGTATTGTCCTTTTCATGGATTCTTCCATATGCATACAGTTTATAACTATTTCATCATGGGATGATTATTCTAGTTCTTCTGCTTGCTTACCGCTCCTTCTATGAGAATGTTCTTCTGCTTGCAAGTCACTTTAGTTTGTCAGCTCGGATATGTGCGCACATATCCGATAAAGGGATATGTGCGCACATATCCCTCTATGAGAATGTTCAAATTTAGTATGTCCTTTTTTGAATGTGCCATATTGGCACCAGTTCTCAACGACTCCCTTGCTGGTTCTGGAGAACTTTGGTAATTGATTGTGTCAAGTCCTTTGGTAATTGGTAATTGGCTATGTCTTTTTTCAGTAGGCATCCCCGATTGCTTGGATTTTGAGAGGCCGAGTTCTCGTCCTTTTATTCTGAGACCTTTGAACGGGATTAAGGATGCCTTCTACTTTCTTTAGTATTTTAACCCTCTCCAGTACATTGCGTATAAGCACATGCAACTTGTTCATGCCTTTTAAATCAGTAAAGTGATCAGGCAGTTGATTTTCTAATATCTGTAAATCAATGCTCTTCTGAACTTCTCTATTTTCTTCACTAGTGCGTGGGTCATGTGCATAGATTCCCGTGTCTTGCCACGTAATTTCTCGATATTTTTCATCAAGGGGTTGATTTTCTCCCCCCTAATGTCAGGAAACTATCCTCATCAAATATACTATCGGTGAAATCATTTCTAATTTGAATTATTTGTGAGATGGACTTTAATAGTGATCAGAAAAATCATTTCTAATTTAAATTATTTGCGAGATTAGTTTTGCAAAAGCATGATTTCTCGTAGATAATAAACATATGTACGACCATTTCGAGGAAGCATCAATGAGCACTATGAATATTTAAATGGCCTTGATAGAGGTTGTATATGATTGTAAATATCTCATTGGATGCGTTCCAGGAATACAAGGATTCCATCCTTCACTTTCAGAGCAGAAGGATTTGTAATTAATTTTTCGATGGCTCATATGGGGCAAACTAAGGGATCAAGGATAACCGACTAGAGGGGGTGAATAGGAGGTTTTAAAAATTCTTTGCTAAATTAAACAATTAATGACTGGATGATCACTAAGCAATAAATTGAGTGAAGAACAATCCTACTCAATACAAGCAATCCTAAGCAATTGATAATAAGCAATAGAGAGCGAGAGCAAATACTATAATAGACAAGAAACAAGCACACTGAGACACTCGATATTTTTACCGTGGTATCGGAAACTTGCCGGTTTCGACTAATCCACATTGAGGTTAGCCCGAACTAATCGGACCGGCTCCACGAATTAAGCCGAAACACCTCGATCACTATTGGTAGCTCTTCCTCCACTCCGGAGATGGCACGGGGTTCTTCACAATCGCCTTTGAAGAAGTCACCGGCAATCAACCATCCCGCCGTCTAGGTGCCGGTAAGCACCAAGAGAATGGACCAATGAAATCACTTGACGACGCTTGAGTGCAATTGGATCAAGCTAGAAATGAATGCACTCAAAATGCTCCACAAACTCAAAATGAATGCTCAAGAGAGAAATGAGGGTGGAGTAAATGCTCAAGGGCTCAAATGAGTTCAATAAAACATCAGCAAGCTGTCCAAGTGCAGGTGGGGGTATTTATACCCTCACCAACCAAAACAAACCGTTGTTGAAAATTAATGCTGAAAAATTAGGGAAATCGAAACTACCGCCGTGCAAAGTGCGAAACTACCGCATGTTACTGTAGCACTCCGTAACGGCTATGTCAGACGGTCAATACTAGCCGTTTAAAATTCGGCGCGATACTACCGTTGTTATAAGTACGGTACTTATAATGGTAGTTCCACGGACATGCGGTACTACCGCACTGCGGTTGTTCCGCCGTGCTAAATCCGGTACTTCCGATTTCTAGATAGTTTAGTTTCTCTTCTGGGTGTTTTCTGGAAAAAAACGTACCGGCAACCGGTAGTTCTGTAAATCATGCGGTACTACCGCTCTACGGTAGTTCCACTGTTGTAGAATCAGAGCTACTGATTGTATTTGAGTTTAAGTCCCCACAAGGGTGCTCTCTGGAAAAAAACGTACCGCTGTAAATTCGGAACAACCAAACTACGGTAGTTCCGCTGTGTACATGCCGGAACTACCGCAAGCCGGTAGTTCCGTTGAGGATGCGATACTACCGTTTTTACTAGGAGAGCACAGCTAACTATAGAGTTGATTTTCAAATGCATGCATGATCCTAGATTGATCCAATGTGCACCAAAACATCCTATGAACCTATTTTCACAAATCCCTCTTAATAGTACGGCATTTAACCGATAATCCGGTCTTCCACCTTTACTCCTAAGACCGGTGAAAATTAAAATAGACCCAAAAACTTATGTACCTCATCTTTGAATTCTTGGCGTCAATAATCTTTGCAGCTTGTTCTTTACCTTGCACACATGAGACTTTATCTATACAATCTTAGCACACACATTAGTCCCATATTCATAATTCATCATTAATTACCAAAACCCTAAACTTAAGGGGCCTAGATACTTTCACAAACAAAATCTTCTTGATTTAAAAAATTCTTTACATCGATATTATGTCCTTGTGAATTGTTAATTAAATTTCTTATCATCTTAAAACCTGGATGGCCTAATCTATCATGCTAAAGACAGAAAAGTTTAGAGTTTCTAAATATAGTTTTCGGGGTAGTATAGACTGCGGGTGCCTTAATATTAGTGTAGTATAGCCTAGATTCAAATGAAGAAAATATTTCTAATACCCCTTTTCCACTTAATTCATCCTTTGTAATGAGCAGGTATTCCTTAGTATACTCTTCTTCAGTCTCAACGTAGAAACCATTAGCGTGAATGTCTTTAAAACTTAAAAGAGTTTTAGTCGATTCTATGTACAATAAGGCTTCTTTAATAACTAAAGTTGTTCCCATCGGAAGTATAATTGTAGCTCTACTTAACCTATTATACAAGTATTGCTACAGGCGATTGTTGTAAGGCTACCAATATTTTTTTGCTAATCGACTGAAAGAATTTTGTCTCTCTCAAGATGGTATTCGTTGTGCTGTTTTCAGCTAAGCACACTTACTCCATGGGCGCCACATGTGTTCTAATATAAAGTACTTTATTAATATGTAGTAGAAAACAATCGACATATAAAATAAAATACTTTAAATATCAAAACATATCTTATAATTATTGACTGAATAAATGAATGAATTAATATTATCCAACTATCACATTTTGGCCTACAAGGCATCGACGCTATGTTGCGGCTTTGTGTAGATTCGCGACCAGTGCCCCTACTTGCTACATTTGTTGCAAGTTTGGGCTTCATGACCATAGGGCTTGTCATTGCTCTTTAGTTTGCTAGCCTTGTTCTCTGGTAAAGTATTTGACTTGCCTTTCTGGGTTGCGGTTTCGCCCTTCCCTCCCTCTTTTCTTCATTATAGCCTTCTGCATCTTGTAACTCTCAGTGTTGGCCTTACGGTCAGCGGAGCTTTCAGGTGGCTGTGTGACAAAGTTCGTGTGAAGAACTTCATCTTGAGCTTCTACAACCTGCATGATATCGGTCAATTCAGCATACTCCTTGTAGCTATCTTGACGATAGTTGCGTGTAGACTACACTGCACTAGGGTGGAAGGTGGAGAGAGTCTTCTCAATCTTCTACTCATCTGTGATTTGCCTGTCACAAAGTTGAAGATTAGTACAAATGCTATGCAGAGTAGAGTTGTACTCCCTAACCATCTTGAAATCAACAAATCTGAGTCAGATCTATTCCTGCTCTGCCTGTAGAAGAATGGTGTATTTTAATTTCTCGAACCGCTTCTTGAGTGCAGTACATAATACTAGCACGCTCTTCTCTGCCATGTACTCATTCTTGAGAATGAGACAAAGGTGATGCCTGAGGAATTGAAGTGCCTGTTCATTTTCCTCAGGTGTGGGTTTAGTGTCCTGCGGTGCACCAATCCCCATAGCAGCGTGGAGCTTCTTGGTTCTATGTACAATCTCGACATCAAAAGCCTAAGTCAAATAGTTTTGGCCACGCTGGGTCAACTCCTCAAACTTCCGGTTCATGATGCCTATCATCTACATATGCATAAAAGGAATATATGTATAAATTTACTACAGGTAAATATATATATATATATAATAAATTGGATAATGATACAAAATATTCTCATGATATTTTTCAATTTTTTTGCACATTTTGTATAATATTACGTTAATTTCAGTGATTAAAAATAATTTAAATAATTATGATAAATAAAAAACAGTAAGTAAATAAAGAAAAACATAGAAAATAATAACAATAGTACTAAACAAGCTTTAGATTCGAAAAATAACTCAAAATTTGAATTTCTAAGGCCCTTTAATGCTAGAATATGTATTTTCAGTAAATTCTATAATTTTCGAGGTCCACTCAACTAATTCTCAATTCTGAGAAAATTTTTCATGTAATTTTTTTAATTTTTTGAGAGCCTTTCTGCAAAATCTGGATGCCTCTCACTCGACCTAGTTTTTTTTCTTTTTGGCCCACTATCCTTGGCTCATATTCGACTGGATCAAAGGGGAGAGGACTATTTGGGCGGTCCGAACCTCCCGTGGCCAGCTGGACGGTCTCTGCCTGATCGGACAGTCCAAATTTCTCATGGTCAATCGGACGGTCCAAATTTCTCATGTCGATTCAAGAGGGAGGGGTATGGAAAAATCCTACCCGTATTCACTTCTTGGTAGTGCGTGCATGGAAAAAGGGTCGGCGGTTGTGGCGCGGCAAGTGGTTGGCTACGTGCGGAGGCCGACGGTGGCGTTCAGGCCGGCGGTGCTCAGGAGCGGCGGTGTTCGGGCTAGCGGTGGCGCTCGTTTGGCCGAAAGTCGGTGGTGGCCGTGCGGATCTCGATCGAAAACGAGCGGTGGTCGACGTGCGTACTGTCGGTCGGTGCCTCGGGCGACACGTGCAGGCGATCAGCGCAGCTGCGTGTGGGCGCCGGTGTGAGGCGAGGCTGATGACACATGGTGGCGGCGACGGCCATGTGGGGTGGCGGTCGTTCAGGTGGCAACTGCGGTCCAACGTGACGGTGATTCGGCATGTGCTATGGATTGATACAATGACAATGTGCGACGAGATGCGGTGTAGCCGTGTGGTGGCGACGGCTCATGCACGCGGAGGCCGACCATGTGGTAGCGACGGCTTATGCACGCGGAGGCCAGCAACGACGCCGATGTTGGTGGCGGCGTAGTGCTGTGGTGGCTCGGTCGTGCGGGTAGACGACGTGGTCGTCGACACGACCACGTGCTGGTGACCCGTGGCATGACTACATGTGGACGGTGTGAGCATGGCGGCGACTAAACAACATTCTTTATCTTTTTTTCAAATTTACAGTGCAATCAACACACTCTTTCATGCATTCTACCAATCAGTATTGTGCCGACGACTTCTAGTCTGCTCATTGTAAATTAGAGTGGATTTGCACTATAGAAAATAATCTAAAAAACAAAATTTATGGAATTTAAAGCGATCTAGATAGACAATTCAATGTACGTGTACTTCGATGATTACCTTTGATCCATCGAAGCGATTCGTGTTGATAACGTGTCGAGGAACCGTTATTGTTGAGTCCAATCTGATTGATTCCTCTTATACAATAGAGATGTATCAAATATACAGAATAGTGTAAACAATAAATTGAACATAGAGAGATGAGAGGGGAACTGCTTTCTTTATTACTTTCTCTGTTCACATACTTTACAATATTTGGGACTCCTGGAGGGTGTCCACCATAGATCAGGCTTGTAGATCCAAACCCAAATCTCCCAACACAAAGTTCTCCGGAATCTGCAGACGTGCAAGAGAAAAGGAGTGGGCTGATTGAACCTGCTCTCCTTTTCTCTAGTTTTGACTACGTTTAACGTGCCGACCGGTGTTTAGTGCAACAATTAACAACGCCACATGTTTGCAAGGTTAGTCGGAGTTTTGAAATGGTAAACATGGACGCAAAGGTCTCGAGGAAGACGACGTGTAACGACTACACTACACATGCATGCACGTTTCTTCTTCCTTGCTCCTGCTTCTTACCATGGCCCGCAAGCAGATGAAACTTTAAGCATTTCTTATAATTAAATGGTCGAAAGAACTGTTAAGAGACACGTATGAACATGCTTTTAAGTTTTAACAGCGGCAGCCGTTGTTGTGGTTGATCAGTAGTCTCTTTTGTCAAATTATATTGTATTATAATTAGTTTATTTGTATACTTTTTAAAAAAGAGTATACGAGACGATCCATGCTTTTCACATATCTGCATCAAGATCCAAATACCATCTCAGGAACAAATGGAGCTATTTTCACATATCAACCAAACCAATAAAAAAAATCAAATATTTTGGCGCAGATATATTACATTACACACGAGCTTACATCATACAAGAGCATAAACGACGTATAAAGGGTATATAACCCTTTTCACCATTTTATTTCAATTTACAAAGCTATTTGTCGAGTAGCTTTAATTTATATCCTTACAGATAACATATCAGCATGAAAAGAATTCTTTTCGTCATCAAAGAATTCTCAAACATACAGACAGACTACTTAACCAATGATCACCAATAGCTAGCTAACCAATTCCCCCGAATCAGCCAGTTAACTGGTGTAAAATAACAATGGGGAAAAATAATTAATCCACATACACGTGGAAAATAGTAATTAGTAAGGCAATATCCTATTTTCTTTCCCTTCTCATTAGCTACTACCCTCAGATTCTTCAGCTCAGGCTGAGCATGGAGTTCACGCCAAGCCACGGCGCGCCATCTTCTTTCACTATCTTGCTCGACTCCTTGGCCGCCTCTGCCGGCGCCGAAGCCACCGGGTATGGATCTCTCTCGGCGAGCCTGTTCTTTCTCTTCTCGAGGAACCTCTGGAGCGACGCCTTCCTCGCGATGGGCATGTCTGAAGAAACGCACACAACGGATGCATTTTGTCAGTTCGTTGTACGAGAAGTATGGGATTTGGCCTGTGCAGGCATGAGTGTCGTACGCGCTCCTACGTTACCTGGCAAGCAAAACTGCCCGAGCGCATTCTGGCAGACGGCGGGGGTGGCGCCGACGTCCGAGGCGAACGGCGGGCTGCAGGAGCCCGCGAGCTGCATCAGCTCCTCGGCCTTGTCAGCGGGGAAGTCGTCGAACACCACCGTCGTCCCGCCGTAGAAAATGGTCAGCTGCGCTCTCTCAGGCTCCTTCCTAAGAACGAAAAGAAAACTCACACAACCTTAGCACCAAAGCCGATAACTTTCAAGAACTCCAGACATACGTGCGTGATAAACTGAATATGGCCGTTTCTGGTTCGCGCACACGTACCTTTCGTGCCAGTCTCTGAGCGTTCCGGCCTCCTGAGGGAAGAGCTCCATGGTTTTCCTCTCCACCGGCGCCGCCGCACCAACAACAACGTCGGCGCCCGGCATGAGGCTCATGGAGACGACCGACCTGCCGCCGAGGCCGCCCTGCTCCTTCATGTACTGCCGCAGCAGGCCGCACGTCACCGCGAACCTGCTGCTGCCGGCCTTAGCGCTCTGCTCAGCGGCCATATTTTCAGCAAGAAGGACCCAACCCACATCAAACTCCCCGAGGATCCGAAATCTTTGCTGCCTCCTGGACGGTTGCTTCCTGGAAACGAAACGAAACGAAACGCGGTATAGGATTCGTCTGCCCGGGAGGTCGCAGGTTAGGTTTGCCTCTGTTTTATAGGTGCACAGCTGGAGACGGGCCTAATTTTCTCTGGCAGGAAAGCGGGATGTGAAAGGCCGGGGCGCGGAAAGGTGGGAGGCGGAGGGAAGAAACGTGGGCACCGCACCGCACGTCGCTGTCTACTTTTCGCGGGCTATTCTGATGCGTGTGTGGGAGATGTCACGTGCGTCGTCTGGTGGCGTGGTGCCGAGGAATGGAAAAGAAATGTGTTGGAAATGCGTGGTTTCGTTTGGTTTTGGGTTAAATTTGGCGGCCGGTTCCTGGGCTGCGGCTACGCAGTACGCAAGTGGTGCCTATGCACGTTGTTTGTGGATGAGCGGCGCTGCTTGACCGTGTCAAAGAAAACGTGTTTAGGTAGCGCATATACACGTTGAGGCAGTGCATTCTAAAATTAGGAGGAGGTAAAAAAAGAAGAAGGTTTCTCTTTTTTTTTTTGGGTGAGGGTTTGTGACTATTGAACGTAAACATTTCTAAGAACGTATTTGCTAATGCACCGGCAATTGAAATTTTCTTAAGTTTTAGTCAATTTCTCCCATCCTTGGATCGGTGTGGAGATTCGTGCTCCGATGAACTCGTCTTCCACGATGGCATTTGTTGCCATTGCGTTAGGGCTCAGATTCACTCGTTAAGATTTTAGTTCATTGTAGCCCCAAGGGGCAGAGGAGGGCGGTGGGCAACGCCAGCGGGTGGATCGACGAGGAGGAGGGATGTGATGAGTCTGGATTTACATCTAGACCCTATGTTTTTTGAACTAATCCAATGATTAGTAGCTAGTTCATATAGTACAACAAAGAGCAAATATCACATCTATACATACATATAAATAAAAAGGTATAGTAATAAATAAGCGTAAATGGACCGGATGACCAAGTTCTTATATCAAAAGCCGGGGAGGTCAAACACTAATGAAGTCCTACAGACTTTTCGATCGTATCCGATCCGTTTCTATCCCTATTCGTGCCTGCCTAAACAAAGCAGGCCGCGCAGAAGAAGCACACACACATGGCACATCTCATCGATCTCGCGCGGCACGGCACGCGCAGCTCGCCAGGACCAGACAGCCTTCGGGCGCACGCACGGGAGGCAGCGCTCCTTTGGGGGCAGACATTAGCTGCGCGGCGCGTTCCTCGTGACCGACGCAGCGCGCGCCGTGCCGCGACCCGGTGGCTTTCCCACCCACCGGCGCGCGGACACGAGCGTGGGACGGACGAAACCGTTCGGGGGGATCGCTCGCCTAGCTAGCTCGTTTGCCTTGCCTCCTCGGGGGAGAAATTAAGCGTGCTGTCTCCCCCTCTAATGCCGGAGTTAAAGTGGGGAAGGCGAGGTTCGTGTGAGCCGCTGATGAGTTAAATGTGGTGCCCTTTTTTCGTTTTTGAAACTACATAAATGCGTTGCTCTTTTGGGGCAACGGCCGACGGGCTCGGCTGGCTAGGGATCAGTGAATTCAGTCATGCGTGCTGCCGTATGCTACGGCATGGCTAGCTGCAACTTGCACGGGTAGGATTTCGGATTTCAATTCCCCACCTGTGAATAATACATCGCAAAACTACTCCAGTTTAGGTTATAATCGTATTGACTTGTAAAACCTGCTTTTTTATGGTAAATAGTTTTGCTACGGTACTTAGATTTTAATTAGAGTATCTTTTTAAAGTGAAGTTTACTAGTCGATTACAATACACACTATAGTAACTATATTTATATCGGTTAAAATCGCACACGAATAACTCTCTACAAGTTTCTTTATAGACTATTACTATTTATAAGCTAAAATCAAAAGCTAATATAACCAGTCCCTTAGACTCATTGTTTTTAGGAGATGGGTATGACCATCGGTTAAAACAGCTCGTTATTGTGTACGAGATCATGCACGAGTTCGTACACTACCTCCCACCCACCCACTTCACCCAGGTTACTAATAGTACATAACCGAGAGCGAGCACAGTACGTATGTACTTACGTGAAGTAGTATATATTCTTGGAGCATGGCCAGCGAGTCGTCTTCCCTCCCGCGCGGTGTAGCGCCTAAATTAAACGGCTTGGAAACGAGCGAGCGAGGCGGAGGATATATTATACGTAGAAAGATGTACGCATGCCGTGTGTCCTGCTGCTGTACGCGGTGCAAATTAACACATATGCTCAGGCTGGCTAATTTTTGTTTTCTGCCTGCTCCATCGCCGGCCGCGCGCGATCGGCCGGGGTGGCGCGGCGTGGTCTGATTCGCCTTGTCGCCGCGCGGAGCGGGCGAGGACGCTGTGAGGCAGGCAGGCGACCCAACGCGACGACGACGACTGATCGGATGGTGGGGATATGCTACTGGAAAGCATTGAAAGACAAAAAACTACAATACCTTTACAAATCAAATGATTAGATTTTATTTTTACTATCACTTTTCTACTATTAATATAATATACTATAAAAAAATCCTATCATTCTCCAAAGGCACACTAAAGACGTCCTAGGTCGATCTGGACCTTTCTCCAAAGGCACACTCGTGATGCATGTCGTGAAGGCGAGATAAAGAGACGTCGACGCTCGTGTGCTCCCATCCTGAGAACAGCTCCGCCCATGCTCGGCCGGAGCGGATGGCGTGAACTCGTGATCTTCGCGTACGTGGTAGTAGCAGCGGCACGAGAGCCCCATGGCTCCCCGTGGAGACGCAGGCAAACACGCGTCGCGACGCGCGTTCCGATCCACTTCCGGCCGAGTGTCGCCGTGACGCTCACGTGAAATGCCCCTTCGCTGGTGGTTTTTCTATCCTGTGATTGCAACCCATAACAGCCAGTACCCAGATTATCTTCTTTCTTTTTTAACATTTCGTTTTGCACGTTCGGTTGTTGCGGCGTTAGCGTTGCGCGTCATATTTGGCGTGAAACACGCAACCATTGCAATTTAGAATTAATAAAATATTTGCGTTTTTGTTTAGCCGGACAACGAACGCCCTGTCGAGCCTAACGAGACATTGCGGTGGACTGGGCTTGCATGGTCGCATCCGGGTGCAAATCTTCCCAGTCCACTGAAACGAACGCCCTGTCGAGCCAACGATGGTCGGGTTCTCTCGCTCATTACTCCAAGTAAATCGCTGACCATGAATGTATCTATTTAAATAGCATTGTTTTACAGTGCAATTCAGGATGTCGGAGAGGAGGAAAACATAGAGAAACATGTGGTAGTACAATGCCGGTCACCAAGAGAGGATCAATAGAAGCTCAGGGTCAAGAGGGCAGCAATGCCAGCCACCAGAAGGCAATTGCTGGCATTGGAGCTGGCTACCGACGTGCTGTTGTCAGCAGCTTTCGTCGGTGCCGCCTCTGGTGGGATCCTCACACCGACAGGCGGCAGCGGCGGGTCCAAAACATCGGCGGGCTCGAGCACCGGTGCCGGCGGGAGCGCTGGAGGCAGCGCACCGGGGGCGGCTAGGTTGACCAAAGCACCGGGATTTGCAGGCAGGATTGAGTAGCTCAGGTTCAGGTTCAGATCACTGCAGGGGCTCTCTGCAATTCATTCAGAGAACAGATCAAAACTGTTAGCCTGACAATTGTAGAAGCCATGTTGCAAACAAGTTTTAGCAAACATTTTTTAGTCCTAGAGCTGACAAACTCTTTGGTGTAGTGTTGCGCAGCGTTAGCGTCATCGGACTGCTAAACCAGTGTCTGACCCTAAGCCCGCTAAACCAGCGGCCCGCCCCAGTTAGTTGGCCGCAAGCCCAACCAGCATAGCAACAAAGGGGTCTTGGGTCATCTCCCCAAAAAGACTAGTCTGATAGTTGGGTACACCCACACCCTTATAAATCATGCTCTGCATTTTTCCACAACCGATGTGGGATTATCTCAACATGCAGCTACAATCTGAAACTGTTCAGTGTTCATAGTGTCAAGCGGGTACTTACTGAAGTATGCAGTTGCAGTGGCAGGAAATTCGGTCATAAGCCCATCGGCCATCACCGACGAAGCATATGTAGCAATCTCGATCGTCGGGTCAGCCCAGTAGTCGAATGCAAGGTTCATGAACTCATTCTTGAGCACGCCGACATACACGGTGAAGTTTGCAGCGTGCAGCCTATCGACCACGTCGGTGAACCGTGTCAGGAAGAAGCCATTGATCTGAGCGATCGAGCCGCGCATGATCGTCACTGCGTCCGCAAACTTCTTGATTTCATCCAGTGAAGGCTTGGAGGCATCGCTGATCGCGGAGTCAATGAGAAGGACCCGCTTGAACATCGGGAACTTCTTGAACGCTGAAAGCACCGAGGTGTCGTCCGACTGGATGAGCACCTGCTGCCTGGTCTCCTTGTCGTAGCCGGCATTGACCAGTGCACTGGAGACTGCATCCACCAAGCCGAGGCCTCTGGTCGCAAGGTATGGAGCATACTGCACTCAGCACAGGAATGTTCAGTTCAACAGGCTGAGAGAGACACAGGAGCAAACAGTTACTTCAGGCGAAAAGGATGGTACCTCTATCTCGATCAGTATACCGGAGACGTTGCTGGTCTTTGCGAAGTCAAGGAATTCGGCAAAAGTCACGAGTTTGCCAGCGTTCTTCGCTGCAGGGTTTCTCTTCAGGCCTGCCTGAGTGTATGGACCGACAAGGTCGGCTGATCAGACGAACAAAAACAAGATGTTAGTGCATGCGTAGATTGACATTTCGGGATAAAGAATATGCGAAGAAACAATTGGGTTGCTCCTTACGTTTTAAGGTTTGGATCTCGCTCCATGAGAGATCAAACGAGAAAATGCCAGATTGATTCTGTATTTCATTGACAGTAGCAATTTGGTCCATGAAAGTGGTGGCCGCCGTCGTGCTGCTGGTGAGATCTGCAGAGCCCAAGCAGAAGGCCACCCCGTCTTTCGACATCCGAACCGAGCAATCGATTATGTCAGCGCCATCTTTCACCGCTTGTTGGTAGGCAAGGTCCGTGCTGCCTGGGAAGACGCCACTCGCACCATTGTGGGTTATGATCAGTGGCCTGACTCCATCTAATTGAGTAGAGAAATTAGTGCATTATTGTAGGACGATGGTAAGTTAACGACGTAACATTGTGCAGTAAAAAAATCGACAGCTTACTTCCAGGAGGAGGAAGAGCATTTCCCTTAGTATGTGCCAAGCACGCTGCAAAGATCCTCAAGATGTTATTAAGGAATAAAAGATGGTAAATCACTCGGTCAATACATAATTTTAGCTTCTTCCAACATGGAATGGTTCTTACCAACAGCTCCTGATGCAGTGGGCGGGAAGTCGGTTATCACACCGTCAATGGAAAAGTCTGAATTGTCTATGAACTGCAGGTATTCAGCGCTGGGATCATGGCTGTAGTTGTAACTTAACGATACATCGTTGGCAAATCCATATGCATACACTTCCAGCCCTAGGGCATGTGCATCTCTGACCAAACTAGTAGATGGCTCCAGGTACTGATCCTTATTCAGTGGCCAAATGTAATGCTTGGGAACAAGAATCCCTGACGCAAAAGCCTTGATGGATTTCAGGTCTTTCAGAATTTCTTCGTATGTTTTCTTGGTGGAAGGCTCGACAACGTCTTCACTGAGAAACCGGAAAATTAGCTTAGTCTTGCTTTTGTTGAGCTTTCCCCCCAGGCTTTTCAAGAATGAAATTTCTGGTGAGGAGATATAAGTGACACTAAATTGTTTTGGTAGTGCTAATATGTAATCTTCCTTACTTAATTTGTGCTCCTGAAAAATTAAATCGCACTGCAAAAAGAAAATATGGACTTGTGTTAGATAGAGAACATGGTGTAACAAGAAGAGAAGGCCTCAATGAATTTTTGAATGTTAGTGAAATCACATTTACCTCTACATTAACCCAAAGTTGAGGGGGCCGGAGTCCGACAACATCATCAAGCATGTACATTCCTAAGGAGCCGTCGAATATGCTTGGGCGAGAAAAGATGTTCTGAATCACTGAGGGATGATCAAAACACATGACAAGTCAGTACTTGAAACAACGAAAATTTCAGATTGTACATGGAAAACCACCTCCAAGGCTGAATTCCGACCTTATCTATTCCAAGCATGGAAGAACATTATGAATGTTTATTGCTTTTGATACTTTGCGATTGCTAACTTCATCATGGAGCACAAATAAAGTACGTAATTTTTCACTTTCGAGTTTCAAAATACTCAGATTTTTTTTCCTGCTTACATGTGACATTCTGATACAGCTCCTCTGAGGTGAAATCCACAGAAAACCATCCATGGATATCTTGTCCATTCACCTTGTATGTCTTATCCCTCTTAGGGAAGACTTCAGCAATAAGCGTGGAGTTCTCAAGTGTCAAGCCAGTTTTGCAGAATCCCATACCATCACTGGACAATTGCAGATCGCAGTACAGAACGACATCAGGCAAGCTACTTGACAACGCAAACTGGTATGAGAACTGGCTTGAATCAGGAAATAAGCCAGAGAATCCTCCACGAGCAATGACTACAGGAGGGCGACCTGTAGGACAACAATACAGATATTAGCAGCATGGCAGTGCAGGGGCCAAATCAAAACGATTGATCAAGTGAAAGAACAACCTTTCCGATTCAAAATTCAACAATATAACGAAAAATAAAGATGTTTACCGCCCAGAGTCTGCCATTTCTGTACTGGACCATCCAAAGCAGCATCGGCTCCATGAAGAAGTAAGATAATCAAAAGCATGTGAGGATATCTTGCTCCCATTTGGTCAGGAGGAGCACCCTGCATCGCATACAGACACATGCAAGAATCTTGTTTAACAACAAAAACAACGTAGATCAGACCATAAGTAAAGAAGAAGAAGAAACATACGAAAGGGTAGTGAAGATTACACGAAGAACCAAGAAAACGAGCAGCGGAGAAGAATTAAACAAAGATTGGAGGAAAAAGCTTACTGTAAGGAACAAACAAATCATCGAAGGATCATAGTTGCAAAGTTAAGGGGAAAGATAAACTCCCACCAATATTGAAAAATTCAGACTAGATCACTTCAAATTTAATCTGAAGTTAAAATGCAAAGTAACAGGTTCGAGGAAAGAGGTGTACCTCACATGAAACTACAAGAACTAAAATTTGCGAGAAGGTATCCTCCGGCCCCACCAAGCCAAGCCCTGCAAGTCTCTAATTGTGGAGAGGAGACGAAAGAGGAGGTTTCCAGACAAGGAAAAAACCTTCTAAGATTAGGGGCCTCCTGAACGATGGCCACCTTTTAACAGGCTTAATTTAGATCTAACTCATAAAAATAATAATTTATTCAGTTTGTTGTTCCTCCCAAGAACATGAAGAGATGAAGTGCCATGTACTGCATACATCTGGTGGATTTCTTGGGAGGCTAATTTTGATATCTCAAACAAAAATAACCGTTGCTTTTATTGTTTTGACTGCTCACTTGCTGCAGTAACAGCAGCTTTCATGGTCTACTTCTCGTTGAAGGAACAAAGCAAGCATTCATTAAAATAGCACCTGACCAACATCTTACAAACAAGTCTCGGCTGAGATGAGACCTCCCACACATCTTGCACGTTAGCCGTTGTTGTGTAACTGCCCAATTTATGATCTCTCATTTTGACGCCAATGTTGTGTAACTGAACCAATTTATGATCTCTCATTTTAGCGCCAATTTCACATGGTACTGTTTATCATTTTCTTTTCCACCGTTAATTCACCCTGGTCTAATGGGTCTATAGAAATCGTATCAACTATAAGATGAGGATACATATTTATAAGAAATACCAAAAAAATATAATAGGATCTAGAGAGCACGAGTCATGACTGCATTATGTAACACCATGGTTTCTCAAAAATACATAGTATCAAAAAAACCTTGACGTGTTTGGATGCAGCAAAATCTATGGTACAAAAAAACTATTGTCCCAAGTACCATGGTATTTTTGGAGTTTTAAAAAATCTACTCCCAATCTCTCTTTTTTTCCTAAACTTGGCGATGCGCCACCTGACGTTAAAGGAAAAATAATCCCGTCCACACGCTACATATAATCTTCATCTGTTACGTTGGCATTTGCTAGTTTGATCGTCCGTATATAACAAATTTAGGGCTTCTAAATACATGTATTGTTAGACGTACAAGGTAGCTACAATAAAGATGTATATGCATGTGTCTAGCTTGTTTAATTTTATGAATAATTTTGACAAAATAATTTTCTTTATAGTGGCTAGTTAACATAATAGTTGTTTTCATAACACGAAATACTACACTGAATAATGCAAATGCGGAACACATCATGGTTTTCTAAATACTATGAAAGACGGTGGTATCCATAGACTGATATTCAATGCCTATTACCTGAAAAATTGTGGTTTACAAAACTGTAGTTTCCAAATGATATAACATCCAAAAAGGCACTAAAGAAGATAGATTAAGCCAAATATCACACAGGAAATATCCATGATAAGCTTTATTAAATTTTCCAGTATCCATCCATATATAAGATTCAAAAATCGATACATGGCACATTTGTTCTGATTTTTCGTGCTGTTGCTTCGAACTGTCCAACATTCACTCCTTTTCCAGCTTTTGATATCCTCCCTTTAGACCCCGTTGAGAGTGATCACAATTTTGCGAGGGGTAGCATTATCACGATGTTCGCAGAGCCATATACCCTGCAAAAATAAGTCCAAGATTGGCACTCTCAATACAAGAATTATGTCCTACAATCTAGATGGGTCCATATGCTCAGTTTGTTTGCCGCAAAAGATATTCTCACTGAAACTTAGCTTGGATATTAGATACAATGTGCTGCATAGCCTTAAAAACTGAGGTTGAATTCAAATGTAACATAGTCAATGTAAACTTCGCAAGAACTTTTTATTCAGTGTCTGGAAATTCTAGGACTTTTCAATAATCTTCCAGTCAAGCTGGCGGTATCTAAAAAATATAGAATATTCAATACTGCAAGGACACAACAAAATAAAAGATGATTAATTGTGAAACAGATATATGTTTCCCTTACCTGCCAAGTGCCCATATTGAGAAGTCCATCGGTTATAGGAATCCTGAAGCAACGCAGAGCAAGAGTCCAACTTATTAACATTTGGACAAAGTAGAAGAGAAGTGAAATGGGAAAATGGAAGGTATGGAACACATACGTCAGCGCACAACCAAACATTGATGATTTAATATGTGCTGGCATGTCATCAGGTCCTGGAATTAGAACTGAACTATTATGATCTGATCATAAAGATAAACTAGTAGTCTCCAGAAATCAAAAACACATGCCTTAGTATAATTTATAATGTTAGGCACCATACTCTACTAGTTCAGTGCAACCAAATACCAACATTAGAGACTTAACTAACCTTCTAAAGTGTGCTTCCAAGGAGCAGATCGGCCCTGACAATAATGAGCACACAATGAAGCAACAGTTAAATGATCACTCTTCTGAACAAGACAAAAAAAATCAGACCACTGACCTCTGGGACAATTCTGTTGAGGAAAGTTTCGGTGTCAGCCTGTACATCCGGGTCATAGTTCTCATTGATGGTCAGGGAAGCGCTTGTGTGCTGCACTGCAGAGTGAAAGAATTTCACTACTACTAAAATACATCCAGCATGTGTGTTCTACATGCTTATCAGCTTATGAACATGCATATAAACAAATTATTCTATTACATTTTACATGCTTAGTAGCAGTTTGATCTATTTACTGTTTCACCTGCCTAACACAGATTACCATTCCTGATTTCTTGCTCCTGTGCTCACTTGTAAAGAAAATGAACTTCATGTACTAGCTACTCCCTCCTTCATCTTTTTTACTTGACTTTCTAGAATCAGTATTATTAAATTTTCTAAAGTTTAACCACCAATATATTTAAAACTATCTAGATTGGCTATATGAAAACTATATCATTGGATTGGTCGTTAAAAATACTTTTATAATATTATAATTTTATTAGTATATTTTAATGTAAAATTATAACAGTAACGGTCAAATGCACATCTTAAAGACTGTGAAAACATCAAGTAAAAAAGAATGGATAGAGTATTTCAACATAATTGTATAAACATAGTAATAAACCTTGAGGCTAGTAGACTTTGACCTAGCTATTTAAGTACAATTCAGCTACATTCCATTGTTAAAGAGATAAAGCATATACGGAATAGAATACAAACTCTATATCATGTTATTAAGCTCTGATACCATGGTATAAATATTGCGTATATTAGATATGAGGAAAGATGAACAATTCACTTATATTTCAACACTCCTCCTAACGTGTAGACTCTCTCAAGTCTAAGACGTGGAAATAGAAATAGGCTGCAATTATTATTTTTTAATTGCGTCAGCCAGGTCTCGAACTCAAGATCTCTCGGCTCTAATACCATATTGAGTTGTATGCACCAACTAATTCACCCAAAAGCTTAAGCTGATGAGGAAATGTGGACAATTCACTTATACTTCAACATCCATCACCTCTATTAGTCTATTTCTATTTAGAAAATATCCAAGCATAATACAGCTGATCAACAACTTCTGATATGGTACGGAATTATATAAACAAGTAACAGATCATAAGTTGATTCAAGTAGGTGTATCGACATACAAAACAGATGCGCCAATCCGCACTTGAACCCGGACAGATCGTTCTCAATCTCCCTTAAAATCTGCAACACTCGAAAGAACAAGGGAACCGCGATCAAGAAAGCTGGAGCCAAGAACTGTACGGACAGGACGGCGAGGGGGAAGTGGCTTGGGCGAGATTGAGTGAGAGAGGGAGAGACCTTGGGGGTGATGAGGTGGCAGCCGCGGCGCTGGGCGGGGATGACGACGGTCTTCTGGGCCCACTTGGCGGCCATGGAGCAAGGTGCGGCGGGGGCGGGCGGGCACGGTGGCGACGAGATGGGATCGGATGGAGCGCGGCGGCGGGGGGGTTGGGGATGAGACGAGGGCGGCCGACGCTTTGCTTTGCTTCGTTTGCACACGCAGACGCACATAGTACATGGGGTTGTAGTGGGAGGGGCGTTGTTGTGGTGGGAAGGGGATCAATCCGCCGCATTCGTTGCTTTGCCTCGGCTGCAGCAGAAGCACTTCATGGATTCGCGGCCGTCGGATGAAAGGATCAACGCTCCGCAGAAAGTTTCCGTGAAAATTCCTCTCCCTCTTTTTTCCAGATGTTATAAGAAGAACTAGCAGAGTGGTCCGTGCATTTACACATCTAGATTTATTTTAAAATTTTAAATAATATAATTTAGATGTTTAAGTATATATATTGTAGGTCATTTAGGATTATAAGACATTATAAATACTGAAAATGATAATAGAACCTTGAAAGAAGATATAATTTGAGAAATATAATTGAAGTTTGAGCTTTGATGAAAGGAAATCATTGAACATACTAAATTGTTGGGTTTTTAGAAATGTAAGCGCTTTCTCTCATGCATGGATCATATAGTCATATGCTTTTATTATTTCTCCATTAGTTACTCTTTTCTAAAATATATATATACACATGTACCTCTATTTATATTTTAAAGCAATACTTTGTTTATGTGTGCAACAAATTATTTTATTAGTTTACAAAATATTAAAGTACCTTGCTCACGCACACCGATACACCATGGGGAACCTCTACTATAACTTTTTTACTTCAACCTCCAGCATGACACTTAATTCTTGATTGACCCCTCTTAGCTGCTATCTCTTCCAATACGATACTCTACCACATAATTATCTTCTACTTCTCTTTAATTATTGCTTAATACGGATTGTTACAACATCAAATGTGCATACACGTGTAACTATCACTGATCCTTACTGGAGACACCCGTCACGCTCTCTCCGGTGGCTCTGAGCCTATTCCCTATAGTTGCATGCGCCATCTCTACTTTGAGATCTATGCTCCTCTCCTTCTATATATATGTATATACACACACATGATGTTATACGTACTTGATGTCCTTTTCTCCCGTGTCGATCGTTCCTCTTCTTCGACATTGGCCAACTCAACGCTATAATTTCCTCACTAAATACAATGACCTCCCATCTCCACTGATGCCAGCATATATGCTTTAGTCACTGTTTGACGATATGAAAAATCTTCTCGCCATCACCGATGACGTTGTGCCCCTCACTAACTATGCCACGCACTTACCTACTTGATGGCACCATATCAACTATAGCTCATCTTCAATGCAAAAAGCTTCATCCCTTTCCACCAACGCTTTCCTATCATCGAGCCTATTTGGCCACTAACTTCTTCAACACTACTGCCGCTCAACACTCGTCATCATAGCCATTGGCTCCTTTGACTCTGGTTTTTCTCTTTAATAATTTTTGTGAGTGGCATGACATTGTCCTTATTGAATAGCTATAATGAGTAGCACGACATTGTCCTCATCTCTCCCATCACCACCTTATCTCTTCGCTTCCTGCTGGGTCAACGTCTTCTTATTGAACACATCGACACCATTGCACTCTTTGGTGGTCCTCTAACACTATTCACACTATCCTCGTTTGTACAATCAAATTACTAATTTTATTTAATTCATTCTGAATTTTAGTTATTTAGATATTTTACTTTGAAATTGCATGGAAATCAAAATAAAAAATTTCTTTTGTTTTTTATTCTAAATTTCAATTATTTTTGTTAGAATTTATATACAAATCTAATTGCTATTTTTTGTTTAATTTTATTTTGCATATATTTATTTTGGGATTTTACATTAGAATCTGTATCAAATCAAATTGCTAATTTTATTTTATTTCTCCTTCAAATTTTAGTTATTTTTGTTGGAACTTGTATACAATTCTAATTGCTAATACTTGTTTAAATTTTATTCTGAATTATATTTATTTAGGGACTTCAGTTAGGAATTTGTATGGAAAACTAATTGCTAATTCTATTTAATTTATTTTTAATTTTAGTTATTTAGGGATTTTTACTGTAGAATTCTTTGAAAATCAAATTACAAATTTTCCTTCATTTTGTATTTCAAATTTATATTATTTTTTGTTGGACTTCGTATACAAATCCAAGTGCTAATTTTTGTTTACTTGTTATTTTGAATTATAGTTATTTAGGGATTTTATTTTGGAACTCATATTGAAATCAAAATGCTAATTTTATTTTATTTTTTGTTCTGAATTTCAATTTTAGGTTGGAATTTGTGTACAGATCCAACTAATAATTTTCATTCTAAATTTCTATTTTACTTTGAATTCATATTGAAATCAAGTTGCTAATTTTTTATTAGAAATTTTAGTTATTTCTTATTGTAGTTGACATGTATCTTTTCTTTTAATCTTATAAATTTGCTAATTTTATTGTATCTTTATTGTGAATTTCATTTTTTAGGTTAGAATTCATATACAAATCCAACTACTAATTTTTATTTAATTTTTATCAGGAGTTTCTATTTTACTTTGAAGTTTGTATGGAAATAGAATTGCTAATTTTCTTTTGTTGGGGGAGTGCCCCCACATTTGCCCAATCGACCCATCAGGGCAAAAGCCTATTATGCATTTAACTAGAAGGCATGCTCACTAAGGCTATGTCAAGAAAATGACCTGTTTACTCCTGCTAGTAAAGACGCCAAAAGGAGCATTTATATAAACATCCTCTTATATGGATATAAATATGACCCCTAAAGCACCATGGAGAGGGCAAGATTATTTGTTGTAAGAAATATACTTGAAATAAGATTGAATATAAGACACATGTACTCTACACATCTCCTATCTCTTGAATTTTAAGCTTGGGTCTCCCGGAGCTCTAGTACCCACTGTTTGATATGTAACCACAACAATTGGCACCATTCATAGGGAGCGACATTGAAGCTATAAGCTGAAGTGAAGGCATTTGGGCCAAATGGTGCCAAAGAGGAAGACGACACGGACTCCCAAGCGAAAGAGGAGCACCATGGTCGAGACTGCGGATGCGAGAGCAAGTGAGCCTGTGGTCAAGGGCCCCCTCCCCTGTGGCAATGGTGCATTGGGGGGCCATGTCCGAGGCTATGGCAAAAAACAAAGATGACTCTCTAGTAGCGATGCGCGCTACGGAGCGGGTGACAACGTAAGCAAAGGACCCCCGAGTCGATGGCTCTTGCTAGTTTCGATGTCCCCGCCATCAGCACAATGACCTTCGAGGGTCTTGACACCTTCATCGCTATCTCGCGGCGAGCAAAGGGCGCCTTGGTGCCAGCGTTGGGCCTGAGCAATGGTGACCTAGAGGAGATTTGTGGAACGCTGCAACTGGCAGACCTATGGAGGGCACACATGAGATGCAGGAGGCGCAGAGCTAGTAGACCCCTACTACTGTCGCGCCGGAGGTGGCCGCAGAATGGACAAAGAGTCTGGATGCCACCATCGAAGCCCGTACTGTCCCTCAGTAGGTGGACCCTGAGTCCCCCCTCAGCATAGGCTTGTAGTAGTGCGCCTGGCCAAAGGACTTCAAAATACCTACGGTGGAACTCTACGGAGTCTAAAATGAACAGGGGGCCCAGCATGCTCTGGTGTACTCCACGGAGTCTAAAATAAATGCCAATGGCCACCTCACCCCGCACCACTCTACGGAGTATAAATGAAAGAACGGAAACCACCACACCCCGTGCCACTCTACGAAGCCTAAACAAAAGCACAGAGGCACCTGCGCCCTATGCCACTCTACAGAGTCTAAACAAAGATACATCAAACAAAGAGTACACAAAGGGCGGTCTACAGACTACAGGCTGTGTAGAAGGAGAAAAGGGGTCCAAGGCTTCACACTTGTCGATCCCCTACCTGGACGATGGATGGGACCTCGTTGGGCTCGACAAAGTGAAATCTTCACTACAACCTCGCCAAGATAGGCCAAATGCGCTCACAGAAGGAATGAATAGATTTCTGTGTCACATGAATGGTGCTCATCATCATCGCGACTCCGTGAGGTAGATCAAGCTGGGGCTCCACCAGGGCACCCACGTGACCACAACTGTGTGTATGAAGCATCCCCAATAGCAACTACACAATCACCTAGGAGCAGTGATTGCTGTAGGCCTAGGTGGCATTGAGGGAGAGTGCGACGCACCACGTATACACCAAATGTTGGTAGCGAGGTCCTCCGGGCCATGCAATCTCGTGGGCACCAAAATGATCAGCTAGCCTAGCACCCTTCTAATTCTTCCATGGACTTCCACGCTAAAATAACTGCTTGGTCATGAGGGTCGTGGCCCTCCGCAACCTCCACAACCAGGCGGACATTCTCTTGCTCGAGGTCAGTGATCTGCTGCAGAAAATTGTGCCTCTCCTTTATTGCCCTAGCACTAGCCTCCGACGCTACAAACTTTGCATTGAAAATGGCCTTCGTCCCCTTGGCAACGAGCACCAAGGCATCCTCCTTGCCTCTCCGAGTGATCCCAAGCTGTTCCTATGCGTTCGTGACCTCACGGTGGATCACAAAATGTACCGCGCATGACAGAGCCACCGTTTGAAGAAAAAGGGTCAGAATGAAGCACTAAGACCAAAACAAAGAAACGAGCATTCGGTAGACAAGGTACCTTTGCCTTGCATGCCTCGAGGGCATCAAAAAGCAAGCTAGTCCCGCATGACTGGAGCACCCTCCAATCCAACGAGGCATCAACGTAGTCAACGGCATGAAGCACATCTGGTTGGGGAACAAAGTCGCCCAATGAGAGACGATGAACATCACCCCTCGATACCTTCATCAGAGCCTACCAAGAAGCCTCCTCAACAAGCATCACAACTACGTTGCTCTGAATCATTCCATCACCGGACGTCTGCATGATCACCATCGGAGATGGATGCATGATTGTCAAGGGTGACAACTTTAGGGAACAAAGCGGTGACAGCTGCGCAAAGTCCCAGAAACCAAAGGAAGGACTCAAACCTGTAGCTGAGTCATCAGGGCCATGAATAGGAGTTCAACCGCCGTTGGGATGTGTGGGGTTTTGTGCAAGGGCTGGCTGGAGTGGAGTTCGCCACTTCACCTTGGGGGCTTCGGGGGGCCTCCACTTCAGAGCTAGAATCCTCTTCCACCATGTCCAAAGCAACAACGTACCCTATGGTAGGGCTAGCTGATGGAGAGTTAAAATGGGCACGATTTGCTGGCCAACCCGGTGAAGCACAGAGTCCAGATCCACCGTCGTCTTTGAAGGCCTTGGGGGGTGCATAGGTCTGCTTCCATAGCGTGACCTTCTGCCTCGCCTTCGAGGGTGTCCCTGGGTCATTCGGCTGGCCAACAACATCAGTGCTATCCTCATTGTTGCCCTCCCTTTCCTCTCTGCGCCATCTTTGCCCCTACTCAGTTCCTCCACGCTGAGCTCTGGCCCAAGGGGAGCTGGGGGAGTAAATGAAATGGGAATTGTGGTGATGGGGGGAGGCAAATCTTCATGCCCATCGGGGTCCTCACAATCACCACCACTAGAGGGGATGGGGCGCGGGGACTGAAAGGCCAAGAGCCTTGCACACACTATTGATGAAAGGGCCATCGAAGGTGGCACCGATCGAAAGGTTATGCTCCTTTAGGATATACAGGTTGAGGAACACGATCGTGGCCCTCTTGGCCTCCTCTAATGCTAGCACTAAAAGGCATTCACGAAGGAAAAATCAGGGGGCCAACAGAAAGCATCCAAGCACACAAAAATTCTAGGTTGTACCTAGATCCGTAGGCCTCGCAAACTAGGTTAGGGGCCCCTAGATCTCATCCTTGTGGGCCGCTCCGATCTTCATCACCTAGCTTTGGGCCTGTGGGGCCACGTGGAGCATACAAAATTCCTTCGTAATATCATGCATGTTTATGCGCCACGCAAGCACATGGAGCCTCTCGTGCAAACCTCATCATCCCAGTCGAGCTTCGCACAAAGAGAAGGCAAAATGTCCATGCTCTTCCTAGTCCAACGGAGGTGGCTACCTGGCTCCATGCTATGGTAGGGCCACCTCCGCACCCAGTTGGGCACCACTTTGTCTACATGGAGTTCGACAAGATGTCCTTTGAGTAACACAAATGGACTTGAAAATTGATGCTCACTAGGTTGGGAACTAGCTGTTACCCACCCACTTCAGTTGGTACCAGGCATAATGAGAAACACAAAGAGCGTCGCGCTTGAAACTATGGTCTCCGATCGAGCAGCCCACGAGAGGATCACCAGTCATGCGATGGTGTTCACAGTCAACTACGGAAGCTCCAGGTCGTATGTTGGGAGCACCTCACCCACAAAATATGCAGATGGAATGCAAAGATCGTCATCGAAGTACGTGGTGAAGACCATCGTCTTTTTGTCCCTCGGCTGGGGAACCACCTCCTCTACGGCTGGTCGTTAAATGAGCTACCGATCAGAGACCTTGCCATCCAGCACAAGCGTGTCCAGGAGGGTGTCTATTGCCAGCAAACAACCCAACATGTCCACAAACAAGCCGACTCATCCCGACCCCCTCCAACATTTGCCAACGGCCGGCTTAGATTGTGCATCCTAACCAAATATGGCATCGCGAGTGCCACCACCACTACTGGATGACGCCATAGCCGTGCCACATGGCCGCTGCGATTGTTTCCTCGAGTCATGCTGGGAATAGCAGGGGGCCAACACATGCAGGGTTGCCAGACAACTAGGTACTGACAGAAAAGAAAGGGCACAAGCTAAGGCTTGACGGTGAGCAAGAGGAAAGGAGATGGAGAGCAACAAAAGGAAATGATAGGGAAAATATAGAAACGTAAACCGCCATACACCTTAATATTGAAGAGACAAGCATGCTTTTTTAGGAGTCACACGTGCCCCTATAATCGACACAACCACCCATGCCCCACTACTAGATCAGTGCCCTGTGTATGACGCTAGTGATGCATGCTTAGGCCCGTCACATGAGGCGGGACACGTGGAAGGAAATGGAGACCGTGGGGTGGAGCCCATGTGAATCAAAGGCATACCCTTAGGAAGCACCCTAAACATGAATGACACACCTTGGCTAAGGCACGGACGATGAAGGTGGCACCCCAGATCGAAGAAGGGTCTAACAAAAGCGTGAAACCCAACTGGAGGCCAAGCACATAGAGAGAAGCGGGCCCACAAGGAAGGCCATCCACCGAGTGGACGTCGATGCATGGAATCCGATCGTACTCCCTGAAGGAACACACACGCGACATCCAACACAACACGGTTCTACAATATCTCAAGGATCGCAACAGTGGGCCAAAGGAATGAAAGTTCCAAAGCACGAATGACATGGTGTTGGCCCAGTAGTTGCGAAGCCCTTGACCATGAGAGGCTATTGTTGGAGAGTGACCTCCACCTTGACCCAATTGGCCCACCAAGGCAAAAGACTATTATGCATGTATCTAGAAAGTAGGCCCACTAAGGCTATGCCAAGAAAAGAACATATTTGCTCTTGTAGTAAAGAGCCTAAGGGGAGAATTTGTGTAAATAATCACTCCCATGACTATAAATATAACCACTAGGGCACCATGTAGAGGAAGAGAACATTCGGTGTAAGAAATAGACTTGAACTGAGATTGAATACCTTAGGGAGCACCCTACACATGAATGACACACCTTGGCTAAGGCACGGACGATGAAGGTGGCACCCCAGATCGAAGAAGGGTCTAACAAAAGCGTGAAACCCAACTGGAGGCCAAGCACATAGAGAGAAGCGGGCCCACAAGGAAGGCCATCCACCGTGTGGACGTCGATGCATGGAATCCGATCGTACTCCCTAAAGGAACACACATGCGACATCCAACACAACACGGTTCTACAATATCTCAAGGATCGCAACAGTGGGCCAAAGGAATGAAAGTTCCAAAGCACAAATGACATGGTGTTGGCCCAGTAGTTGCAAAGCCCTTAACCATGAGAGGCTATTGTTGGAGAGTGACCTCCACCTTGACCCAATTGGCCCACCAAGGCAAAAGACTATTATGCATGTATCTAGAAAGTAGGCCCACTAAGGCTATGCCAAGAAAAGAACATATTTGCTCTTGCTAGTAAAGAGCCTAAAGGGAGAATTTGTGTAAATAATCACTCCCATGACTATAAATATAACCACTAGGGCACCATGTAGAGGAAGAGAACATTCGGTGTAAGAAATAGACTTGAACTGAGATTGAATACAAGACACACGTACTCTTCACCTCTCCTCTCTCTTGAATTTTAAGCTCTGAGTACCTTGCTCGGGCCTCCCGAAGCTCTAGTACACATTGTTTCGTGTGTAACCACAAAATATTTTATTTTTTATTTCAAATTTTAGTTTTTTTATTATACTTGGCATAGACTCTCTCTTTAATATAAGCCGTTACAAATTAGGTCTATCAGATGGATGTTTAGATCTTTTTTTTCAATTGGCGTGGGAATTTTTAGCCCTTAAGAGCAAACGTGGTAGCTCCTTTTGTCTTTATTTTAATAATATATCTTTATTATACTTGATATAGACTCTTTCTTTTGATATAAGCTGTTATAAGTTGGGTCCGCTAGATGGACGGTTAGATTTTCTATTTTTTATTAATTTGGGAATTTCTAATCTTTAAGATCGAATGTGGTAATTTCTTTTGCCTCAGCTTTAATAATATAATAGCTATATGTGCCACGTGAGAATATGATACTCATGGAATGGTATGGTGGGTTCTTTTTACTGTGGCTTTTGGATTTTGGCTAAAATTTCTGAATTCTAGCTGTTCGCGAGAGAGAGTACAGAGAGAGATACTTGCATGCGATTTTGATCGATATAGATGAAGTCAGTACGGTATCCACTACAATCAACTTATAGACACCGTTTAAAAAGACACTTCGTTTAAAAATTAGTTACTGTAGATAAGCCAAAAGCTTGTAATAAGCCAAAAGCTATAAAACATAATTATTAAAAAAGGCAACCTATGGCTCCGCTCATTGTAGATGGAATAGAGACACTTAGAATGGTATAGACATTGATTGACCAAGGTCAACATGATAATTCCTTGAAATTTGATCATGAGAGATAGGTGTTGAGGAACTGTCACTGGTAAGTCCAATTCGAGCTATTCCTCTCCTATGCAAAATAGATGATCAAACATAGAATATTGTAAACAATAAATTGAACACAGAGATATGAGAGAGAAACTCCTTTATTTATTGCTTTTTCTGTTTTTTTGTGTATGTTACAAAAAGTAGAACTTCTATTTATAGACTAAGTAGAGAGTGCTATTAATAGATCAGACTTACAAATATAGATTCAAATTTCCCAACAATAGGATAGCAGCTAGTGGGCAGCGGTGGCGTCCTCATGAGTCATGTCATAGCCGGCACGGGAATGATATCTATTGTTTTTTAACCAGTGATACCGTTAGGTTTTGGAGACGGCATCATTCATGATGGTGGCCAACAGAAGGACGAGTGTGGGAGACGAGTGCCGGTGGTGGCTACGGCAACCATCGTAGGTTGGCTCGTAGTGATGGGTGGCAACCGGCAAGCCCATGGGAGAGCGGTGGCAATGTAACACTCATGACGTAAGGGGCTAAGAGCAACTCCAGCAGGGCCCCTACTTGAGCCCCTAAACTCAGATTTGAGAGCCAGAGCAAAAAACTGAGCTCCAGCAGGGCCCCTACTTGAGCCCTCAAAAATAGGGACCTCTCAAATGAGGCCTCCAAGCCCCTATTCCTGGGGGCCCTGCTCTGGCTCTCATTTTTCAGTTTTGCTAGTTTTTCTTCCCGCACAGTGAAACTCCCGCGCGCCCAACACCCCCCGCTCGCCTCCATTTTTCCGCTCGCCTCCATTTTTCCGCACCGTCTCCCCCCTCTTCCCCTCCCCGCGCCGCCGCACCGCTTCCTCCCCTCCCTCCCACCCCGCGCCGCCGCCTCCTCCCCCCTCTTCCCCTCCCCGCGCCGCCTCCTCCTCCCCTCCTCCCCACCCCGCGCCGCCGCCTCCTCCTCCCCACCCCGCGCCGCCGCTTCCTCCTCCCCTCTTCCCTCTCCCGCACCGCCTCCTCCCCTCCCCGCGCCGCCTCCTCCCCCCTCTTCCCCTCCCCCGCCGCCTCCTCCTCCTCCTCCTCCCCACCCCGCGCCGCCGCTTCCTCCTCCTCTCTCCCTCCCCGCCGCCGCACCGCCTCCTCCCCTCTTTCCCTCCCCGCGCAAACGCCTCCTCCCCTCTTCCCCTCCTCGCGCCGCCTCCTCCTCCCATCAACGGTAATTCATGCTTGTGCAGATTGATTGTGCCAACGGTAATTTCTTTTTTCTTGTTTGATTGTGCCACGTTTGTGCAGATTGTTCCAAAATTCATGCTTTTAGTAGTAGGGAATTTAGCTTCACAATTTTTAGGGCAATATGTAAACTTGATTGTCACAAGTTGGACATCAATTGTGCAGATTGTTCCAAAATTCATGCTGTCAAGTTGTGCAAATGGTTGGGAATTTAGCTTCACAATGTTTAGGGCAATATGTAAACTTGATTATCACAATTTAGCTCCTTATGTTTTGTGCGACAGGATGGATATATTTTTTGTGGTTTCCAGGGTATGCTATTGTGTTTCAGATCCTCTGTGATAATGTGGGCTACATGTGTGCAGTTTCCTCTGTGATGATACATTTGAGGAATGTGGGCTACATGTGTGCAGTTTGTCTAGTTAATGTTAATGTTTCAGTCTATATTTCCTCTGTGATGATACATTTGATGCTTTAATTGATGTGATGTTCATGCGGTTGAGGCTTTGGTAGTACATTGTATATCTAGAATCTTGTAGGAATCTGATAGTATATAGTATATTGTGATGTTCATGCAGTTCATGCGGTTGATTTGATAGTATATAGTATATTGTGATGTGTGCTGTGCAGTCCACAGCTTGAGATATGTCGCAAGGAGGACAGTGGTCAAGGATGATGTCCGAGGAGACTGAGATTGATAATATTGATAGTTCACCAACTGGCTCCAACTAATTATGTCTCAACCAATTGCTAGTGAACGTAGTGCATCCAAAAGAAGCCTCAGCCGTTTGCCAACTACTCTCAACAAGAGGATCTCCAGCTATGTGAGTCATGGGAGAACATTAGCATGGATCCTATTACTGCAAATGAGCAACCTGGTTCAGCATATTGGAAGTGAATTCATGATAACTACCATGCCAACAAGAATTTTGAATCTAGTAGGACTGCCAACTCTCTTGAGCATCGGTGGGGCATAATTTACAAGGAGTTGCAGAAGTTTCAGGGCTATTTTGAAGAAGTTGAGCGTCACCATCCTAGTGGTGTGCCTTTCCAGGAACATGTAAGCAATCCTTTCATATTGAACATTAGCATTAATCAATTCATTAATATACCAAAAATGCTGACTAACACATGTCTTTGGTTTCAGGTGTTGGAAGCACAAACTATATATGCAGACAAGGAGCCAAACAAGAAGGGTTTCCCTTTCTATCACTGTTGGTTGAAGGTTAGGCATTGCCCCAAGTTCACGGCTCTTATGCCCTCCAAAAGGCCTAGGACAAGCAACTCAACACCAATTGATGTTCCTGATCAAGAAGAAGATGATAGTGGCAAGAGCCAAACTCCTGACTCATCCATGCCTAGTGCAAAAAGGCTTATGGGGAGGAAGCAAGCAAAGGAGAAGGTGAAAAGTGGAGGGGAAGAATCTAAGTATGTAGGAATGCTTGAGAAATTGCTTATGGAAAAAGAAAAAATTAGAGAAGATAGATGGCAGGAGACCAAGATGATGCAAGAACGCAAGGCATCGATTGAGGAGCGCAAGGTTGCAAATGAGGAGAGAAAGTTAATGTGGGAGCAAGAACAGAAGATTATGTTTTGTGATCTCAACACATTGGACTCCAATGTAAGGGCATATGTGATAGCAATGAGGGCTCAGCTTGCAGCACAAAGGATGGTGGCCTTAAACAGTGGCTTTGCTGGCAGTGGAGGGTCTGGTGGTGGAGAAGAAATTTGAGACATCGATGTTTGTTTTGGTTTATTACTATGCATGCTCTATGGATGTTTATGTTGATTTCTATGTATGGTTGATGACTAGTTAATTTAATTGATGGGAGTGGACTATGTATGGTTGATGACTAGTTCATGATAACTATGGTTGAATTTGTTGACCTCTCTATGTTGTCCATGATTACATTTGTTTAATTAAAATTCAGTGATGTACTGCAGATGGTGTTTACCGATGATGATGATGATTTTCTTGAGCAATAGTGGGAGGAAGATGAATCAGACGATGATGATTTGGCTGCTGCTGTGCTCATTCTTGCGATGCTGAAGAAAGGGAACGCAAGAAGGCTCGGTGTGGTTCGGTGCCTGGTCGTCAAGTGGTACCACGAGACATGCATGGTGGGAACCTGCGCATTGTGGCAGATTATTTTGCAAACCCCCCAGTTTACAATGACAAGTTCTTCCGGAGACGATTTAGAATGTTAAAGGCATTGTTTTTTAGAATTGTTGAAGGGGTGGAGACACATGATGATTATTTCAGGCAAAGGACAAATGCAGTAGGATTGCTTGGAGCCACCGCCTGCGAAGGTTGTTGGATCTTTTAGGATGCTAGCATATGATGTTCCGCAGATTCCATGGATGAGGTTGTCGAATTGCAGAGAGCACTATGATTGAGGCTTTCCATCACTTTGTAAAAGCTGTGGTTGAGGTTTTGGTGAACAATACTTGAGGCCACCCACTACCGAGGATCTTGCAAGATTGATGGAGATAAATAAAAGAGGGTTGGCTGGTATGCTTGGATGCATTGATTTGTATGCATTGGAGGTGGAAGAATTGCCCAACCGCATGGAAAGGGATGTACTTGGGACATGTGGATGGACCAACCATGATACTAGAAGCTGTTGCATCAGAGGATTTGTGGATTTGGCATTCATTTTTTGGATTGCCTAGATCACTTAATGATATCAATGTTCTGAAGAGGTCCCCTCTATTTCAGCGGCTAACTTTAGGAACTTCACCTGCTATTGAATATACGGTGAATGGCAACAAGTACACCATGGGTTATTATTTGGCAGATGGGATCTATCCATCATGGGCTACATTTGTGAAGAGCTACAAAAACCCACAAGGTAACAAGAAATGTCTTTCACAAAAGCTCAAGAAGCGGTAAGGAAGGATGTTGAGAGAGCATTTGGTGTGTTGCAATCACGCTTTGCCATGATTAGAGGTCCTGCAAGATTTTGGAATAAGGAGACACTATGGTATATAATGATAGCGTGTGTGATTATGCATAATATGATAATTGAAAATGAGCGAGATGCAGATGATGTTGGGGGCTATGACTATGATCAAGATGGGGGTGAGGAGCTGAGGGAGGAGGAATACCAACGCCGCAATCCACTTGTGTTGTCGGAGTTTCTCAAGATACACAGGGAGATTGAAGCTAGACAGGGACATGAGAAACTCCGCGATGATCTTGTGGAACATTTGTGGGCGATACATAGCGCTAGCTAGTTGTTTAATAATTTTCGTAGACTTCATTTTATATGTTATGATGGATTATATCAGTTTATTTGATGTTATGTGATGAACTTTGTGCTTTCAATTTAAATTCGGAACAAATTTGAATTTAAATTTGAATATTCGTATTTGAATTCATAAATTTAAATAGTGTCCCTCATTGTGAAATCGTAAATATTTTATTGTGTATTGTGCTTTTGTCCAATACATATATATGTAGTGTGTGAGGAAATAGAGAGAATTGAGAAGTAGGGGCCCTGTTTTGAGGGCTACTGCTGGAGTTGCTCTAAGAGGTGTGGGATCTGTTGGTTTTTGATATAACGAGTAGATCAAAGCTATCGTGTTGAGAATGAGATGGACAGGATTTTATTTGGTTCACTCTCAATGAAGGGAACTTACAAGCCCTCAGTAATAAACCCTTTTAAGTCCCGTTTGTAGGGATGAAGTCCTCGTAAATGGGTGATTTCTGAACTTGTTTATGAAAAAAAGAATGAAATCAGATTTAGGTCTCGTTTATTTTGACTTTGGTTTTTAGTTTAGTCGGAATGAACATGTTACCTTCTTAATTTTAATTTATTTAGCTTTTTATTTTTTGCTTTTTTATTTTTTCTTTATATTATCGGTAGTAATATAATGGTATTATTTACTTTTTTAATTGAATGGCTTAAAATTTAACTACTACTACAGTATAATTTCAATAAAAAAACTAACAATCAAAAGTCAAAAAAGCCGAGACCCAATCACATAAGCAACTTTACGTCCTCTGGCACATTCCATTTTTTTCCAGTTAAGATTAATCGAGCCTTTTCCTAGTTAAGATTAATCGGCCCTAATAAATGAATGATCCGGTCGGGCAGGTCTAATTGTGCTCAAACATGGAATATGCGGCGCATATTAAAAAAAATCCAAATACCCCTACAGCTCACCTTTTGTTTCCATTTTCTCCTATAACTCATTTTGGTACAAATGACCCTCGTCACATATTTCTATTTCTAGCGCTAAGATTCCATTGTCTTCCACTGAATTTTCTTCGGTGAGTTGTAAGCAAATTTGGATTTTTTTTTAAGATGACAACTGGACAAGAGATCTAGAGAAAGTCTCCGTGGCCCATCCCGTCCCCTGCTAGTCGGCCCCCTACCCTACCCTACTAAGCCTCCTGGGTAAGATGGCCCAATGTCCCTATTCCCTATGGGGACTTGATCTCACAGAGTTCCCGTAAGGGATAAAAAAGACTAAATTAATTTTTAAAAATAATAATTTAACTTTATTTATTAATTTATAATTACTTAAATATGTTTTTCAAAAAATATAGTTTCAAAATAAATATTCTAACATATAAATTCAAGTTTTAATTCAAATATATAAGAAAAAATACAATCTTTTATATTAAAAAACTATAATATATTATTAAAATATTTATTTTTATTTTTATCGATCCTATAGAACCTTATGGGACGAGAATAACCTTATCCCTACTCCGCTAACATAGCGAGGCCTGGCTCCTTTTCACCGCAGGAAAGATTACCTTCACCCCCACCCTATTTGCTGCAGGACCCGTCCCACGGGGGAATTGCCACCCTAGTTTTCCTGCAAAAAAATTAGAGCGGAGAGGACTGCAGCATCCCACAATCTCAAATGCACGCGCTCATACTCCCAGCGCGGCCTGCGCCGCCGCCGCCGATGCTCCGGCGGCGGGCGTTTTGCACGGCTGCGTCGCCCGTACACCCTCTCCTCCACGGCGCTACCCTCTCTACTGGGCGCCTCTGTTGTGGGGTCGGCGAAGGCGCTCTGCGGCGCCTCACCGTGGCGGCGGCGTCCTCGCCCTCGCCGGGTCCTCTCTACCCGACGACACCTCCCACCGAGCAGTCGGTTGAGCGCGCTAAGCTCGAGCAGGTGCTCCATTAATTCCACCCCCTTTGATCTATCGACCTCCGGTGCTTTTAGCCCGTGCGTGAAGTAGGGCGTCCTGGTTTTCTCGAGAAATTTATGTTCTTGGAAACCTATATGAGCGTTTGAATCTTAGGTAATTAAGAAATTCACACGAAACGTATGTGGTGTTCGCCTACGTGATGGATTGATGGTTGCTTGTTTTAGGAGATGCACTTGGGCATGATGATGTTTAGGGTTTAGGGCATTGAGTGATTGGCATCTGATATGTCCCTAATATAGGGGAATTGTTATACTTCAATGAGAAAGGCGTGCCAGCGAAATTGTAGGAGTTATTTCAGGTTTGGATCTTGTCAAGAAAATCCTCTCGTTTAGCATCTCATGTAGTGCCCGGTGGTTTCAGTTTGTTGTGATAGAGATGATTGTGTTGGACCGAGATCAGCGACTAGTGGGGGTGAATAAGAGCCAACATGATTAAAAGCTTTTCAAATCTTTTTCAAAGGAGAAAGCAAAACTCTTCACTACAATATCTATGAGAAACTATAAAGATTAGAGACCAATTATCCACAAGGAAAAATCCAAGAAAAACCGAGCAAAACGTGCCTTGACATGCCCGGCGGTCTGACCTGAGTAGGGGGCGGTCTGACCGCTAGCTAGATGGCAGTTTGACCTCTAGATAGATGATGGTATGATCTCTTGGCAGTCTGACCTCTAGCCAAGAACACAACAAATTTTCAGATCTATTTCAAATTTAAAAATTAATGAAACTTTTGACCCACAACTCTAAATGACTTGAAACTTAAATCAAGTCTAGATCGTGACCTTAAGAATCTATCCCAACCAAAGATCTTGAAAGAACATAAGAAAACTAGGATCTTTTGGTTTTTGAAGCTCTACTGCATGAAAAGTGGGTTAAAATCACAATTTAAGCTAACTCTCAAACCAAGAATCCAAATCACTTGAAATTTGGTACGGACGTTCTCTAGGATGTCAGGAATCTATTCTAATTAACGATCAAGAAAATCATTGCTAAAGTTTTGACCTTTTTTCGTTTGAAGGAATGTTGCACTAAAACCGGACAAAAGAGGAAATGTCGATCTGCTTCTTGCACATGATAGCACCCGGCTTCCTTGACCACATAGAACCTTGGCTTCTCCTTGAGCCTAGTCCCAGTCCACCTTGCCATTGCCCGTCATGTTATCCACCAATTGCTTCTACTCCTGCTCCTTGTCGTCTCAGCTTGTAACCATCCCGCAAGCCTCGTTCATCCTCGGCAGCTCCTTGATCGTTTGGACCTCGGCTCCTCCTGAGTGTAGCCCTGATCTCTTGGCTGCTTTGGACTTAAACTCTCATAACTTAGTTCTGGTCCCGTCCGCTTTACCATGACGTAGCTCCGGAGTCCTACAACCAACACAAACAAGCAAACCGTCACGTAGCATCGCACGAGACAAAATCATCAATATGCCCAATTGATGATAGCGAGAACACTTAAAGTATCCATCTCGGAAGCATTACCGCAAAGCATGACGTACATCTCCAATTCATCATGGACATTGCTCAAACTTCACCTTTCATGTTTTTTGTCCATCTTGTGTCTTGTTTGAGCTCAACTATCTCACATAACATCCATGATCGTTCTAAACCTCAGTTATCCTCAACCTAATCCTAGTCTCCCTGCTGTTACCCATAGTCGCCTCCAAGCCACCTATACAACAATAGACCAAATAGCCATTTCCTTGTATAAGTTCTTCGCAACTTGACCTACATTAGTCTATAAATGCATCATGCAACACATATGCATTGACCTACATCAAAACAAATCAAACCAAGACCAGAATTCTCAAATTACCATTTTTTAGCCGAGACCAACACATGGGCCAGTCAGACAACTAGCTCCCGGTCTGACCACTGGTGGCCGTCGGTCAGACCGCTGGCACCGATCGGTCTGACCGCATCCTCTGGCCGGTTAGACTGTCGACCAAAGGTTGGTCTGACCGCTAGCCCTAGGCCGGCCAGACCCCGGCCTCAATGCCTGTCAGACCGCCGGCAACAGAATGCAATTGAAAAATTGCAAACTCTCAAAAAAACAAACTCCGCAAACTCTCTGAATTAAAAGTCAATTACTCGTCACAACTATGGGATAACGTCCACATAGTCTCACAGATTAGGATAAAATTGTTTGTGATTTTTCTAGTGTGCTTAATTGCTGGGTAAATTTACCTTAACATGTGTTCTGTCACATCAATTGCTTTGATCGAAAAAAATATGTGTGAAGCATGTGATTTAGAAATAGAATGCCTGTTCGGTGAAGGCATGTCCACCATTAGGATTTCATACCTTTAGGTAAAACTCTCTTATCCTAAAAAAAGCGACATTAACAATATATTTTTCATTTTGATGCCATTTCTTCCTAGTTGCTACTTAAATAACACACCATGATTCCTGATTCGTGAAGCAGCGTTGTGGCAGTGTTCTTTTTTTCTTCTTCTTTCAGTTCCATGTGTTGTATTTGCTATTCATTGTAAAAGCATGTTATCATTTTAGTACAGAATTCTGGATTTCAGGTTAACCTGCATGACTTTTTTTAGTTTTGGAATTAGGCATTTTCTTCATGTGGTTAAAATGATATTGTATATCTCTTGCTTATCTCTTAATGCTGGTTTAACCGATGTACCATGACTGAAATTGGCCTTTTCTTTATTCCTTTTCTATGGACTAAATGGACAGGTTATCAAGAGACTAGAGAAAACAGCAAGGTATTTCAAAAATTTGGGTACCCTTGGGTTCTGGTCCCAGTTGGTGTGCACAGTTGTTTCTGCTGGAATTTTGTCATTCTCTACTGTTGTTACTGGGAAGGTGACAGCGCCTTTTACATTCTACACAACTGCTGCTGGTATTGCTGCGGCTTTTATTTCAGTCTTCTGGTCATTTGGTTACATCCGTCTTTCTGAAAGGCTTAGAAAAACATCAAGCGATCCCGCAAAGGTACCCTCTTTTGTTGACCGCACCCCCCATTTTACATTGTTACCAGCAAAACAAATGAGCTATGTTCATGTTCAAGAGCGGCATTGCTCGGTTGCTCCTCCTTGCCCACTGCCTTTGACTCATCTTGTTTACCTGTCTCTGTCCGTTTACCATCTGACAATTGAACTGGTTTTCTCACATCATGGTACTGTCGCAAAGATAACAGGTGTCTGCTTTTAAACATGTATATTTTAGGTTATTGTTTAGCATGGCAAGCTTGATATACTTCTTTAGATATGCTTTCAAGGTAGAAAATAAAATTCTGGATTACTTTCCAGGCTCCTCCACGTGGTGACGTGATTAAAAGTCTAAGAAATGGCATTCTGCTTAATATGCTTGGGATGGGTGCCACTGTTCTCGGCATGCAGGCAACTGTTGGTGCTTTGGTAGCAAAAGCTCTTACTACCTCTGCGGTACCCTACTATCAGGCAACTTCCCCTGGCCAGAGCCCTGTTTTGGCTCTAGATGTTTTCCTAGTTCAGGTATTTGATTGCTTATCTACTATTCGCATTGATTTATTGGCTTGTCAAATTTGCAACTAAAATCAGGCTTATGGTGCAATCTTATTGTTGCTTTTACATGAACCTTGGCAGTCCATGATCTTGCTTGTAGTGTTGTGAGCTTAACTTCATATTACCTGGAAAGAATACATGTTCAGAATTTAGCAATATGTACATTATCTTCACAAAAATTGGGTAGTGAAAAGTCGTGTTTACATGATTCTCTACATTATCATCTGCTTCGGATCATTTGTATAGGTTCTCTTTTTTTGTGTGTAATAACCCCTGGGCTGTCTGAAAATTTAGATTGTAAAGAAGGTGTCCTCTCATCTAATAGGAAAACACCACAAAATTCAGCCTCGCGCAACCTGAATAATGCTAGAACTTCAAATCCTCCAAACTTTGCCTGCAAAATCACGTAATGTTTCTTTCTGTGAGGTACAAAGTTATAGCCTGTAGGTGTTTTTGCTACAGCGGAATATCTATTGTTGAACTGTTATTTTCCTGCAGTTTGCCATTAGAAAACCATTTACCATCGTTAATCCTCGTCATGCGCAGGCTTCAGCAAACACCATCCTGTCGCATTTCCTTGGGCTGGCGAGCTCCCTGGAGCTGCTGCGTTCCGTGTCAATCCCTCCGGCCGAAGCTGCCCCGGCGTGAGCCACGGCACGTACCAAGCAGGACCTGCGCTCCTCTGTGCTCTACACTCGCTGTTTCGGATTGTGCCTAGGAATAGCGTGCCATGTATGCCTGTATGTTTATCTCTTTAGCTTAAATCGACTTGTCAGTTGCATAATTCTTGCTGAGCAAATGAGCGGCAGCTCTACATGAACACTTGCATGTTGCCGTGGCATGTGCACTGTATTAGGCTTACACAAGTTATGTGCGAACAATGCAGGCCCGAGTTGCTAAGCTAGGGCCCAACTGGAGATCGGGCAAAGGGTAACATATTTTGGCCCCGAGACTCTGTGCTCCACCACTGGCCAGTGCGCCCGAGCTCCGGGGCACGCAGAGCACCACTCTTCACGAATTGAGCGCACAATTATCGTTCTAACAATTTTTTTTTTCTAAATTTCACTTTTGAACGTCTGTTTTTTTTTCAAAAATAGCTCCTTCGTAAATTTCTCGAAGAGGTTATTTTTGAAAAAAAAAGTATTCGAACGAATTTTTTTTTAAAAAAAGTAACCAGAGTGATATTATCAGCCTCGCTTCTATAAGCTGTTCTTTTTTTACTTTGATTTATGGTTACGGTTTATGATTTTTGAACTGTTTATGAGAGAGTACAGAATAACAAAAATTCATGTATAATTTTAACCGATATAAATGAAGTTAATACACTATATGTATTATAATCAATTTGTACTACTCCCTTTCGTGGCAAGGCAAAGCCAGTGCCTTTCTGGACTCCAGCGCGAGCGGCTGCTACGCTCACGCGCGCACGCACGCGCGAACAAGCCAAGAAAGAAATCAATGGAACCAAGTACTGAAGTCCCACCGCTCCGACAGGGCCGCTCGTTTTTACTCGCAGGCTCGCACGCACCCGCTTGTCCGCTTGCGGGGCGCTGGAATCCGCGCACAGTCACACATTGATTCGAGCCTGCCCGCCTGTCTCACTCTCGCCCACCAGAGAGCAGCGTCTCGCCCGAACCGACCGTGCCGAACACATTCATTCGCAGTCACACCGCCACGGCCCGCGGCCGCGGGCGCACAGAATTCAGAGATCCACGCGCGGGCGAAACAGCAGAATCGCCAGGTATCCCGCACGTCGGCACGGCGGATAGAGAGAGAGAGAGGTACACCCGTGTGTGGTGGGTGGTACGGAGGTTTCGGTTGGTTTTAGCCCGCTCGATTCGGCTTTCCCAATGGTTCCTGTTTTTGTCTTTTTTTACCTTTAGACTTAAACAAATATAAAGGAAGAGTGAAAAGGAATCATGTAAAGAAAAATCAACGTGTTTTGAACAATTTTTTTGCTTTTGGTAAGCGAAAAGCTGCGCAACGAGGCCTTTTAGGGGTGATCGTTTCGATTTTTTTCGACTTCAGCTTCTAGTTTCAGTTCTTTTTTCACTATTCACTACACTATCCACTAACTCATTCTGATGTTTTTCAACCACCACTGATGTTTTTCAATAAAACCAAAATCCATCGCTATTCCGATCACTCTCTTAGAGTCACCGCGAAAAAAAAAAGAAGAAAAACAACGGGAAAAGCAGAGGGATTCGCGCGAGAGGCGTCGCGTGGTGGTGCTGGGGCGTCGGTCTGGTTGGCGATCAACAACGGTCCAAGGAAGTTGCAAGGAAGCTACCCGCGTAACCGAAACGGGTGGGGTTGTTGGTACCCGTGGATCTCCCTCCATCGCTCTCTACTCTAGCGATGTCGCTGATCTCTCCTCGCTCTCAATGGGAATGGGAATGGGAATGGGAATGGGAGATCTGTCGATCTCGGCGGTACAGAACAGTACCGGACAGTGTCGGTGGGGTGGGAGGCCGCTAAAGTCTCGCCAGCCTGGCCTGGCTCTGCTCCCAGATCCACGTCTCCTTTCGCCGATCGATGATACCCACCTCTGACTTCCACGCCCCCAACCAAACCCTTTTCCCTGCTCTCTCTCTCTCTCTCCTCCTTCCATTGGGCCTCGTCGCTTTCCGCTGCCCCTACGACGCGCCCCCCCCCGGTGCGCGCCACTCATTCGCTGTGCTACGGCGGCGGCTACGTTCGCTTCTCCCATCGCCAACCCAAGATGGATCACTCCCTCGCCTGCTTTTATTCCTGGACCAAACATCATAACCAGCCCCGGGCAGGCTAGCTTTGCGGCGAGCCATTGGGGGATGCACCTGCGCACTCCGTCGCGTTGCTTCCCTGCCGGTGGTTGTTGGAGGTAGCTTAATTAGGTCGTCGATGCAAGCTGTTCGTCCTCCAATTCAAGCCCAAACGGTTGGATGGATCTCGCAGGAGTAAGGGGTGATCGTTTCGGTTTTTTTCGGCTTCAGCTTCTAGTTTCAGCTTTTTTTTCATTATTCACTACACTATTCATGCTGGCTCGATGTTTTTCACAAAAAACAAAGCCGTTCGTTGCTCGTACTGTCATCACATATTGACATGACACGACGTGCCTTCTCGAGTCGGAGTGTTGTACAGTATCCGAAACCCAACGAGGGTTAGGGTTTGTTCCATGTGCCTGAGGCTTATATGATTTTTTTTCTGAAATTTTTGAATTTTAATTATTTGCTATAAAGATTATGGAGAGATGCTCGTTTGCAATTTTGATGGTACATATATTAGATTTTTACCGTGTACTATATTTAACTTGTAGACTTCATTTTGAAAAAATACTTTATTTGAAAGTTAGATACTGTAATAAAAATTAAAAGTCAAAAAGAATAGACCCTTAGTGTAGTCGTGCATGGCGGGAACAAGCGTGCATATTTACTATTCCTACCTCTCGCAATATAAGTCTATAGTTTGCTCATCAACAAAACACTAAATCAAAGAAAAAGTTAATATTATTAGATCATGTATATCCTATTAAATGTTATACTACAGCTATCCATTCACTTTTTAAGTATTAAATAAGGGGTGTATGTTGAAAATATTATAATAACTCTACCTTTGATCTTTACAATGGATTTATATTATAGGATAACGTTTTCAATAAATAAGGATCTATATTGTGGGACGAAGAGAGTACAAAAGGGGTCGATAGTAGATTTTTGAGATAATTCCCTGTATGCTAATGAAAGTTATTCTGATCTTTGATTTATCACTGAAAAAGCTTGATTTTATGTATGCCATCGAATTTCTTCTTTGAATCTTTACATGTCACTTCCATCAATTAGCCATGAGTTAGTTGTTTAAGTCATGGTGGAAAAGATGAGTTTACTTTTTTTCTACTCTTTTCTTCGTCTCCAAACGACATTCGCCGGTTACTTGCCATGGCGTCGCCGCCGCTACTGCCCCATGCATTTTAAGAAAATTTTTTGACAAGTTTGATGCCAGTAATGGACGATGGGCATTAACGGAGGTGACGCCAGTGGTATGAAAAAGAACAAGACGAAAACTCGATGACGTAAAAAAAGAACTTTTTCGGTAGTAATTTTAAGATCGACTTAACTCTCCCTAGCATACGAATTATCGCTAGATTTTTAGGGGTGCCTGCCAGCAAGTCGCCCCAGCCGTCAGAGCAGAGCGGCAGCGAGCAGCGTGACTGCAAGCGCACGTACACGGAGACACCTGGGCCGCGCGACGCGAGGCGAGCTGAGGCTGAGCTGTGCCCATAACTGCCGTGCGTCCCCCCCCCCCCACGAAATCGCGCCGGTTTTTATTACCCACTCCGCCCCGCGCCCGAGAGGTTGCGCTCCAGCCTGGCCTCCCCGTCCGGCCCACACACCCCGCAAACCGCCGCGCCCTCCCTCCCCTACCCTATCGCCCCTGTCGTTCTCCCCAATCCCCCACGCCACGCTCCGCCGCACGATCCCTCTCCCTTCCGCGCGGGCCCCCGCCGACGCGTTCCCCGCATGTCAGCGAGGGAAAGCTCCGCGTCGGCGCGGTTGGGGCGGGCGGGCGCCGAGGCACCCCGAACCGTCGTACTGTCCGGCTTGTACGCATGTACGGTGGGGCCCGCGCCGGGCTGGACGGTTGCGACTCAATTCGGCGGGATGGGCTCCGGCGGATCGGGTACACACTGCTGTGCTCACTTTGCTTTGCTCCCCTGTCGCCGCCGTCCCGATTCCAACTCCAAGGGGGATGCATGCGTGCGCGCGCGCGCGCGTGGTTGGATGGGATCCATTCGCCCATCGGATAAGCACCTCGCCGCGCCGTGTCGGTTTCCTTCCCCCTCTTTTCGGCCTACGTTGGCCACTCGCCATGCAACGCACACTGGCTGCTGCTATTGCACAGCGAGGGAAGTACATGAGCACTACTCCGTATGAAAATGGCTGATTCTTTTACCCATTCTGCGAGATGTTTACTGCTCCGACTGTTTTCCGGTTTTTTTTTAACGCCCTTTGGGTCCGTTCTTTTCGACAGGTTTTGGGTTGATTTATTTTTAATAATTACTATTTATTACACTAATATCTTGCTCTAGACGGCTCTCTTTGGTTTTTTTTGGTTTTTATCTGATTTAAATCAGAAATCATTTAAAATATATCGGTTTTTAATTTTAATTTAATTTAGATTGTTAGTCTTTTTTTCATTTTTTCGATTATTTTGTAATTTCAGAACAAAAACAACGGCAAAAACCATAAACCAGAAGGTTATAAGGATTTTAGAGCGGCCGTACGAGCCGTAGTCTAAAAATCCTCTTTATGTGTTTGACGGTACGGAAACAAACAAACAATTCAAAATTCAAACCACCAGGGACCCCAATCCCGAGGGCTTTATAACAACCAAACAACGGCCTCGATCGCTCGCCCTGTCGCCCATCAACCGCGTGGAGCTCACTACCATGTGGGGCCCAGTCACCGGTGTCCCCACCTGCCATGCAGGTAGCGAAAACAACGCGCCTCCCGAGCATGAGGTGGCAACTCGCCAGCTGTACCCCGGTGACCAGCCACCGGCCTCTCCCGGTCACACGCCCGCCTATATAAGCTCCCGCCTCGCCTTCCCCTTCCTCTCGCCATCGAGACGTCCTAATCAGTAATCACACACCCCTCCATTGGAGCGGGAGGAAGCTATCTACGGGAAGGTTTTGGTTTGTGCGCGCGCTGCGGACATGGGAGTGGAGGCGGAGTACGACAGGATAAAGGGGCCGTGGAGTCCCGAGGAGGACGAGGCGCTCCGGCGTCTGGTGGAGCGGCACGGGGCGCGGAACTGGACGGCGATCGGGAGGGGGATCACCGGGAGGTCGGGGAAGTCATGCCGGCTGCGGTGGTGCAACCAGCTCTCGCCGCAGGTGGAGCGCCGCCCGTTCACGGCGGAGGAGGACGCCACAATCCTGCGGGCGCACGCGCGGCTCGGCAACCGCTGGGCCGCCATCGCGCGGCTGCTGCCCGGGCGCACCGACAACGCCGTCAAGAACCACTGGAACTCGTCGCTCAAGCGCAAGCTCGCCACAGCCACCGCTACCGCGGTGGCCGCGACGGAGGCTGGCGACGCCGACCGGCCGTGCAAGCGCGCTAGCCCCGCCCCGGGGAGCCCGACGGGATCGGACAGCAGCGAGCTCAGTCACGGCGCCGGGCAGGTCTTCCGGCCGGTCCCGCGGGCCGGCGGGTTCGACGCCATCAGCGCGGACGCGAGGCCGCCCCCGCCGCGGCGAGACGAGGACCCGCTCACCTCCCTCTCCCTCTCGCTCCCAGGGCTCGACCAGGGGTTCCACCACGACAGCGCCCGGAGCCACTTCCAAGAGCTCTCCCCCTCGCCACGCCCGCCCTCCCCGCCGTCGCTCCCGCCGCCTCCGTCCTACCCGTTCAGCGGCGAGCTGGTCGCGGCCATGCAGGAGATGATCCGCGCGGAGGTGCGCGAGTACATGTCCGGCGTGGGGCTCCGCGCCGGGTGCGGCCCCGGCGCCGTGGGCGAGGTGTGCATGCCGCAGCTGGTTGAGGGCGTCATGCGCGCCGCCGCCGAGAGGGTCGGCGTCGTAACCCGCCAGTAAAAAAAAAAAAATCAAGCAACCAACCAGCCAGCCAATGCGAAGCTACCGCAAACGAGGGCGCCGCATCGCATCATCGCGCTAGGACTCTGGCTAGTCCATGTGTTTAAGATCTTGCGTAGTGTACTTAGTCGTTTTCTGGGTTTCTCTCTCTTGCGTCGTGCTTGCAGAGTTGGAGGTTGTTTATTCTTCGGCTGCTCTAACAGAGCGACGGTGAAGTCGGGAAAGGGGTGAGATGAGAAGGGTAAATGTTATTGGTCAAGGCCAAGGCTGCCGGTTCTGTACGGGAATGAGATTATGGGGGTTGGTGATGCCGAAATGTGGCAATAAAAAAAGTGTCACATTCCCATTTACCATCTACGCGCTCGAAATCGTAAATTTGTTGGTCAGGATCGCATGTCGAGCGTAGTAACGGTAGTTTTGCTTTGTTGGTGATGCATTTTCCAGCTCACGGCACGCATGTGCTAACACCCTGCTTGTAACGCGGGAACAATTCCTCATTCTCGGTAATTATGTTGTTTCACATAGAATTTATGTAAAATTCATATAAAATTGTCCTGTTCCAAAACTTACAACTATAGAAGCATACATTAGGTTCTTCTGTTTCTGGCTTTGTCTTATCTACAGTTTTCCCCTTTTTTTGGCTTTTTAACTTTTTTTTTGTTCTTTTGCACTATCCGCTAATATAACCTTTTGTAATTTTTTATTTAATTACAAAGGATGAATCAACAATAGTTACAATATAAAATAAATTATAAGCCCTCACTTACATGTTTAGGTTTAGATTTTCCAACACTTCCCTTTGCATTCATCCAAAACATTCATGCCTCATCAAAACTCCATAAAAACATAGTACGAAAAATTTGGAGAAAGAGTACAGGATATATATGTTATGTTGTGTTATACAAATTGTCTCATTGAAAATTTTAGCCGAGAAACTTTAGAAAAACTTATCAAGGAAAAAAGAGGATAATCCACCCAATTTCATTTAATCTACATGATTTATTATGTGGGTACTTAATCTTTATTATCAAGTTTGGTGGGAAGCTCCTAGGGTGGAAGGTGGAGAGGGTTTTCTCAATTTTCTGCTCATCTGTGATCTTTCTGTTAGGAAGCTGAAAATTGGTATAAATTCTGTGTAGAGTAGAGTTGTACTCCCAAACAGTTTTGAAATCAGCAAATCTAAGTCAAATCTATTTCTACTCTATCTGAGGAAGAATGGTGTACTTTAGCTTTTCGAACCACTTCTTGAGTGTAATCCATAATACTAGCGTGTTCTTCTCTTGCCATGTACTTATTCTTAATAGTGAGACAGAGGTGGTGCATGAGGAAGTTAATTGACTGATCATTTTTCTCAGATGTGGGTTTGACATCCTACGATGCACCAATACCAATGGCATGCAAAACTTCTTGGCTCCAAATACGATCTTGACATCAGAAGCCCAAGTCAAATAGTTTTGACCATGTTAGACCAACTCTCGGTTTGTGATGCCTGTCATCTACATTTGCATGAAAGAAATATATAAATTTACTATAGGTAAATATGCATGAGATAAATTGGATAATGATACAAAATATTCTAGTGATATTTCACAATTTTCTACGCATTTCCTATAATTTTACTGTTAATTTTAGTGATTAAAAGTAATTTAAATAATTATGATTAATCAAAAATAGTAAGTAAATATAGAAAAGCATAGAAAATAATAACAATAGTACTAAACAAACTTTAAATGCGAAAACAACTCAAAATTAGAATTCCCTAGGCTTTTTTATGCTAAAAATATGTATTTTTAACGAATTCTACAATTTTTGAGGGCATCTTCGCTAATTTTCAATTCTAAGAAAATTTTTGCGTAATTTTTTGATTTTCCTACAGCCCTTTTGCAAAATTCAAGCGGCCCCGCCCCTCGACCGATCGGATGGTCTGAACTTTCCTCGGCCAATCGGCCTAGTTCGAACATCCCATAGCCGAGTGGACGGTCCATGGTCGATCAAATGGTCCAAATTCCTTTTGACTGATCGGATTGGTCCAATCTTCTCGTGGCCGATCGGACAATCTATAGCCGATCGAACGATTCAAATTTTTTTGACCGATCGGACTATCCATATTTCTCATGGCCGATTCGAGAGGGAGGGGTAGAGTTCCCCTACCCCTATTCACTTCATGGCAGTGTGTGCGTGGGCAAAGAGCCGACGGTCGTGGCGTGGCAGGTGGCCGAGCACCGGTGGCTTGAGTGGTGCCACATGGAAGCTATGCAGGGTAGCGCCGGTAGGGACCCGTGCATGGGTAGCGCAACGCGGAGGTCATGCGGGGTGGCGCTAGCAGGAGCCTATGCGCGGGAGCGACAGTGCGTATTGCGGCGGTGGCTCGTGCCCCCATGAGGGAGGCGGATGGCGGCGGTGCTACACCATGCGGGGCACGAGGCGACTGCAGCAGCCGCGTGGGGTCGGCGACTCGGGTGATGTGGCTGCGGGAGCTCAAGCGATGGCGGCCATGTCCGTGGTCGGAGTCGGTGCATGGCGACGCAGTTGGCTGTCAGCGCGATCGCATTCGGGCGATGTGCACGGGCGACATGGTGACCGACGGCGCATTCAGCCATATGTGAATTTTCCTCTTCTTTTTTAATCTACAATGCAATCAACATCTACTCTTTCATGTAATCTACCGAGCGACATTGTACCGACGATTTCAAGTCTGTTCACGGTAGATTAGAGTGGATTTACACCGTATAAAATAATCTAGAAAATAAAATTTATAAAATTTAAAGCGATTTAGATAGACAATTAAATCTATGAGTACTTCGATAATTACCTTCAATCTACGGAAGCACTTCGTGTTGATACAGTATTGAGGAATCACCATGGTTAGTCCAGTCTGAGCGATTCCTTCTAGACAAAAGAGATAGATCAAACATAGAATGATGCAAATAATAGATTTAACATAAGGAGACGAGAGGAGAACTCTTTTCTTTATTGCTTTCTCTGTTCATGTATACTTTATAATGATTAGGATTCTTATTTATAGATTAAGTAGAGAGTGTCTACTATAAATCAGATTTATTTAAATCCAGATTTTCTAATAGAAAGGATGAGTAGCAGTGAGTAGTGTGACAATTCACATTTGGCGGCATCTATCGTAGTCGGGACTCGGGAGGAAAGCTCGCAGATAGCTGTTTTTTCAAGGGGCAGCTAGCTGTTCGTTGTGCAGAACAGGAAAGAATGCCTGTGTCTGCTGCAGTGTTCGTAGTACTCCCTCAACTGCCAGCCGGTTTGCAGACGACGATGGTTGTGCGCGCCGACGGAAGAGCACCTGCGAAAATTTTGCCAAGGTTTGTGGTTTGCTGGTGTTCTAACTAGTTTATAGCTTAAGTTTTTAGTTGTGAGTTTTAATTTTTTGCTAAATTACACTATAGCGGTCGTTGGTATTTTCTAAGAAAAAAGAGAAAAAGTAGAAAAATTAATAAAAAACTATTGTATTATCACGAACAATGCAAAAGAAATAAGACAAAAAAAAAAAATTAAAATAAGCTGAAATTAGAAGTTAATGTGTTTTAAGTGACTTTTGACTTAAATAAATTGTAACCTAAAAAATTCAAAAGCTGAAACTATTTGGAGTGACGGTTTTCTCTCTTCTGGAGGCAGCACCGTGTTGTATGGGGGCGGTTTGTTGAGTTTTATGGATCAGGCGTAGTGAGAGGATTTAGTGGCTCACATGCCATTCACGCATCTACTTGGTTTAGTCTGGTTTGCTATAGATTCGAATGGATCGATAGGTTGGGGGCTGTGGAATTTGTCCGAGACTAAATCTTGAATTTTGAGGTGGATGATTGGAGAATTACTGGGGACTGAAGAATTACTGGAGCGAAGTGTTATTTTGTGGTATGAATGGCTTTCAAGTGTGATATTTTTGTTTGATTGGTTAGCTTGTAAAAGTAGGTGTATCTTCTAACTTCTAAGGCAGGCAGGCATAATTTGGAAACTCTCTCTTGCTAGAAATCAAATCACTGTGTACATTTAATCATTTTTTTGTTTGATTGCTTTAGCGCTAAATGTTTTATATGTTGAAATAGATGATGCCAGGATAACTTATGCGAAGCCATCTATTCTTTGCAGACCGACACCAATCAAGCCATTTCAATGGTTTCGTACTTTGCATCATCTTCGGGACCGGCACAAATCCGAGGCAAAGCTGTTTACATTCAGTATTCGAATAGACAAGAAATAATTAACAACAAGAGCCCTGGAGAATTTCATTTTGTTTCACATAATTGATTTGTTACCAAAGGCAAAGTCCCCATCTTAATTTTTCCCACAGGCATTGATCCAGTACACTGATGCACCCACTGCTTCAGCAGCAAGGGAAGCGCTAGATGGAAGAAGCATTCCAAGGTGATATATCCCGTGCCTCTTATAAACTGAATTTCTTTGAGACTTGAACGTAATGTAGGTACCTGCTTCCAGAGCATGTAACATCCTGCTTCTTGCGAATTTGTGGCCGTTGTATCCTTTCTTGTTCCAGTAAACTAGTTGCAATTCATTCTTGTTTTCTTGTACAAGTCGTCCTCTTGATAAGTACTCTTTCTTGTGGCTGTTACTCTGGTGCAGAAGTTTGAGATGAAATTTGATCGCCAGGCAGTCATTTCCCTGTTGTACAAGATCCCCTCCTTGTGCTGAAGTGTGATGTTTACCATCAGTGGGCAGAACTGATATCTGAGATTTCACATCAGAAGTTGAAAGATTACTGAGCGTAGTAGGACTGCCACTCAAATTCCGCAATGCAGTTGAACTGTGTGATGCAGTGCTCTCTGAAAGCTGCATATGTTTTCCTTGGACCGTCTTATCACTGATATCTAAGCATGCTTTCTTTTCCTCTTCTGTAACTTGCTTGTGCTTCATTTTTCAAGAGAATTGGAAGCTGTCCATCCGATGTGGAAATGTGGATTCGGTGTGGTGAATGGCATCCTATTCTTCTGTGGGAATATGGAATCAGAGGATTAGCCTATGGCAGCTCAAGATTGCGGTTGTAATTTAAGATATTTAGGCTGACAATTGCTTAGGGGATTCTAGGCAATGTATGTTTTCTATATAGTGTCAGGTAGTTAAAATCTTGGTAGATATGTATATGGACAGCTGTTTCGAGGCTTTGAATTAAGCTATGGATGTTTCCTATATGAGTATATGGGATGTGAACTTTCATTTTACTTCAAGGATGGGACTGATGTGACCAGTACTAGTTGGGCTCTTCGCAGTGCTTGTCCTACATGTAATGCCTCCAGATTCTGCAAGTTCTCTCTGTATTTTGGTAGGCGTTTTGCTCTGTTGTGGCATGCATATCTCATCATCCTTTAGATTGTTCTCCCTGCTCTCTTATATGACTGTGGCTACGTTGTGTGTATGTTGTCACAAGACGGTACAGAGTACAGACCACCTGAGTATTTCTTCTGCAGGAGATAGATTCAGAGGTTTGCTGTGTCCTGTGTATGCATCGGACGAAAATAAGGTACAATATATTTTAGTTGGACTCAAAAATATAACTTAGAAGGGCTGCATAGTACAAGAGTGCTTCATTTTTAATGCAAGTGCTCTGCTGAGTTATGTAAGTGCTTGCTTTTTAATGCAGGAATTGAATACCATCTGTTAAGAGTTCTTCAACTAGTGATTAGTCCGTAACTCATTTTGGTAGCACTTGCGTGTGCCATACATCAGTGCTGAGTTTCCTATAACATGTGGAAATTTTAGAACAAGTGCTCTTGCTTCATTTACATGACCATTTATTGGAGAAAAGTAAAGGCAGATTACATATGCATGCTCAAAAAATATTTAAGAAGAAACCACTCTTTTAGTGGTTCCATGATTTTGAACTCGCTGTTGACAATGATAACCAATTTGGAGAATTCCTTGCTTAATGTTAATTGAGGGGACAAAAGGAACGGCTAACATTAACCGCATTTGATCATGCCTTCACAATTAGAATCAAACCAAATGCTAGCCAAGTAAGTTGCCAAAAGTTTAGCAGGTCAATTGGCTTCAAATCAAATAGGGGTCTAATGATCTTGCCAAAATTTTGGTAACTAGTATAACCACAATCCAAACGGCTCTTTTGTACCAAATTTTTGGTCATACCCAGATTTTGATAAGGCTGCTTGGGGCTCTAACCAAACACACCCTAGATGCTTATTCAGCTGTTCCATGGTACTACTTCATAATAACATGAGAAAATCGATTGATACTAGACGTCTAGGGGCGAAAAGTGGATATGAATTATCTATATTATTCGGTTATCGTATTCGATAGGATACGAATATGATATAGATTTTTTATCCGATTAATAATTTCTATTGTATTTATATTCGTATTAGAATTCGCATAAAAATATGGATATGAATATAGTATGAAATTTTACCATCCGAAATGTTATTTTATCTGGACTCCATATCTGTATTCGTATTTGACAAAGCAATATGCATATTTTATTACAATATAACTAATTAGTTGGACAAATTTTTAATTGAACGTGAATTCATGTTTATTTAAGTGAAGTAAATAAATTAGAATAATTAAGTATAATTATACGAGGATAAAATATCATCAATGTCTTCACACTACATAAGTTATGAGGATATTCGGATCCGATCAAATTGAGTAGATATTCGATTTGAATTCATATTCGTTAGATATTTAATTTGTATTCATATTTATTTATAAAATACAAATACAAATATGATAAAAATACTATTTAATCCATATTTGATCCGTTTTCACCTCTAATTATGTCTGTTCGCCACAACTGCTCGATTCAGTTCCAGCCATGTGTCTCTGCATGATAGAATGGAGCGACTTGTGAAGAGTGCCCCGGAGCGGTCCGATCCGAACGTCCTAGCACGGATTTGGGCCTTGTAAAGATTTTATAAAGGAAAAAAAAGAAACACGGAGCATTTGAAGTTTTCAATGGACTACACCAAGTAGTTTTTTTGAAGTTGTTTCCCTAAACAGCTTCTTGAGCCTAAAATTATATACACTATTCGTGTTGATGTCTCTATCACTTACTGTTGACTTAAAAAACACAGATAAAAACATCAGCCATAGAGGGCGAGAGCTCACCATGTCGGGAGGAGCGGACGAAGGGAAGGCCGCCGTGGAGTTCGCCGAACTCGCCGCTTGTGCCTGCGCAATCCGTCGAGTACGCCCGCTCTCGCCTACGTCACCCGCTCCGCCGCAACACACCCAGATGCTTGCAGTCTCGATTGGGATACCCTTTCGCGAGGGGAATGAATCGAGATCTAGTGGCAAAAGACGGGTAATTTCGGGGTAATTTCGGTTCGAGTTAGCTGGCTTTCCACGATAATCCAATTCAGGATCATTTCTTTGTGCCAGTTTATTTTTCATCCTATTCCTCATGAGAATCTAAATCCAATGATTTTGAGAAACCGAGTGTTTAACTTAGCTCCACTAGATCCAAACAAAAATCTAGAAGTAGAAGCTGTACAAAACACCTCCTTAATTTTCAGAGGGCGCACACACACACGCTAGGCTTTTGGAATCTAAATACCGATTTGCACCCGCTAGGATTGTGTTTTGGACCTCTAAAAAAACTAAAAAAGGTCTGTGTTTTGGACCAAAATTGTCTGGCCTAGGGCATGCCTAGGACAAGGCTTGGATTTCACCTTTTTCAGATATTTTGGTGTGTTTTTAAAAATTACAGTGAAGCCACACACATCACATATACATACATGTGTGAGTGTCTCTTCAATACACGTCTAAAAAAATAGAAATTAGAGATAAATCTATAATCTTATAAAATTTCTACTAAAATACACTTCCGTGTGTGCATCCTGCACTCACGTGTGCATCACACGAGTCACGTTTCCCATGGGAGGAAGAGGAAGTAATCCTCACGGTTAGTACTGCCACGTGTTAGAAAGCGCGAGATGAGATATAAGCTGTACGTACCTGTTGCAAAAGAACAGGCTCGATCGATGGTGACGTATATTTCCTAGTAGAAGGTCTGGCGAAAAAGCCGGTTAAAGTTTTAATTAAAATCATTTTAATTATAGTAGTTAATGGGTTAAAAATTAAAATAAGTTTATTTCAAATAAAAAAAGGTTCACAAGGCTTAGCTTGATAGTGGCTCGTTAGCTCGCACTTAAATGATAAAAAATGATTTTATGTTGAACTATATCAACTTTAAAAGAAGCTTGATAATAACACGTTAAGCTTGATAGCCAGCCCACCTAGTAGTCTCGCTCGATCGGGCAACACACTACATAATGCATACACCTGGCCGGGACATGTGGTGCTACGGTTGCACGCAATAGTGTTTTTTGCGATAAAGTTCTCCGAATTTTTGAAATTACATATAGGTTCTTATTTTTTGCAGACATGTCCTTGTTTTTTCCCCAAAACCCCTCATTTTCCCATAAATAGATAACACCCTATAGTTTTTTCAAAATTACAAATGGGTCTTTGGTTTTATGCGAAAAACCCTTTGCTTTCTCTGAAAATACGTACGAGCCCTCGCTTTTTCCAGAGAACCCCTCCTACGAATTTTCGGCTCTTTTACTTCGGTTCATATGGTAACTAACACGGTGTAGCATCGTGCTTACGCTGCTAGTTTTATCTGAACTAGGAACAAATAGTCCGTGCACGAGGTACATAGTCCATGTTAACTTTTGGCTTCAGAAACTAAAATCCGTTTGGAGCGCATTAGCTTCTTAACTGCTTTTTTTCTTTTTCCTTTTTTCCTCTTCTTTGCATTAGCCATAGAGATATAACGGTATTTTTATTTTTTTTTAATTTTTTATTCATTCTTTAATTACATATCTCATAAAAAAACTAACAATCACAATATCATTTTAGCCGAAATCAAAAGCCACGGCAAAGAACCACACCACTTTTGAATCGGCCATAGTATGTACTAGATCTGTACCGTCACATCATACATATAGGGATGCACACGTGGTGCGTTTCAATAAAAATTTTATGAGATTATAGATTTATCCTTAACCTCTATCTGTCTAGACATATACTAAAGGGTACACTCATATATGTGTGCTTGCGGTGTGCATGCGTAATAAGATATGTGCATGTGTCTTTATTATAGTCGAAAAAGAGTATGATATGCCTGCGTGGTAAGAGTTGTGCGTGTGTATTCTTTGCAATCGAAAAAAAGTATGTGCAGGAAAATAAATGTGTTTGGTGCATCAAATAGAAGGCACTGTCGTCCGTGCAATAGTACTCTAGTAGCTAGTTCAGCTGTTGGTATCAGTTTGGGTGGGTAACAGTGGCGAAGTAGAATAAGTCGTCCGTGCACTAGTAGCTAGGTCAGCTGTTGGCATCGGTTTGGGAATAAAAATGATGGGCTTAAAGTACTAAACTAAATTAAGATAAACATAGTCTTATATTTTTATGTAATATAATTATATATATATATATTTTTTATGCAATCTAATTTTATATATGAATAGAAGAGAAACAAAGGAGAAAAAAGATTTCATTGACATAATCTTTCATTGATGTGTGATACACTGGATGAGTAATAATTTTATTAGGATTAAATTCTAGTGGAAGCATCGTTGATAGAGTTGTGCTCTTATTGCTCAGAAAAGTACTATCTGAATTACTTGTGAAATAGTTACATAAAGATCGTTTCTCTATTATTACAAATCAACTAATAAATTACAACTAAATTACTATGCAACATCAAATTATCAACACGGGCATCTGAGTATTAAGGAATTTTTTAAATAATCAATTTTTAATTTTGAATTATAGTATTATACATGCTTTTCATTTTTTTTGCAGTTTTAATCATATGTCACTCCACAATTGAGCGACTTAGACTAGTCGTCCAACTGTTGGGCGACACGTGGTCAAGTCACCCTACCGTTTGGCGACTAGACCCTGTCGCCTAACCGTTGGATGATAAGACCCAAGTCACCCAACTTAGTTGAGCGCCTAGCGCAAGTCGCCCAACGGTTAGACGATTTTTAAAAAATCTATAATTATTTATTAATCCGATGGAAATAATTATGGGTGGTAAATGGTAATTGTTGTATATAGGTAACGTTTAGCAAATACTGTTTGTAATTTGTTTTTTAATAAAAGGGCAGACAATGTCGGTTAATATGTTTGTGATTTTTGTAGATTGTGAATGATACGAAATATGTTAAATTCGTAATAATATTTTGCGATCATCATATGTTGTTGTGGTGCGATAATTTTTCTAAAAATTTTTGTGAGAATCATTGAGTTAACAACGATTCGTAAGTAGAAAGGTAAGTGATATTGTGATGCAACAGGGAATTCATACACGGAGGAGATTTCGGATAAATAATATAAGAAAAACAACACGATCGTTCATCCGACAAGGGGGTTACATAGCACGCAGGCTAACGAACCAAGGATGGTACACATATCCATTAGAGAATTAGAAATACATGGGACATGTGAGTGAAGAGTGTCGAACTACTGCATGGAACATGGCCATTTGCCTTTCCAATCTAGCTCGGCGTTGTAGTCCTCACCATCGGCCATGGCCTTGGCCGTCAGTTCGTGCCTTCTCTCGTGCTCCTCCTCATCAGCCTCCTACTCCCCACACTTGCACGCCTCCAGGTGAGCTTGCGTCTCCCGCTGAATACGCTCGCTTTGTTCTTCGCTGCAACACCGCTCCTCCATCCTCTCACGTGTTGTCTAGGCGTCCCATTCCTTGTAATCCAGAGTCCACTAGTCCTGTGGATGGATCTCTCGGTCGATCCTTTTGTGGTAGGCGCATAGCTAATCCGAAGACTACGAAAAAAGGAGATAGCTTGTTAGTGTGTGCCATACAAGAGAATTGGTAAGAGAATGTATATAATCTGTTCTTACCGACTACCGGTAGCGGGCCATGTCCCAACGTCGGTTGGGATAGTCCTAGGCATAGTTATCGCAACCCTAGTAATGCATGTCCAAACTCAACTTCTTCCCCACAGGTGGGTCTTGCGGTGAACGCTCGGTAGGAGCATTGAGGTATGGGTAGGGGTTAGAGGTACGAAGGGCTTCGCTTGGGGTAGGTGACCTCCTAGCATGCTTTGCTTATTCGACCCGGATTGCAGCAGCCCATGCGAGTCGGGTGATCTCCTCTCATTACTTTTTCATACTAGTGATGTAGTGTTATAGCCGTGGTAAAGGAAAACGCGTTGCGGAAGGAGCAATACTTATAGGTTTAGCCGACATAGCGTATGCTTTGGAAGTCCAATTTGATTTAGGCCAATTCGTGCCCGCGAGGCAGTGGCATGCCAGACGATTCATGGGTCAATATAGCATTATGTCACTGCATAAAGCTGCCCTTTTGGTCTTGTCACTATGTAAAGCTACCCCGTTTGATGTTGTCACTGCGCAAGGCTGTCTATTTTGATCTTGTCACTGCACAAAGTTGACCCATTTTATCTTGTCACTGCATAAGGCTGTCTCTTTTAGTCTTGTCACTTCTTAAAGCTGCCACATTTGATCTTGTCATTGTGCAAAACTGGCCTATCTAGTGTACTCATTACGCAAAGCAACATAGCTAACACATAACCCACTTTTCAAAAAGCACACTACCTCCCCTGTGAGCTATAAAATGCATGCCCACCCCCTGAAAGTAGGAGCACTTGACCCTACCGACTATAGGAAGAACAACCTTCTCCATCCTACAATAATATACCATAGCAGACACCGAGGGGCCAATCCAACCGGGTCGCCAACGCAAGACCTTCCCCTAGAAAGAAGGGAGGACTTCAGGCCTAACTACCGCTTGATGCCAAACAAATGTGGTCAATCAGTATGACCGAAATATAGTCACAGGGAGGATGCCGTTGTGCAGGTCATAGACGACCATTTCGATGGCAGACGACATTTTTTCCAATGCCTGTACTCTAGGTACAACTAGCTAATAGTTTATTTTTTTATTATTGCTAATAGTGCTTCCATGTCTCCTTTCCAGCAGATGGCGAAATGCAACTTCGTCTACTGGATCGATCCTCCTCATGGACGCTATGTTGTGAGGTACGTGGATAAATTATGGGATGAATATTAGAGTTGAAGACGTGGATTGACAATCTCAATAAGAAGAACAATGACATCTATAACAGATGCAGTGCGAGAGGGGCAACGAGGATGTTGTCAATATAGAAGGTTCCTATGATCCCACATGCTGCTGCTCGTACCCTACTGCATAAGTGCTAGCCACTACAATGATGGCTAGCCACGTCTGAGGCAACCCCCTCTGCAACGCTCTATGTGGGTAGCGCAAGACACCTTCTACCAGTAGGCATGCACGAAGAAGCTTGTACCATAGTACTATCCACTGTTGTTCGCGGTTATGTTCAATCTCATAACGTATGTAACTGAATAGTGTACACATCATTGTCACTGCGCAAGGCTAGAAAATAAAGTAAAAGCTTGTACTTGTATTGTTAGTACCAGTACACACACAAAAAGAAATTGTGCTACACTTCACGGATTGACACTACAAATAAAATTAAACTTTGTAAATGATGTTACAACATGATAACATTTGTAATCGTTATACCAGTACGCACACAACAACAAGGTGTATGACACTTCACGCTGGTGTTCCTACTCGTCAGCAAACGATTTGCAATGTCTTGCGGTGTGGCCTTCCCGGCCACAGCGGCCACAACGTCTACTTGTTGATCCAGCTTCCTCTTCGTCCATATCGTTCCTAATATGACGACTCTGCCGACGATCCTTCCCACCTTTCAAGAGGTTAAGATCTATAATCCAAGACCTTTGTGCAATCTCCAATGTGGCAAAGTTGCCCACAACCCTGAAGCCTCTTAGCTTGCCACACCACACCTGTAGCACCCACTCCTTCATGAAGTACTCTGACATGAAAGTCGATGAGTCCATGTTGATAATCCCACATACGGTGAGAACATGAGAGCATGACTTGTGAAGGAGTTCTAGCTTACCGCATATGCAACTATGTTCATTGATATGATCTCCAAGGCACACCTTGTGGGTAACAAGAGAGTGAGAAGTCCAAATCCAGCTCTATCCCTAAGGAGCACGTTAAAACGATGCTCTGTATTGCCATCACATAGACTGTGTGCGTCTGACCCTTCTCAATCTTGACCTGCATGTATGTTGTGATCTTCAAACAATATGGTGTATGTGGGTTGGTTGCATGAAGTGATACATTTGCATGTCTTTCTCTGAAATTTCTAATTATACCTTGCAGAATGCCTTCGACGATGGCGATGAGGGCCTGAGAATAGACGCCTCTAAGAAGCCAGTTGTACACCTCTGCAATGTTAGTGGTCATTATGTCATATCTCGCATCATCTATATCATGCAACAAGGACCACTTCTTCAAAGGCTCGGCCTTAATCCAATGAGAGGAGCACTTAATAGTCCTCGAGATCCTCTGTGTCATACCGGGAGGGTCAAGCTCTAGCAATGGTGTGAGGTGTTCAAGTTGCGCCAACCCAAGAATGGTTGGCCACTTGTTCCTCTTGACGATGTGCTTCCTGGTGTGCTCCTCTAACATATCTCATAGCGCATCAAATTTACGTCGCTAATTCTACATAGCCAGCCTCCTGAACAGTTTAATTAATGGTTACTGTGGGAACTGTTTAAAAAAGTTGGCCCACATATGACGACTGCACCATCCATTCCTCATGTCTGGCTAAGGGAACGGCTCCTCCGGGTCTTGTTAAAGTTTCCTTATGGCCTTCATCATCCTAAGGTGACGATCATGGATTATAAAAACATCAGTATGTGCTTCAACTACTCCCTCCTTCACATGTCGAAGGAATCACAACCAGTTGTCAAACTTCTCATTTTCGACGAATGCAATTGCCAAGAGTGGAATCTGATTATTACCATCAATGCCAATTGCTATCAAGATTTGCTCCTTGTATTTCCTTGTTAGAAATGTCCCGTCTACTGAAATCGCTGGTAACACATGCCTAAAATTGTCGATGCAATCACCGAAGGCTAAGAAGGCCCTCTGCAAGACTAGGTAACTGGGCGGTCTTCTGGACGGCTTGTCCTTCACAGTAATATGTGTCCAGGTTCCTGTCCTGCAGCACCTCGAGTATACGAGGAAGATTGTCGTAAGCTGCCTTAGAAGAACTAAACCTCCTTTTTAAAAGCCTTTCTGCTTCGCACGCTATGCCTTGGCATAGCTAATGTTGTACTTGAATGTTTGCTCAATAGCCACTATAATGTGCTTGGCATCTAGGTCTTTCTTCACTATCTCACCATACATGAGATTGACTATGAAGGTGGACATTAGGTTTTATGCTTCAGCAAAACACTACTGACCACACAGAAGTGCAGCTCCACCTTTGAGACAATCCAGTGAGTTTCGTACTTAGGTTTACATATCTGCACACGCTTAGGAAAGTCAACCTACTCTTAGACCATGGTGTACTGCTCCAGGCTAGATTTTAGGGCCCAAACATCTGTTGTATGGACAAGGCCCAAAGCTGAATAGCATGCTGCAGTGATCACTTGTCAGCAAATATTGCATGAAGCTAAACCTCGTAGCATAGTACTCCCACGGTGATTCATGCTCGTCGTGCACAGAAAGACGCTCAGCATCCACCATATTCTATGCCTGCGGCATGGGACCTTCGTCCTCATCAAAAGAGTCATCGCCATCCTCTTCTAAAGCTTCCTACTCAGCACAGGCCGTCTGGTCATCAATCTCCATCTAGCACACTATGTTGTCGACATACTCCTCTGCGTCCGCTAGTCCAGTGGGCTCAGCTTGCGTCGTGCGATATTCGAGATCTGCCTTAGTAACATTTGCATCCGCCTGTTGGGTGGGCTCTCCGTGCAGAGTGTGATATTCTAGTTCTACCGATGCAACATCGCCTATCGCGTCCTCTTGATGAACCGCATGCTATGCGCATGAGCTGCTCCCACCAACCGGACCTCCTGTGACTTTCTTCGGATATGGTGCACGAGTAACATGCACTTGTAACCATACCACCAGCAACCTTTCATAAAGCCCTTCCATGTAACCGTGTGTATCAGTCTCCTCAACTCCCACCGAATGTTCGTGGCAGATTGACTCCAAAGCCTATGTAGGACGGCACTGCACACCTCGGGGTTCAAAGAGAAGCTGCGTGTGAAATAGTCCATGATATCTCTGATTCGAGCATTCTTCGTGTCTGAGAGTATCATACTGATTTACGGGAAACTACTCAGGTTAACACCATATGGATTTTCACGAATGGTTCCAACACTGTAATGCACTTTCAATGTTGTGGGTTCTGACATGACTGATTTCTCACTGCAAATATTACAATTTGTCAACATGCATTCACTAAATACACGTTAAATAAATACGTAGCTACATGTTGCTTGCATTCGGATGAGAATAAAAACAGATGATACTATTACCTTAACACGAAGACCTTCTCTTCTTATCGATGAACTTTCTTCGTCTTCCCCTCTAACCTCATGAGCTTCTCTCCTCTTTTACTCTCCTTCTCCCGAGCTCTTCTCCTCTCCATCACTCCCTCCACCAAGCTCCTCTCCTTCACTCCCTCTCCTGAGCTCCTCTACTCCTCCTCTCCTTCTCTTCCTCTCCTGAGATTCTTTGGGATCTTCTCCCCCCTCTACATTTCCTCTCTCCTTCTCTCCCTCTTCACTTCCCCTCTCCTCTCCCTCTTTTTTTCTTCTCTCTCGAGCTTCTCTCATTTTTTACGAGAAATGGTGAGAGAGCCCATAAGGGTGTCGGGTCAAAGAGAAAAATAGCAAGTAGTCGTCCAACCAACGGGCGACTTAATCATGTCACCCAATGATTAGGCGACTAGAGCCACTAGTCGTTAGACGGTTGAGCGACATGGTCAAATTGCCCAACCGTTGGGTGACTTTTCACAAAATTAAAAAACACGGGTATAATACTATAATTTTCAATTAAAATTGATTATTTAAAAAATTGAGTACTAAGTATATGCAAAAGAAGCAAAGAGAAAATATTATAATATTTACCACAACCAGTCGACAGCTGCAGCCTGAAATCAAATTTTTAAAAACTAATTAATTTTTTAATTTTAAATTACAGAAATATACATACGTAAAAATTTTTTTTACAAGAATAACCTCCAGTCGCCCAACAGTTGGGCGACTGGAACCTGTTGCCCAATAGTCGCGCGACACACAGACAATCCGTGGACAGTCAAGCAACAGGTTACAGTTGCCCAAGGTGGGGCGACTGAGATTTGTCGCCGAACCGTTGGACGACTGGCGATCCAATCGTCTGACCGTTCGGTGACTGCAATTTAAGCCCATTTTGCGCAACTGGCTTCTCGACCTGCGTATTGGGGTAAATGATAATTATTGTAGGTAAGTAACATTTATCAAATTTTATGTATAAGTTATATTTTTGAAGGAAAAAATAACGGGAGACAATATCGGTTGATCTATTTGTGATTTTGGTAAATTATGGATGGTACAAAATTTATTACATTCGTAATAATATTTTGTGATCGCTATATGTTGTTATAGTGCAAGAAATTTTGTGAAAATTAATTTGAGGACGATTGAGATAGCAACGATTGGTAAGTATGACGGTAAGTGATATTGTGATGCAACCGAGAATTCATATATAAAAGGGACATGAAGGAGAAGTTGTTTTTTATGTTGTTGGATGCCTTGCTGCGTGAATAATTGAACGCGAAAAGATGAGGCGATGTGCTTTTGTGAAATAAAATAGATTTTATAATAAAGTTGAGAATAACACGGCGCGCAGGATTTGCTTACATGCATAAGAAAGAGCATAATCCATGATACAACAAACCGAACTACTCCTACGAAACAGATGCGCCTTTTTAAAATTGAAATAAATTTAAGCTTGAGGGACTCGTGTGGAACGACACGAACTACTGCGTGGACCGCAGTCATTTTCCCTCCCTTACAAACTTGGCGTTGAACTTCTTGGCGGTCTCTTTGGCATTGGCCGTCATTTTTCTCTTTTTCTCGTGCTCCCTCTCGCGAACCTCCCGCTCCCTTCCCGTGCATGATTCGAGATGAGTTTTTGTCACCCGACGTATACGCTTGGTTTACGCATCGTTGCGCTACTCCTCCTTCCAGATCTCGCGGGCCCTTTTGACATTCCATTCATCGAAGTCAAGAGTCCACTGGTTATGTGGATAGATCTCTAAGTTACTCAACCGTTTTTATATAAGCGATCCAGTCGCTCAACTGTTCGATGACTGAAAGCTGAAGTCGCTCAACGGTTAAGCGATTGGGACCTATCACTCAACTATTCAGCGACTGCATTAATAGCGCCTAAAATCCCCCGATAGGCCAACGACTGCATTGGCCACAGGCTGTAGCTCAGCCTGAGCTGTCATGATCTAACGAAGCCCTCCGGTGGGGGGAGGTAGGTTACCGACTCTGGAGGGTAGTATCGAGCGTAACGAAGTCTCTCGGTAGATTCGCTACCAAGTGGTGCAAGCACGTTGCGTGTGCACTCACCAAGAGATGTCATAGGCATAATATCTCAGTATATGCTGGTAACGAATTAGGCGAGAAGGTGACCTGTCGAGCTAACACGCAGAAAGCAACGACGTTATCAGCGTCTTAGCGAGGGCTGTCTTCGGACTACTGGCTCGTGCGGCCGAAAGTCACGATGTCTTACATTGCAGTAGCAGCATCCGCCACTGAAAAACCATACACGTTTCTCCTAGTTTTAACCCCTGCCGCACGCGCGCGTCAGCCGGCCGGCCTCGGCCGCAACCCCTCACCAGCCCCGGCCGAGCCGAACAGCGCAGGAGACAACAGAAACGAAGGAACGCGCGCGCGCGTTGCCTCGCTCGGTTGCTTGCGCCGAACCCGCCCAATCCAAGCCTGCTTAGCTCGGCCGACGCGCGTCGCGTTGCCGCCCACATGGCACGCGGCAGCCTTGCCAATTCCTCGCCGCTCCACAAGCTCACATGGTGATTCTATCCACCTCTCCTGCGCTCCTCTCTGCACCACGAGATGAACGAGCCCGGCGGGCGAGAAGGCCTCCTTTTCCGAAGCTTTCACTGTTCGTGCTTCCTGTCCGGGGTCCAAGCCGCGAGCGCGACGGCACTTCAGTCCATTAATTACCTCTTTGTTCCTATCATGTGATTTATAGTTTTTTTAAAGAAATAAACAGAATAATTTCTCTATTATCTTTTTTAAATAAATTATTAATTTATTAATATTTAGTTTCTTCATATAAACGTTTAGACTAAGCCAAAAGTTTCTGTCGTAATAATCTATCGATCGCAGAAAAAAAACGGCTCAATAATTCGTCATAACTGTAGCTAAGTACTCCATCACCGTGATAGACTGACAGACCTGCTCGATCAATGAGATATGTCGGCATCTGCCCGATCGATCCATCAACACCGATCGGTGCATGTGGCAGGCGCCGTGATTGTACACCGCTAATACGACTTTTTTTTTTTGTTTGCTTCTGATTGGCTGCTTGCTAAGAGCACTAGAGCAAGCAAGTCGTACATGTCCGTCGAACTCTGTTCTTTGCGGTACTGAATTAACACTGCGTTAAAAACTAATGCCAACAATATACAATAAACTACGACTAGTAGTACTACTTTGCTCTGAATATCTGATAACCATCTTAAAACCCATGTAATTCTCCTGGTCTGTACCAGCAGTAGTATAAAAAAAATGTTCCGTGCACGTAACTGCCAGGCCTTCGCGGCCCGTACGTTTCTGCAATGCCAACAATATACTATGGACTCGCGCGGAAAGAGAGGTCAGAGGTGTGATGATTTCTAACACACAAAAAAAAGTTTCTTTACTCGATTGGCTTCGACATTTGCGTGGCTGGTTACAGTTGACAAATGTAACCTGTTCGTCCCTCCGTGTGACTGACAACGGAAACGTAACAAGGAGGATTAAGCAAAATTCTGTACTGCGAAAAGGATAACCCCTGGTAATTATTTGTTCTTTGCCACTAGCAACACCACCATGCTTTACCACTAGAGAAGGAGCAACACATTTGTTTGGCCGCTTAATAATCCTTACTTTTACACGGAGTAAAATTACTAAAAGTAATTGAAACCTTACTGCTCCCCAGCCGTGCGGTCCTTACCTTGCTTACGCGCGACACGCTCGCGCCAACACCTCGTCCACGAACGCCTGCACGCGGCGGTCCGACGACCCGCCGGGCGCCACGGCCGCCCGCGCCGCCGCGCTCCACGCCCTGGCGTTGGCGAGCATGGAGTCGGCCTCGGGCCCAGCCACGACGGCGTCAACGGCGTCGCGCACGGCGTCCCGCCGCAGCGGGGCGCGGATGCGCACGCCCATCTTGAACTCCTCGACCAGGTACTTGGCGTCCGTGCACTGGTCGCCCCACTGCGGGAAGGCCACCACAGGCACGCCGGCGGCGAGCGTCTCGAGCGTGGAGTTCCACCCGCAGTGCGTGAGGAAGCACGCGGTGGACGGGTGTGCGAGCACGCGGTCCTGCGGGCTCCACGGCACCACCATGCCACGGCCGGCGACGTCGTCCAGGAACCCCTCTGGGAGCAGCGCGCTGCTGTCCGACCGCACGACCCACAGGAAAGGCCGGCCGGTGGACGCGAGCCCGTGCGCCATCTCGGCCACCTCCTCGGCGGACAGCACCACGACGCTGCCGAGCGACGCGTACACGACGGAGCGCGGCGCCTGCGAGTCCAGCCACCCCACGCAGTCGTCCGCCGCCTTGGTCATGTCGCCGCGCACCGCGGCCTCGTCCCCCTGCCCCTCGAGCTCGACGAGAGGGCCCACAGGGATGAGCGGCGGCGGCGGTGGCGTGATGCCAGGGAGCGCGGCGACCACGTCGGGCTCAAGCTCGGAGAAGGAGTTGACGAATACCCAGGACGCCTTGTCGATGGTGCGGAACTGGTTCAGTATCGCCTCGGTGAGCAGCTTGTACGGGTTGGACGGAAGCAGGAACGACGGCACGTCGGCAACGGACATCGCCGGGAGCCCCGGGAGCGTAACCCGCGCGTTGACGTCTTCCTCTGGCGGGAACTCCACGAGGCCGTGAACGTGGTGGTAGTAGAGCGAGAACACCGCGCACGACTGCACCCACAGCACTGCCGAAGGGATGCCAACATCGGCAGCGACGTCGATCGCCCACGGGATGAACGGGTTCCCGACGACGCACGCCACCGGTCGCCCCGCCTCCTCCTGGCGCCTGAGCAGCTCCGCGAACGCCGGCGGCCCGGTCGTCTCGAGGTGCCTCATCAGGTCGTCGAGATCCTTCCCGTCGTAATGGTCCTCCAAGAACTCGAACCTGATCCGTCCGCGTCCGAGGGGCAAGCCGTCGCCGCCAGCTGCCACCCCCGAAGAGGCCGTGAGCCTCGCTCCGACGTCGGAGGTGGAGGAGAAGGTGACGAGGAGGCCCTTGGCCGCGATGCGCTTGGCGAGGCGGAGCATGGGATTAACATGGCCCTGACTGGGGAAGCAGATGAGGAGGAGGTGGGGCGGGTCCGCGCTCGCCGTTGCCGCCGCGGTGGTCGTGGCCGCCGCCTCCGCGCCCATGGGCGCGAGCTCTTGCAAGGATCTTTTTTTTGTTCTCTTCTGAGCTGGCAAAAGTGCAGTACTGGTGCAACCGTGCAAGCACTCATTAGCTGGATCTTTATTATGCGACACGCATAGTGCCGCTATTTTTATGCCGCCTCGCGAAGCAGGAGGGTCAAAGTTGGCCTCTCCGTATATTTCCCGTTGCAAAATGCTGAGCTGGGTGCCAACGCTAAGAAATACTCTTTTTTTTCAGCAATACAAATCTACACTCTTAAAAAGCATTGCCCACAATATAAATATACTATGAAGATCAAACAGATCATATACCTCTTATTTAATTCTAAAAATATGGATAAGTGGTTATGCCTCTTATTTAATACTAAAAAATAGATGAGTATTTGTAGTATAATATTAATAGGGGTATACATAGTCCAATGATAACAGCTCTTTTATATTTAGTATCTCCTTGATCCGTATGTATGGTGGACTTTGCATGACAAATTATTACTCCCTCATTGATAAATATAAGGCATATGGTTTGAATGGTTTGTTAAGAAATATAAGTCATACACCTATATTTATTCTCTCTATCGTATGCATTTATTAATTACCATTCACAAAATATTCTCTATCATCATTTCAAGATAATTATGAAAGGCACCTAAGTCATTGTCTCTTGTAACTTTCTCAATTTTATGACTTCTTAATTCTTATTGAAAGTTTAAATACATCTTATATTTCTCGACCGAGGAAGTACGATTTAACGGTTATGTTAAGTTGTATCCGTTTAATGTATAGTTAGTACGTACGTACGCCGAGCATGGTTTCGGAGACGAGCGCTAGCTAGGCTTTGCCGCTGTAGATGGACGGAGGCATGAACGGCCGCGCTGGTGCTGCCGCATGGGTCCAACTCGTGGTGAGCCCGGCAGTGACGCACGTACGGTTCGGCCGCTACCCGAGAGGTCCTCGGCCCACTTGAGATCTCGACTCTCACCTCGCCGGGGTGACCTCACCCGGCTTTATTGCCTAGTTCTTATCTTGTTTCCACGCGCGACAAAGTGTCCGTTTCCGCAGCGACGACGGCTACAAGCTGGTAATACTTTCTTTTTCAGGGTGAGACGGACAAACCAACCACGCACATGCACATCCCACTCATGCCACATGCTCGTACATATGCATACGTACGGCCTCTACATATGCTATATTAATGGGAGGCCGGCCTCCAGAAGTAAAGCATCTATATCTTTTAAAATAATTTTAATAATTAATAATAATTATATTTAAGCGATTAATGTATTTGTTAAGATGATTAAAAATTTTAGCCCCAAATTTAGAGAATATTATAGAAAAGACATGCCAGGATGATTAAGCATTGACATGGCTCAAGGTAATGCTCAAACCAAAGATATAAAATGGTCTAAAGGCATCTTTTATAAATTTTACCGACCTTACGTATATTGAATTAAGACCGGATTGATATGTTAAATGTCCTACTAATAAGAGGGTCATGTTTAGTAGTTTGAAGATAATCTTATGCCACATTGATCAATCTTAGTGCATGCATGGATTTGAATTTTATTTGTTAACCCTCCCTGAATTTTTCTTGAAAATCAGTGCGACCGCCATTGTAACGTGTTAGTTCTGCTGCAACGGTATTACCGAACATTACATGTCGATATGTTTTTTTGGAGAGGTGCTGTTTTGGACTTCAATTGAAACGGTACTACCGCTGTTCTTGCCTGATAGTACCACAACGGTATGACTGCATTATATGACCGGTACTATCGTATCTGCGGTATGATCGTAGTTTAGTTGACAGTAGCTATTTTTCATATAGGTTTATTTTGAGAGATTTTCTCCCCTCTAAAAAACGGTTCTACCACACTTAATTATGGTATTACCCTAGAATCGATATGAGCGGAGCATGGGAGTTTGGTACGACCTTTTTTGCATTAACATCTAGTTTTTATGTATTTAATGAGCACTAAGTATCTGTTGAACAGTGGGCGCGGTAGCAAGTACCATTGACTTATTACTCTTAGTGGTTGCTGATACCTAGACAGTTTGGAGGAGTTGGTCCGATGATCTCTTCAAGAAGCTTGTGAAAAAACCCAACGTGGTTGTTGTCAGACCTAGAAGCAACACCTCCTGATCCTATGTGCAAATTGCACTAGTCTAAGATCAGCTAATGCATACAGTGGACAATAAAGATAAATATCAAACATAATGATATTTATTAATTGTCTAAATATGGACTTGATGGCCAAAGTTTACATCCACGAACCATAGGTCAAATTTAAATAATAGCAGCGGAAGAAGTCCATCCCATCTACCCATAGGCAAATAATTGTGGGACACAACCTACTTGTCAAGGTCCTCATCGAAGTCAAAGCAATCCTTATCTGAGCAACAGAATTAAGTAAGGGTGAGCACAAAAATATATTCCACAAGTTATACGAGAAATGCGATATTAATGCAAGGATAACAAGTAAAGGCATAATTGGGTTATCCAATGAGGTACACATTAGAAAAAGGAAGGGAAAAATAGATTCAGTCAAAAAAATCCAAATCCACTCACCTCCTAAACAAATCTAAGAAGCTAAAACCTCAAACTACAAAGGGAAGATGGGGAATGTTCGGATTTGGGTAGGCGGTGGATGAGAGACGGTGTAAGCACCGGGCAAGTCGGAATATGGCAGCGCTGAGGGGGAAGAGAGAGGAAAAACACTGAGAGGAGGCACGGTGAACTAGGCACAACCAACTAAGGGGGAAGTCGTGCGAGAGGGGCCTCTGGTGGCAGTGCCATGGCCAGCGAGACCAAGGGAAATGGAGGTGTCGAGAAAGGGAGGAAGGAGGTGAGGTGGCTTAGAAGTAATCAAGAGAGGTGAGGCGAAGCGACTCCACCAAGGGAGGTGGGAGATAAAACAAGAGAGAGGCGGTAAACCAGGCTAATGGGCCGGTTCGGCTAACCGTGCACTGGGTAATAATGGGGCCAGTGGGCTAGAACACAGTAGATAGGCCAGTAGGCCGGTATGGTGCCGTGCACCAGGTAAAAGAAAAAGAATAGGCCAACAAGCTGAGTAAAAGAAATTAATTCTAGGAAAAGCCCAATAAAAAATAAATAGTCAATCGATATGTGTGTGTATAAACTTATACCAAATAAGTAGTTACAAATTTCACATCCCAGTAAATAATCCTATAAATCAGCAAAAAGGTACAGACCCTAAAACTCAAGAGGATCAAAAATACCCGTACAAAAAATTATTAACAAGGGTTGTTGCTTCATCTAAAATATAACTACAAATTTGAAAATAAATTCTATCCTAAATTAATGCAAGAGAAGATTTGGTTCCAGGAGAGGAGACCTTCCAGATCACCAAAGAAAACACTACCTATCAGTCAAGCAAGTAAAGCATGCTTTTAAGTATGCTGTGGTACATGAAATATTTTATTTTGACACAGTTATTTTCTATTTCTATGGATATGCTGCATTAAAAGTAATTTCTAAAAGAAAGTAAAGTGACTAGAAGAATGGATAACATGATAAAAGGCTAAAATGAGTAGTGGACTATAAAGAAAATAATAAGAGAGGGTAGAGGATGCTCTGGTAGTAAGTTCAGAGGCATGTGAGACTCTCTACATATGGATATTATATAAGGACTAGAGAATAATCTTCATTCTGAAATGAACCATAAAACAGTATCAACCATACTCCCGTGTTGGACAGACGAAACAGGTTACTCTCCTTTATTACTAATATCTCCATGCTGAGTAAGTAATAAATTAGGAGTGTGACTCAGGACCAGTAGGAAAACCGAGAGTTCCAATATACTTATAGTAGTGTAGGTGGAGTATCGAGTATTCATAACCACTCAACCAACGGCTATCCTAAATAGTCGGATGGAGATATAGTAATAAGAGTCGAGAAAATATTTTGTATTTTGAATTTGGAGTGGAGTCACATCAAAGGTAATGCGAATGACCAATGTTCATAAGAATTCAAAATAATTATGGGTAAAGTGATACAAATCTACGCAATATTGAATAAATCATAAATTTATACTAGTCTCTTGGATAAGAGTATATGAAAAACACTAGTTTTTTCTCTTGCTCCAGAATGATTGTTAGAAATTTTAAAAATTAAAACCTTGCCAAATTTTCAAAATGATATTGTGACTCTGGAAATAGATCAGGTATGACTAAAGCAAAAAAAAAGCAAAATTGAGGATAAAAGTGCATCATTACTTAAGTACTTGTTGAGTACATCTTACTCATTCTTGCTATTAAATCTTCCTCTTTTCAAAGCCATATCCAGCTGGGGTTTATATAGGATTTGATAAGGGTGGGATTAAAAATGAAGACATCCAGGGGTACGGGATCAAGGCTGATGGGGAGTATGACAAGGTAGAGGTCATATCCAGCAGTTGGGAGGACTAGGCAGCTTGTAGCTCATCATATATGGTCAGATGGGTACTATGTCAAATATATAAGTATATATATATGTATACGGCTATGCTAACGAGTGCGCGCGCGCACACGACCTAGCCAGCTGGTGCAGCTCGTGCTAGCTCAGTTGGATAGTAACTTCATGAATTACAGATGATAATTTTTTATGCATAAGATAGTAACATTGCAAATGTAAGTAACTTGTTAAATTATAGATGATAACTTTATATTCAGGAGATAGTAATTTTTTGTAACTAACAACATGCATGTATGTAACAGGAGAGAGAAGAGAATAAGTACACTTGACTTGTGATTTTTTATCTTATTTATAAGCTAAAAAATAAAATAACTCTTTCACTAAAAGTCCAATCTGTAATCCGTTTGCACCATTATGTTTGAAATTATGAACTTAACAAAACAAGATCCATGTTGAATATGTTTCGACGCTGTGAAATTACTACACGTACAAGTGATAGTAACTTCATGTATTATAAATGGTAACCTTATGTACAATAATAGTAACTTCACAAATTATAGATGATAACTTTATATGCAGGTGCTAGTAACTTCACAAATTATAGATGATAAGTTTATGTATAGGCAATAGCAACTTTTTCTATAATTAATAACTTCGTTAGTAACCATCCGTGTGGTGGGTTGGTGGGGCGATTGGCTGACTGGGTCAGTTAGGTCGCGCGCTTATTCTACTCGTAACTATTGAATAGTATTTCTATATATGTATATATGTGTGTATGTGTGTGTACATGTATTTATGTCTTCCTCTGTTTTAGCATCCTGTACAGTGATGGACAAAAAAGTTGTAATAGTTCAGAACATCTAGGTGACCAGACCTTAAGCCACCCATGATTTGTAATAAATAACATATTTTCAATCTCTAATTATTATTCTACTGTTACTATTTTGATTGACTTGTTACCTGTAATGACATGGGTAGCCACATTGTGCCTCTTGGTTAATGGGAACTAAATATTTCCATCTTAAGAAAACAAAGAGGTACTGTAAACTTCTCTAACAACAAGGGAGAAGAAGAACAGCCCCACTCGTTTCAACTTTTTTTCATCTTCAGCTTTTTTTTCACTATTCAGTATTTCGTCTTTTTCTGATTTTTTTTAGATATTTTGGGCTTTTTTGTATTTTCTTTTTTTTCGTATTCCGTTGTATTGTCTGTGATGGGCTAATATATTTTTTCTATTTTTTTAAATTTAATTATACCTAAAAAGCTAATTCAGCTACAGTAAAAAAAAGTCAGCTACAGTGAAATTTCAGCCAGAAGCCATCGCTATTCCGAACGTCGTTCCCAAACAATGATGATATATTAATAATGCTCTCTTCTTTTTGGCTTATGGCTTTTAATTTATCTATAGTAATTATGTTTCAAACAGTGTGTCGATTACAATAGACACTGTACCGACTTCATCTATATCGGCAAAAATCACATATGAATATCTCTCTCCATATTCTCTCTTATGAATAGCCAAAATTAAAAAATACAAATCATAAATCACAACGAAAAGAATCCACCAACTAATTGGGGTTACCACTTAACCAGCGGGGAGAATTGCAAACACTTCGTCATGACTCAATGACCCATGAGACGGGGAGCTGTTTTTTTTTTTTTTTGAAGGGTGAGACGTGGAACTTCGAAAGTACGTAAACGCAGACGCGCGCGCCGTGCGGACGGCCTGCGGCTCTGGCGCCACGTCTAGCGTGTGCAACGGCGGACGCGACGGCGTTTTAATGGGAGCGCGCACGGAAGTGGTGGCCGCTGGCCAGTCGCGGACGTCACGGCACGGGACGAGCCGACCGGGCGCGCACACGCACCGCGCCGACCGCTCCAAATCCGAGAGTTTTTGGTCGAAGCGGACGCTCAATATAAAATTTGGATTCTTATGTACTTTATCTATAAACTCCGCTCGAAAAATAAAATAAAGTTCCGCTCAAAAAAGAGAAGAAAATCACATCATCCCCTGAAAAAGTCAGAACAACGACAGGAAGGAGAAAATCACGTCAAATCGATTAGAATTTATAACCTCGATCCTGAACAATGACGATATATACATTAACAAGAATCGCAACACTTCATCATGGCACTCTCTCATTTCTTCTTCTTTTCTCTTTTTTCGTCGACAACAAGCAATGCAAATGCAAGAACACGGCCAATTTAGACCGCCAAGAAGATACAACAGACCACGCACTTGGTTAGGCTTCGTCCTTCCTTTCCTTCAATGGCCAAGAATGGTGAGGTGGGTGTCGAACGACGGCAGCTCGTCGTCGTCGTCGTCTCTGTCGCCGCCGCCACCGCCGCCCGGCATGGACGGCATTCTCACGCCGAATCCCCCCTCCTCCTCCTGGTTCTCCGGCGCTCGGGGGTCTCCCGGCCGGCACGTCTTGTCAGTCAGCGGGTTGCACCCGAAGAGGGCAGCGCCGCTGGCTGGGCCGGGGGCGCCGTCGGCGTCGGCCGACCTGACGAGCAGCATGCACGCGAGTACCGCGGCGAGCAGCCACACGCGCGTGGACTCCATGGCCATATACCCAACTGTGCAGACGTCGATCGGCACGTGTGCGTACGTACGTTTCCCTTGGTTGGAGTCCGGCGAGGCAGGAGGACGAGGGGGAGACGGAGGTGGTGGAGCTTTAAAAGGCGGCAATGGAGTGCCGGATTTAGCCAGGCAGGTTGGTCGCTGGCGTTGTGCCGTTGTGCCATGTGCTCATGTGTGCGGCTGTGCTCCGTCTCCACGGTTACATTGGGACCGAGTGTTAAGGAGCTAACCCAAGAATATGCATGCTACGATGTCAAAGACAGTATGTCTAATTCATCACTGAATTAATATGCATGCTTGGATCAACTCTGCAATCTTATGTTGAAAATACTAGGGAATATACAGGCAGAAGTTTCACTGTAGAAACCTGCAATATAATAGGTGATGCATCAATACTGGGCCTGCAATTTGTAATCTCTGACATGCAGAAATCTGCATAGTTTTCAGTTTCCAGTGGGAGGATGCATGGGTTGCATATTTACTCATCAATTTGAATTGATAATCACAGGGTTAAGATTTGCAAAATGCGACACAAATTATACAAGTAATTGAAAGGGATGCTGCATAGCTAAGATTTAGTACAACGAGATGGTACAATTGAGGTGAAAAGGACGGTTGTTGATAACTCGTATAGTTTGTGCCTTGCAGGCAAAAAAAAAAACAGAAAGAAAAAGAACTCAACTCGTCGAAGCTGCGTATCTGAATGGTTATGAATTCCATTGTTTCATTCATAGAATACCGTCAATCTCCCAGTTGTCATCGTTCTCATCGCGAGCCCTTCTCGCAGGCTGAAACACCTAAAAAAATATATTCAAACAAAATTTGAATTTTGCTTGAACTCCTTAATCCTTCCTAAATTAACCTTAATCCTTGGATTGGTGACCTCCCTCCTTGCCTCTTGCCTCCTCCCCGCACTGGCGCACTCCTGGGAAGCCGCCTCAGTCCTCACTATGATGCCGCCCATGCGCATGCACGTTGCCACTCGGAATTGCGGCGCTGTCCGCCCCGACGTTCACACCTCCCCTGCCAGCTCTTGTTGCCACGGCCCCACCATGCCGTCATCACCCTTCCTCCTCGCCACCTCGCCGCTACACGCCCAGCGCCGCTGACCGAGCTCCTCCCGCCGTAGCTCCTCACCGATCGCCCGACCACCCTTAAAACTCGATTGCTTTCGTTGGAAGCCTCACACCACTCATAATTTCACCCCAGAATGACCCATCATTTGCGAGCCACCGCAAAGGCCATGCGCCAATCTCTTTCTTCCCTCGATGAAAATGCAGTTGCATTCGGTCATGGCATCCTCAAAGCACTACAAACCTTTATTCGAGATCAATTTCCTGAAAGCATTTCTCATTCGGTCTAGCACCACGAGCCACCGTTGGCCGAATCTCCCTCACTGTGGGTAGGCCCCATGGAAGCTCCTCAACCCAAATAGCTGTCGCACCCATGCTTCCCATAAGTTCTAGATCTCAAGCTATAGTGGAAGCCGCCACCTTCCTTCCTACCACCGGCCTCCACCACTTATGCTCTCACCTCCCAAAGTATCAAAATGGAACCACACATCCGAGCTCTACCCGCCCATACCCTCCTCAGCTATGGGAGGTTGTCACCAGCACCGCTTGGCAGTAGGGCACTCGCCCCTATTTTTCCCGCCGCTGAGCCAACCAGAGGTAGACGATGACTACCCCGAGACGACGTGGTCGATCTGAGCCCTCCGTGCACCATCCTTCAGACGGCATCGCCGCGCGCGCAGTAGGCCCTTCAGCCGCGCGTGGTGGGCCACGCTGGTTGGCCTAGCTGGCCGACACGGTTTGAAAAGCGCCCACGCGCACTGTAGCGATTGGGTTGGGCCCGTTACTATGTGAGGCACTGTAGCAACACTGTTCATTCGAGCTCAAAATTACAAAAATACCCCCAATTGAAAAGTTTTGATGCCCTGAACCCATTTCCAGCATCCATTCCACCATATCAAACTCCTAAAAATCTAAACCAACTCTACTTGGTTTTTATTACATTTTATTCCTGCTTAATTTTATTTATTTTTCCTAACTTGATTAGACTCAGGCATAGGCTTATGTTATTTTACGTGTTTGCGCTAGTTCCTGAGTTCTTCGAGGTGTCGATGCAAGGACCAGATCCAAGCGTTGAAGTTTTTGAGACAGTTAAGTTCATTGATCAATAAGACAAGTTATAAGTTTTTTTTATCATATTGAATCCTATGAAAATTCATATTATTTAATTACAGTATTTTGCATTAAAATTATTTATCCAATGTTATTTAATTAAAATAAATATTTAGAATGACATGTTAAATTAGTTATGTCCTACCATAGAAAAATGCTCTGTTCTAATTTGAGGTCATATTTGTCTTGACAGCCTTACTAATATTTAATTATTGTGTAAATAATTGTAGATAAGATCACTTAAAAATTTTACTACCAAGTGACTTGGCGGTTTGCCAGTAGAATTATTTAAAAATAATCTAGGGTAAGGGGAAATTATGGAAAGCCACTAGTTGGTAGAAGATCATAACCTTACCCTAAGGTGGAGGTTGCAACAAACAAGTGATAGTGCAGTTGTGCACTGGATTCCCGGTTGTGGTTGGAAGCCTCAAGAAGAAAAGTAAGAACTAGAACCTTTTGTAAAGTAAAGGACACAGTTATCGCTCAATCACAAGTATTGATCAGCAATCATGGTCTAGTAGTTGTTCGATTCGATTGAACCCATACAGGAGGAATGGATGTGACATGGGTCATGATATCACCATGCTCACAACGATAGGTCCACACAAAACCTGGACGGTTGTGTTCCACATTGGCACGTAGATACCAGATTTTGTGTGCTTGGGAGCATATCGGGTAGAGCCTATATAAAGAATTGAGCAGTGAAAAACATTATTTTCTCAACTCAGTCGCACGCTAGCAGAAGCATTTCTAAAGCTCGACATTAAGAGTTTGAGAAATATTGTGGGTAAAGTTGGGTAACTATGCAGAGTGAAAATAAATGATATTCGAATACACCATGCTTTTAGTCTACGGAGCTGTGTTCATTTGGGTAATTCCAGCAACAAGGCATAAATAGATTTTCTTATGTTTTAATATGTGTAATCAGAGCAAGTAATTGTGGAAACCCCTTTATCCTTAAGAAGTTTCAAGTTTGTTATTTAAAAATGTTTACCAATAAAATCGCATCCACTTTCATTAATAAAATATCTATACTCCCATCCATTGAGAATCCTTGCAATTAGTAAATTAGGGTATATCCTTGTGACTTGCTAGGTACGGTTGTATTCATGACTTGCTAAAACAACATTCAAAAGATCAATGGAACTCGATGAACTAGGTATTGAGGAGAAACCTGAGGAGCCATTCTTTAGCGATGATTAGTGGTTTTAGGTTTTAACCTTGCTCAAGTACGCTTGTGGTGTTTCGTTGTATTGTAAGTTAACTTTAGGCTTGCACGCTCCTGCGTCCAAACCTGGCTGATAAGCCTTATCTTTGTATTAAAGTTTGGATCTTGTCTATAAGCATGTGTTGAACTGATGCTCATTCTCGTATAGTACTCCGCAACTATATAGTCCTAGGGCAATTGCGGGGATTACTAATGCTTCTAGAAATGGGGCGTTACAGGAGTAGTATCAGAGCACACTTGCTTGACTGTAGGTTAAGACCTAAGATAAATTAGGAGTGTTGTCTCATAACAAAACCTAGCTGAAAAAAATAAAAAAGGAATTTACATAAAATATAAGTATTAGTGCTGTCTTTTCCCTCCTCAATGCTAACTTACCTATCTTAGCTTACTTCTAGCTTAAGTTTTGCTTTTGCAAAATATTTATATCTAACCTTGTCTAATTTCAAAATTTTTGTTGTTAAGCAGATGGTGCACCTTATCCATTCTAAGCCAGAGAATATTGAAGGTTGGCCAGCTAAACTTTGGGAGATATAGCAATAACTTGGAGTGACAGATTGGCACAAACCAGTTTTTCACACAGTCAGTCAGTTCATTGAGGAGGAGCGTTATGAATGGAAAGCTTGGGTGACATTGGCGCTGCTACCCATCTGCCCCGATAGAAGGCAAAAACTTTATGGGTTCAGAATCAAAGAAGAAGATGTAGTGCAGGATGCCGCTAGAAAGGCAGTGCTTTATTTGCGCAACTATTATGATCAAGAGTTTGATGAGTCTCCCTATGACTTGATTCCCACTCATTGTTCATGGGATGGCCTACTCTACTCAACCTATAGCAGGTGATGACCCACGTCTTAGTGTGGCATCACAACATATTGTCTATCAAGAAGTATTGTACTCCAGGACCTTGGACGAGTATCAGGATTTACACCAGTAACTGTACCTAACACAACAGAAGGTGCGTCATTTGAGGCAAGATCTTCGTCGCTACCATATGGTTGAGGAGGGGGAAATGTCGGATTGTGGAGAGTCTCCTAACGTCCCCGCATCTTCCCAGCCCTAGCGACCCCGGAGGCCCTCAGCTCGAGCATACAGAAGCAGGTTCCGTCCAGCTCCTTCCCAGGCGTCCCCTCCGCCTAGAGTTGATGATAGGGGGAAGGGACCCATGCACGATGATGAAGATGAGGAGGATCCTGAAGAACTAATTCACTATACGACTAGCAATTCGCCGACCAGCAGCTGGTAGAGAGAGAGAGCAAGGCTTGCTGAAGAATAAGACCCCTAGGCTGTCTAGCTAGTGTAGATTATGGTATTATAGAGTGTGCACTGAGTAATAGTATTTTATGTGTGTAATCCAAGTTGTACTATGAATCCTAAGCTAGTTTATAATAAGCTTGTGTGATGAATAAAACATATGTTTAATTATCCTCTTAATTTGTTTGTTATTAGTATCTGTATCTTGTCACCTTCAAAGCTTCATCTCCTTGTTCGCTCTAATCTTTACCTTGTTTATTCTACACTTATCGCAATTCAACATTCTTACTTATCTCTCTGATGTTTACTAAAAAAAGTCGATGCAGAGCTAACATCAAGATTTTGGTTGGCAGAATAAAGGTGGCAGGAGCAAGATCTAATCAAGAAAATCAACGAACTGAAGAGGGCGGTCCAGCAGAGAATCCAACTACGCTTGCCAACATTCTAGCCATGATGGAACAGAACCGCCTCCCGACACAACTCCTACAAATATTAAAATTGTATGAATTTTTGAGTAATATTCATAGTAGATAAAATTATAAAAAAATTACACGATCAACTACGTTGTGTCTGGAGGCTGCATATAAATTTTTGTAATTTTTCGAGCTCGTTTGCTATATTAATTAATTCATATAAATTTTAAACAAAATCAAAAAATGGCAGGTGATTAGGCCGGCTAATTAGCCAGCCTAATCACCTGTCGTCTCACCACCGAGTAGCAGGCACCTGTCGTCTGGCCACGGGGCAGCAGGCGGATTGCCGTCCGATGGGCGGATGGCAGGCGCCACGTGTCCGCCCCCAAGCATTGCCGCCCGTCCAACGGACGTCAAAAACACTATTTTTGTCAATACGCTCTATTCTGCTATTTTTATAATTACAGTGTCAAACAGTGCTAAATATGGTGAAAACTCGTACGCCTTCCACTAAGGGACATGACTAAGCTCAAATAACTTCCAGCAAGACCAATCTCAGTGAGTTTTACTCAGAAGAAACACAAGCATAAGCTCGAAGAACTCCTAGCATCAACAGGACATGCATTTCCAATTGCCTACAGGTAAATTAATTCCAAGAATCGCCGATGCAAGCACCAAGATAGCACAAACGGCGTCCCCAGACGAACCATACAAGCATGCCCCAATCCGTGAACTATCCTATCCATGAACCACCTCGATTTACCTGTAGTACCAAGGAAAGCACATTTACCTGCGGCGGCCGGCCTCGCGTGCCTTGCGCTTGCGCTCGTCCTTCTTGCTCTCGTACCGCCGGCGGCGCTTGATCTCCTGGAGCACGCCGGCCTTCACCACCTCCCGCCGGAACAGCCGAAAGATGGACTCCTCCCCCACGTTCTCGTCCACCAGGATCTGCACATTGTAACCCTTCACAGCCACCACCGCCGTTGACGTCCGGCGGACCACGTGGACTACCGACGGCGACGAGCTCCTCCCCGAGAACGCCAGAACGGGGCCAGGGGAAGCTAGAGCAGCGTGCTCGGCAGAGAAGTACTAGCAGGGGCAGCCATGGCTCTGGCCTTCGATTAGTGGGTTCTAATGGCGATTGCGCTGCTCTTGGTTTGGAATTTTTGGTTCTTGGTTTTGGTTTGCGAGGATGAGAGGCTGAGGAAGGAGGCAGAGGTGATGGATAGTGAAGACAGGGAGGCTTGGCCCAGAGGTGGCCAAGTGGCTGCCGGCATGGCACGAGACTAGGTAGGTACGGTTCCTTTAGGTACAGAAAATAAATAGGCTATATCGTGTTGGTTCACGGATGAGAATCAAACTAGATATGATCCGTTTAGCCAGAAAAGGATAATAAATTCAAAACAATCGTAGAAAAATATATATAATTAAGGAAAAATATATAAAAATTTGTTGAAAATTAAGAAAAAAATATAGAAAATTTTTTTACTAAGTCGCGTGTAGTGCCCAATTAATGTGTTGACCGCTCGGCTAGATACACGGCATGGTCCGTTGGGTCATGTTGGTACGGCCTATCATCTAAACAGGCTGTGTTGTGCTCAGGTCATGCCTAGAGTGACAGGCCTTGGGCTAGCCCGCAATGGCACGGCTCATTTAGACAACTCTAGCTTGGCTTATCCTCTTATTTATTTGCGAATTTTGGAGGGAAGTGTCCTTTTTCTTCTTGACATAACTTTTTCGTTATTGAAACCCAATTTTAATAATTTTTACATTGTTTTTTAAACACATAAGGTTGAGGTTGTCTTTTGATTTTTTTTAAGAGACGGATGTTCGCACAAAAAAAGGACATGGATTGTCTCACGGCGCGACGTGCCGATCATGGCCCAATTAAATTCTAGTCCAACGGCCCAACGCGAGTATAACTCCGCCTCCGCCATCCCGAAACCTTATCCTCTCCCGGCTCCCCCCAGGCTCTCGTCGCCTCTTCTCATCCTTCGCGCCATCGCCGCTCGAGATCTGCCGGTGTGCCGCCCGCGAGATCTCGCGAGATCTGCTCGAGATCCACCGGTGCCTCTCCCGCCTGCAGTAGCCCCGCCTCTCCCGCGCCGCCCCTTTCCCATTCGCCGCCTCGCGCTCTCGCCTCTCGCCGCCGCGCCGCCGCCGGAGATCCGTCGCCTGGAGGTTCGCCTGCCGGAGTTCCGTCGCCTGGAGGTTCGCCTGCCGGAGATCCGTCGCCTGGAGGTCCGCCTACCGGAGATCCGCCGCCTAGAGGTCCGCTGCTCCGCCATTCAACGGAGGTACTTCTCCGCCGCTCCCCTGCTCCTAGCTGCCCCTAGGCGCGCGCACTGGACACTCAAGAGCTTTGACGGCCGTGGCCGACGCTCACACCCCCCATACCGACGGTCTAAAAGGTGTGGTACAGTGGTACTATTTGAAAATGAAACCTTTTTATGCGTAGTGAGAGATCACTCACAGCAAATTTTTAGCCCAACATGATTAATGCTCAAAAATTATTGTTAATGGCATCATCAAATATGTTTGCTCCATATGTTTGAACATATACAAAATAGTGTTGTATACTTGTATACCTTGATGTCATTAAATACTCAGGTGTTGCATCATCAAATACAACATGCTAGCTTTCATTGTTCTTGGAGGCTATGACAAATTGACAATTCTACTTGCAAAAGAAAATTACAGTTTATTTTCTATCAGTCTATCACATAAGAGATATCTTGTCCAATTTCAGTTTCATGATGCTCATCTACAATATACTACAAGTTACAATTTATTTTCTATCAGTCTATCACAGATTCACAGTTTAATTATTCTGTGGTGTTTATTTGTTTACTATATACTACCATGGTGATTATTATTTGCTATTTTGAAACTGTAGCTCTTGTTATTTTAGGAGATGGATCTAATTGATGTAAACAACAAACCGTTGTGGAAGCATGTTGATATTCTAGAGAGATTACCAGGTGGTAAAGGAAATGTGCGATTCAGATGCAAGTATTGTGCTTGGGAATACCGTAGAAGCTACTATAGAGTTAAATCACACTTGCTTAAAAAAATCCAATGACAGGATTAGAATGTGCCCAAAGATGACAATAGCTATTCTTCAGCATCTTCATAGTGAAGTTGAAGAGGTTGAACAAGAAAACTAGTATGAAGCACTCAATTCATCAAGTAATATCAATTTCTCCCTGTCATACTGCTTTAAAATTTTTATTTTCATCTCTATATATATATATATATATATATATATATATATATATATATATATATATATATGTATCGTATCTTTATTTTTGAAAAATATTATATCGTCGTATCCATATCGTTGTACTCGTATCGCGTATCGGGACATCCTTGAGTAGAAGCACCTCCCATCTATGCGTTGCTTTATGAGGAGAGATCTTCTATTTCCATCGCCGAATGCATCAGCTTCAAGGATTCAGCTTTGGTGCCACCTCATTCGAGCCTCTTGGTACAAGTGTACATTAGCAGGCAGCTGCCTTTCTACAGGACTGAAGTGGCTACATGCAATGATGAAGGACGCCCCAACGAGTAGTTTCTATATCAATATCTAGAAAAAAGAGAGAGACTACATAACATAAATCTTTAGATACAACTACTCTTAACAGATAGTGTATATGTTTTATTCAAAGATCATTATTGTTGTATGTATTGTGATCTATACTATATTTCAATCTTGTGCCCTGCATGTTTTGCTTCTTACTAAATAACTAGATGGCTCCTGTAAGTTACGCTATTTGGTATAGAAATACATGCTCCAATGAATTTGATCACAATACTTGCTCATACAAGGAGACTTATCCCGTCATGTGTCGCATTAGGGCGGAGCCACCGTGGGCTTCGTCATGCTTCAGCCCACTCTTGACCCGGCCCGAAACCCCCCAAAGACAGACCAGCCCAGCACAAGCAGGCAGGCAGCAGAGATCATGTTTATCCATCGAGGCGAGGCGGCCACAAAAACACAGCACAGTGTCACAAAACTACAGACGCACACGCATCACACAGGACCTGCAGCCCGGCGGCGCGACGGTCGGCGGCCAAGCAGATCCGGGCGGTGCCACGCCGGTCGAGCACATCTGGGCGCCACCGCATCGGCCGAACACATCCAGGTGGTGAGCGAGCAAATCTGGGTGGCGGCCGACGGGCTGAGGCGCCAACGACGAGCAGATCCCAGCGGCATGGCGGCGGCGACTGAGCTACACAGGGAGGTCCAGCCCGGGAGCGTGCAGTGTCAGTCACGCTAGACGAGTGGAAGGTGTTCGACGAAAATGCCTCAAAGCGAGAGCGCGTTCTTTTGTCAAGCTTGACAACGTGCTGCTCAGCCAGCGTCAAGAAAGCAGCAAGTAATGTCGATTAATTCACGTCAATTACAAAGTGAATTATTCATTCAAAGGATAATGCGAGTTAAAAGCCCTGACTATTCCAGGCTGACCTAAAATCTTCCTAATTTTGATTATTTTCAGCTGACGACATTAATGTGATAGTCTGTATGTTAACCACTTGTATTTTTGTTATAGTCTATATGTTTAACCACATGTATTTTTGTGAAAGTCTATATGTAAACCAGTTGTATTTTTGTGATAGTCTGTATGCTAACCACTTATATTTTTATTGTAAAATACCATATAGATTAGAACAACTTGTGCAAAGTCTCTCAGTTTTTCAAAAGTATAAAGTTATAATCATATACTCCAAATTTTTTTAAAAGCAAATCCTGGAATTTATAGTTCTATAGTTTAGGTATTTCATTCATAGCTAATGGTTGCAGACTAAGTGCATTTTATTAACTAAAATACTGAATTGCACTTTTCTTTCAATCATTCAACTAGAAAAACCTCTGTGGCTTATGATACTCAGCCTATTTCATCCTTAGTTCCTCGTCATCAAGCTAAAAAAAAAAGGTAAGCAACACCACAATATGAGTGCATTTCTTACGAACTCTACTATGTTCTGTACTATTCACTGCAACAAACATGAGGTTCGGTGACTCCGTCCTAAGACCTAAGTATCTAACTCATGAATAGTACATATAAGAACATCAAGACTAAGAGGGGTGTTCGCATTAGCTTCTATTTGAAGAAAGTAGAAATCAATATGGACACCTAACTTCTCGAAGCGGTTTCTGCACTCATATCACTACCATCTTGCTTCGAGGATAAGGTATGGGTCATGGACGTATTACATAACACACTCCTCTCGCTCCCGTCTCATGCGTATATCTCTCCCTTACTTTTCCAACTCGTGCCCTCCTTTTAAAAGTCATTTTTCAGCTACCACTATTTATTTTCAACCAAAAGCCATCAACCGCAGCTAATACAAACACCCCTGAAGCTCAAAGATAGTCGACCCATTCAGAGCATTCACATATGGATGCAAACTTGCAAAGGATTCCACAAAACAGTGCTGGGAGGCAAATAAAAAGGGCATCCACCAAAAACATATGGTATACAATGGAGTGGCCAAAACTTTTATTGAGCGTATCTCACACCCCCATTACCGTTGGACCATGATCATGGCGCAATCAAACGGCTATGGGAGCCGACCCCTCATGAGGCATGTCCATATAGAAAAAAACATCCCAATAGATTGGAAGTCATGTAGGGCCTGTTTGTTTCAGCTGTAGATTCTGAGAAGCAGCTGGTGAGTATCTAGCTAGTCAAAAGCTGGATAACCCCAGCTTCTGGCTACTAGTTCATTTTCTGGATTCTGTAACTTCTGGCTACTTAGAATCTGGATGAAAATCTGGACTGTTTGGGGGAGCTGCAGATTCTAGGAGTAGCTGCAGCTGCCAGAAGCTGAAACAAACATGCCCGTAGAGTTGAACACTGTGCTGGTTGCCTTTGTAAGTAAATAAGGTTCTTAGAACTACTCTGCCTTTGCAAGGGTGTCAGCACTACAAAGGAACTTCAAACCAGATTAGAAATTGCATGTGCAGCACTAAGTACCAACTTGCATATATATCAAAACTTAAATAATGTTTTGATATATATGAAACAAATTGCATGTGCAGCACTAAGTACCACCAGATTAGAAATATATGTCCTACAAAGGACATTGCAATTTATGCTCCTTTACATTACATTAATTAAATTCAATTAAACAACGGAGCACAAGCTATTGCTACAGATGAATGGAATATGATGGCTTCAAGGGAAACCACAGGATGTTTTGGTACTCACCAGTAGCTAGTAGGTAGCTAGCTTGCTAAACTCCATTAGTGCTTTGCTCAATGTTCTGCTGCATAACATCCAACTTCTCAATTACATACTCCAGCTTTTTGCAACAAATCTCATTAGCAATCCTTGCACTGTAATCACACTTCTCAAATGGACGATATTCGCAAGCACTTTTGATTTCCTCACGCAATGTTGTTTGAATTTCCTGCTCCAACCACAACATCAAAGAATTGATCATGCATGATTCATGGCATATACATTGTGGCTCAAATGAAAATTCAATCCGAGAAATGCACAGGGATATATTTGATTAACCAGTTCACATATTTGGCTAATTTTGGTGAAAGGGGTGAACCATGGGACAGAGCAGGATTTTACGTGACGCCCTTAACAAACCAACTCTGTTGCCAACAAATCCTGATTTCACAGCAGTCGCCCACCAAATCAACAGTAAACACAATCAGCCAACATGAAAAACCAGAATACTGCTAATTGCCACCTTTTTAGAGGAACATAAGCAATAGTTCGTTTCAGACTTTCAGTTAGTACAGATTCCAAATTTCAGTAATCAGTTACAATATAAAAGCATATGGAGTAGTGCTTAATGGAAACTAAAAGTTAAACCAGTGAAAGGAACGGAAACTAAAAGTTAAACCAGTGAAAGGAACATACTGATATGTCATTTGCTAATTTTGCAGATAAAAAAACACTAGCACTTCAGCAATCACATGGCAAAAAGATCATATCAAAAAAAAAGGGAGGGACACACCACGGTAACAAGGTGAAAAGCACAATGCAAAACATTTTAGCTTGCATTCCATATCGCGAGGCAAGGTACCATACAGAGCATGCCATTCCTCCATAAACAAGGGAGGATATTCCATGAGCAAGCAAATGACCGCAAACTCCTAACACGTGTACTTCGCTAACAGTGGACCATGGAGATGCTTGTAGCAAGGAATGAACCTAAACAGCTACACCAAAACACAATTTATAGCTAACAATCAGTGACTTCTCGTCCGTTGATTATTTTCGAAATTTCCCATCTGATTCCTATCTCCAGTAGATTCAAAATCCCTTTATATTTCCCACCTTTTTCCAGCCAAGGGCACCGGCACACGGATCTGAGGGCGGTGAGGGTGGGATGGAGAGGTTCACCTTGATGGCGAGCATGAACTCGCGGCAGTGGGTGGCGACGGTGTCGGCGCGGGGGCCCTGAGAGTTGCCTAGCTCCTCCATCACCGCCCCCGCGAGCTCCACCACCCGCACTATCCGCTGCGCACACACAAACAAACACGTCGCCGCGCCAAGATTCAAGAACCGAGCCCAACAACCCAAAGGAGAGAGAGCCCGGGGGACCAAAGGGGAGAGGAGAGCGGGCTGGGAGGGTACCTTCTCGACCTGGTGGAGGCGCTGCAGGGAGCTGCTCTGGCTCTGCGGAACCATCGCCGGCGGCTAGGTGGAGGAGGATGCAAGGGCCAATGGGTCGTTCGGGTCCGGAGTCGGAGGGTCGGCGAGTTGGAGACTTGGCAGGAGCTCTGCTGCGGCCTTGGCATTGGTGGGGGCCTTGCTCGTTATGGGCTGGGCTTGTTCATCTAAGCCCATTTACGAAGCCCCTATCACTCTATCAGTACAAATGATGGTGGACTTGGATGGGCTTTTTTCAATACGGTTTTCGTAGTGCACGTGCAATTGAAAATCTCTTACTACCTCCGTTCTTCTTTTTAAGTGGAAATTATTCATCATATACCCTCCTCTTAGACTGAAATTCAGGATTTACCCTCCGGCCCACATGTCAGTGACTCATCCTGACCCCACATGTCAGTGACTCGGGAGGGTAGATCCTGAAACTCTCAAATGTGAGGAGGGTATATGTGTGGATTAACTTTTCTAAATTTTAATTACTAATATATTTAAAACTATTTAGATTATCTACATGAAAATTATATTATTATAATTATCATAAAAAACAATTTTTTAATATTATAATTTTATTAGTATATAATAAGATAAAGTTACAAAAAGCAATCTTTAAATCACATTTCGAAGATCATAAAAAAAACAAAAAATATCACTTAAAAGAGAGCAAGTAACTTTCAATCAATTTTCTAAATTTTGATGTTGCGTCGCGGTTCGTGCAGCTACCAGGGTGGTGGTCTTCTCCAGCGAGCGGCGTCCTCTTCACTTGCCAGGGTTAGGCCGTTAGGTTATGGGTGGGCTTACATATGAAGTGAATGAGTGATCTTAGTCATTGAATTCAGATCCAATGGCTAGAAAAAAATGAGCGAAACTTTTTCTTTTGTGAGGAGCGAAACTTAACAAATTTTGTAGGTAACTGTGCAATATAAACAAGCCATTTTTATATTCAGGCCCATACCTGAAGCCTCTCAAAACACAGGCATTCCACGGAAATCCTTTAGGAATCATACTGTGCCTTAAAAAGAGCTATAAAATTCACATGAAACTCCTACGTTTTAAACGTTCCCTTAAAGCGGTGGGTTGGAACACTTGTTAACACTCCTATTTATGGCAAATAATGATCTCACGCAATCGGTCCTGTGACAAAAATTTCAACTTTTCAACCCAGTAATCCTAGAAAAGGAAATTGTTCACGTAACAAAATAAGAAATAAGAAGACAAAAACACAGCAGCAAATAGAAGCTTCCATGCACTAGCTAGCCCAGCCTTGTCTGATTGTCTTCATCAGTTGTTGGCCTGTGTTGAGCAACCGTCGCTGGCGACCAGTCCAATCGATTCCTCTGCTTAAAACAAGAACAAATCAATTACAGAAAGCGACAGAATAATAGATTGAACATAGAGAGGTAGAGAGAACTCCTGGTCTTTCTTTATTGCTTTCAATTGCATTTGGTACAAATTTAGCCATATGGCTCTCTATTTATAGGAGGTGGTGAGGTGCCCACTTTGGATAAGGACTTTTAAACCAAGAGTCCTGGTTTCCCAATACTCCCACTTGGTCACTCACCCGACATACTCATGCCTCATTAAACCTCCATAAAATCCAGTGGAAAAAATTCTGAGAAAGAGTACATGATGCATGTTATGTTGCGATACACGAATTGCCTTATTAAAAACCTTAGGCGAGAAACTTCAGGAAAACTCGTCAAGAAAAAAGAGTACAATTCACCTAACATCATTCAGTTTTCAGGACTTTTATTCTTTGGGTACTTAATCTTCAAGATCATGATTCACTAGTGGGCTTGAGAGAATTCTCCCTATGAATTCTGCACTTCTCTAAGTCTCATCATACTAATTTCTCGAACGTACCTTTCAAAGCTAGATACGGGGAGTGACTCTTGTGAATAAATCTGCTAGATTTTCACAAGACTTAGTATGCAGTACTTTAATCTCATCCATCTTTTGCAATTCATGAGCATAGAAGAACTTAGGGTTGATATGCTTTGTGAGATGACTCTTCACATAGCCCGTTTGTACTTGTGCAACGCAAGCGGCATTATTTTCATAAATAATTCTGGGAGTTTGCACAATGTTCATCCCACATGACTGCTGGATGTGGTGAACCATTCGGTGTAACCAAGCGCATTCACGTGCAGCTTCAAACAACGCTATTATTTCTGAGTGGTTCGTCGAGGTAGCTACAAGGCTTTGCTTAGACGACTTTCAGGAAATTGCAGTTCCACCACACAGGAATACATGGTCTGTTTGTGACTTTGCGGCATGCAGGTCAGACAGATACCCAGCATTTGCATAGCCAATTAAGTTCAGATCTTGATTCTTTCTATAGAACAATCCAAGGTCCTTGATCCATTGGAGGTATCGGAAGATGTCCTTCATGTCCTGCCAATGCCTTTTGGTGGGCTCTGCACTGTACCTTGCCAATAGGTTCATGAGTACAGTGTCAATAGGATTGGAAGATGTCCTTCATGCCCTGCCAATGTCCGGTCTAGTACAGTTAGCTAAATACATGAGTGCTCCAACTGCACTCAAGTATGGGAATTCTGGTCCTAAGACTTCCTCCCCCTCTTCCCTAGGTCGGAAAGGATATTTTTTTTACTTAAAGATTTTTCGATCATCGGTACTTTTGATGGGAATACTTTCTCAAAGTCAAACATTTCTGGCACCTTCTGGGTGTAGGTCAACTGGTGTAACAAAAATCCTTCAGGGACGTGCTCAAGCTGTAGGCCTAGGCAAAACTTGGTCTTGTCTAAATCTTTCATTTCAAATTCTGACTCCAAGTGGGAGGTTGATTCTTTTATATCTTTCACTGTCCTGATGATATTCAGATCATCTACGTACACTGAGATTATACAGAATCCATCCTAGATTGACGTATAAACACACAAGGACAGTCTTCAGTGTTCGTGTAGCCTTTCTTGTAGAGAAAGTCACTTAAGCGATTATACCACATTCTGCCAGATTGCTTCAGTCCATACAGGGACTTTCTAAGCTTCACACTGTACAGATTTTTATTTGTTTTGTCTTGGTTCGGGAGAGAAATTCCTTCAGGGACTTTCATATAAATCTTTGAATCCAAGTTACCACAAAGGTATGCAGTCACAACATCCATCAATTTCATTTCTAAATTCATGTTCACTGCCATTGAGATCAAATGTCTAAAGGTAATTCCACTCATGACTGGGAAGTAGGTTTCTTCATAATCAACTCTAAGATGTTAAGTGAAACCTTGTGCTACCAGCCTTACTTTGTATCTCACTACTTCGTTTCTTTCATTCCTCTTTCGAACAAATACCCACTTCTGCCCTACAGGGTGCACATGGGGAGGTGTGCGGCATACGGGCCCAAACACCTCTCTTTTGTTCAGAGATAGTAATTCAGTTGCTATTGCCTTCTTTCAATCTGATCTTTTCTTACATTCAGCGAGCGATGCGGGCTCGGGATCAGGATTAATGATTGTGACAATTTTCTTTGCGAAGTAGATATCGACATTGGCTGTTGTCCTGTTCAGGGACTCTCCCATGTGCATATAATTTATAACTATTTCTTCATGAGTTGCTTCTTCTTGAGCCTCACCTTGCGCATCGCTTCTTTCAATTGCGGTAGCAAGTCCCTTTAGTTTTTCGGCTCCGATTTGTTCGCACACATCCATGTCGGTTTCTTCTTCTATTGAGATTTTCGGATCTGGTATGCCCTTTTCTGAAGGTGTCATACTTGTGCCAGGTCTTAACTGGCTTCCCTTCTTATCCTGGGGGACTTCGGTGATCGGCTGTATAAGTCATTCTTATCCTTTTTCGCAAGGTGTCCCTTGTTACTTTGGATTCAAGGAGCCAGAGTTCTCATCCTTTTATTATGAAGCCTCTGGACGGGATTAGGGATACATTCAACTCTCTTTGGTATTTCAACCCTCTCCGGTGCATTGCGTACAGGCACATGCGACTTAGTCATGCTCTTCAAATCACAAAAGTAATCAGGCAGTTGATTTGCCAATGCTTGCAAGTCAATGATCTTCTGGACCTCTTTTTCAATTTCACTAGTGCGCGGGTTATGTGCAGGAATTACCGTGACTTTTCACGTAATTTTTTGATATTTTTCATCAAGGGGTTGATTTCCTCCCCCTAATGTCGGAAAATTATTCTCATCAAAAATACAGTTAGCAAAGCGGGCGGTATGCAAATCTCCTGACATAGGTTCCAAATACCTGATTATGGATGCAGTCTCATAACCAACGATATCACGGAGAGGGCCTTACGGAGAGGGCATCCATTGATGAGAAATTTTCGTTAGCATTGTCCATTCGATGGACTTGATGAGCGATGATCGGGAACACATTATTTCTACGATGCGAATGATCTGCGATGATCAGACCATTCTAGGTATGCACAAGCATGGTTTCTTGTGGATAATAAGCCCACATATGACCATTTCGAGGAAGCATCAATGAGCACGATGAAATACCTAAATAGCCCTGAGATGGATTGAATGGGACCGCAAATGTCTCCCAGGATGCGTTCCAGGAATGCAGGGATTTCATTCTTCACTTTCAGAGTAGAGGGTCTAATAATTAATTTCTCGGTGGCACATGCAGGGCACACAAAATCTTCGTGATTCGGAAAATTCTTCACATTAATATTATACCCATGAGAATTGTTAATTATATTTCTCATCATCCTAAAACTTGGGTGGCCTAATCTGTCATGCCAGAGACAGAATAGTTCATAGCTTCTAAATACTTTCTTCAGGACAGTGTAGGCTGCAGATGCCTTAATGTTGGTATAATATAGCCTAGTTTCTAGTGAAGGAAGTTTTTCTAATACCATTTTGCTATTTCTTCGCGCTTTGTGATGAGCAGATATTTTTACCGTACTCTTCTTCAGTCTCAACGTGGAAACCATTGGCGCGAATATCCTTAAAACTTAATAGAGTTCTAGTCGATTCTGAGTGCAATAAGGTTTCTTTAATGACCAAAATTGTGCCCATTGCTAGTATAATTGTGGCTCTTCCGAAACCAATTATACATGCATCGCTTCCGACAATTGTCGTAAGGCTGCCATTGCTCTTACAAATCGACTGAAAATACTTAGTCTCTCTTACGATGGTATTTGTCATGTCACTGTCGGTAAGACATACTTCCTCCATAGGACGCCACACGTGTTCGAATATAAGATATTTTATTAATATGTATTAGAATACATACAGCACATAAATAAAATACATAAATATCAAAACATATCATGCCATTATAAACTGAATAAATGAATGAAAACAATTAAGATACCATTACGAAAAAAAACTAAAGTATCATCCATGCAAGTTCTAACTCGTCCATAAAATAAATGACAATTAAAGTCTAATACATTCTGTGCATCAGACTGAATCAACTAGAAAAGTATAGACTTCTTCGGCTATCTTCTCAGGAGTGATGTTCTCTTCGAGAGAAATCATGGAGGTGGCTTCTTCTAGGTCGTAAGAGGGTGCTGCTGCCGGGATGGGCTCAACCTCCATCAAATCAGGCAACTGCTCAAGATGCTCCCCTCAACCACTGCAAAGTGAGCTTCAGCCTGCCCTTTGCCATCATTCTTCTTTTGGGCTTGGTGGGCATCAATGACATGCTGCGGTGCTTTACAGTTCCGCGACCAATGCCCCCACTTGCCACACTTGTAGCAACCTTGATTTTGTTGGCCATAGGGTTTGCCACTCTTCTTAGCCTTTTTATCATTTGCAGTATCTGACTTGCCTTTCTGGGCAACGGCCTTACCCTTCTTCCCCCTACTCTTCATCAAGGACTTTCGCACCTTGTAGCTCCCAGCGTTGACTTCACGACCAGCGGAGCTGCCTGGTGGCTGAGTGACGTAATTCTTGCGGAGAAGTTTGTCCTGAGCTCCGCAACCTGCATCATATTAATCAATTCGGCGTACTCCTTGTAGCCGTCTTGACGATAATTACGGGCGGATTGTACAGCATTGGGGTGGAAGGTGGACAGGGTGTTCTCGATCTTCTGCACATCTATGCTCTGCTTGCCACAGAGTTGAAGATTGGTAAAAATCTTGTGCAAGACAGAATTGTACTATCCGACCGTCTTAAAGTCGGCGAACCTCAGTCTGATCCACTCCTGTTCTGCTTGAGAAAGAATGGTGTACTTTAGCCTCTCAAACCGCTTCTTGAGTGCGGTCCAGAGTGCTAACGCGCTTTTCTCCGCCATATATTCATTCTTAAGAGTAATACAGAGATGGTGCCAGAGAAAATGAAGTACCTGATCATTTTCCTCAGGTGTGGGTGTGGCGTCATTCGGTCCGCCAAGTCCAATAGCCGCGCGGAGCTTCTTGGTCTCAAGTACTATCTCGACATCGGATGTCCACGTTAAATAGTTCTTGCCATGCTGGTCAAGCTCCTCGAACTCTCGGTTTGTGATGCCAGTCATCTACATGTGTAGGAACAGAATAAAATAGGTTTACTTCAGGTAAACATGCATGAAAATTATTTATTGCAGGTAAATAAATGGTACAGAGGGTTCTCGTAATATTTTCATAATTTTCTATGTATTTTCTATAATTTTACTGCTAATTTCAGTGATTAAAAGCAATTTAAAAATTATAATTAACCAAAACAGTAAATAAATACAAAAAATAATAATTGCAGAAATAAATAAGCTTCAAATGCTAAAAATAATTGAAAATTCGGATCCCCGAGGCCTTTTATGCTAAAATATATATTTTCTGCAAATTCTGTAATTTTGAGGGTCTAAACGCAAATATTCAGTTTAAGGAAAAATTTGCAAAATTTTCAGATTTTCTTAGGGTTTTTCTACAATTTACTGCCCCCTCCGCATTTTTTTCTTTTTTCGACCGACCGGGCCTCCTTTCCCCCCTTGCGGCCCACCGCCATTCAGCCCAATCGGGCAACACAAGAGATGGGGTAGGGTTTCCCCTACCCCATGCCTTATGGCGGCGGCGGCGGCGGCTTAAAAGGCGGGTGGAGAGGCGAAGGGAGGTGGCAGCGGCGGCGCGGCGGCGAGCGGCGCGGCGTGTCTGGCGGAGGTCGATGCGTGGTCGCGCGGGCGGCGCGCGTTTCGGTCTGTGGCGGCGAGTGCGATTCGGTGCGGCGGCGGCTGCGGCAGGCAGTGCGGCGTGGGCGGCTGCGAGCGGCGCAAGTAGGTGCGGGGTCGGCCTCAAAGAAGGAGGCGCTCGCCATTGGTGCTTCCGTTGGCGAGCACTGGTGCCAGGCGTCGATGGTGGCGGCCGGCCGGCGGTGCAACGCGCGACACGGTCGCGAGGAATGGGCTGCGGTAGCGCCGCCGGCGGTGGCACGGATCGACAGCAAGCGTCGGTGGCATCCATGGCGCAGTGGCGGCCAATGGTGCCTCATGAGGGAGGCGGCGCGCATGCAGGCGCGGTGGTCGGCCGTGCCTCATGCGGGAGGCGACGCGCATGCAGGCGTGGTGGTGGTCGGCCGTGCGACGGTGATATGCCCGTGCAGCACCCGGGTGCCTCCCCCCTGTTTGTTTTCAATCTGCAATGCAATTTTGATGTATGTGATCTACCGATCGACGAATTTCATCGGCGACTTCAAGTCTGCTTGCGGTAGATCAGTCTGCAGTGCAATCGACATCCACCCTTGGATGTAATTTACCGATCGATATTGTGCCGGCGACTTCAGGTCTACTCGCGATAAATTAGGGCGAATTTGCACCGTAGACAATCAATCTAGAACGGGAAAGAAAATGCAAATCCAAAGCGGTCTAGAGAATCAATCTATTAAGTGCTTCGATGATTATCTTCGTTCACCGGAGCGGAGTCGTGCTGATAACATGTTGAGGAACCGTCGCTGGCAACCAGTCCGATCGATTCCTCTGCTTAGAACAAGAACGAATCAATCACAGAAAGCGACAGAATAATAGATTGAACACAGAGAGGTAGAGAGAACTCCTGGTCTTTCTTTATTGCTTTCAATTGCATTGGGTATAAATTTAGCCATATAGTTTTCTATTTATAGGAGGTGGTGAGGTGCCCACTTCGGATAAGGACTTTTAAACCAAGAGTCCTGGTTTCCTAATAGCCTGAACTTGATCAGCGACTGAAGAGGCACAAATGACGAACGATGAAAACGGCACACGACGCAGCAACCGCTCGGCCAAGAGCTGAATTCGTGCGATCTACAAAGAATATATACCTCAGGAAGATCGAAAGGAAGAAATATCGATTGATTTTACACAAACATGTCTTCACGGCATCTTGTACTGATCGTCCTCGTGCAGCTGTCAGTGGTCCTCTCTGGCTAGCCGACGGCGGCGAGCAAGGTCCCGGCGCTCATCGTGTTCGGCGACTCCACGGTCGACACGGGCAACAACAACTACATCTCCACGATCGTCAAGAGCGACTTCGAGCCCTATGGCCGGACTGCACCTGGGCACTGGCAGAGGCGGCGACCACCCCACGGGCCGGTTCTCCAACGGCCGCCTCGCTGTGGACTTCATCTCCGAGGCGTTCGGGCTGCCGCCGCTCGTCCTGCCGTACCTCGACCCGACCGCCAACATGAACAGCCTTGCTGTCGGCGCCTACTTCGCATCCACGGGTGCAGGTTACGACAATGCCACGTCCGATCTTTTCGTAAGCCACACACGAACCCTACATGTAAATTTTGCTCACGTTCACTACGAATTTATAATTTTAGGAAAAGGAATTTTGGAGTATATGTACTACCTCATACGAAGTCACGTGAATTTCCTATGTTCCAAACACACACTAAGAAAATATGGCTTGTAAAGTAAACGAATAGTTAGTAACAGAGATTGGGGAAGAGTGGCCTCAATTGAGACGCAATTTTTTTCGATTTCTATATGAATTGAACTATTTTCAGTTTAATTTCTACATTCCATTGGAACCTAAGGTTGCTTATACCACATAATATGCACCATTGTAGTAGTGAATCAAATCAAGAGCAAATCAATAACAACAAGATGGGTTCATGAAAGATAAACAAAATTGATATATTGCTGCTTAAGAAAAAGTTTTTATAACTACTCCAGCTAGAGAATAAGAGAACACACCATAATACTCAACTTCTCAAAATCTAACCCTAGAACATCTGACTTCCATGAGCAAATGATGGATAGTTAACTTATAAGTGTTCATCCCAACCTGTTAAATAGACATAGCAACTAGCTACATCTAATCTCTAATGGATACTATCCATTTAGTATAAATAGAAAAAAACCCGTTAACCCCATACAATACGTGTTTTACTCATATACTACACTTTTACATGCTTTTTAAAACATATAAGCCCGAATATGCTAAGTCATTTGCCTTTGATCCACTTGATTATCTCAGCTCCTCCTTGACCTAAACTGTTTTCTCAAGCATCGTAGTTTTGATCTAAACTAGTTCCTGTTATTTTGCTCAACTTACCACAATACTCTTTCTTGACTTGATCTTCATTTTCTTGCAAGTAATCGCCATACTTGCCATTTGTAGATGCACTCTGGTTTATCACACGTCAGTAAGCTTTTCCCGTTTCGGTTCTACCGGACTACACCTTACTTGGACCGATCAAGGCACATTGTGCAACCCGTTGCTCGAACTTCCTTTCAATATTTTTTATCTTCCTTGTACCATGCTTGAGCTCAACCATCTTATTTGGCATCCATAATTGTTTTGGGCCTTGGCTCATCCATGAACGTAGCCCCGATCCTCACCGTTGACCGTGACTGATACTAAGCATCTATGCACACCTAAAGATAAATAAATCATTTTCGAACACAAATTCTTCATAATTTAACCTATGTTAGATAAAATATGAATCATGTAACATTATGCACTGACCTAAACTAAATGAAATTATTTTATGACTCAAATCCTCGAAACTCCAAAATCCAAGCAAGATGAAAATCTCTGCCGGTCTGACGGTATGCCTAGGTCGATCCGATGGGTACTGCCCAACACTTTGACTGGCCAAGCCAAGCGATCGGTTTTGCTGACCGAAGGCTTTAAAAAATTTTGAACTTTACAAAATCTAAATTTTCGTTTTTATAAAATAATAATGGTTCACCTTAGCAAAAACATGGACCCCTCACATTGTCCTTCACTGGCAGAACGCAGGAATTAAGCAGCGAATTTACTCATCGATCAATCTGCAAGCTCAGCAATCAACGATCATTAAAGGCGGCTGCTGACCATGCAGTACATGCACGCCATGCCATGCTGTTGCTACTGTTGCCCTCGTCTTTTCGTTAAGTACATGCGCAGCAATCAAACGATCACCTCTATTCGTTAAGTACTACCCCGTTTTTTCTTACTCTTCTTTTTATGTTGACACGGTGTCTAGTACATATATTTAATTATATATTAGTAAAAATTATTAAAAATATAATGATACGTAAGTATTTTTTATGATAATAAAATTATTAAAAATATAATGATACATTTTTATAATAAATTTAGTAAAGTCATTTCCATTATAAATATTTTGTGTATATTAACGGTTAATATGTGAAAATATTGATCGCATGCTTTCTAAAATATCTTTTAAAAATGTAAGAGGCATAGCATCAATAACAAGGTAAGAAGCTAGCAATTAATGGCTTCCGTTCTTTTTAACTTTTAATTTTTTTCAAAAGTAGAAAAGTTAAATGTCAAAACAGAATGATTTCTCAAAACGAATTCTAATTTTATGAGTATAAAACTGTGTGCACCATTCATGTCAACGTTCTTATCATCTATAGCTATATCAAAAAAATATAGATAAAAATTATCAATTACAGCTAAATGCTATCAGTTGTAACAAAAAACACCCCAAATACCACTCGCTGACGCCCATCACTTGCTTACACCACACACCCACAAGCACACGGCCACACCACCAACTGCTACTCCAGCGCTTGTCGTCGACCTCCTCTCCAATGGCGTCCGGCCATTCGCAGGTCGAAGTGGTGGTGGTGGTGGTGTTCATGTGCAGCGGCAGCACTGCCGCGTGGGCGGCGGCAGCGGCCCAGGTGCCGGCGGTGATCGTGTTCGGGGACTCGACGGTGGACACAGGCAACAACAACCAGATCGGGACGACGTTGCGGAGCGACTTCCCGCCCTACGGCCGCGACATGCCGGGCGGGGCGCACGCCACGGGGAGGTTCGGCAACGGGCGCCTGCCGCCGGACTTCATCTCCGAGGCGCTCGGCCTGCCGCCGCTCGTGCCCGCCTACCTGGACCCCGCCTACGGCATCGAGGACTTCGCGCGCGGCGTCTGCTTCGCCTCCGCCGGCACTGGGATCGACAACGCCACCGCCGGCGTCCTGGTAAGCACCCGATCGATTGCGCTGTTGTCTGTTGATCCGTGTAAAACTTTTCAAAACGCATGCGACCTTGATCTAGTGACACACGTACGTACACTCGGACATCGAGATTTTCTTTTTTTTTTTTTTGCTCGTGTGCATAGTGTAGTAGTATTATTTTGTACTGGATCAAATACCATAGTGCTTTATCAGAGTGAGTATTCCCATACGTACCATCAGTCTTTGAATCTTGGGTCATTCATGGTGCTTGGTATAATTTCCCTTCATGGGCATACTGATCCTACCAATCCAATACAGGAAGACTGTTAGTGATGCCGTCTTCCTCAAAGTGCTTCAATGTTTTTCTCTAAGAAAAGAATAACACCAATCTAAAAACATATAAAGAGATAAATAACATTTATTCATTATTCATCATCAATAATAACAAAATCTTTTATCCCAAATAAATTAAGATAGACTAGAAATGAAACCTTCTCAAGATAAAAGAAACGGGTCTTACATCCTATTATGTAAACCGAGATCCTAAAACACCATCCCTAAATATTCTTCTTATATCATGGTTTTAATACGTAGATCGCTAACTTTTATACGCTCCTATCTAAAGATAATTTTTTAGAAACATTACAATCCCTTAGTTGCTTTTAACTCTTCATCCTGCGTCAATCTTGGTTGATCTCTGTCTCTTATGTTTTTGTTATGCCTTAAAATTTCAGTATATACCGGTGTCTTAGAATACCTCCGTTGAAGAAATCCAAATCATCTTAAGAGATGTTAGATAAACTTCTCTTCAATTAGTGCTACCTTCACCTTATCACATATATCATCATCGTAGATTCGATATCTATCGTTTACCGTGCTTTAAAATTATATAAACCACTATTGAAAAAACATAAAAACACCTCCCAAGGTTTTTAATTTTACCGGCTTTAGGCAGTAGCCGAGAATAGCCGGTACTAAAAATACAAAAGTCAGTATCGTATCCTCTCTCTATCTCTCTCTAAAAACCAGAGTCTACGAGGATCTGACATGCCAAAACGGAGACCTTTTCTCACGGGACGGTCCCCGCTTTGGAGCCGTCCGATCGGGCATTGTAGCACGAACGGACGGTATCGGGGAAAAGTTCCGTCCGGCAAAAAAAAACACATCCATGAAAGCGCCGCAATTCTGGAGTTAAGGCGGCTCGCGATGTTAGGTGATTTACGTCTACGTTTTCAAAGCCTTGGGCCCCTTCCTCCATGTGCACTTGCAGCTAGTACTACAACATCGTCATTTCTCAGCAGTTCGAGGACGAAGAAAAAAAAAATGGCTCTCGTTCTGAGCGGTGTCGCCAACGTTTCTGAACGGTGGAGACGTGTTCTCGTTCCTCTCTGCAACCGCCTGTGCCGGCATTAAGTGGGCTGAATTTAATCAGCATGATAGCTCTATAGACGTACTGTTGAATCAGATGTACTTCATGGAGCTGTTGAATTGATCTAACAAGCAGTAGCCAGTACGTGGAATATTTCTCCGAGCTGGTCATCGTGGAGCCGCGTGTTGGTGCTACCAGCAGTGGTCCAAATCTGATCAAATTTAGTGCAATCGGATCACACCTCGAGAATTACAGTGGGCGGCAAGCGGCGGCCGTCGGACCTGTGGGCTGTGGCTAGCGATGGCTGTGTCAGCAAGGGTTAAAGGACGGTGGCCTGCAACGGGAGATCGAGGCCGGACCGCCGGCGGTGACGAATGGGTGGGCATGAAGGGTTGAAGGGGGAGGGGAGGCATTGGCACCGGCCGGCTGGGGTGGTGCTTAATTAGAAGCATCGCTGCGCGTACACGAAGAGGCAGTAGCCATGCATGGTGGAGGCACGGCGGCGGCGGTTTAGCCGCGCTGGCGACCGACGAGGGAGGAAAACTTGGCCAGATTCTTCCTTCTTTTCTGGGAGCATGCACGGAAACACGGAACCGTCTATTCATCAGCGAAAGATCTACCACCCGGTTCGTAACGTTTTGACCGGAGAATCCAGGAGCACTGCCCCTTTATTATCTTTAAATCACCGTACGTGGTGTCCAGCGATCTCGAGTTCTTGATCCCCAAAACCAAAATGCCGATATGCCATCGATCGAACATTTGAATTCACGGAGTAAGATTCGCTGTAAAGTGCAGTAAAATTCTCTCGATTCCACTTGAAGCTAAGCCCGAACATGCGCTGACAAACGCGCCCCATTAGTCAGTGATCCCGCTGTGGAAGGAGGTGGAGTACTACAAGGAGTACCAGCGGCGGCTGCGCGCCCACGCCGGCCGCGCGCGCGCCGGGGCCATCGTCCGCGACGCTCTCCACGTCGTCAGCATCGGCACCAACGATTTCCTCGAGAACTACTACATGCTCGTCACCGGCCGGTTCGCGCAGTTCACGGTGGCCGAGTTCCAGGACTTCCTGGTCGCCGGCGCGCGGAGCTTCCTCGCGCAGATCCACCTCCTCGGCGCGCGCCGGGTCACCTTCGCGGGCCTCTCCGCCATCGGCTGCCTCCCGCTCGAGCGCACCACCAACGCGCTCAACGGCGGCGCCTGCATCGAGGAGTACAACCAGGTCGCCAGGGACTACAACGTCAAGGTGGAGGCCATGGTGCGCGGCCTCCGCGCCGAGCTCCCGAGCCTCAAGCTCGCCTACATCCCCGTCTACGACAACATGGTCAGCCTCATCACCAACCCGTCCAACTACGGTGAGTCGTCCAACTTACTACTCCACATATGGTGTTCGGACTTCTTGAGTTTGCAGGATTTGCAGTGATTCATTCATGCAAAACTGCTGTGAAGTTGCCGCCGTTCCAAATTAATAGGCTTGATTATGTACAGTATTATTTGCTTACGTGTTGGTGCATGCATGGTTAATCGGGTGGCAGGGCTGGAGAACGTGGAGGAGGGGTGCTGCGCGACGGGCAAGTTCGAGATGGGGTTCCTGTGCAACGACGAGGCGCCGCTGACGTGCGCCGACGCCGACAAGTACCTCTTCTGGGACGCCTTCCATCCGACCCAGAAGGTGAACCGGATAATGGCGAAGCACACGCTCGACATGTGCTACCAACAAGGCGTCCTGTGATATGTACACTAGTATATAGTTTAGTCCATTGATCCATAGATTTGTGGACTAGTTAAAGTTTTGCGTCGTCAGAAAAAGATTCAATACGTTACGTGCACGGTCAGAAACTCAGAATTGTTGGAGTTAATTTATTTTCTTGATCAAAGAAGGTGTAATATTTAATTTGAATTATTACCAAACCAGTCTGCAGATAGCACTTTTGAGACACCACTACTACAGAAAGCTTAATACTAGACGTCAAATCGCAGACGGTTTGACAAAACCGTCTGTGAACGACATTAACACAAACGGTTTTAATTTGAACACCGTCTGTGTTGATGGCGTCGGAGAAAACGAGTATCACAGATCGTTCTTACCAATAAACCGTCTATGATATTTCCGTATCACAGACGGTTTCTATTACAAACCGTCTGTGATAATCTGTCATTATCACATACGGTTTTTTATTTAAAACCATCTGTGATAAGCTACTTATCACAGACGATTTGTATTACAAACCGTCTGTGATAATCTTAGAATTATCACAGACGGTTTGTAATATAAATCTGTCTGTGATGTTGTCTGTCCGATGTTAATATATAACTACAGATCGAACAGTTTGTATTACAGGTTGCTTCTAATAACTTATAACCTACAGAACTGCGTACTGAGACAAGAGATCATAAATTAAACGAAAATTTATTACAAAAGTCGCACATAAAGAGCCAGATTCTAATCTTCACTCCGATGTTAATATATAACTACGTACAGAACGGTTTGTTTTACAGGCTGCTTCTAATAACTTATAATATACGTACAGAACTACTGAGACAAGAGATCATAAATTAAAGGAAAATTTATTACAAAAGTCGCACATAAAGAGATTCTCAGATTCTAATCTTCAGGGCTTCGTATGCTTCTTCTTCGACTTTGTCATCCGTTGGATCAGCTGCTGAGTTCTCGAACGACGTTAAGATTGTCCTTGCCCTCAGCACTTCCTCCTCCAGCTTGGGCAAATGATCAGTAGCATAGTCCATAATCTCGAAGAGAATTGCATTGTAAGCTTCCTCAGACTCTGCCGTTTCTGCTTTATCGGCAATGCTATCCATTAGTCTGTGCAATGCCACAAGAGTTTCTTCCGCTCTGTGCACATTGTTGAGAAGAACTAGGGTGAGGGCGAATTCCCTTTCTTGAGCGGCAGCGAGACGGCTCCGTCGACGGCGGATGATCAGGTCCAGCTGACGGATGCAAGAAAGTTGGGGAAGGAGAGTAGGGCGTGTGCGGAGAAGCTGCTCTAGACGTAAATTGCTGACCGCCTGTGTAAGGTTCCGGCCGAACAACTCTTGATCAACAAATGAGAGGAAGGAGATGATCACTGAAGCCATATTGCATGTACTGCGTTGAGAATTAGGCCGGCGCGCATATTTAACATTTAGCAGAGACGGTTCATATACCAAATTAATGATCGAGACAGTTCGTATGCCGAGACGCTTCGTATAACGATAGTATTACCGAGTCCCGATGGAGCTATCACTGACGGTTTTATTTTAAAAACCGTCTGTGATGAGTATCACAGACGGTTTTATTTTGGAGACCGTCTGTGATGAGTATCACAGATGGTTCTTACTAACGAACCGTTTGTGATAGTCAAACATCACGACGGTTCTTACCAATGAACCGCAGGATATCGAAATATCGCTGACGGTTTTTAATCAAAACCGTATGTGATAGTAAATATCCTGACGGGTTTTTTAAAAACGATGCGTGATAATGTCGCTATGTATTTATTGCGCCGCTCAGACCGCATCTGTCTTTATTTCGATCCAGATCTTAGCCCGGTGCTGCAGCTGGAGGCGGCAAGGCTTTCAGGCCAATTTTTTTGTGGAAGGAGGCTTATTTGGCAGGAGAGCTTTGAAGACTCATTGAGATCTTGGTTGCCCTAGATATGGTTAGTAATGAAATTTGTTTGATTTAGCTAATTAGTTTTCGATGAACTGTTATATATATATACTTTGAATATCTAGCTAATTTAGATTTAGCTAGTCTCAATGCATGTGGTATATATATATATGTAGTAATAATTAATTAAATTAATTTTAATACTAAGTTGTTATATATGTACATTATATAGGACCGAAGTTGGATGTATACCGCAAACCGTGTGAGTGAAGAGTACATTAATGACGTGTCTGCTTTTACAAGAGCTGCCGAGGAGTATATGTTGAATAAGGTGGTGGAATATATGTATTGTCCATGTACTGACTGTGAAAATTTGAAGATGTTTAAGAATCGAGAGCAGATTGAAGCGCGCTTGATTCGGAGGGATTTCAAAAAGGGGTATACGTGTTGGACCAGTCATGGCGAAGTCAATGATATGCCGCCGGATGAAATCGCCGGCGAAGTCAATGATATGCCGCCGGATGACATCGTCGGTGAAGTCAATGATATGTTACCGGATGATGATTGTGGTTCGGATTCCGATAGGCTGCACGATGACAATCTGGATCAGATGCTTCGTGATGTAGAAGAGAACTATGATGAGAGAGAGTATATTAAATTCCGAGGCTTGATAGAAGACTCAGAGAAACCTTTGTTCACGTGTTGCAGGTCAAAGTACACGAAGTTGTCAGCTGTGCTTGAACTATTGAAATTGAAGGCAAGCAACGGTTGGTCCGACAAGAGTTTCACGGCGCTGCTATGTCTTTTAGCGGACATGCTTCCGAAGGGCAATGAGTTGCCTAAAACCACGTATAAAGTCAAGAAGGTTCTTTGTCCATTGGGAATAGAAGTAGAAAGAATACATGCATGTCCGAACGACTGTATCCTCTACCGTAAATAGTATACAAACATGCATGTCTGTTCGGTGTGCAACGCATCCTGATACAAACGTAACAATCAATCAGATGATGATGGCGAGGGAACAGAGGTGAAGAGAGAACCTCCTGCAAAGGTGGCAGGGTATCTTCCTATAATTTCCCGTTTGAAGCGGTTTTTTGCGAATCCAAAAGAGGCAAAACTGCTGCGATGGCACTCAGACGAGCGCAAGAAGGATGGAATGCTGAGACACCTTGCTGATTCCACCCAATGGAGAAACATCGATAGGTGCTTTGCAGATTTCGGTGCAGAACCGAGGAATATAAGATTTGTATTGAGTACAGATGGAATGAATCCTTTCGGTAGCATGAGCAGCCGACATAGCACTTGGCCTGTGACTCTTTGCATCTATAACCTTCCTCCTTGGTTGTGTATGAAGCGAAAGTATATTTTGCTGTCGATACTTATCCAATGGCCAAAACAACCTGGGAATGATATTGATGTGTACCTAGCGCCGTTGGTGGAAGATCTAAAAGTACTGTGGGACGAAGGGGTACAGGTATGGGATGCATACAAACGAGAGAACTTCACTTTGCGCTCCTCATTGTTCTGCACGATAAATGATTATCCTGCCCTTCCTAACTTGTCGGACCAGAGTACAAAAGGTGCCAAAGCTTGTACTCACTGCTTAGATGGTACCGAGAGTGTGTGGCTGAAACACTCACGCAAAACCGTGTACATACATCACCGCCGATTCCTTCAGAGGGCTCACCCATACCGCAAGATGAATAAACAATTTGACGGAGAGAAGGAGGACGGTTCAGCTCCAAGGCATTTAAGTGGAAAAGAGGATTATAATATTGTTAAGGATTTAGTTGTTGTCCTCGGATAGGGACGTAAATTGAGGGGTCGTGAGAAGAACATCTGGAAGAAGAGATCAATATTTTGGGACTTACCTTATTGGGAGTACCTAGATGTTCGACACTGCATCGACGTCATGCACGTAGAAAAGAATGTGTGTGACAACTTGATTGGTCTCTTACTGAACATTCGTGATAAAACAAAGGACGGCGTCAACGCACAGCTTGACTTGGCTGATATGGACATCAGGCGTGAGTTAGCACTGAGAACAATAGATAATGGACGAACGTACCTTCCCCCTACGTGTTACACTCTGTCCAAGGCCGAGAAAACAGAACTATGTCTGTGCTTGCATGGTGTCAAAGTTCCGTCTGGTTACTCTGGTAATGTGAAGAAACTTGTTTCGATGCAAGATTTGAAGTTACATGGAATGAAATCTCGTGATTGTCATGTGCTGATGACACAGATGCTCCCTATTGTAATTCGGAATATTTTGCCGATCAAAGTCCGAGAGACAATCATGAGGCTATGTTATTTCTTTAACACAATTGCTCAGAAGGTCATCGATCCTGAAGGACTAGATGCTCTGCAGGACGAGGTGGCGATGACTCTATGTCATCATGAGATGTATTTTCCTCCTTCATTTTTTGATATCATGGTCCATCTCATTGTTCACGTTGTGTGGAAGATAAAAATATGTGGGCCCGTATTCCTACGTAGCATGTACCCGTTTGAGAGGTTCATTGGAATTCTCAAGTCGTATGTACGGAATCGATCTCGGCCGGAGGGCAGCATCGTCGAAGGTTATGCAAGCGAAGAGGTCATTGAGTTTTGTGTCGATTATATGGCTCAGATTCAATAGGTGTGCCGCAATTTCGTCATGAGAGGAGGCTCAAGGGTATCAGAACTATAGGAAAGAAAGCAATCACTCCAGATATGGACGCGTATGCGTAAGCCCATTTCACGGTCTTGCAACACATGACTGAAGTGATCCCTTATGTCGACCAGCACAAGGATATGCTTTGGCAACAGAATCCGGAGCGACCGGATGTTCGGATCATGAGACAACACAACAGTTGGTTCAACTAATAGTTGAAGGAGCAAATCGCTAGAAGCTCGTCAAGTGAGATGCTGACATGGTTGGCAAAAGGGCCAACATTTACAGTTATGACATGGCAAGGATATGACATAAATAGGTACACATTCTACACACGATCTCAGGATGTAAAGAACACTAACCAGAACAGCGGTGTCCGCATAGATGCGTTATGTACTGATGGGGTAAGAAACTCGTACTATAGGTTCATAAAAGAGATTTGAGAGCTCGACTACGTGGTTTTCAAGATCCCCTTATTTCGCTGTCGTTGGGTGCATCTCCCACAGGTGAAGGTTGACAAGTACGGTGTTACTATCGTGGACCTCCAACGTGTCGGGTACAAAGACGAACCATTCGTACTCGCCAACCAAGTTGTTCAAATTTTCTATGTAACCGACCCAGCAAATAAGAAGCGCCATGTAGTTCTTCATGGAAAAAGAAGAATTATTAGAGTAGAGAATGTAGTGGACGAGGAAGAATACAATCAATTTGACCCTCCTTTTGGAAATGGCAAAAGGGTCAACGACGAACAATGTGACGAAACTAGTTACGTACGCAGTTATCATCATGAAGGGTTAATTTTTAAAGGAAATAAGCAAGTGGAATGAGAATGACGACATATATGTATGTATGGGATGTATATGCATGTGAATTGGCATTTTATGTATATAACAATTAATGCATGCATGTGTGTGATATGTAGGTGAATTTTGAGAATGAGTCATACAAATGTATCTCTATGTTCATTGGGCTGTTGTAAAGAAATATACCGGGTTGTTGTAAAGAAATAACTACAGCTGGGCAAAGGCTTATTGAATCTTTGGTTAGTGCGATTATATTAACTACAGCCGGGCAAAGGCTTATTACAGACGGTTGTAAGTTTAAAACCGTCTGTGATTGTAGCTATCACAAACGGTTTGTAGTTACAAACCGTCTGTGATACATACTCCACAGACGGTTTGAAAATCGTCTGTGATAACTTTCGATTATCACTGACCCATAAAGTCAGACGGTTCAGAAAACCGTCTGTGATGATGTTTTTGAACCGTCTGTGATAATAGTTTCTATAGTAGTGCACTATATGGCAAAAAGTGCAAAACGTCTTTACTCTGAGAATAGCCTAAAGATTTTCAAGATGCTGGACTGAACTTATTTCAAGATGCTGAAATAAATAACAGATTGAAAGTAGCCTAATGTTAACAGAAAAGTTATACCGATAATCATCGTCGAGACTTGATCTTCAAGGTTGGAGACTATGTATATCTTAAGAGTATCTCCGCTCAGAGAAGTCAAATGGTTTTAAGCAAGAGGAAAGCTTGCACTGAGATTTATGGGACCATTCAAGATCTTAAGACGCCGAGGAGAAGTCACGTATTAGTTGGAGTCACCATCAACCATGTTAGGAGTACACAACGTCTTTTACGTCTCTTAGTAAAAGAAATGTATCCAACTACCCGCAAAGCAAGCAACACTTGAAACCCTAGATCTTCAGAAAGATCTCACCTACCAAAAGTAATCAATCAAGATTCTTGAGACAACAGAGTGTAAAATCACGAGAAAAACCATTAGATTATGTAGAGTCTAGTTGAGCAATAATACCGAAGACAAAGCAACTTGGGAGTAAGAAGAAGATATAAAAACCAATCATCCCTATTTTTTGCTAGCTAGTTCAAATCTCGAGGGCAAGATATCTCTTAAGGGGTAGATCTATAACATCCAAAATTTTGTTTGCATTTTATTAGATTTATTAGAATTTATTTACATTTTTCTCGATTTTATTTCAATCCTGGAGCAAGAAAACTTAACTTATATATTTTATAAAAGCCAAAAAAGGTTTATTTTATTTTTCCTGAGTTTTCCTAGATTTAAAGTATTTTTGTGAATTTTTCTGGAATTTTTTGGAGCTATTTGCTATTTTCTAAATATTTTTGAAGCTTCATAGTATTTCTAAAAAATAAAAATAAAATTTAAACTTGGATTCATCTCGAGTTGACATGTGTCAAGCCCAGATCAAATCCACCCTGCCCGATTTAATCTCTGGCTGTCCCTCTTTCACTTAACCCATCACTTCTCGCCCGACGGCCCTGATCTCCTCCTTGTGCCATGTGGCGATCATCTGGCCGGCCGCCTCCCTTCTTTCGCCGCTTGCTCTCGCTGACATGTGGGGCCTTCGGCCAGCTTCCTCCCTTCCCTTTCTTCTTCCCCCAGCTAACCGCCGTGGCCACTATTGCAAACCTATCTAAGCTCTTAAAAGCGGCGATTTTTCTTCATTTAAATCCCGGGCAAATGCGCCATCTGATGCCCCTTCACTCCTCACTCAGTCCGCCTGTTTCCCCCTCCATTAAACCCACAATTGCCGTTATGTGCTATTCATGGCCGTCTCTACTTCTTTGAGTAACCGCTAGCACTCCCCTTACCCTCGAGCTCCTATAAATCCCTCCCCTCCATCACCTCCTCACTCCGCACCGCCCACCTCTTTCAATCTCACTTCCCTAGTGTCCTAGGTGCATAGCACCACCGACCTCCCTCTTTGCTCATTGGCGGAGCACCGGCGAGAAATCGCCACCACCAAGGTCCTCCTTGCGCCACACCACCGTTGCCTTCACCTTCGTCGGGTCCGTGCGCACATCTTCCACCCCTCAGCCAAGCCCCCTCGTCGTTGAAGTGTCGCCTCCCCCAAGACCCGAGCCGCGCTGCTGCCATTGCTCGTAGCCGAACGCCTTCCACCCCTCCTCGGTAAAATCCCTCATCATCATTGCATTCACCGCCACCTCCTCTCTTCCGTGTGGGCCTCACCGCCACCGCCGAGTGCCAGAGCTGCGGCGACCCTCGTGCCGAGCACCGCCCCTGGACGGCCGACCATGTAAGTGGGTTGACACAACGTGGTGGCCATATGGTAGCCACATGGATAGCCACGTCGGCTCCGGCTCGCCCTGTTAGCTAAAACTTGCCACGTCAGCATTTTTTGTTGGGAAATAATTCGACCGAAAAATATTAAATCTAATGCTGACATCACAAATCGATTTCTCAGTACAAAAATATATCAGTAGTGTACATTCTCGGGTTCCTGTCCTGCAGCACCTGAAGCATACGAAGAAGGTTCTCACACGCCGCCTCGAAAGACCCAAACCGTTTTCCACAGCCTTCTGCTTCGCACGCCACGTTTTTACGTAGCTAACTTTGTACTTGAATTTTTTTCTCGATAGCCACCATGATGTGCGTAGTCTTGATGTTCTTCTTTGCCACTATCTCTTCATACATCAAATTAGCTATAAAGGCAAACATTAGGTTAGGATGTCTCGGTAAAACATTGTTGAGAATGTAGAAGTGTGGCTCCACCTTCTAGACAATCCAGGGAGTCTTATACTTCGATCGATGTGCACACACCTCTAAGGACAACGGCCTACTCACACTTTACGAGTGTACTACTCCTGTCTAGATTTCACGACTCAAAAAGTCCGTTGCATGGATAGGGCCCATAGCTTGATAGAATCCTGCAACGATGTCTTGTCAGCAAACATTGAGTGCAACTAAAACTCTATGCCATGATACTCCCACGGTGATTCATGCTTATCATGCGCAGGAACACCCTCAGCATCAAGCCCGTTCCATTCTTGCGGGATGGGAGCTTCGTTCTCATCGAAACTATCCTCATCGTCCTCCTTTACAGCTTCCTTTTCAGCTCAGGCCATCCGGTTATCGCTCTCTATTTGATGCACTATGTACTCCATATGCTCACCTTCATTAGCCTGTCCTGTAGACTCACCATGCTGTGACCCTTCTTCCTCTCCTTCATGTACCGCATCAACCTTGTTACGAGCAACTTCCTCCACAATCACTGTGACACTGGCCTCTGGGTTCTCGTCTTCACCAACATGCTGGTCGCCTGTGTTGCTCGTACTATTCGGATGATAGCCGTCGGCATGATCTTGTACAAATTCTATTCGGCATGGTTGCACAAACAGCACGTACTCAAATCCACGACACTGTAGGCTTGCACAAACCCCTTCCACGCAACAGTGTGCATTAATATTCTCAACTCCCATCTAATGTCCATGGGAGACCGGCTTCAAAAGCCCTTGAATGACGATCTGCAAACCTCATAGTCCAAGGAGAAGTTGCGGGTAAGCCAGTACATTACATCTGTGATTCGAGCATTCTCGTCGTCTAGGTGTACCATAGTGGCTTGCGCAAAACTGCTAAGTCAACACCGTTCAGACCTTCACGAATGGTGTCGACACCATAATGTACTTTCAATATAGTGGATATCGGTATTGCTGATGACTGCCTACAAATATTTTTAATGTAGCAACTAGTCAAATCGTATCGTACAGTATAGAACTACCGGTGTACTGTAATTTACATTTCTACGACCGTTCGCCTATCATAAACTACTACACTACCCTCATAACGTAACCCCTCCTCATTTGCACCGACGCCGCTCCCTTTCCTCCGCCCCAATACGCATCAACTTATTTACATCATTTATCCCATCTCTATTGCTATATTCTGTCTTTCATGTCCTGTGGTCTATTTCTCACAATAAAAAAAGGACTCGTGATCCTCTCGGAAAAAGTCTTGTAAGCGCTTGTTTCGAATGCTCACATAAATTTTAAAATAGGTCAGTTCTTATAGACATAGTAAAAAAATATTGTATTTCAAATGAGGCATAAACGGTAGCTCCCAAACCGGGCAAGCTCGCGAAGGAGAATGCACGCGACACCTCGTCCCAAATCAAGCTTATAAAGGCCCGTAAAATATGTGTACGCCTAATCTTGTCGTCATTGATTAATGAGTATATAATGGACAAAGAGCGAACGAATTAAATACAAATACAGTTCCTGTCGAAAAATACGTATACGATCAAGTAGTAGTAATTAAGGAAATATTATAATTCAGCTGCTGCATCACTCCCTGACCACTGGGAACAGGCACCTGTACATCTGCACAAGACAGGCATGCAGAAAAATTAACTCAAAGAAGCATCAAATACTTTTGCAGTAATTGGTGTAATTAGTAGTCGTAACTTAATTAAAGTAGTAATTGGTGTAATTAGTAGTCGTAACTTAATTAAATTATTAAGTATACCGTATACGTACCTTTGATAGGAAGGATTTCTTGGCCTTCCTCCGAGGGCGCCGCGCCGGCGCCACCCGCTCCGGCGGCACGTCCGGCACAGCGGCCCTGGCCACCTCCCGGTGCCGCTTCACCTTCTCGAACTGCACCGTGAAGCCCTGCGCCGCCGCCGCCGCGTTCTGCTCGTCCCACACGCCGAACTTGGGCACGGCCGACGCCTTGGTACGCGCCTGCATGCAAAGCGCAAACACGTCAGAGCTCACGCCGCGAAGGGTACGGTGGTCGGGCGCGTCGGCTCGGCTCGGTAGCTTACCGGCGGAGGCACGTGGCGCGGCGGCGAGGCGGCCACCCTCGGCGCGCCGTGATGGTGCCTCGGGCCCGGGGCGGCGTACGCGCCGGCGCCTTGTTGGGCCGGGTAGTTGTTGTTATTGCTGCCGTACCGCGGCTGGTACGGCTTGGGCGGCAAAAACTTGCTGCCGCGGCTGCTGGCCTCGGACGCCGCGCTGCTGCCGTCGCTCCCGTTCCTCCGGTGGTACCCGTTGCAGCGCTGCCCCGGCGCGGGGTGGTGCTGCGGCCGGTACGCGCGCCCGTCCCGGTGCCCGTGCGAGCTCGCCGGCCGCGAGGGCACGCTCCTGCTCAGGTTCTCGTAGTGCTCGTAGGGGTCGAAGTCGTATTCGTCGAACGCCTTGGGCGCCGGCGCCGCCTTGTTCTCGCGCACCTTCTCGAAGCAGACGGTGTACCCGATGTTCTCCGCGTCCCACGACCCGAACTTGGGAACCACGGCTTTCGATCCCTGCACGTACGTCCGTACACCAATCTTTAGTCTTACGCAGACCCGTCTGAAACGCAAGAATCTAACACGACGTTCCAAACAGGGCTTTAGTCTTGTGTCATTCCACCATGTAGTATTTACACGATGCAATTTAGTTTAGCAATCCTGTTTAGTTTAATCTTTGTTTACTTAGACATTCTTCAGTAGTTAGAAATTTACATCACGCGGAATTGTAACTAACAGTCCTTAAATACCAAAGAGAAAAGACATGGCAGCACAACACCTCCAAAACCAGGTCAAATGTAGTGAGCACCCAGCTAAGATCAGTCAATATACGCGCGTCATGCAACAGATATATCATCTCAACAAACAGCTACACATATACTCCATTCTCCTGGACTGAATGAAAACTTAATAGTGCGGCGTACGCATTACTCTTTCTGAAACTTGGTACGTATTACTTTTGCTGAAACTTGGTTAATTAATCAACCAAACCAATGCAAATCTTCACTTGCCAGATGCATTCCATCAACCAATCAACCGTGGCAAGTGCGCCGTTGCAAGTCGTTATCATCTGTAGTACGAGTCGCCTTGACGCCTAATAGTCGTCCATAGCAAGCAAAGCTCAGTGTTTTTTTTTCCCTTCTGAAGCAATCTTCTGCTGATGCCATGAGAGGAGATGATAAGGAAGAGCACAGCCTGGCTTTTCTACAATATCATTATCGTTTTAGGTGAGATGGAGTGAGACCGGTGAATCTGAGCACGGATCATGCCATGTGCCGCCGGCAACGCCTTTCGCCGTCACCTTCAGTTTCCGGGTCGGCGCGGCGCCTCAGACTTCACTCAGAGCGTCCCATGTTCAGACCCGTGAACCTAACTCCTGCCTAACCATCACCCAACGCACGCATGTTGCCAACTTGCTGCTTGCACATGGGGAGTGGTAGCAGTCATGATCGTAATGTGATCATGGACAATTGTATACCACAGAGTAATAAAAAAAGACAGGAAGATAGAGAGAGATCATGCAAATGCAGCAATCATGGGCACACATTGTAATGAACCAAACCAAAAAAAAAGGGATCACATGATCAGGCAGCAACACGCAGCGCTAGATAAACCACAAGCTAACCCCGAGGCATTGCGTCAGATTAGGCCACAAAAGAAAGAATTAGACGCAAATGTGAAGGTGTTACTCACAGCCATGTTACGGTGCCCGGTGAAGAATCAGTCAGGGGATGACGAGGGCCTGCTCCTCGATCGATTGCTCCTTCCTTGTCTCTCTCCTCCTCCTCCTCTCTCCCTTTCCTCCTGATTGATCTCAAAAGGAAAGGGGAGAGAGAGAGCAGCAGCAGCAGCAGGCAGGAATGACGGCTGGGCGAAGCAGGGCAGGACAGAGAAACCCCCAGGGGAACGGTTTTAAGATTGGAGATTCAGAAGCTTGGAGCTGACAACCTCCTAATTAAAGGGGAGCTCAGCGCACACAGCTGTGCAGAACAGAACAGAACAGAACGAAACCGAAACAAAGCGCGACAGGGTGGCAGCTGGAATGTGCGGTGCTTTCGCGTAGGTGTGCGTGTATGTACGCGGTAGGGAACAGGGATGCAGCGGAAGGAAGCCGGAAAGGAGAGGGCAGAGAAAAGGGAAGGAACGGCGCTAACCTAAAACCTCCCATGGTCCTGCCTGCCGTGGACAGGAGGGCACGGGTGGTTGCTCGCCTCGCCGTTTCTTAATTGTTCCTGCCATTGCCATTGCCACCCTTCGACGGTTTGACCTGATTCCTGGGGCATCAACGTACATAAACGTGCTGCTTTATGATGATTGATTTGATGCTCCGTTCAAACGAGCGTTGTATCTCTGTTAATTAGGTTGCTGATCAGAGGTTACAGTCTTAACAGGCTCGTGATCAACGTTGTATGATTAATAGCTTCTGCTTTCATCTGAAGCGTAGACAGATTTCCCCGTCTTTTGATCCCTACGGGTTACGTTGTAGATAGATAGCATCGAAGCCTTTCTGTTACTACTAGATTAGATGGAAGTGCTCATTTAAACTGAACAAACCTCAGCCACGGGAAGGTATCCTTCTTTTCTAAGCAAACAGATATGTGTGTGTGTGTGTGTGTGTGTGTGTGTGTGTGTTAGCAGCTGGGACTGAGTTGAGGGCAAGAATTCGATAGCTCAGAACTTCTCGCAATATATTTGATCTTGATACATTTTTCAGAAGAAAAGGCGCAGTGCGCGATATTGCATACTATTTCTTCGTTACCTTACATGTAGCAAAAATAAGAAAAAAAAATAAATACAAAACGAGCATGCAGAACGATAATAGGCAACCCGCAGCCTTACAGACTAGTCCCACTACTACGGGCCTGTTTGTTGATGGCTGCAACTGATAGTTTTTGGCTGCAGCTGATGGCTTTTTGACTGTTTGCGATAGAAATTACGGAGATATACTCGCTTGTGATTTTTTATGGTACAGATATTAGTTTTTTAACGTGTAATAAATTAATTTGTAGATTTCATCTTAAAAAAATACTTTGTTTAAAAGTTAGTTACTATAGCAAAAATCAAAAATAATTTTTAAAAATCGCAAAGAACAGGACATACATTTCTTTGAACTCAGCATATCGCTTTGATAATTTAGGGCACAAAAAACCGAGCCATTAAATTACTACCAGTGCTACCACCGAGTACATCTGTAGAGTAGAGAACTATTCAAAAGTAAGCAACAATTCGCGCCATTTTCGGCACATCAAACTAGTACTGTCAGTACAGAGTACAGACCCCTATTAGCTGGATCACATTGCATCAACAGCGGATGCATTTGCTCGTTTTGGTTTTTTTTCAGCTTCAGTTTTTTTTTTCACTATTCAGTATTTCATTTTTTCTAAATTTTTTTAGATATTTTAAGTTTTTTTGTATTTTCTTTCTTTTTCGTGTTCCTTTTTATTATCCCTAATGAATTAACATATTTTTTCTATTTTTATATATTTTTTTAAAATTAATTATACCTAAAAAATCAAATCAACTACAGTAAAAAAATCAACTATAATAAAATTTTAACTAAAAATTAGAAACCATCGCTAAAACGAACGCCCTCTTATTTGGTATCACAATTGGATAGCGAACGAACGAGCGGTTGAGAGAAGCAAGCGGACGCAACCGCCGGTCGCTTGATGATGATGCAAAAAAACTCGGAATGGAAACATAAATAAGCTTTATTGCATCGAGATGTGCAGCTCTGTGCAATCCATAATCGCCGTCGTTGTCATCCGAACCGAATAACACACGGAATTGTATAGTCACCGGCGCAGCATCAGGCACATGGGGGAGATGCTTGCCCTTGCATGTTGCTTAGCACACATCATCATGCAAGATCTGGAGCAGAGCAATAGTTTAGTCAAGAACTTAAGGGGACCTTCGAAATGACAATCGTTTTTAGTTTTTTTACTGTAATTGATTTATTTTTTACTATAACTGAGTTAGCTTATTTAGCATAATTAAATTTAAAAAAATTAAAAATATATATATTAGCTTATCATAAACAATACAAATGAATACGGGAAAAAAGATAAAAAAGCCTAAAAAAACTAAATAACATAGAAAAAGATGAAATTACTGAATAGTAAAAAAACAGAAGCTAGAAACATAAGCTGACTTTAAGCTGAAATAAGCCGTGTCTAAATCTAATCACCAAATCATTATAAATTAATCGCAGCAGTGTGGGAGCAGATGCTACAACTAAATTCAGTAGATACTATCCATTAGCATTGATAATTATGCGCAAGCGTCCACATTATCATGGAAAGCAAGCGGTTGTGCATGCAAAATTTGCGGCAACTTTGGTGGCTAGCTATGTAACTTTAGGCTTCTAACGAAAAAAACTATTATTTCTGAATGACATGGTGGGACGCCATTCATCAACCATGATATGGCCATCTCAACTGTTTTCTTACAAAGCAATAAGTAGAAACACAACACGACAGAACTGGACACGTACTGGACACGAGAAACAAAGGAAAAACAGAAACAAAAATTTGCATAGACGAATTTCAAGGATCAGTTCAAAGCTCACCATGTCTCTATTTCTTTTCTGAAAAAAATAATAGTTTTGCCAAACTTGACAAACACGATACACAGCAGAAAATGGTCATCACCATGACCATTAGCACCCCAATAATTCATAATTCAATAAGCCAAGCACAAGAAAATAGGTATTAACAGTGCTTAATCATACCCCAAGGGCAGGTTATGCTGTATTACCGATAAACAAGTGGATAGTCAGTGGTCGGGTCTGGTGGAACAAGTGCCATCAATAACAGTACATACAATGATAAAGAATCGGATGCACGTGAAAGCAACAATCATTGAGTGCCCCAAGAGAAATGGCTTGGAAAAAGAGATTTCCACGAGATAAGAGTAGGCATGTAAAACTGATGCACCAAATATTATTGCATGTGACAAAAAAAATCTATTGAGTGATTCGGAGCCACAGAGAAATCACTGTCAAATGAAATAAGATGATGGAGTGATAAACGAACGTCATGAGTAAAAAAAATGAGCACAGCAGAAAACAGTCATGCTACAATAAGTCAATACAGGCCAAAAAACAAATGAATTCAGTAACACTTTCTACAAAGGGTGAAAATGTAAAACGATGCCATAACCATCTGAATACAACTATCACACTCATGTAATCACCGAAGCCCACCTGGATAGATCAATTATAGGAGCAAAAAACCAGAGGCACCACCAGAAGAAAGGTGGTACCAAACTGACAAGACTGAAGACATTTAATCTCAAAAGAACAAAATCTTCTTCAGCCCAACAACGGTAACATGTTCATTTTGTTTTTAGATATCACATACCATACATGCTACATTAACCGGTACAATACTACTAGAATAATATTGTGTAGTTGATTGGATCAATCCTCATTGCATGAGTGCTTTTGACAAACAAGTTTCCATTTTATCCTCACATCTACACTCCTTCCAAGAGAAAAATGGTTCTAGGAAAATATGCTGCAAGTTACACAACTGATTGTCCCAAGGTATTAGCCAGTGTTCACAAATTAGGTTCAACGAACCTGAATACGGCTGTAAAGAACAGTTCTTGTTCTTGCCATTGTCACTATCAGCATCCAATAGCATGTGAGGGAACACTACCATGCCCACTGACACCCTTAAATCTAACCAGTCAGTCAAGGTGACAGAACTGGACAGATAAGCACTACTATGCAAGCAAAACAGGCAAGTCAATGGTCTTTGTTCAAAAGTGCAGTAGCTTTTGGTTGATTACAAGAGAGATTGAGTAAAAAACATCCGTGTTGAGAAGCTACTCTGTTCAAAGTGGCTCCTGTAGTGACTCTTACAATCGACTTATAGAAACCACTTTATTGAAAAGCTGGCTTTTAAAAGTCAAAATCCAGAAGCTGTTTGAAATAGGGATTAGGGTAATTATCACAAATGCTCCAAGAAATATCTTACTAGAGAATAAAGATATTCCATTTTTTAATGAATAGTCCATCCCAGAATGGGAGGTGCCATTAACAGGTAAAGAGTAATGTGTTGATAAATGACAACTAATAAGAATACCCTAGTATGTTAACGGCTAGAAAAGAAGCACCCACAAACTGGCCACATGTATTATAGTCAGTCCCACTCCCTGCTATTCAGGCTAAAATCATTCCCAATTGCAATAGTTTTCCACAGGTTTGTCGGCAGCACCATTCCGGTAATACACAAAGCTGCTTTCTCCAATGGAAGATCCCCACGTAAGTTAGTTTACACTTTACAGTATTTGTTGCTTGTTATAACAAAACATGATGAAAGTAAGAAAGAAGTGCATGCATCAGTTTTACCATTGGGACCCTAAAAAGACATCAAGCTTCCCAGATAATAGCTATATAATGTCGCTTATATAAGGCGTCTCCCATGATATGTGAGTTACTTTTTCTTACTATTGCTTCACAAATGCAGTACTTAAAACTTAAAAGCAGATGAGACGTCCAATTTTTAGGACCAAGAAATGTATGATGAATACATAGAAATATTATAGTGATATTATATAATTTACAAAGTTATAGCATAATAAGGAATTTAAATCCACCTAAGAAGCATATAGAACTTCAAAAATGAAGTATATAACCAGTAAAAGACTAAAAGTACATAACTATAAACTGAGAAAAAAATGCTTGAATTAATCATGCTAAGGTCCACTGCTACTTAGGGAGAATGGTATATTATATGAATTTACAGACTCGATAACGAAAAACTTTTGCCTACATATTCAGGCATACTGCATTATTACCATAGTAATTGCCAGAGTATGCTCTCTAGAGGCCACCCAAATATCCAAATTTCACCTAATTAAAACATTAACAGGGTTACTAAGAGAAAAGAGAGAGTGCATTGGTGTAGCATTCCAGCATAAATAGAAAATGGATAAAAATGTTATTACTACCCATTGAAGGTCATAAACTGTTTACATGACAAATAAAACTTATGCATTGCATATCAGAACTTTGGCAACTTAAAGACAATCCATTCGCTATGATGCAAACAAAAAACAGAATACTGCACTGTCTATAAGAACATGGAGTTCAAGACAATATCATAACTTCCAGTTCCATACTAAACTCAAATTTCATCCTCAAGAAGTACATAAAGAGTTTAAGATACCTTACTATTTCGCAATTGAACTTAACTGTTTGCAATAAAAAATTTATACCATATAAGCAGATCATCATACAACGAACACAATGTAATACTAACTTCATTATGGTAATAATATTTTTCTTCTTTTTTCTTGTCACCAACAAAGCCCTTAGTTGATCAATATTTCCTCACATGAAAGTAAGACGAGATACATAATAGAATTACCATTGCCGCGCCATCCTTCCAGGTACAAGTGGCAGAAGAAATGTGACGTTTAGTAGGCAAGCCTGAAAATCAGCAATGCAGTAATGTTTGCTAAATTTTGTAAGTATATATCATACAGAAAAGACTATCAAGTATCAACAGAAGAACAGTATATTCAAATACCTTTTACTTTGCATGTTATGCCATTGCCATGATGCCATCACACTTGATGCTAATAACATAACTTTGCTAGTTATACGAATTAATCCTGTTAGCATCTTGATGTCAACATGTCATATGGTGCTACAAGGCAGTCAACCTGAGGTTACACCAAGTATAATCTTGAACTTTCGGCATGACTTGATTCTGATGATTTCAGCTCACGAGTTGTCATATTACAAATTATCCATGCTAATGGTTTTGGGCTAAATTCCAACAAATACATTATTCATAGATGAAGTTATCTACATTCTAAGCAATTAGAAATCAGCTTCTAAACTTGGCTTATTTGACTTTGAATCACACAAACATAGAATCGTCTTGAAAAGAAAAAGTGGACTTCTCTTATTCTATGATGGACATCTAGAACAATGTGAAGCTAGTTATAAGAATCAAAATTGTGAATCAGCATACATCACATGTTAACAGCACATTGTGATGGCAATAGCAAAGTAAGTTTTCTTATGGCACTTAAGGGATGATGAAAATATTCAGGTTGAAGATGGTAGCAAGGTTGAAAAGAAGATCCACATCATTCCTTCAATACAACATATTTGAGCTCTATAATTCTAGCATTTAAGTGTCCTCTTACTACAAGCCTTCTGATCATTCTCGTGAATAGGAGATTTTGCAATCTCCTCAATTCCAAACAGATGATCCCAAAGAGCAATGGATAAAAGCAAGATGAGCACGTGTAGCTAAAGATCAAAATAAGTTATTTTAGCTGTCTGTTTCCTCACAAGAGGAAGCAAGTAAAATGTTGCTATGTTACAGCACAACCGCAGCGAGCTGCCGCAGGACTCGGCAATCATCATCACCATCACCGGCAACAAGCAGGCAAGCAGGGAGATACGTAGATCAGGCCATATTAATCATCATCAGATCAAGTAAACAACAACAACATAGGTGGGGGGGTTCGTGCCGGCTACGAGAGAAGGGAAGAACCAAATATTTTTCTCCTTTTCCTCTTTCTCTAACCACCGGTGGTTCAATTTCAGAGCCGCAGCGCCGTCAGCCTCAGCTCCTCGTCGTCATCGTAGTAGTCACATCCAACGCCGCCGCCGCCGCTGCAGCCCGGGGGCAGGTTGAGATCGAACGGGAGCGGAAGCCGGCAGGACGGCGAGGCGGCGGCGTCCGTGCAGTCGTCGTCCACTACCGAGGCCGAGGACCCGCAGTCGCTGCGGCAGTCGCCGTCGGGGATCGGCGGCGGCGGGGGCCGCGGCGGGAGCACCGGCCGCCGCCTCGCGCCGCCGAAGGACTCGACGGTGGAGCTGAGGCTGCTGCTGGCCGGCCTGGCCGCCGCTGCCACGGCGACCGACGGCGGGACGGCGGCTGCAGCGGTGGGGTAGGGCGGGTAGGTAGCGGGCAGGTGGTGGGCGAGGTGGGGGAGGGGGAAGTTTGTCTTGGCCTTGGGCCCGCGCAGCGCGCGCGCGGCGGCGTCGTAGGCGCGCGCTGCGTCCTCGGCGGAGTCGAATGTGCCGAGCCAGACCCGCGCCTTCTTCGCCGGGTCGCGGATCTCCGCCGCGTAGCGCCCCCACGGCCGCTTCCGCACCCCGCGGAACCGCGCCTCCACGTCCCCCTTCCCCTCCGCCCCCGCCGCCTCGCCGCCACGCCGCATGCCGGCAAGCCAAGCCACAGGATTCGAAGCTCGTATGCTCGCGTATACGAGGGTAGATATGGGGATCGGAATTGGAGCTGAGATTGGGAATTGGGAAGAGGAGGGGGAGGTGGGGAGGAGTTAATTGGAAGGTTTGCTTGTTTGTGCTGCCACCGCCCACGACGCCTACCCCCACCCGCTCGCTTGTTGCTCGCCTCCCATGCCGGCCTTTTTCTTCACCCTTTATTTCCCCCTTCTTTAAACTTTTTTCCATGGCTGTGTGGTTGTTTATATTGTAACTAGCAAGGTGACCGCTCTTAGAGTATTGTTTAAATGACTTGATAATAAATATTGAAAAAAGTATATGGCTTAGTTTTTTTTGCTTATGATTAGATTTTGATTTTTATTTCTATAGTAACTCGTCATTAAACAATACATTTTTTCAAGCAGAGTCTACAGATAAATTACAGTATAAATTGTATTAAGTTCAGTTATACTAGGCAAAATTACATGCGATTATTTTCCTCTACGTACTACCTCTCACGAATAAGTTAAAATTTAAAAACCATAGTCATAAGCTATAAACCTCACCCCAAAAAACCCACCCATAGTTTACCTTCTCAACTTATATCCTAAGTTTGATTTATACCCTCACCTATAAAACAATTCACTTTCTATCTTCAACTAGCAAAACCAGTGCAAATTAGCCAGTTTTGTGTTGATGTGACATCACAGTCAGCATCTTCCTTCTCTTGTTTTCTTTCTTCTCCTTGCCAAAATTTGACGAGCCTGAACTTAGTCGCCGGTGAGCTGACTGTTGCTACACGAGTGCCTCGAGCCCACAACCATCAATTGCCGCTTTTCCTCCCCTTCTCTTCCTTTCACCCTCATCTCTCCATCTTCCTCTTCTTTTCCTCTCCCTTTGGTGGGTAGAAGCGCGGCCCAATGACCAGCATGCCCCAATTTGGATCCAAGGAGATGGCTTGGCAATCGGTGATCTTGGCCTCTTAGTCGGCAAGTGGAGAAGGCAAAGAAGCCAGCCTAACAACCAACACACCTGGATCTGGATCCAGTGGGCAAATGAAGGCAGCCTGATGAGGGGATAAGAAGGGGACAGTGGGCCTGGTGCATGTGGAGGTGAAGAGGAGGAGATGGTGCTGCGAGAGGTGATTGCGACGACCCAAGACTCAGATGCGGCATTGCAAGCTGAGGTCCAAATTGAGCTCCGCCATTTCCCCTACTTCTCTAGCTCCATCGCCTCTTCTTCCTCCAGACCAACAACAACTCCACCGTTGCTTCTTCCCCTAGAGCCACTTTGTTGCCTCATCAAGCCCCCATTCACCAGAGTCAACGTCACCGCTATCTATGGCTGCCGCTGACCCCAAATCCTCTCTCTGTATGCTTTGAAACAAGGAAGAATGCCCTTTAGGGGCTAACCTGTGAGCCCATCCACTTTAGTTATTTGGTGATTCAGCTATACATGCACGTGTGTATGCCATGCCATCAAAACTTGAACACGTAGATACCAACTCAGTCAAACCTAGAGTAGTTTTGGGTGAAGGGGGTGATTTGCACTAGTTTTGCTAGTTGAGGGTGAAAAGTGAACGGTTTTGTATTTGATGGCATAAATCAAACTAGTGACATCAGTTGAGGGAGTAAAGTGGGCTTCTTTCATACATATTTGGTTTTGCTTTTTGAAAAATAGATCCCATTAGAACTCCGTTTATGACATTTTAATATTATATATTATAAGAGAAAATACTCGATCTGTTTCTCAATACTTGTTACCTGTGACCAAAACTTTCTTTCCCAAATACTTTTATAGAATAATGTAATATTTTCCATTTATAGCATCATCATGTCTTTCTTTCATTATTACAATGCTTGTCTATACTATGTACTCATAATGCACATCACATAGCTTATACTTGTATAGTCAAGTGAACACCTATCGATGTATCACCCTCTCGATCCCTCCATCCCGTGAAAGTCTATCAAAGAAATGGTCAAAATATTTTCTTTTTGTGAGAATTTTTAACATATTTTCTTTTTTCTTAGACCACCTGTCATCAGCTCTTATTATATAATAGATTTTGATTCCTCATATATATATATATATATATATATATATGAAAAGTTCATCATTGGTCCCTCAACCCTTTGTGTGGTTTAATTTTCATCCCTCAACTGCAAAAACAAGTAAAACATGTCCTCCAACACCCAAAACCATTTAGAACCCGCCCCTCCTGCTAGCAAAAGGCGGTTTTCACCTTTTTGCTATGTGGATCTTAGCTGGTAAAAATTGGAAATAAATAATTTCAAGAAAACCAAGAAATTTTGAAACCCAAAAATAAATAATATTTCAATGACACATGGGTCCAGCCTACCTGTGAGCCATCCGTGGACTCGTTTTACCGTGGAGATGTGGGCCCTACCTTATTTTGGCCATCTTGGATCAAAGGTGGTGTGCCTTGTGTGATCAAAACCGTCTTGCTGCTAGTCTGAGGGATGGGTTCTAAAAAGTTTTGAGAGTTAGAGGGCATGTTTTACCCGCTTTTGCATATGAGGGAAGCAAATTAAACCGCACGAAGATTTGAGGGACCAAAAATAGACTTTTCCACACACACACAAAATCAAATTCCTTACCTTGATTTATTTTTCTCTCAAATGAGCATATTTCTAGGATTTTCATTATGAATAAAACAAAAATTTGAATTTTTTACCTTTGTTTGGAATTAAAAACAATTACTAAGTTCCTTTTATTATTATTATTCCATATTTACATATTTTTGGATTGTATTCTTATAGACTTTATTTTTTAGTTTTAGGTTGAAATTTGTACATAAATCAAGCTACTAATTTTTATTTCAAATCTATGTTTCTTATTGTACTTGACATGGACTCTTTCTTTTAATATAAATTTTATCTTTATTTAATCTCAAATTTTAGCTTGAAATAAGAATTCGTATACAAATCCAACTACTAATTTTCATCTAATTTTTATTATGAATTTCAGCTATGTATGGGTTTTTGTTTGGAGTTTGTATGAAAATCAAATTGCTAATTTCCTTTCATTTTCATTATGAATTTATATTATTTTTATTTAGTTTTGAATTTTAGTTTTAGGTTAGAATTTGTGTACAAATTCAACTTCTAATCTTCATCTAATTTTTATTATGAATTTTAGGTATGTAGGTGTTTTAATTTGGGGTTTGTATGAAAATCACATTTGTGAATTTCCTTTCATTTTCCATTCTAATTTTTATTTTTTTGTTATTTTTAAATTAATTTTGGATCTCGTTTTTATGTTAGGATTTGTGTACAAATCCAACTGCAAATTTCCATCTATTTCCCTCAAATTTCAGCTATGTACAAGTTTTTTATTTAATTTCAAATATCAATTTTATGTTAGAATTCGAACACAAATCCAATTGGTAATTTTCATCTTTTTTCCTTGAACTTCAGAAGAATTGTGGACCTTACGAAATTTCTTTACAAACTCTTTCCATGTAATATCATCCTTTTTGGGATGTATCCACTGAATAGCATCCCACCAAGTAACTACTGGTCCTGATAATTGGTAAATAGCAACAAGAACCTTTTCTTATCCGTACACAAGATAGTATCTATTCTCCTTTCGATATTTTATAACCAATTATTTGCACTTAATGGTTCTACAGTTGACAAGAATTTAGGTGGCCGAGTCTTCAGAAAGGCTGTAAACTTGAATGCATTTGCACTTGACACTGACTTGATTCTTTTGATAACATCTTTGTAGTGATTTGTTGCAACAACCTTGCTTGTTGTTCCAGTATCTTAGTCTGTCTTTGCTCATATTCAATCTGGTTCTTCTTTATGATAGCTAGGACTTCCATTGTACTGGGCTACATTTTCATATTTTCTTTCTCTATCTATGGTGGTTCCTGAGATTTAGGAATCAATTCTGTAACATTTTTGAGCTTAGCAAGGAAAATTAAACTAAAATAAAGATGGGAGCAAGAAAGAAACATGAGAGAAATAGAGTGAAGTAAGATTAAATGATTTTTTGATTGCTTTTCTAGAACACTTATATCCTAAACTTCTCTTATACTTGCAAGGATATTCCAATATTTCCCAATATTCAACTATCCATCAATACACTAATTTACTCTCATATTACTTCTATACATAGGCTTAGAATCTAATGACCTTATTAATTTAGCTTCTACTTCTTGCGATATATATCTATGTTATTTTCCTCATCACTTAGTTACATCACTGCTATCTAAAAATCCAACAATAAATATTCTCATTGAACATAAACTTTCCAATGTATCATCCACAACTTCATTAATCAAATCATATGGTCATCTAAATCTCACACAAATCTCAACTTCCATCATGAATTTACAAATCCAATCTTAGATCTACTATTTGGCAACGATTTAACTACTTATATAACAACCTAACAGGCTAATAGTGTAATTTGGCTATTAATACAATAGAAGAATTTTGTCTACTTAAATTGTTTTACCCAAAGCATCAAGGAAATCAAACAAGTATTATTTACTAACTATTCGAGATGTGACCTTATAACTTTTCAGAAGGAAAAGCTTTGGTTAGGATACTCTCATTGTTCTTCTTAACACCATCCTTAGTACTACTTCTACCGAAGTTAGTTTTCATTCCATCTGGTCAATATCTACAACAAAAAATTAGTCTAATCGACTACACGAGTTTTTAAGGTTTTGACAAAATAAAAAAGCTTTTAATGCATGTCTAAGAGAGATGAGATAGAAATAAAAGAGATGAGATAGCAATAATACTTACGGCTTTTGCAATTCTTTTGTATTAGAATTAGAATTTTGTAAAACCTTATTCTTGTCGAAACCAAATCTATACTCAAGGTCACAGCCTAGAGTCAAGGCTACTTTAATACCATTCTATAACGACCTCATTTTTGGGAACAAGGCTATTATACATTTCACAATAGCCTAAGAGTTCAGCTGTGGACAGAAAGAGTATCATGCCTACTCATGATTATTTAAAAAGGATTAGCTTAATTAAAATATAACCTAATGGTCAAATGTAATAACTTTACAGGCGTTTAAACCTAAAACTTTAACTTACATTTAGAATAATCGAAGAAATTCCCACATAAATGTTTAAGTGCGGTCGTAACTCTAACATAAAAGCTAAAGTATCATATCTTCTTCTAGCATGTGTTTTGATGAAAATAAGTAAGATTGAGTATAGTAGATATTCAGTAAGTTCCTATAGCAGAATGCATTTATAGGGCTATTAATTATATGCAAGGCTTAACCAAAGGAGAGTACTATGTTTCTTTAGCGTGAAGCCAATTTATGAAATATCATATCATAGCTACTTTCTAAACTGATGAATTAGTCATTTTTAACTAAAATCAAACTATTCAATTTTAATTTACTTTGTGGGAGCAACTCTCTTCACAGTTATCTACCATGTCCATTTCTGTGGACACCATTCTATATCCATTTCTATACTACCATATCATGTCCATAAGCATCATTAAACAGTAACTATTTTGTGAAAACTACACACTATGGTATTTTCATACTTTTCCCATGACCGGAGACATGGCTATTCGAATAGATTGTAATACTCTGTAGATATGTACAACTTTACTCACAATATATGATTATCTCATAATATCGGCCATTACACACTTCCAGAGGCGTGTGATTAAGAAATCATAACAAGACATTTACAATACTTAGTTTCGATGCTTTCCCACACTCTGGAGATATAACCCTCAGTGCTGAGATACCTCCGTTGTTAGGGAGTTTCTCCCTTATTAGTCGAGTGCGCACTCCATGTAAGGGCAGGGTCCCTACTGGGCAGTGATCTCTATAAGTTCATTCCCATCACTTTTATCTAGGCAATGACTCCGTGGGTCATCCCCAGCTTTGTTACAAGAGCGTAAGAGTCCACACTGAAACCAAACTAAAGTAGTTGCCCAGGTCCATCCCATGCTAGACTTGTAGTTGCATAGTTGGGTGTAGAAATGAGCACACACAAATTCGATCCTTGACGACTCAGGTGAGAAACCAACATATCCAAACTTGGTGTCATCCCTACGCTGGTCCCATACCAATCACTCGCTTGAGTCTCCATTATTTTATAAAAATTCCAAGTTTCCAATGGTAACCCATGTTACCGCTATTATTATCATGTTTCAAGATTCTGTTGCCAATATTCATATCGTATTTGACTTTACCACTAGAGTACATCTAAGCACAACTATAATCTGGTGATATTACAATTATGAGTATCTTATGGTGACAAGAGAACATTATTATCAAAGAAGGGAAATAAAAGGTATCAATTGTATGATATAGTTGGCAATATACATAAACAGCAGTGGCAAACATGTAATTGTATTTGAAAGCAAAATATTGCATTTGAAAACTAGGTGCAATATGATCAATTATAAGGACTTGCCTCTTTATTCAGAATCTTTGATTATTTCATTGTGGGCTTCAGGTTTTGACACCAACTACTTTAATTGCTCTTGTAGCTCCTCCGTTGACTAACTAGTCAAAACTGGATGCTAACACAAAATAACAAATTCAAATGAGTTCCCACTTTACAGAGTGCAAGCTGTGAATAAAATACAATAAAATAACCAAAAAGACAAAGAAAATGGGTTTGAGCGAATATGATTTAATCGGTGCTTGGTTTGGCTGAACGTAGTTGAAAATGGGCTAGAAGAGCTCAAGATGGTCAAAATGGCTATATGAGTGGTAATGGGCTTTTTGGTAAATAGTAATGGGTCTGAACAGTGTTGGGCTAGCTAGGGTTTTATCAGAATCTATTTAGGCTAAATGAAGTTAAGAATATGCTTCATGAGGTCAAAACAATCAAAATGAGTATAAAATTGTTTAACGGGTTTTGATGAACAGTATCGGGTTTACACTGTTCACTATGAATCAGTTTGAAAAACAGTAATGGGTTGTTAACAATAATGGGTCGGGTCTTATGGATAGTGCTGATATAGGGTTGGGCTCGGTTGGTTTTGGTAACTTGAGCTATTATTGTGCAGCCCACAAACTGCCTGGCAAAGTGCCTTCTTCGATCTTTGGTGCTACAGTTGCTTTTATAGCCGGTGCAAGGCGGTCGGAGCAGTGGAGGGATTGGCTCGGGTGTCGGCGCGTGGTCAGGGGAAAGGAGAGTGCGGGAGAATTCGGCTGGGTTTGATCAAAGCGGTGGGGAGGTTAGCAGCATTGGTGGCACGTTGGTCTCAGTGCCTCCTCGAGTGGCGGGTTAAGATAGTCAAGGAAGTGCGGTGCGGAAGGGAAAGTGTAAACGGTCAGGAAGTTTCCTAATTGAAATTTTCAATTCAAACGAAAGCTCAAGAAAATTGCAATTCAATTTAAATTTTTGGGGCGTTTCAATCAACATCCTCGATCTCGTCATCTCATTGATAGAATCGTTGACAACATACTAGAGCCCATGCAAATATAGTAAGTGAAAGTTAAAGTTTGAAAAGAAATAATGTAAGTGTGAGCCAACTCTACCTCTATCTAGAAAATTTGCCAAACTAGTACTGTAGCATGGATCATATATGCAAAATCTTGTGTTTTGTTGCTTGTTTGGAATAATCTGATAGCATTAAGGCATAGCTGTTGGTCGGTTTAATGAGTAAGAGTTAAGCGGATTTGAAATGCATGGATTTCACATGAAAATTTTGCCTTATTATTCTTTAAAACACCTTATGTATCTAATAGGAGATAATTGACTTCACAGTAAGTACAAAAAAATACTATAGGGTTTCTTATTTTCAGTTTTTAAAAACTATTTTTGATTTTTTCTATAGTAACTAACTTTCAAATGAAATATCTTTTCAAAACGGGATCTACAAGTTGATTGTAGTACACACTATAACGACTTCATTTATATTGGTCAAAATCACATACAAATTTTTCTTACTCTGCACCCTCTCTTACAAACAACATAAAAGTCATAAATCAGTCAAAAATTATTAACCGTAGCAAAAAAAAAAAACATACCTATAATCTTGTGAAAGCTATTAACATAGCCATTAACATAGGAAGGACACATTAGGTAGGTGGATCCTATCATCATTCTTTTAGTAACATGGGACCTGTTTAATATTTACTAGTTTCAAATAGAAGACACTCGACAATGCCCAGAAAGTGTACCCATGCCCAGCACTTACTCCTATATAAGGTCACTTACAAATTCAATTAGGCACATGTACATGACTAATTCCAGACCTGGACACTGAGTTGGAGAGTTGTCACAAAATATTTTCGAGATATGGGCTAAGCTCTTTTTGTTTTTGGCTTATCACTTCTACTTCAGCAACTAGTTTTTAAATGGTACGTCTAATCAAAACAAGTCTTGTGGTGGAAACTATACCGAATTTAGTTATACTGGTTAAAATTACATGTAACTGTTTCTCTTTATATATTATCTCTCACGAACGGATAAAATTTAAAAATTATAGCCTAAAAGAACACATCCACGACGTGTGAGCCCACATCACACTTCATTAGGGCATCTCCAACAAGGCTGAGTCAGCTAGCTATTTGCATGTACACATCAGCATATATCCTATGTGGAGAAAAGAGAGTATATAAAAAAAATCGAGCCAGCTCTTCCTTAAGCACTAGTCTCGCTCACAAAACGAGGCAGCTTTTAGTGTGCATGTAAGCATCAAATAGCTATATTTATATATAGTCCTTTGGAATACTAATTTTTAGTGTGTACTCTATAAATGATGTAAAAATCTCCTAATTAGTTGATAGCTAAGACTATTGAAGATGCCCTTAGAGTTTCGAGTTCAAACTCAGACAGCTCTAGAAGGAAAAAAAAGAGCGCTACTAGTAGCAAGGCTTTTACCAATCTACAAATACAGGGTCCTTCGCATTTATTTCCCTTCTCCCTTGCTTCCTTCTTTTGCTTTCTGTAATCTTCACTCCTTTTTCACTCTCTTGTTAGCTTGGTTTTGTCCTGCGTTCTTTTGCTTCTGCCCTCCACATGACCTTGGCCTGCACTCTTCACCCACCCCTGCGCTGCCCGCGAGCGCCTGCCGCTGCCTGCTGGCCCTTGGGGTTTCGTGAGGGCCTGCCTTTGCCTGCTTTTCCACTCTGAAACGCGCGAGGCCGAGGGAGGCGTCGTCCCGTGGTGGTGGTGGGTTAACCAAGAAAGCAACCCCCACCCAACCAGCACCAACCGAACCGTGAAGAAATAAAAGAACCCACCACCCGGCACGCTGCTCTCTCTCACCGTAGTAGACGCAGTAGAGTGGTGCCGTGCCTGCGATATCTGACTGCGACGGCTAGGAAAGGGCAGGAGCGGCGCGCGGCTTGGGGAGCGTAGGGTGATGGCGCCATGTGCGCTGCCGCCGCTGTCCCGTGGGCCTCGTGAACCGCGCATGATGGATCCTGCTGCCGCTGCTGCGTGCAGGAAGAGGAGAAAGGAGAGAGCGGCGGAGCCAAACTAGCCTCTTTTCAGCTGTTGCTGCTGATGGTGGATGACTATAGCTTTTAATTTTAGTGTAAGTATTTATATAAATAAATTATATGTTAATAAATTGTTTTAAAAAGGTGGTTCTGATAAATCATTTTTAAACGATGAAGAAAAAACCTTCTTATTTATTTGAAAGAATTTATAAGTTATAACCCATAAGTTATAAGTTGAAAGGAACAAACCTCTAAATCCTAAGACCTGACTTAGTTTGGATATCATGTTTAATTGAATTTCTGTTTTTTAAAATAGGATTTTGTGAATTTTTTTATGGCTCCGAGGTTCAACCTAATCCATGTTTTTCTTTTTTTTCCTTTCTATACTAAAAAAAGATTGAAAAAGCGGAAATTTTCACCGTGTCACAAAAAATTTCAATGAAAAAAAGGGTATGGACAACTTGCCGCGTTTCATGGCTTTCCCACCTGTTATTAAATCGAGTAGGAAGGAGATCGAGTACTTCGTTTGAGTACAGTGGACTTGGGTTCTCGCCGTGTCTCTGCCTCTCTGGGCTGCGGATACGGAAGTCTTATTTGGATTTTGGCCAAACGCCGCCGATTGCCTGACTTTAAATTCTATTGACGTTATCAAATTTAATTCTTACCAAATAGAGCAGTGAGTAGAAACGCGCAGGAAAAAGGAGAAATACATGAATTAGACAGCATATATAGACTATTTTTCGATACGGCGGTGGGTGACAGAGACGACGACACGAGCGTATTAAACGGTTTTAGACTCGAAACCGTTTTAAAAAATTGTTTCATTTATTTTGATTTGACGAAATCAAAATCAAAAGAAAAAAAAGGACCAGGCAGTAGTTCCGAAGCATGAATTGGTTTGCTGTCTAACGGGTACGCCTGGTTTCGGACCAGGCCGGGAGTGGCTCTCGTTAACACGGGAGGGGCGGGCATACAGCAACAACCAACAATCATTACAGCCGTGGTGTAGTAACTGCTGTACTAGTCCAAGCTTGGAGACGTATGACCAGCGTTGTAAATGGGAGGAGAGGAGACCATGGCATGGGCAATAATACCGGCCGGGGCGGTGCTCACCACGCTCTCTCCCTCTCCTCTCCTGTCCGTATTACGCAACGTGCCTGGGGTCATAAACGCCGCCCGCCCGCGCGCGACGCGACCATGATGGCAGACAATGATGTGCCGCGCGCCCGCGTCGTGGGTTGATAATAACGCGACGGACGGACGGACGGACGCCGTTGTTGCACCTAATTTTCCTCCGTTTCCGCGGAGAGGGTGCGTGCGCTGAGGCACCCCGGAACCGCCGAATGATGGGCCGGCCGGCCAATCCTCCAAAATGATTTCGTGGTCCCCTCTGCAGATGATATCTACATACAAATCAAAAATATAATTATTCTCACAAAAGATAATTGTATCCCTCATTTATACTCATATGGTAGTTTTTCACCAAGAGATATTTCGGTCATTTGTACAGACCCAAAACTCTATAAATACCTCATGTATCTCTCATTTATAACTCAAACTCCTAAGGAATACAAAGCTCAATTCAAACTGGTGCTCTTGGGAGGAACCCTTGAAATCCCCCGAAGGTCGTCGACAGGAGTAGAGCGGTCCTCTCAGATCCTTGAACCTGTATAAATTTCCATGTCACTCTCGCTCTCGTAGATGCTGACCCGTAACACGACCGACGGTCACCCCATCAAACATGGTTGATTGTTCATACCTACAACATTGGCGTTGTCCGTGGGGAGCGTAGCTAATTAACGAAAGGCTATGGCTCCTACCAAGAAACACTCCAAGTCCTCGAGGCCTCCCCTAGCTTCGAAGCACAAGGAGTCTGTGGACGACCTATTCACTCTCTAGAGGAACCCGAGGAACGCGCTGCCTTCGGAGATTAGGGCTGTTCACCCCGGGACAGACAATGTCATAACACGACCGACGTTCACCCCATCTAACATGTTTGATTGTTCATGAATAGGAGCAATAGAATATTTATCCATTTTCTCTTTCAACATCTTAGTGAGAACTTCAATTTTAGGGTTGAGCTTAGAGCAAGTATCACAAAGTTCAACACCAACATGATTAAGCTTATCATTTAATTCTTTCAATTTTTCTTCCCTAAACTAACAATGAGTACAAGAACATTCAAGACTAAATTGCAGCAATTTTTTAGTTTTGTATGGCAAGTTTCTTTTCAATTCACCACAATTCAAGCATGGTAAAGCACTAGCTCTAGAAATGCTCTTAGCTCCTAACAAACTAGAATATGAACTAGCTTTGATATCAATAATTTTTGCTCTAGTATTTTCTAGTTGTCCTAGCAAGGATGACTTAGAAGATCACAATTTTTCAAATGTAGAATGTAAAGTAAGATAAGTATCACAGTTATCAAAATCAGGAATAGTAGTTCTAAGTCTATCCATTTGCAAGACTACGAGCTTATTTTCAACTTTAAGCTATCATTCCTTTTTATTAGTCTTTCTAAGTGCTTGATTTGCTGAACATGATCAGCTGTCAATTTGTCATATTTGAGCATGAGAGAGTCAAAGGAATCTACCTCATTATTCTCTTCGATATAAGGTTCATCGTTTTCATGCGTGTTGAAAGAATCAACATCATTAATAGCCACGAGGCACATCCCGGTGAAGCCACGATCTTCTTCTTCCTTTGCTCCTCCTTATCACTTGAAGTAGTTGGATCAACATTATTCATGTCTCGACCATTGAGAACTGTGAGCAATGACATGGTGGCCTTCCTGATTGTGTCCTTGTTCTTGAAAAGTCGATGAGCCTTCTTGTTATGGTCCTTCTTGTACTCCTTATAGTCCTTCCTTCTACGATCATCTCCGTCTTTGTTTACAAAGTTAGGACATCTAGCACGAACATGACCCATCCCACCACCCTCAAAGCACATAATTGGGCCTCCTCTCTACGCTATCTTGCTTTATGGTAGGCATGACAAATCGGCTAGTGAAAAGGACGAGATTATCTATAGAAATGCTATCAAGTTGCTCATCACTTGGCTTGAAAACAAGACAATGAGAAGCCAGAAGAAGCATTCTCACAAGAAATACCATTCTTGACAGAATCAATTACAAGAGCCATCGTTTGCGGACTTTTGAACTTCTTGGCTATGATGCCCATCTCATATGTCTTACGGTGTGAATATAGCTTATCTACAGTCATAGTTGCCAAGTCTGTCTTATCACTGATGAATATAACTTTTATCTTTCAAACACTCATGTCAAGAGCACTCAAGGCATGAGTAGCATTATCGGCATCAACATAGGTCACACCAACATACCTTAAATCATACAAGATATTGTGGAATCTATCAAAGAAGGAATCAATGGATTCTCTAGGTTTCATCTCTAGCTTCTGGTAGTCTCTCTTAAACTGAGTCTCACACACTTTCTTGATTTTCGATGTTTCCTCATGGTATCAGAGAGAGTCATCCAGATTTTATGTGTAGATGCAAGATGAGCTACTTGATTAAACTTAGATCTTCCTAAGCCTTGGATCAAGAAGTTTTGTGCCTTAACATTTGCCTCGACCTCAGTTAACTAAACAACATTGAGGACCACGTCATCGACCGACACAACAAAATGATTTTTCATTTTGTTCAAATGGCTAAGCCTTGAGCCTGGATGTACATCGCCATCCTTGTCTTCTAATAGAGATAGTTAGCTCCATCGAAGACAGGAGGCTTGTTGTGATATCTCTCCAACGCTATTGCTAAAGATCAATCAAGATCAACAAAGAGCAACCTTGCTCGGATATCACTTGTAGGATCGAGTATGGTGACTAGAGGAGGTAAATAGGAGCCAACAAAAATTCAAGATTTTTTCAAATCTCTTGTTAAGGTGAAAGAACAACTCCAAGTTCTTCACTCAAATAATAATGAGAAGTAATGAAGTTCAGATACCAAACACCCACACAAAAAATCCAAAAGAAATTATGCAAAATCTGATATATGAACAGTAATTGTGGTAGTACCGTGCTACAATAGAGGTAGTACCATTGCTACAGTAAATTCAACACGAACAGTAAAGTCAGCACGATTTCAAAATCGAGAATATATGTAACTTTGGATCCGTAGATCCAAATAACTTGAAACTTGGCATACACCTTCTCTAGTATCTCAGGAACTTATTTCAATCAATGATCATGAGAATCGTTACCAAAGGTCTAACTTTTTTTCGTCTGAAGGAAAAGTGCACCAAAATCAAACAAAAGAGATAAACTTCGATCTGTTCTTACTCATGAGTTCTAGATGATTTAGGTGACCTGAGATGGATTCTCACATGTCATAGCAAAGTAGAACACAACACGAATTCAATCCAAAACACCCACAAGAGCAAAACATAAAAATCACCTATCTCTTAAAAAAAACTGAGCAAACTCAAAAATTTTATCTAGATCATGCATAGATGAATAAGATCTTATTTCCAAGAGACATCTTCATCTCTTATACGTCATTGGCACCAGAAAAGCTCAAGAGAAGAGAAACCTATCATGAAAGCCAAAAAAATCAAAAGCACACGAAGAGATTCATGTCACAACTCACTTAGACAAAGTTTGAATGTTCAAATCACTTGGAGAGGAATGTTTTATAGCTAATCTCTCAGGATAGTAGAATTTCAAACCTAGAGCACACACAAACGAGGTTCCAACACAAGAAAACACTAACCCTAATATCACAAGTCTCATGTAAGACTCAACTCAACACAAGACTTATATAATAGAGACTACCACCTCATAACAACCAACCACTTTTTAGTGGATCACACCACTCACATATGAGAAAATCGGGTAACCTACACACAAATGGGTTTTATACTCTCACACACTTGCATGATTTTCAAAGAGTGACTTCTAAAGGCTCCACAAGCCCGGTAAGACTTAAATCTACAACGATATGACCTAAACTACTTAGGCTAGTGCCACAGTTTTGCAAACCGCTATTCCACCTGGTTTCGAATAATTTCCCAAATTACCACCTATTGGTCTTCATGATGATACGATGCACATAACTTATCACTAAGATCATACGCCTAAGTCCTATGACACATTAACATCGCATGCATGTATTGTCTCCTCACGACACTTGTCTTTCTCTCATGCTTCTCGGCTTGAGAAGTTGATCCACCTGAACTTACACGACATGTCATGACCTCAAAACTCCTTCCGTAACCTCGGTCTCGCTGCTGGTCACAACAATCATCAAAACACATGCACACCAAAAAAACAAACAATCGATCTTAGGATAAATAACATGCACTTGGTTTTCAATTAGTAAATCAAATGCATAGACACGCGCCATGACAAACACATGCATGGACTTTCTCATGACTAACACTTGCACAGCACCCGCTATGACTAACACCAAAAAACCACAGAATAGATTTCACTCAACTCAACTCGGCAAGGCCGGTATGATTGCGACACCCATGCCGGTCTTACCGCACTCTAGATGTACCGCAACTCCAAAGCTGGTACTACTGCACCAAGTCTCAAACCAAAAACTCCAAAAATACCTTTGTTGAAAAATAGCTATCGGCAACTACAGATCGGTACTATCACTTTGGCCGATCATACCGCTACTTCAATGTCAGCCATACCGCTAGCCGGTCATACCGCAATTACAACGCCGGTAGTACCACTAACTCCAGACAACAATAACTCAAAATACAAATTCTCAAAATTAAACTCAAACATCAGAAATAAGCCACAAGCAATATCAAATACTCATAACTCTCATGGGGTTGTCACCACATAGTCTTACAAGCTCGTCGTCGCTGCCTCCACCATTGCCAAACCCCCTCGGTGAGTCTTGAGCCCTGCTAAGTACGTCGGCAAGATCGCCTTGCTCTCATCTCCCTCCCACCGTGCCCAACTGACTTTTCTCCCTTTGCAGCTCGTCAGAGCCCCTCTCTACACAATCTTCGATGATCTCTGGCCTCCGTCGATCCCGAGCTTTGTCGAGCAATTGCTTCGCCTAGAGCTTCCCTGCGACATCGTGACGCCATCCCCACCGCCAATTTGGACCGCCATCACCCTAGGTCTGCCAGTGCCATGCTTCCCCCTCCGCCGCAGGACCACTCCGAGCCTCCCCAAGCTCAATGTTGCTTTGAGTAAGTCCCTCGTAGCCCCTAGCAGCTCCCTTAGCTCAGAATTAGATCCTAGTGCCTTGGTTTGCCATAGTGCTATGCTTCGGTTATCCGCCACCACATAAGCTGACCACCAATCGCCCGGGCTCCGAATTGAGCCACGCCACCTCACCTAGAGGGTCAGGCCGAGTCAAAGAGCCCGTTTTAGCCCTTTCCTCCGACCGATGTGGCCCCTCTTCCCGAAGACGAGCTATGCCATGCTCGGGGGGGGAGCTACTGTAGCACCATAATTAAGTTTAAACATGAGTGTTTAGGCTATTTTTCCTAGTAGGTGGTTCTTACCACATCGGGTAAATTTGATGGTAATTGTGTGCACATATATTATCCAGGTTGGGTAGTATCTGCCTCATACAATCTTAACCCCAATTACTTGCTTGTAGCAAGAGGTGTCCTTCCCTTTTACTTATCGCTTCCGCTGTTATAATGAAACTATTTGGCTTGATCGGCTTTATGTAAACTTGACCCGATGCGGTCTATGTGAACTTCTATTATATAATATTAATGAATGGTATGGTTTTCGCTATGTATAAAATGATTCAGTACTGTATCTATAATCTTTATCTATTAATCTAAAGAATAGTACAATGACATCATAGAGAACTCTAAATTAACTAAATTTGTGTCCAACATCACATCAAGAATTTCATGCTACATACGAGTAGGGATGACTTCACCATTTTGGTCAGTTTCCCTCCAAAAACATTTGGCCAGCTGACCATCTACAGCTGGAAGCCATCTTCACATGGCATTCACTTTGATTTCTTTAACCCCAGTAACGCACCTACGTAGGAACCACCTCTTGATAACGTGATAGAATTAGGCCCCGCTCAAGTTAGTATTTTTTCAACTTTAGTTTCTTTTTCACTATTCACTACACTATCCACTAACTCAGCTGCAGTAAAAAAAACCAACTACAATGAAATTTCAGCTAAAAGCCAAAAGCCACCGCTAAAACGATCACCCTTATAGATATATGACTTTAGATATATGACTTTATCACTTAGGGTTTAAATCATAGTGTCTAACTATTATGCATACACAAGTGCGTTTAAGTATGAATTTTATGAGATCATAAATTTATCCTCAGTCTCCATTTGTTTAAATATATGCTAAGAAGGTGGACTCGTGTGTGTATATGGTGTACGTGTATGCTAGTGCGCATATGCATTTTTCTTATAATCGCCGAAAAAATTGTTATTAAGCTATACTCCAATCTCACGTACATACGACCTGGAACCTATAGGACTATTCTCTTTGGCACCCAACTCCAAAATAAAGAAGGAAACAAATGCTTGGCATGTAGTCCTCCCACTACACTACGCAAGCGTGAAAGGAAGGCATGGAGACTGGAGAGAATAAACAGAAACGATAGCAAGGAGGGAGAGAAGAAAGCTTGAACGTCGTCTCCTTCCAGAGGCGTTGGGTGATCGGTTTGTTTGTCGTCGATCGGCTCTCCTATACATGGCTCAGCTAATTCGCCTGGATCGTTCTAGACACGCCATAACAAACCTGACGTGTACTGCTTAGAACTAAACAACAGCACAGATGGCATCACCATCTCTGGATCCACGTCGGATGGAGCACGTCGATATGCTTGGGGAGAACGTCTCATGGTTGTTCGCTTCACTCCCTACGCTGCATACGTGTATGTATGTGTGTTAGCTTGTTAGCTGTCGCAATTTGTGAAAAGAAAATCTGAGCGCTTTTTTTCTCATCAGCTTTTCATTTTTCCAGTTTACAATTTTATTCTTAAAAAAGTTTACAATTTTATTCTTAAAAAAAGTTCACAGTTCTGTATACATTGCACTGATGACGCCTACGCTCGCCGGCCCAAACCTTGTGGGCCTTTGCAGGTTTGTAGCAACATGGCCGAAGCCACATCCAACGGAAGCGTAAAGTTTGAACTTCGTAAACGACATGGGGAGGTGTATGGCAGTTATGCCACGAAGGCGGAAGCCGTTCTTGATACCTGCCTCGCCGCGCTACCGCCGCCGCCGCTGTCCTCGCCGCGAGGCAGCACGGCGTGCCGGCCCAGCCTCCCCGCCGGCACATACCACTCCCTCCCTCCAAGCGAGGTGGCGCTGCGATTTGCAAGCTTCCAATCCAACTCCCCTGCCGCCGTCGCCGTCGCCGCGCCCGGTGAACTCTCTCCCTCTCCGGCACGCATCACCACGACGCCGGTTCCTCCTCTTGCTCCCACCAGGTGATGAACTAATACCACTGTCAACTCAATAAGTCTACATTGGCATGTACCATACGCACATATCTTTCCGTAAGAGTAAACTGAAGCCTGTACTGTACCACACTTGGGCAATCCTCCAGTTGGTGAATCCGCTGGGAAGATTGCAGAATAATACTAGTTTCGCAATCTCCGAATAACTACTGTGTTTTCTAGATTATTGTAGGATGTGGGGAAGTTGTTGATGTCATATGACTAAATTGAGTTCCTTCAAGAAAAGATATGATTAAATTGATATATCAAATGTTCTTCATAGGGTTAAGGTTCAGAATTCTGAAAATGCCACTAATTAAAAGCTTCCTTAAGTAGGCATGAGGATTTCTCACTCCTTAGTTGCAAGTGTTGATATCAGACATTAATATTATTGCTGACCATTCTCACAAAAAGGGATGTTCATACCTGTTTGACAACATATTGATCTTCATAAGCTTCTGGAATCATAACAAGGAGTTTTGTGCTTTGTTCGTGCTTCATTAGGCAGCTTAGCAAAGAAGTGCTGACTGTAAGCTTAGAAGTTGCAGAAGTAAACGCATATTTGATACATGTCCTGCTCAACCAAAGTATGCGGAACTTTGCGCATTATGATACTTGTCTAAAAATTACAAGCCATGTAAGAAAGAACCTCATTGTGAATATTTACTTCTCCTTACATTTCTTGAAAAACTCAACAACTCTGTCGACATATAATGCTGTTGTTAATAACTTAATATGTCAATTTTTCTACCTGTGATGCAGAGCTCATGGTGTTACTGATCTGTGTGGCCAATATGTATAACGGTTTCAAATAAATTGTGCAAAGAAGAATACAATGCAATACAACCTAATATATAGGTTATCTCAGATTTATTGACCTTTGCATCATGACCATACATATCCAGCAGCTATATCAAGAAGCTACAAGCTTGATACATTTTGATACACTGATAGAGCAATGGGAGGAAAATAGCCCATTGTTGCAGAAAGTTTAAATTATTTGGTGAGCATCCTTGCTTGAAGTTCTAATCCAAATTTGGAAATGAGTGCTGTATCACCATGCAAAAACTCAGTGCTGGTTGCCTCCTTGTTGCAAACTAACCAATCTGAAATATGTTCCAGAGGGACCCTTGGCCATGAGGGATGCGTGTGTGCCCTTCTCCACAACAATTCCTTTTTCGAGCACAGTGATTAGGTCACAGTTTTGTATAGTGCTGAGCCTGTGTGCCACCACCACACTTGTCCTGCCGACCATCACGCGGTCCAGTGCCTCTTGCACCACCTTTTCTGACTGGCTATCTAGCGCGCTTGTAGCCTCATCCAGTAGCAAGATAGCTGGGTTCTTCAGGATGGCACGGGCAATTGCAATGCGCTGCTTCTGCCCTCCTGACAGCTGAACACCTCTCTCACCACACCATGTGTCATATCCATCCTTGAGGTTGCTGATGAAATCATGCGCATTAGCGGACCTTGCTGCATTCTCAATTTCTGCCTCACTCACTGTTTTTGAGCCATACACAATGTTCTCTCTGATCGTACCTGCAAATAGCGTTGGCTCCTGGCTGACCAGCCCAATGTGCCGTCGCAGGGCTCGAAGGTTGTATGTTTTGATGTCCCTGCCATCAATTGTAACTGACCCCCTAAGTGGGTTGTAGAACCGCTCTATAAGCCCGATGATGGTCGACTTGCCAGACCCACTTTGCCCAACCAGGGCTGTTGACTTGCCTGGTTGGATGCTCAAGGAGAATCCTTTGAAGATAATCACATCTGACCTTGATGGGTATGCAAAATCGACTCCTCTAATGTCCACCTCACCTTTGAGCTTCTCTGGCTTGTACCCCTCAGGGTTGTCAGGGTCAATTTCTGTTTCCCGGTCAAGAACAGCAAACACTGAAGCGACTGCATCAGCACCCTTAGCTAGGTCTGTTGTCATGCTACCTGCATCAGCAATCACACGTCCTGTGCTTACTAGAATCATGAAGGTTTGGAAGAGCGCTTTGGCAGTAATGTGGTGCTCAGCCATGAGCCTGCCACCATACCAAAAGTCAAGGGCCCATGTGCATGTCATAAGGCTCATGGAGGTGCCGAGGCCGAGGCCTGCAAACCACGACTGCCGGATGCTTTCCTTGCGTGGCCCATCCTGTGCTTGCTCGAAGAGGCATAAGATGCGGTCCTGGGATGAGAAGGCTGTGATTGTGCGAAGATTGGAGACGGCCTCAGCAGCTAGCTTGCTACTTTCGGCTTGTGCGTGTATTGATTTCTTGGACATGCTCTTGAGTAAGACACGGCGAGCATAAAAGCAGACAATGATGAGAGGCTGCACCACTATCATGACAAGGGCCAAACGCCAGGCAATAACCAGACCCATGGTGCAGGCAATAAGCACTGCAGAAACTGTCTGGATCACCAGCGCCATTCGGTCACCCACAAGAGACCTCACCTACAACAAAAGCATTGTGCCAGGTCAGGTAAGTTTCCTTTTTAAGTATCAACATGCTTATTTTTGTTTGTATACTTACGACGTTGGCGTCCTTGGCAAGCTGTGAGCATATGGCACCACTGGAGTTCTTGTCATGGTCGAACCACCCAATCTCAAAAGTGAGGATCTTTGCAAGCATCTGTTCCCTGATCCTCTTGGTGAGGTATTCCCCCATGGCACCAAAGTTGTAATGCTGTCCAATATTGATCAAGAATGAGAGCACTGCAAGACCTACGAAGATGAGTGCATAGGTCCTTGTTTTGTCCTTGATCTCTGCATGATCTGTCAAGAAGTAGATTGAAATCATGCTTCCCATGGCGTATGCATATGCAGGCTGGATGCCTCCAAACACAATTGCGCTAAAGCTCCCCATTAGTGCTTGCTTCCACTCTGGTGCATTAAGCATAAGTAGCCTTCTGAAGGATGGCACAGGAAGCTTTGGCTTCTCAGTGTTGTCAGCTTCTCCTGCATTACCCAATGACCGCGCTGAGCTTGACCTGCTAGCTGCAGAGAATCTCCTGCTCATGCTGTGGCTGCTGGACTGCCGAACAGCAGAAGTACTACCAGTTCCACCGACTTCATCAGCCTCATTTGAATCTCTGGTCTGCTGAAGGCGCACAAGAGATGAGTAGAGGCCATTCTCATTGGTGATGAGCTCATCGTGGGAACCCAACTCCTTCACCTCACCCGATTGCATGACAGCAATCATGTCAGCATTGCGGATGGTGGAGAGGCGATGTGCAATGACAATAGTCGTTCGGCCCACGGAGGCCAGGTCAAGCGCCTCTTGTACAACACGTTCTGACTCAGTGTCCAGTGCACTGGTGGCTTCATCAAGGAGGAGGATCTTGGGTGACTTCAGGATTGCTCTGGCAATAGCAATCCTCTGCTTCTGCCCTCCAGACATTTGGACACCACGCTCACCCACCTGTTTTTATTTCGGGCATTTTAGTATCTGAGTAGGAACACCAACTTATTTCATAGAGGAAGGAAGGATTGTAGTTCCGGTGAACGTTGATTTGGACATGATCAACAGCTTAATGATCTAGTTTCTTGATGAGCTAACAATTGTAACCCCCTGTACTTTCTTGTGACAAATACATAAAATGCAAGTTTTCTTTGTCAAGGTAGAGAATTTGAGCCTAAATTACTCTTGCAAACTTTTGTATGTATAACTCTCTTTTTCCATTTCAAAACTTGCTTAACAGTTAACATGTGAATTACATAACTGATGACTGTTTCAAACTGATCAGGACATCCTCTCATTAAAAGAAATATTTCAGAAATGTTTGTGTGATACTCAAAGTTGACATGTATGTCCAGTCAGTCAGATGACATACTGCTAGACTGGCATCCTTCCAATGATATAAATATGTAGTGTATCCATTTCAATGTTGAAGTTAGCTTCTCTTAAACATATAGCCCAATATTCTATTGCTTTAAAGGGTTATCCTATTCTTACTTGTATGTAAATTTTCCTTCCCTACTTAGGTTTCCTAGAAATCTGAGCACAGATGCTGTTAATGGCAGGACAGGCTTTGTTAGCTGGGGATAAAACAGCAATCTTAGTTGATAAGTAAAGAGAGAAGGTAACCATCTTTGAAATGCTCCCTGAATATCTGCACAGTACTGACATGAAAGCTCGGTTGTCATTTGTGAAGGCCTTGAGACACTTTGAAGCATCATCATCCTAAGGATAGAATTGTGTCGTTCAAGGATGAAATCATTTTGTTTTTCGATCAATGTTTCAGGTCGTTATTTGATTGTTTGAAGTGATCATTCTACCCTGTGGTGCGAATCACCTATAAAGACAGTCATTGACAGATGACAATTTGCCCATCTTTAACTGTGAGATAGGGTTGTCTTGCTAGATTTCCTCATCTTTTTTTAAAAAAAACTAAAATCTTCATGCATTATTTACAGATACTTAACAAGATTACTGGGTTTGTCATGACTAGTTTGTGTCCTCTCGGACTTATCCCATCCTTGCTAGATTTCCTCATGTTTTTTTTTAAAAAAATCTGAAATCTTCATGCAGTATTTACAGATACTTAACAAGATTACTGGGTTTGTCATGACTAGTTTGTGTCATCTCGGACTTTAAATCCCATCCTTACACATAGTATCGTTTTCCATTCCCCATCAAGTTTGCTTTGGCAATTGATTGAAGCTCTTAGTGGGCAGCAATATTCACCACTGATGGGGGACGGGCATATCAGGTCAAGGGTTACTGGTATCGGCCTATTTTTTTTTCAGCTTATGGATTATTAATTATGACTTTTCTCGAATAAATAAACACGATGGCTTCTTCACCGTCATTTGGAAGTGGCTTATCGAGACAACCTTTTCGAAGTAGCTTATTAGCATCCAGTTCGTTCGCATAAGCACTCGCACTAGAGTCAAAAACCATCAGCCGCAGCTGAAAAAGAACAGAGCTGATTTCTAAGTACATTTCTGCAGTGCTTATACTTTGTATGGTATTTCTAGAACACTCCAATTGTCATTTTGCAGTGGTGACATGCAATGGCTTGCTCTTTTCTATACTTGTTTCCTTAGAAAGTGGATCTTTTTCCCCAGTGGATCAGAAAGAAGTCCAAGTGGCAAGACAATTATACAAGTATTACCCATGCGAGAATAAAAGGTAATGTTTACTCAATTTTCATATACAAAATTTCATTCATTTTTTTACTCTTAGAACTAACTCATCCTATCCTTTCATGTTATTACTCATTCCCCACTAAGGGTACTTCTAATTCAGAAGCTGTTCATGGCCAACAATAGTTGTATATGAGTGCGAAAAATGGTCAATTCATGATAAGGTAAGAGTTCTGAAGGCCACTACTCTTCTTGGATTTGTCTTTAATTTTTATCATATATCGACAATCGACATGGATATTTAGTTATCAGACAAGCTATGTAAACATCTGACCATACAACTTTGTCTTTTCAGATTTGAAATCTTGCCATTTTCTAACACAAGAATGTGCTACGTGTGCTTTGGTTATACACTCTGGAAAAGCATTTTCAGTTAATAATTCCACATTGTCTATCAGTGCAGGTTGTTCTTACAGTGGCAAAAACTGTTTTATCATTTTCTGGGACACTTTCCTGTGATCTTTTCATGAGTGCTTGAATAATGGAAATGAAAGTTCAGTTACAAAGTGGCCCTTCGTTGTTGTCAAACTCACAATAATACAGGTGTGAAGTGGTAGATAGTCAACAGGAAGGATATTGAGTGCTTATCAGGTCATCTTGTTAGCAGGTTTGCCCACATCAACATCCAGTGGGCCCTAATTTTAACTGCCCCACAGCAGGTTTGCACGCAATAGAAATTGCTAGTGGTGGGGGTCTGGCCACGAATGAACCTTTCAGGTTTACATGCGCGCCACTTAGCGTCCGTATCATCAGAGGGATCTTCCATTATTAGCTGGGGGACTGCATCGTCAAGAAGTCCTATGTTGGAACAGCAAGGGAGCCTAAAAAACTAGAACTGATAAGCTGATTCCACTACTGTTTTTCAGAGTTAGAAAATGGTGCTCCATGATGTACAGGTTGGTGCTCCTTAGTTTTTATCACCTTATGTTGTTTGTAACTCATGTGATTTGGAAGGTGTCTAATAGAGCACTCTGTTATAATGTAAAGAATTGAACATCTTAATGTTATTTCTAGTCCAATTGCGGGTGAATATTGCACTGGCAGGTCTGCTGGAGAATAAAGGCCGGGTGGATAGGAACTAAGCTGAAGCGGAGGCAAGGATATTCATCTCTGGACAATGCGCCGTAATGTCAGGTGTTTCTGTGATCGCCTGGAGTTCTCTCTCTCTCTTTTTGGTTCTGTTATTGTTAGTTTGTTACTCGTCCAATGTAGACAATCTGACGATGCACACCTAGGTTATGACTCATTTAGCTTGTGGTTGGTTTTCTTTCACATGTCAGGATTGTCGTAGCTTCCAGTGCCTGATTGGATGGTATCTCCACTCTTCAGGTATCTCCACACTGTGAAACCACTTTACTTTAACCTCTTTGTAGCACCCTGAAATTAGGGGAGCATTTCAAAAACCCATCCTTATCTCTCTCCCTTCCAAACATATCAATATATTGCCACCTCTCTCTCTCTCTCTCTCTCTCTCTCTCTCTCTCCATATTTATCTCTCCATCTATTCCTCTCCAATCTCTTCCTCTTCTCCCCGTGAGATGGCGGCAAGCAGCATCCGCTGGCGTGTGCACGCGGCAGCTCACGGCGCGAGCATGACATGGCGGTGTGTGGCGTGGCGTGGTGGCGCCTTGGCAGGCCGACGGCGGCGGCGGTGTGCCACGGCGGGCTGACGGCAATGCCATAGCGGGTGGAGTGATAGTATCATGCATGAATAGAAGCACTCGAGTTTTCAGCACCGTGGTTTACCACTATTTGGTTATTTCATTTGGTTAGAAGTGGATCGGTCCTATGTTTCAAACATTTATTTCAGCTTCTGCTGGTTCTCTAATAGAGTATAAATGTTTTAATTTCTTCACAATTTCTATTATTGCTTTTATTTATTCTTACTTTGGTGATAACGTTCCATAGTGGTATCTCATATTGGCATGTGGAGTGCTACAGTTGGTATCAGAGCTCAGGCTATAGTTTTTGAAAAAGAAAAGGTTTTTGCACGTACATGGGGCTTCGAATTAATTAATTCATGCATGTATGTCTAGTCATTGGCACATTACAATGATTCCATATCTAATTATTGTCTCCTTTATTCCATTGCTATCCTGTGACCTTACTCCGATTCTTACTCCAATTCTATGTTTCCCTGAATCCTGATTTCATTCTTCCACCTATGTTGCTCCTGAAGCGCAAGTTCCCGACTGGCACTGCAACTCAGCTTGTTTTTTTTCACCTTCACCCGTTGGCGACCAGACTGCGCCTCTAGTTCCTGCTCCAATTTCTATCGTACCCATGGATACTAATTCCCCATCACACTTTATCTCCCTATTGTTGCCTATCTTATCATTTACTATTCCCTCTCCGTAACCTTTTAGTTATGGTTATCTTGAATTCTTATCCTGCTCTTACATTGTTTGACTTGGGGGCTAGTTCTCCTTTTGACATCTCGTTTCATTCCGCAACACTATACCCATCAGTACCCTGGACCTCTTGCTAGCAAACTTATCTACCTCAACGTGGTCTTGGAGATCGGAGGCCATAAATTTTGTGTTGACGTAGTGGTGGCGCCAAACCAATCCTTCGACTTGATTGGGGGCATGGACTATTGTCTCGTTATCATGCTATCATTCATTGCTTAGACCGCAAGGCTATTCTTCTTCAGGATAATAGGGAGATCGTTTATCAAGGCATAGAGCGATGCCTGAGCGATGCCTCAATCTTCTATTCTTGGTCTCCTATTTCGGTCATCGCTGGATAGCCAAGTTTGGGTGCCTTCTCACCATGTTAGAGAAGCCTGTCACTAGGCCTTACCAAAGGATTTGGCTATTGTTCGAGAATTTCTTGACGTCCTTTCAATTGAGCTTCCAGGTCTGCCTCTAGTTAGAGCAGTTGAGTATGCCATTGATGTTATATCTGGTACCGCACCTATGGCCAAGGCTCCCCGCCGTCAGTTTCGTACTGAGCTAGAAGAGTTGAAGCGGCAATTGGATGACCTTTAGAGTAAAGGCTTTATCCAACGTAGCACCTCGGAGTGGGCTTCCCCAAATCACTTTCGTGAAGTGGAAAGATAAGAGTCTATGCATGTGCATCGAATATCAAACTCTCAATGCGGTGACTATGAAGAACAGCTATCCTTTACCTCATACTGATGATCTCTTCGACCAGCTCAAGGGTGCCAAGTTCTCCTTCCAAATAGATCTGCAGTCCGGCTAGCACTAAGTCCGGATCAAGGCTTTTGATATTCCAAAGACAGCCTTCCACACTCGTTATGGCCTTTTTGAGTTCCTAGTTATGCTATTTGGGTAGACCAATGCCCCGGTGGTATTTATGGATCTGATGCATTGGGTATTCCATGAGTACTTGGATCAGTTTATCATTATTTTCATCAATAATATATTGATTTATTCTAGTACCACAGAGGAGCATGAGCAATATTTTTGGATTGTACTTGATCTTCTTTGAAAACGTCAACTCCTTGCTAAACTGAAGAAATGTGTTTTTGGCTTTCATCTATTAGTTTCCTTGGGCGTGTCTTTAGTGATAAGGGACTTTTTGTGGATCCTCTAGGATTGCTGCAGTGGTGGACTAGTCGAGACCCAACAACATTGTAGAGATCCATAATTCCTAGGTTGGCCGGTTATTACCGCCGTTTTGTCCAGGATTTCTCTTCCATTTCCAAGCCATTGATCAAGTTGACTCAAAAGGGCGAGCGATTTCTTTGGACAGAAGAATGTGAGTCTAACTTCCAGACCTTAAAGGAACGCCTTATTACCGCTCCTAGTCTTGCTTTGCCCAAGGGAGAAAAGAAGTTCACTATCTATTATGATGCATTCCGGTTGGGTTTAGGCTGCGTCCTCATGCAAGAGGATAAGGTGATAGCTTATGCTTATTGTCAGCTTAAGAAGCATGAACTTAATTATCCTACCCATGATCTGGAACTAGGGACAGTGGTTTTCGCCCTCAAGATCTGGCGTCATTACCTCTACAGAGAGAAGTGTGATATCTTCACTAATTATAAGAGCTTGAAGTACTCCCTCACGCAGAAGAAATTGAATTTGAGGCAGTGCCTTTGGTTACAGTTAATCAAGGACTACGTTCTCACTATCTATTACCATCCAGGAAAGGCTAATGTGGTGGCTAGTGCCTTAGTAGGAAATGAAGTAATGGTGTTCCTGTTCTCACATCGTCCAGTAGGAGCTTGAGAATTTTCAAACCACACTTTGTTTCACCTCCTTAGCATGTTCTTTGGAGAAATTGAAAACTTTATTCACTTGGTTGATGCGTTGCTAGAAGCTCAAGTCTTAGGTCTGGAGACCCGACACTCTCATGGAGGGGATATTTGGGCTAAACTTAATAGGCCTGATTTTTTTGTCAATGGTAAAAGTAGAACACCGCAGTCCTACCGGTCTTTGCAGCCATTAGAGATTTTCCAGTGGAAATGGGAAGATATTGCTATGGACTTCATTGTGGGACTTTCTAGTTCACCCCGGCGTATAAACTCTATTTGGGTCATTGCCGACCATCTCATCAAGATGACTCACGTCATTCCAGCTAAAACCACTTACTCAGCCAGTGATTTTGCTAATATCTATGTCAAGAAAATTGTCCTCTGCATGGCATTCCTAAAACCAACGTCTCAAATCGCGATACCAAGTTTGTTTCGCACTTCTGGAAGAGCTTGCATGAGAATTTGGGTACGAACCTCAACTTTAGCACTGCTTTCCACTCTTAAACTGATGGTCAATCTGAGAGAATCATTCGCACATTGGAGGACATGTTGCGCTCTTACATACTGGCATAAAAAGGTAGTTGAAAATATCACTTACCTCTTGCAGAGTTCTCTTATAGTAACAGTTCCACTTTGGATCAGTATGGCTCCTTTCAAGACTCTTTATGGTAGGCATTGTTGTTCTTCCCTTCATTGGGATGAGGTTTTGGAGAAAGATTTGCTTGGGTCTTAGCAAGTCAGTGATTGGAAGTAGAAGATCAATCACATCAGGAATAATTTACTTTCATCTCATTGTCGCCAAAAGAGTGATGCTGACTGTTCCCGTCATCCACTGGAATTCGAGATGAGTGATCAGGTTCTCTAGAGGGTCTCCCCAACCAAGGTTGTAGTTCGATTTGGGGCTAAATGAAAGTTGAACCCTCATTCTGTTGGACCATTCCCTACCGTTGAGTGGGTCGGAAAGCTTGCCTACCATTTGGAGTTACCTACTTCCTTGCCTGGTATCCATAATGTCTTCTATATCTCTATATGAGGAAGTATCTAAACAACCCTGACCAAATTCTAGAGTTACCCACCTTGAAGGTCTCAGAATCTAACCGTCATTGCACAGCCGGTTCGTATACTAGAGCGTTCGGAGCATCAGTTGCGACGCTGGACTATTCCCTATGTCAAGTATTGTGGTCTTATCAGGCTAAACGTTAAACCACTTGGGAATTGGAGTCCCAAATGCGCGAGAAGTATCCCAATTTCTTTAATTCAGGTTTGATTCTCATGATTTCCTTCACCTAAATAATTTACTCAAATCCCGTTTATCTTATTTCCTTGAGGTAATAGATTCAAGGCCAAATCTTTTCTAAGAGTGGAGAGTTGTAGCACCTTGAAATTAGGGGAGCATTTCAAAAACCCATCCTTATCTCTCTCCCTTATATCCATATCAATCTATTCCTACCTCTATCTCTCTCTCTACCTCTTTCCATATTTATATCTCTCTCCATCTATTCCTCTCCAATCTCTCCCTCTTCTCCCTGTGAGACAGCAGCTTGCGGGGGTGGCTAGCTGAGGAAGGCGGTGCTAGCATCGGCGGCAAGCGGCATCGGCCGACGCGCGCAAGCGGTAGCTCACGGCGCGAGCACGACATGGCAGTGCACGGTGTGGCGTGGTGGCGCCCTTGTAGGCTGGCGGTAGCGGCAGCGTGCCATGGCAAGCTGACGGCTATACCAAGTAGGCTGTGCAGCCGGCTGTGGTGGCGCACAGGTCGTGAGGCATGGCTGCAATAGTGCATGCAGTGAGGCATGGAGGCAGTGGCGCGTTGGCGACGGTGGCAGCGGCGGCACAAGTGGCTGGTAGTGACCAGCGCGGGCAGCGCGGCAGCACAACCGATGAGGCCGGAGTAGGAGGTGCAGCACGGTGGCGGCGGCAGCTTGCGCAGCACGGGTGGCGGCTGGTGGTGGTCGACCCACCTGCAGCGGCGGCCGGAGAGGTCGGTGGCCAAGATCACGGGCGTGAGATTCAGTTGGCTGGGAGTCGCGGGCGAATCATGCTTTGACGATGTTTTTGTTAGATCGTGTAGGGAGCGTGGTTCGCACGGCCGAATCACGTTTCGCACGACATTTTTGTGGGATCGTGCAGTGAGCGTGGTTCGTGCGGCCGAATGGTAAATCGCATGGCTGAATCACGTCTCGCACGATATTTTTTGTGGGATCGTGCAGTGAGCGTGGTTCATACGGCCGGGCGACGATTTGCACGATGAAGACTTAGCAAACGCAAATTCTTCTGGCCGACTGCACTTCCATCCGTCTTTCCACAAATATATCTTAGCGTTGATCTGATCCGTGTCCATTCCATCGTGTATGTTCACGCAGCTGTTGAGGAAGCGTTCGGGCAGTTGCGTATTCTGGGTCCTTCATATAGCACGTCCGTCGAGCGTCCTCAAGACAAGTATCTCACGGTCGTAACATTTTTCGTTTCACATACCACGTGTTTCCAAATTACTTATCATCTTTGCCATGGAGTACAATTATCTTATCACTAAATCTCATCTGGCTATTATCATACCACTAAATCTCATTTAGTTATTATCATATTACTAATGCTTACCTGGTTCTAGACTTCTGATACTGTATCTATACCATGATATTCTAGGTTATCTGGTTTCATATACTTTTAGATTTATTAGAGTACTCAGTTAATAATGCTATAGAATTTATGATTTTTATTAGTGTTTTAAAATTCATGCTTAAATCGTTAATAGGGGTAGTGAATGATCATGTTGTAGACTTAGGTATAACCGCTAGCAATTTTTTAATACCAAGCTTCTATGTTTATCTTTCGGATATCATGATGTATTGCTAATATGATTTCTTATGTGAGTCATGACTGATTTATATATATTAAATAATTATTAAGTTGACTAATAATTACTTATTACATAATAAAACTTAGTTGGTTGCTAACCCTTGTGTGAGATATATTATAATATCTCTTTTAGAATAATTTCTAAACCTCTACCACCTTAGTATCATTCCATACCGCCCTCTCATTGGGAGCACCTTAGCTGTTTGTTTCTAGCCTCAGCAAATCTTTCTATTTATCATAGCTTATCTTCGCCATCTCTTAGTTGTCTTAAATTCATATTATTATAATGTAACAGTTATCTTATCACCATATTATCATTTCACATCACTCCTATCGGGTATTACGCTTTTCCGTCTCAACTTTAGCAAATCCTTTCACTTCTCATAACCTTATCCCAACCTTCCCTTTTTTTACCTAATCTCTTAATCATATGCCCTGTTGATAGTATTATGATTACCTGGTCTGAGGTTATCCTAGGGGAGATTGCCACCCATCTGGTAACGTACGGGGGGGCCGTACGCTTTCGTTATTCAGGATATAACACCCCGTCGGCGGTTATACAGTCGAGGACAATGACATGCTTGACTATTCTCGTATAACCGGGTATGTGGGAGGTAATCGCTTGTGCTATTGCCATAACTTGCTAAATAATAATTGCCTTAAATTCCATATTTCCGTTATCTCCATCCTTGATCTGTATTAATGTTTCCGGTGACCTAAATTCATTGCAATTAACACGTGTTAATTACTTGCTTGCATTACTTGTCATTTACTCACCGTGTTGCGACCGTTGTTAGGTAATTGTTGAGATTTTTAAATCTCACACTTCTTTTTCTATTCTTATGTAAAAGTCCAGTGAAGTGATAGCATCATGTATGAGTGGGAGCATTCGAATCTTCAGCATCGTTATTTCATTTGTTCTTCATTTGGTTAGAAGTGGACCGGTCTTATGTTTTAAACATTTATTTTGGCTTTTACTGGTTCTCTAATATAGTACTTTTAAAGGTTTTAATTTCTTCGTGATTTCTATTATTGTTTTTATTTTTTCTTTCACGATAATGTTTCATAGTAGTATCTCATATTGGTATGTGGGGTGCTACACTCTTGTAGTGAACACCTTGTTTTGGGATCTTGGGATCCTTAAGAGTGCTCCAAAATACACTTCAACTTTACATTGTAAGTCCTCTATCTGTTCATCCAGGCATCTATAGTACTCCTACTACTTTTAACTTAAATCAGATGGTGGATCCAGTGCTGTTCTATTTCAATCATGTACAGCACTTTCAAGCTGTTGAATTTGTTCAATTGAGGCACTGTTTAGAACACAAAAATTTTGTGGGAATTTCATAGGCAAGGAAACATCAAATGATACTGGATGTGGGGGTATCCTACGAAATTCCTATGGGAATCCTCCGTTGCAAAGGTAGCTGGTTGTGTTTTCCATGATGACATAACATAACTGTGGTTCTGTTGTGACTTTCAGGGTACGTTTACCCTTTCCAGCAGGGATAACATAACCGAGGTGTGGCATTCCTCGGGAACAAATGGCAGAAGTGACGCGGCGCCTAGCGGCTATAGCTAGCCAGCACTACTAGGGTGATCGGAATACCCTCCTCACATTTTTGAGTTTTGGTTGATTTACCCTCCGAGTCAGCTGAAACACGTGGGGTCGGGATGAGTTAGTAGACATGTGGGTGAATAGGTAAATCCTGAAGTTGAAACTAAGAGGAGGGTATATGATGAATAATTCCGCACTACAATGGACAGATGGGGTAGAGTACTAGTGTTGCTTCCAAATACTCCCTTTGTGTAAATTTATAAGACATATTTTTTAAATAATTTTATTTGTAAATATAGAATATATTTTAAATTTTAATTTAAAATTAGTGTGGTGTTTCCTTTATATCTCTAATAAATATATAGTTCTATTTGCTATTCTCTATATGCATATATTAAATATAGTGTTTAGAGATATTAATAAGGGTAATATAATTATTTTCACTATCTATTTAGTCTGTATGTTAAAAGAAAATATAGAGGGTGTAGAAGTGAGTACTCCTACACTAAAAATAAAGGGTGTTGCTTCCAAAAACAACCTTTACTCCTAGCCAATTTTTTATTCGCTTCTTTTCAATAATCAAAAGTGCCTTTGAATCCCCACAAAAGGAGGCACAATTCACCGAAAACCTAAAGGAGGGGTTAGTAAGTTGGAAATCGGAATCCCAAAGCCGCTTGCATTTAGGGTTACATAAAAAGCTTGAGGCTCGCGAGCTATTTGAGCTCGTGGACGGCTCGGCTTGGCTCGAGCTCAAATCTTTCCTCAACGAGTCAGCCCATGCTATAGCTCGGCTCACTAACGAGCTAAGCCCGAGCCGCTCACGAGCCCGAACGAGCTAGAGGCGCTGATAACACGAGCCGATCTCCACTCCAGTCCACTCTCGCCTCTCGGAGTCTCGGTCTCGCGAATCATGCCACACCTACGCTTTTGAGAGTCTCCAGAAGACTCCACACTCTAAGCTCGCTCTCTCGCATTCCTCCCTCCCCCCCCCCCCGCCGCCGCCTCCCTCCCCGGCCCCCGCCGCCTCCTCCCTCCCCACTCCTTGCCCCTTGCCGTCGCCACCTCCCTCCCCGCTCTCCGCCGACCAAGAGGGTGGGGTGGGTGTTTGATGTTTAGTAGATCCTAATTAATGCTACACTATATGTTGTTTGATGTTTTTGCTTGGAGATATATCTTATTTTGTAATCTAACACCAAAAGGAAGATAAGAAAAGAAAGAGAGGAACGTTCACTTCCCCTTAATCACGTACGGGAGTTTTTTTTTGAAAAATCACGTGCAGGAGTTGTGATAGGAAAAAGGAGAACAAAAAAGAGGAACACCACTTATTCTCTTTGTGCCTAAAGTCCAATGGAGTTTGCTTTCTGTTCCTTCTCGCAACCGATCGACCAAACCATGTGCAATTCTACATATTCTTTTTTCATGCTAACTAATTTATAAGCAGTTTGTTGAATGTCAATTCACACGTTACACGTACAGTAGTTTTAATTTTACCAAATATATATGTGGCGCTATACATGAACCTTTTTATGTTTCATATGTGTTTGATCTAATGTTAATTAAAATATTTTTTAATTACAAAGAAGATGCACACGTACGTACACACTCGAGTGCGCCTCCTTAAGACACCTAGAAACACGGATGTGGTAAATCCGTAACTTCATAAAATCCTCCCTAAGATGCTGTGTGCAAAGATTGGGCACCAAATTATAGACCCTGGTGGTGGGCCAATGGAGTCGTACTACCATAACTCCACTAAACTGCAAAGAGGTCGCTCCCCACATAACACGTTACTTATGTTGGCAATCATAAGGAGTTTTTAACGAAAAGTGTCTTGGGTAGAGGATTTTTTTAAGAGATAAGTCATGAAATGGTTTTGCATTATAGCTCTGTGTACATAAACTTTCATTGTTTTTCACGTAACTTCTCTTAGTACTCTTCATCCTATGGAGATTAGGTCCCATTCTTTTCAGATTTTTAAACTAAGTATTTTTTAAAATAGAGTCTATAAATTAGTTGTAGTACATGTTAAAAACCTAATATCTGTACCATCAAAAATCACAAGCGAATATCTCTTTCCACAATCTCTGTCATAAATAACTAAAAAACTATCAACCGCAACTAAAAATCATCATCCGTAGTAAAAAAAACAGACCTTAAAAGATAAAACACACATACCAATCCCCCCCCCCCCCACGCGGGGGTCGTGAGGCCGTGAAAGTGCACAACCTGTCCTTCACGATAGGGCCACCATATCTATGTGCTCTACGTGCTCCATCCATCTACCTAAGTTTCGGTCCACTCTTTCCCTCTTAATGAGTGGTATTTTGTAAATATGTACGGCTTTGAAGTGCCCATCTAAAAAAATGCAAATCGTTTGAAAAGAAAGTATATGAATATGACTACGATTGAATATTTAAAATTTATACAAAAGTTCATATATATATTTGGCAAATTAATACGCCCTCCATTTCTAAAAACGTTATTCTAGCTTTTAAATTTTATTCCTAAATGCATATCATTCTACACTTTCAAGGTAACCTTCTACTATATTTTTTCCTTTGCATATGTTATTCCTATTTCAAAGGTTATTTACTAATATGGACAAAAGTAATACACGACATCTAAGGGGCAATAAATGAGCAAATAAAGGAGGTCAAGATGATCTTTTATATGTATGTCTTAGTTCTTATGCAAATCCTACAATGATACCTATGAGCAAGAGGAGGAGTATTTAGTAAGGATACATGAAAGGATGACTTCAACATTTAGGAGCCGCTCAGTTTAGCTTAATAAGCCAGCTTATGGTTTATTTTTTATTGTAGCTATCTTATTTTACACTGTAACTGATGGTGGTTTATTTGACATAATTAAATTAAAAAATAGAAATAGAAAAAATAGGTTTCCCATCACGGACAATGCAAACGAATACAGAAAAAGGCAAAAAAAGCTCAAAAAAGTCAAAAAAAGACGAAATTTAGGAATAATGAACTAGAAGCCAGAACCTGAAGCCGAAACAAGCAGGGCCTTAGCAGTTCGCGTGCTACGTTTCTTTTAAAGGATGGCTTTAGCACAAAGAAAATATCAACTACTCTTTCCTCCCAAAGATATAATCTATATGGAAAATATGTATAATCTCTATCATAATACAAATAAAAATTAATTTTTACAAACATGAAAACTAAATCAAATTGATCATGTTCTAAAATTGGAAGCATATGCTTTCCACATATAGCCCTTTCCTAAGTGCTTTTCTATTCAAAAAACACAATCCCATAGGTATCATCTAGGGGTGAAAACAGATCGAATTCGGTCGGATATTACTCATTCAATATCCTATCATATATTTTTTTTCGGATTTGGAGTCGAATACGAATAGTACCGGATAAGAACACAAATTCGGGTAGTGTCGGTCATATATACGGAACGAATACGGAGCGATTGCGAATACGATAACGAATATCTAGTCGGATATTACGCAGAAATACAAAGAGCATATATAGTGCGCACGACACCTATCATATATTTCTAAAGAGATTTTTTGGCAGGGTTCTGATAGAAAATATTTCAAAGGTGGCTCCATCAGATTTTTTACACTTTCAGAAAACTTATTTGGATTTTATTGGATTTGTTGGAATTTGTTTGAATTTTTCTGGATTTATTTGAAAGTACAGAGTAAGAAAACTTATTTTAACTATTTTTTAAAAGCTAAAAATATTTTATATTATTTTCCCAGAGCTCTCCTAGATTTATAGTATTTTGTGAATTTTTTTGGAATTTTTTAAAGTTATTTGTATTTTATTGGATTTATTAAAATTTATTTGGATTTTTTAGATTTTATTTGAAAGCTAAGAGCAAAAAAACTTATTTTAACTATTTTCTAAAAGCTAAAATATTTTATGTTATTTCCCTAAGTTCTTCTATATTTATAGTATTTTTTGTGAATTTTTTTAGAATTTTTTGAAGTTATTTGCATTTATTGGATTTATTGAAATTTATTTGGATTTGCTAATGGGCTGATGGGCTGATTTGGCTGATGGGTCGGATATCCGATAAATATATCCGGATATTATCCGATAAAATTTCGGATAGTATCCGTATCCGTCGGATAGTTCTTTTCGAATCCGTATCCAAAAACAACTATCCGAATCCGATAATTAACCGATATAACTATCCGAATTCGATCCAACTCGAATTCGGCGATCGGTCTGTCAGAAAATATACCGTTGTCACCCCTAGTATCATCAAACCATTTTAAACATAATTTAACAATGATAGCCACGTAAATGTGTGGGCCCCTCGCTAGTTAATGAGAATTACCTGAGTCTCGTAGCCCTGCGGCAGCTGCGAGATGAAGTTGTGGGCGTTGGCCGCCTTCGCCGCGGCAGTGACCTCTTCCGCCGTGGCGTCCTCCTTGCCGAACAGTATGTTCTCCCTGATGGACGTCGCGAACAGCGCCGGCTCCTGGCTGACGAGCCCCATCTGCGAGCGCAGCCACTTGAGCCGCAGCCGCCGAATGTCCACGCCGTCCAGCGCCACCTCCCCGGCCGACGGGTCATAGAACCTCTCCAGAAGCGCGATCACGGTCGACTTCCCCGACCCACTGCCGCCGACGAGCGCCACGGTGCGCCCCGCCGGCACGCGCAGGTTGAAGCTGACGAAGATGGGGCTCTCCGGCCGCGACGGGTAGCAGAACTCTACGCTCTTGAACTCCACCTCACCGGCGACGTTGGCAAGCTCCTCGCCGGTGTCACTCTCGGAGTCAATCTTGGGCACCCGCCGGATCACCTCAAGGATCCTCTCCCCCGCCGAGCTCGCCTCCGAGAAGTACTTTACGTTCGACAGCCCCGACCCCAGCCCCCTGCATGCATGCATGGACACCGATCATGGTTCGTTAATGGCGGCAGCGGCGGCGTCGTCGTTATCCAACAGCAGGAGCTATCATAAGCTAGAAACGGAGGGGATTGTAGTGTTACGGACAGGCCGCCGACGACAATGGCGGCGGAGACAGCGAAGACGGTGCCGCCCTTGTAGCCGTGGTACATGACGAGGCGGCTGCCGTACCAGACGTTGAACGCCCAGATGGCGAAGGTGATGCCGTTGCTGCCGACGGCGACGCCCTTGGCAAGCCCCTGCTTGATCCCGAGCCGCGCCGACTCCTCGAGCGCCGCCGAGAACTGCGCCATGGTGCTCCGCTCCGCCACGAAGGAGTACACGGTGCGCACCGACGACACGGCCTGCTCGGCGACAGCTCCCGGGCGCGTGTACTGCTCCCGGATGCGGCGCGCGAGGCCGATGAGGATGCCGCCGTACATGAAGCCCGGGATGATGAGCAGCAGCACGGACGGCAGCGCCACCAGCGTGAGCCGCCACAGCAGCGCGAACCCGACGGCGTAGCTGCTGACGAACATGGTGGCGTTCATGACGAAGTTGGGCACCTTCTCGCTGAGCACGTCCTGCACGACGAGGCTGTCGTTGGAAACGCTGGTGATCACCTCCGCCGTCGAGCCAACCTTGAGGTCGAAGTACTCCACGTCCTGCCGGAGCACCGCCCGCAGGTACCGCGCCCGCATCCGCGACGCCTGCCGCTCCGCCGTCCGAGCCCAGCAATACCCCTCTGCGCACGCACACACGTCGCACGTACCCGTCAGGCGCGTCCACACACACATTCTGCAACAACGCACAGCATTGGCACGCATATGCTCACCTAGGAACGCCATGACCCAGGAGCCGCACGCCAAGAAGACGAGGTTCCTCGCGTTCTGATGAGTGCATTTCACGCACGAATTATTGTGATAATTGTGATTACTTTGTCTGTGATGATGTTACGAACACTGCGGAGAATTGGGGGTGCACGAGAGGTGATAGGAATTAACGGTGCGTACCACATTGATCTTGGAGCTGAACTCCCGGAGGAGGTCGGGGCCGCTGCCGAGGTCGTTGAAGATGCGGCTGGTGATGAGCAGCATCACCGGCGTCGACATGCCGTCGCCCATGGCGCCCACAAAACCCAGCACCATGAGCGCCACGTCCGCCGCGTCCGCGTGCATGAACACCGACATGAGCGACCCGAACACCGGCGGCGCCTTCGAGGTAGCCTTCGCCTTTGCCGGCTGCCCCGCCGGCCCGTCCTTCCTGCCGTTTGCTTCGTCACCGCCACCCATGCCCGGCGATCGAGCGCTCGTCGACGCGCCGGCGCCTACTAGTGCAGCTTGCTTCCGAGTTGTGAACTTGTGACAGTTGTAATTAACTTGGTTCACGAGACTCTTGTAATTTGGCCTCCTTTTTAAGGCCGTTTAGGTGGTGGGGATGAGAGAGAGGAGGAGGGCTTATATAGGGTGCATGCGCGAGCAACACAATCAAGCAACCAAGCAATTGCTAGTAACTAGTCAAGAATGATATGCTTGCTTGCTTGTTGCAAGGTGGTGGCTTCGTGTCAATTCTTTTCACCCCATCTAATATTGTGATTCTTTAATGAAGATAATGTTTTGGTATTTGTAGGACCAGCAATGACAACAAATAATGAATGGTGCCTTCTCAATTTTTTTTTGTAAGTACTAGAAATTTTCACTCCAATACTAGAGAGTTAAGAAGATCATATTTTATAGTCTACAACCAAGCAACAACTCGAAACAACAAACATCTCAGCTTTGCACCTGGCCGATTCGACCGGCCAAAGACCAACGGTCTGACCGGAGGCACATTAGTGGTCTGACTGGCTTCATGTCAATAGTCTGGCTAGACCTAGGAGCGGTCTGACCGCTCTCCTGTTCCCAAAATAAAAATCAACCTGAGTCCAAATTACTTTTGGTGTAAACTTCAAAATTCATGACAAAATGAAATTAAACTTCACACACATCTTGCTAAGGGTCTTAGGAAAATATTTCATCTAAGAATCGAGATGATCCTGGCTAAAGTCTCAACATTTTCTTAAAACATACAAGGTTACACTAAAATTGGACAAATCTCAAAATCTTCAGAGACAACTTACTCGTGGGTTAAAACAGCCAAGATGGATCTAAAAGTGTTCCCACACATCACAACAAAGCAAAACCAATCAACGATTCAAAGCCAAACCTTTAGATCAAGAATTCTCTAGAAGGGCTCCAATCATGCAACAATCGGGCAACTTCGAGATCTTGCAAACCACAATGTCTAGATGTATGAGGTTTAATTTACATGAGTCATCTCCATTATTTACACATCTTTGCCATCAGTAAATTTAAGAAGGGGGAGAAGAAGCAAAGAACCAATAAGAAAAAAACAAATCAATCAAGACAACAATGATTCATGATAGATAAACAAACTTGATTATATTATTATTTGATAATGAATGTTTTATAACCATTTTATAGAGAGGACAAGAGAGCAAAGCATGACACTCGTTTTTCTCTCTTAAACCCTAATTCTAACTCAAGGATGGTTGGAATGGTTAGCAAACAAGCCTCCACCCTATCCACTAAATAGGTGAAACAACTAGTCTATATCTAATCTTAATGGATACCATTCACTAGCACAAATAAAGAAAATTCGTTAACCCCACACAACATGGTGTTTGCACTCACATTAGCTTATACATGCTTTTCAAAGCACATGAACCCAAATTCATTAAGTTCTTAACCTTTGATCAATTTAATCTTCTTAGTATTTTTTTGACCTAAACCACTTTCCCAAGTGATGCTCAAGCATTGTTGTTTTGATCCAATGAAGTTTCTGGTATTTAGCAAACTACCAAAATAACATGCTTTGACCCGATCTTCATTTTTCTTTGCAAGCAATAGCCATGCTTGTGATGTGTAGGTGCACTAATGGCTTGTCACGCATTGACAAATATCTCCTGTTCTTGGACCATGGTTTACTTGATCGACCAAGCCATTTAGTACAACCCGTCACTCGAACTTTTCCTTCAACATTTCTTGCTTTTCTGTGCTATGCTTGAACTCAACCATCTCACTCAACATCTTTGACTATTCTAGACCTCAACTCCTCCATAAGTCTAGTCCCGATCCTCGTTGTTGATCATAGTTGATATAAAGTTTCCCTAAACATTTAAAGATAAAAAATTATTTTTGGACATAAGTTCTTCACAACTTGACTATGTTAGCTTAGACATACTTTATGCAATATAAATGAACTGGTCTAGGACCAAATTACCTAATTCACAATCAATTTCACAAATTTCATAGTTCATTGTCAAAATCAGGAGGCGATCGGTTTGACTTATTCCCTTTGTCGATCTGTCCGATTCCCTAGCCGGTTTTACCGCCCGATCGACCTCTTAGCCGAGTCGATCAAACCATTTAGCTAAACCGGTCAAATTGCTAAAACTAAAATTTGATAGAAAATTCAAATCTTTTACAAATTTAAAATTCAACTTCATATATATTGATAGTGGTTCATCACAAAACATCATGTACCTTCTCATTTAGTCCCTTAGTATTGGAGATACCAATTAAATCTATCTGTTGGCCAAGGTTATCAGAACCGGGTTTCTCGAACGGAATAGAAGATTCTCTGACAGGATTGAATTGGATCGTAATATCACATTATACTCGCAATAGAATTGAACCATACTACCTGGTAGATAGATATGTCTATCTAACATGAATAAGTATGGTCTTATTTTATTAAATATTACTTAAATTTTGTATCTCATTATTATGCGTATAGGACAAATATTGTGAAACGGTGGTAGCAGAATCTAAGAGGTTACTCGATTCTCTGAAATATACATTTTGTAAGCCTACGGCCTACCGTGTAGTATTTCTCAACAGTGTAAGGCCATTGTAACATACTTTAAAAGCATTTTTTTTAAAAAAAAATCTTATAGTCCGAATGAGAGATCTGTTGTCGCTTATACAAACAATAGTAATTGAAAGGACATACCAGAATTGTAAAACCAGGTAGGATCGTATTTATTCTGACAACCACCGCTGGCTATCTGCAAAAGTATATAACTGGATAACCAGCGAGCTCTACACCAGCGTAATTACATCCACCTCTAATATATAATCTAAACGAACTTGAAATACTCCTTTATCACTTTGGATATATTGTATACTAATTATAAGATACTTCAACGTGAACCACATAAAAAATTGCAAGGAATATAGTTTTTAGCGTATTTTGATAATGTCAAAAAAATCTATATACTAGAAAAATTATTCATACCACCTAGATGATCTTAAATACACATATATATATACGCGAGATACTCCCTACGGTATGAGATACGACATAGGGTGTAATTACACCCAAGTGTAGAAAAGAGACTTCCTATATATATATACCCCGTTTGTTCATTATGTCAAAAGTCGACTGTAATATTACTCCATTAGCTACTCATCAATTCTGAATTACCACTTGAATTCACTGTTTAAAAATTATAGTAAAACTGTCCAAGATTTTACCGGCTCCCGCGGGCAGCTAGGATCTGGTTTTCAAGATTATTGCGAGCCATGGCACGCAGCTAAAACAAATGAAAACACTATCCAATTAAGCCTAAATCGACATGTGTCAGCATTGGATATGTATGTTAACCAGCTGACAAATTTCGCTGTCATGAATTCTTCAGACACGCCTCAAACAGAGGGAAAAAAACCTGATGTTAGCAGCTGGAAATGGGGATTAGTACCCGTGCTTAGGAGGGGAAGGTTGACTTGGGGATTGATGGGGCAGGGCCGAGGCGTCATTAGTGACGACTGTGCTGTGCTGTGCTGCGGCTCTCGTAGCCTCTCCTTGGGGCGTGAACTGTAGAGTAATGCCTTGCGCAGAAGGATGGGCTACGCATGCAGCAGTAGCTAGCTGCTGCTCCAGCTGGGACGGCGAGCTGAACATTAAAAAGAACATTGAAAACACATGGCTCATACAGTTCACCTGTCGATCTGGATTACTTTAATCGGTCTATCTTGCAAGCAAAGTACGCCCGAGTTCTTCGGCCAACCTCGCCTCGATTCCATTTTTTCTGTGATTAACTTGGGAGGGTTGTTGGTCTTGCAGGTCGTGGCCTAACGTCTGAACCGTCCTCAGTTGTTCAAATAGATCGCCAGGCCATCGCGACCGGGGCCAAGTGTATGGACGAAAGCTTTAATTTGACACATATTGGTAGGTTAAAGTTGCTACATATACCAATTTTAGTGTAAGAAATGTACATCTCTGGGAAGAACTCACAGTAACAATTCGAGATGAGCAGCTTTCAAAAATAAATTTTCGGATTTTCTTGTGTTGAGTTGGTGTTTGAACCGACCGGATTACACCGTTTGTAAAGGGTTAGTTACACATTCATACGTTGCCAAAAATATCAGTAGACCTCAGAGCAGTATGCACCGAGAGCAGATGACTGCAAACTAATAAGCTAATGAAGGATGTGGTGGTAGCTCTTACGCAAGGTCTCTAGGCAAGACTAAACACTGGGATCAGGCACTAGTGGCTAGGCAACACCTTTGAGCTTTGAGTTTTGAGCGCACACACCTATGGTTAGGAAACTACACCAGGTTAGATGCCAACACGCAGGAGTTAATTACGCACCTTGCCAGAGGAGAGGGCCGGACACAGAGCATTGGAATGCATAAAGAGGTGATAGAAAGGCGAGCCGGAGAATAGATCCTACCTAATGCGCAAAAGCGCATGTTCTGTGCAGATTCTTCCCAAGTTGGGAGATTTTCTATGCAGGTTGCAAAAGTGAAAGATTGGAACCTCATGCTTTCTGCTGCTACAGGAGCAGCGCATGCACATTGGATTATCCTCCTGTGTGGTGGGATCACTGTTCTTCAGTTGTAAATTGGGAGACCTGGGAGTTGGGACTGGTTCCATATTCTTTGCAGTACACTCAGTACCGACTGAAACACAAACGAAGTCTTAGGTCCTGTTCTTTACGACTTTTAAAAGTTGCTTTTGGTTTTTGCTACAGTAACTAACTTTTAAACGGAGTATTTTTTTAAGATGGTGTCTACAAGTTAATTGTAGTACACATTAAAAACTAATATCTGTATCATCAAAAATTACAAGCGAGTATCTCTCTTTCCGCAATCTCTGTCGCAAACAGCCAAAAAGCCATCAGCCGCAGCCAAAAGCCATCAGCCGCAGCTAAAAAGAATAGGCCTTTATTCTTTTTTGGTTTTTTGGCTTCGATTTTTCTAGGAATCAAAATAAACAGGGCAGTTTTTTGATTAGTTTTCCGAAGTAACTTCTCCAACCGGCTTCCTGAGTCTATCAATATATGTGCTGTCCGCATCAACACCTCTATCGTCGTCATAGCCGTAGCTCAAAAGAACAGGGCCACATGGCATGCAGCGGCCCCTTTTCTTCTTGTTAGTAGTGTAATTTCTTGCAATTCCTGATGATTAATTTAGGGACTTAGCTAAAGTAATCAATCTGAGCTTCAACATAGGTAAAAGGTATTACACGTCGGACTCACAGACGTAGCTTGCCACAAGTCCACGACTAAGTATGATTTGATGCGCAGTGATAAAAGCAATGGCCACCAAGTGTGGTGTCTAAGGTAAAGCGTGCCTGCAGACCAAACATGCCCTGATGCTTCTGGCATTGTCAAGGGTCAGTGCAGGCGTTTGAGATATTGCAAGCCGGCCCACGATTAGGAGGAAGACCATTCACCATGGAATTCTCTCTCGAGTACAATACATGTATGTGTCACGCTCAGAAAATTCGATCGCCACCATCAGTTAGTCTGCAGTTTCGTGCCCAATTTTTCTTCTATTTTCCGTGACGTGGGAGAACGGAGAACTCGAATCAACGGCTCCCAGCTAAAGCTAAGAGGAATCGAAAGTAGCCACGAAAAATGCAGACGGTTCAACTATTGATGTAACCTGCTGTCTGTAAGCTTACTTTGGCTATTTTAATCTGACCGTCAACTGACGGCTGGTCAGATAGTCCCAACCAACTTTGATCAAACCCTAGTAACAGGAGATTAGTCTGACCGTTGGCCCAATGTCAGTCAAACCGCTTGCCACAGGGCGGTCAGACCGCTTAAGAGCATCAGAAAATACCCACTATATAATTTTGATTAATATCTATTTAGTTTCAGCTCAAAACTCCAAATTAGGTGACAATAAGTGCAAAGACATCTTTAAACACACCTACACAAGAATTTGGTGTCCATGATAAACAAGATCTAAATCTAAGCATGAACCGTAAATGTTAACCCTAGAACATTCATGAATACAACCATAAACATTAGTGCGGAATACTTACCCGAACTTGAAGAGGCCATCAGGGTGCTCGGTGACGCTACGGTGCCGTGGATGGGACAGAGATGGGCTTCGGTCTTCGCCACTGAGCGCACGCGTTAGATCGGGTTTGTGAGGGATTTTGTGGACTTGAACTAAACGTACAAGCCTGCCAAAAACTCCTGTCTATTTATATAGCGCTAGGTGACCGGGACCAAAACCAAGTAGAGTCGGTTACGCCTCCGATCAAGACGCAAGTGGAGACTTCTCTCTGAAATCTCGGGATCGGTTAGCCGAGATGATCAACCCAACAGTCCATTCTCTAAAAGTACACACGGCTAGTCTGACCGCTCTTAGCCGTTAGTCTTACCACCGATGCTAGGCCAGTCTGACCGGCCTAAACTACCATTACCAGGCAGATTAGACTGCTTAACTCTTGACAACAACTCTAAAACTGAAAAGCTTAAAAACCAAACTCAAATTTCAATAGAACTTACGTATCAAAATCAAATACTCATCATATACATAGGGTGACTTTCACGTAGTCACACAATCATCCATATCCCTTTTAGGATGGAGAAAAGCTCAACATGAACATACAATTAACCCACTTTTCTTACCTTTTTTTCCTGCCTACTACTTTGACAATATCTATGTGTAAATCAAGACCTTTCAAGTGGCAAAAGCAAAAGAGAGCAGCTCAATTTTCCTCTTGGACCGTACCCATTTCCACCTCGTTTACTTTGCAAGAAAGCCTTTGCCTAGTAGCACTCTCGGCAGCTCGTTCTTCACACACTTGGCCTTGTAACATGCACCTAAAGAGAAAATGGATATGCTGCTAGCTAGAGAGTTTTTCCTTTTCTAGGGCTGATCATGAGGTTAATTGCTTCTACTAATGTCTTAATTTTTTATGTAGTGTCCTTTGTATGACAAACTAATTAAGTTCATGTGCATTCTGTCCTACTTTATATTAGAAAAACTATTTAAGTACATATGCGTGTTGTCCTCCCTTTCTCCAACTATATAAACTCAGTTGCCATCACCAACATGCATGTCATAATTTAACTCTAGGGTTTCATACTTGTGCAACATGTGGCATCGATATCTCCATATGGTTTTAGTTTGTCCTACGTATGAAACGTTTCCAAATAAGATTGATAGTATCTCTCTTCTTGTTGGTATTAGTTTTTTGAAGTAAATTGCATTGTAAGTCACTGAACTTGTCAGGTAGTTCAAGTAGATTACTATTTTTCAAAATGCATATTTAGAAAAACCAAACTCATTTAAGCGAGTCAACATAGCCACCAGCCATGCCAACGAGGATCTCATCCATGACATGGAAGCCAACGTGGCAACTGGCAAGGGTCTCACGTATCAGCTTGAGCATATTTTGCACGAAAACCCTTTACTTCATTTATTTTTGTACGTTACTACAAGATTAATCCCAATCCCATCTCTCAACCTCCCTTCCCCACAACCTCAAAATCCAAGTCGCCCACGGTGAGTGGTGGCTGTTGGGTTGATCGTCTCGGGTAACCGAATCCCGAGATTTCAGGGAGGCACGCCTCCACTCACGCACCCTGATCGGGGGCGCAACTGACCCTCTTTTGGTTTTGATCCCGGTCACCGAGCGCTATAAATAAGGGGGATACGGTAGGCTAAACGTGATGACGGTTATCTCAAGCCCACGATATCCCACACAGATCCGATCCTTTTGGCGCGCTCAGGTGAACGAAGATCAAAGCCCTCCTTCGTCCACGACCACAGCATCAACCAAGCACCGACAAACGCCCTTCGAATTCGGGTATGTTGACGCTTCCGCTCTAAGAATATTGCTATGTGTTCTTGTTTGATCTAGGGTTAAAGATTACGTTTCACGTATAAGACTTAGATAAATTCAACAGTGGCATACAGCCAAGAGAGAACCGATGGTGGCCTGGAGACCCAATGGCGGCGACGAAGGCGGAGCAGAGGCGGGAGCACTACCAAGAGGGTAAGTGTGAGATGAAGAAGCCAAATGCATAGTGCCTAATCTTCAGATACAAATTTCTTGAGAGGATGTAACCAACGATCCCATTTGCATTCCATGACTCAACCTATCAGGCTCTATTCAGCAATAACTTTTCACATTTGTTTATATCCATTTCTTGATTCCTGCAACATAGAGAATAAGATGTTGGAACTCATTGCATAGTAAGATTTTGCATTAGCAAAACTAGGTGATCCTTTTATGGGACAAGAACAAGAAGTCAACCACCGCAATAATGCAGAACATTAGTTCAAGCAAAAACGAATAGTTTGAATCATTCTGTGTTTCTACCCACCAAAGATCAACTAGCGTTTTGCTTGCATCATTCTTTGTTCCCACCCACCAAAAATCAATCTGCTCATGCTTTCCTCCTCCACTGTCATCTCTCGGCCGCCGTGGCTTGGCGTGGGATGCACCTCTTGCATCTCTTTGTCTTCTAGGAGGTAGGCGAGGATTGTGGGAGAAGGGGTTATGGGATGGAAATTTGGGAATTTGGGACTAATATCCAACGAGCTAGTTAGATGAAAATAAAAAGGACTATTTCACAAAAAAAATGTTAGCAAGTTTAGGCCGCCATGTCATCTGTCAAATCCCACATGGCATTGATGGTAACTGTAGTGACTCATTTAAAGGAGTTCGGTAACTGAAATATGTATTTTGAGATAACAGTGACCTACTTGAACTACCTCGACAAGTTCAGTGACCTAGAATGCAATTTACTCTCTCTTTTTGCAATTTACTCTTTTTTGCATATCTTTCTTTCTTAGGATCAATATATTCTTGTTGTAACTAATGTGGTTACGATTCATTTCACATTATGATTCCTTATATGCTTTGTATTGCGACACTGGTAGCTATCTGATTAATTCAGAGCATCAGCATACGATGCATCAGGATGAGGTTATTCCCACAGAAAATTGCTCAGAACCCATTCTTGGTGTCAAAACAAGATCCTAAAATGTAGTGTATCATGAGAAGACAAGAGGGGCCGGATTGATGAGAATACATCTTTTTCCGATGAAAATGTAAGGCGAAAACTTTACTGATATGCAATTGGCACCCGATAATTAGCTAGTTGCAATGAGGTAATATGTTCCCTCGAATGTTCTAGAAGAAACTTTAATATTTGTTACTCCAGAAAAAAGAATCAACAATGATCGAATAAATAGGTCGAGCATACATGTTTCATAAATGTTGGTCTAATTTTTTTTATCTTCTTGTGATTAAAGTTACTAGGTACATGAGTCGGGGGACTATTATTTCTAGTACAATTCATAATGCGGTTTGAACACTGGCCAACTTGAACATTAGGTGTAGCTCGCGGTACTGGTTGAGTTCTTGATTTCTACGATCTTGAAATATTTGATTAAAAGATTATTTTAGAGCTGCTCCCTTGCAAAACATGATTCACAACCACGGAACTCATCAGTCACATTTTCTAGCTCGTGTCATCCCCAATTTAAAACTAATCAAGAGATTAGGAGGGACAAGTGTATTTATTTGCCGACATGTCAATGGTGATGTTTATTTAATCAGAAATGTACTAGTCTCCTAATCAAACATTATTACTAACCCTTACAAAATTTACATGGTGACGCCATTCCCGTGATTAATTAGAGGCTGTGCCCAAAGTGAGTCAGCTTCTAGAAGCCGATAATATTTTTTCCCTAAGATAAAATATAATCATCCCTGCCACATGTAAGACAGCTCTGGCGGCCCCGCTCGTTTCAGCTTATTTTTCAGTTTCAACTTCTAGTTTCAGCTTTTTTTCACTATTCAGTAATTCGTCTTTTTCTAAATTTTTTTAGATTTTTAGGGCTTTTTTGTATTTTTCTTTTTTCCCTGTATTCCTTTGCATTGTCCGTGATAGGCTAACATATTTTTACATTTTTTAAAAATTTAATTATACCCAAAAAACCAAATCAGTTATAGTAAAAAAACCAGTTACAGTGAAATTTCAACCAAAAGCCAGAAGCCATCGCTAAAACGAACGCCCCTTTAGGTCACAGATTTGCTGCAGCCGTGCAGAGCAGCATGCATGCGCAAGCTATCGGATCAGGAACTGACAGTGCGTATTAGGCCCTAATCTAAACAGTTCTATCTTTTAATTTTTAGAAGTTGGTTTTTAAACAGAATAGTTTTTAAGGTGATTTATAGAAGCTATTTATAGAAATTGCTATAATAGTTGTTTTGAACGGAATGACTTCTCAACATGAGTGTCACTTACTCTCTCAATATCTCTCACAATCAACCAAAAGTCATAACACTTTTAAACAGGGCCTTAAGCAGCTCACATTCAAAAATATAATAGCATGTATAATGGTGTGATGTCAGCGATCTATAAGCTTTACCACGTAAAACACGAGATGATATGTAGAAGAGAGGATGAGCATAAAGAACTGAGTCGTCTCTCATATAGTAATTGACTATAATATGAGAAAGAAGACATATTGTATATGGAGAAGTTATCTATAAAAATATGTAAAAAGACAATCAATTATTGAAGTTGTCATTAATACTATTTATAGATGATATAAAAGATATTAAAGATACTAAATATCTATATCATTATACATACCCTATTATAGCTACGTTTTATACTTGATCCGTGCATCGTAATCTGAAACGCTTATTGCGCAACAAGGGAGGGTCTAAACATGTGCAACCTCTCGCTGCAATCGTGTTACAGCTGCGGCAACCAATCGGTGGCTAGTCAAATGACACGGCACCTATGCTTTGTGACTAACGAGTATGGTTCGAGTCCTATTAACTATATATTAGATAAATTATTGTGGATTTTTCAGAACTTGATCTGCCACGTCTCGGTTGCTAATTTTGATGGCCATGATATGATAACCAATTGCACCTATTACTACAGAAATCATCATCACAGACGGTTTTTTAAATCGTCTGAATTTATGGATCAGTGATAATCGAAGGTTATCACAGACGGTTTGTGAGCCGTCTGTGATAAATATAATACAGACAGTTTGTAACTAGAACCGTCTGTCTAGAACCGTCTGTGAAAAATACTATCACAGACGGTTCGATATATAGAACCGTCTGTGAAAAACACTATCACAGACGGTTCAATATATAGAACCGTCTATGATAGTTCATTCTTATTTAAGAATCGTCTGTGATATTGGCAATATCACAGATGGTTTTTAATAGAACCGTCTGTGATAGTATCACAGATGGTTCTTATCAAGAATCGTCCGTGATTGCATTTAATATATGTGGTTTTTATGAACCATCTGTGATGAGACATCTAATATAAATTTTTTTTGTAGTAGTGACCCTTTCGGAAAAAAAAAAATGTGTTACAGCTGCGGCAGATCCTAGCTAGGTCCTCTCCATGTTTGAAATTACATGCTTGTCGAGTAAACACCTACCTGTGATCTTATTTTAAGATGGCATCTGGTTGATAACTAAAAAAAAAGTTAATCTTTTAGAGGGAGAAGTACTTGTTCCCAAATTAACCTGTGGACATGAACGCATGATGCCCCGTTGACATTTTTTAAGTGTACATTGCATGGACTGTGGTCGTCATGCATGACATAACTAGTCACGTAGCTTCATATCCATCCATCGCTCGGTAGGTAGACTACGAGTTCAATAACTAACTAATTGACAATCAACTTTTGTCGATGCCAGCAGATTGGCACGCCTCGCGAATTATTGGTTTACGTAAAACTTAAGCATTGGAAATGTACACTCCTTCCGGTTGCAAATATAAATCGTTTTAAATCCGTACTGGTCAAACATTCTCGTTTAAATGTCAATATATCATCAAATATTCTTTTCATATATAACATGTATTTTTTTTGTTTGTAACAACATATGATCACGACAAGAAATTTAACCGTCAAATAGGGGCGGATCTAGTGTATAAAGATTGAGGTCATGCGACCGCAATAAAATTTTCTAAATTCTATAAAAAACCTCGTAGTGTAATATACGTGACACCAATAGTTTCTCACCTGAATCCGCCTCTACCGTCAAAGTGGTACATAATGGAGACCATGTCATTGTCCAAAACAGATTATACTGTAATAAGAGGGAGTAACCAATTATTTGATAGAAACTAGAGATATATGTTCTCAAAGGCTATTGCTGCTAGTATTGCATCCAAGTAAAAAAAAAGGCTAGTAGTTCTATCCGATGGGGAGCTTTTAAAGGTTGATATGAGGTTTGACACTTCAGTGGCAAAGCTAAGAGATGTACACATGCACACTCACACAACACTCGCTATAACATCTTTCAATCTTTTGCAAATTAACATGTCCACCACTAGGCAAAAGGGATGGGGGAGACTGCTCCACACGACCGGAAAGCAGTGGCACACACCCAGCAGGCTACATTATCATTGCAACCCAATATCATATCGTGGACTCGACCAAACTATTTTTCATCTCCGAATTATTCGCGGTGCATACATGCATGGGTCGACGATGAATTTGACGTAGATTGCAGATGTTTATGTGATTAATTTGCTGAAAGAAACATGGATGGAGACTTGCAAAATGCAAGCAAGTCCCTTGATTAGTCCCAAAAACCTAGCTCTAGAAGACTTGACAGTAGTAGTGCCAGAGGTGAAGCCAAGGGGTAGACTTAGTAAGGGTTGACCTATCCTCTTTCGGTGGCAAGAACCCCCCTCCCCCCACCCCACCCTGCCGGTTGACTAGCACAACACATAGCAAGGAGACCGGTGCCAAGCTGCAAAGAGAAGCAAAAATGAAAAAACGCCTGGTAAAGAGTGGTTAGCCCACTGCCCTTAAGAGGTCCAACAAATCCATCTTACTAGCCCACCAAGACACCAACTTCAACTCACAAATCCATCTCCGGGTGCTCGGTCGGCCGGACCACACCATAGTCCAATAGTCCACATGGCACACACAAACGGGAAAGTCGAAGAGACAATGGGCTCGGCTGTGCACGCACCTAGAAGCGACGGCTACTGGCGGCGCCCGACGGAGAAGAGCAAAGCTATGCAGATCTGGGTAGTAGTGTGCAGATCCAGGCGGGCTACGCCGTGGCGGCTGAGGCACCGCCGAGGCTTCGAGGCCAACTGAAGTGGGGATTGGCCGAGCCAAGCACATCAAACTCAGAGGCTCTAGGTTGCCGGCCGTGTTGCGGTCCTTGCGGACTTGTGGTGCGCCGCCGACTTCGAGCATGGGGCGCGCGGGCGCAGCTATGCCGACTGTCGAGGGTGGCTGGGTGGGGAATCGCGAGAAGCTAGAGCTGAGACAGTGAGATGCTGACACCCAAGACGAAGAGTTGAGAGAAACGACAGTGTGGGGGAATCGAGAGACTTGGAGAGACGCCAATTTGAGGTCTCGGTCGAGTTGCTTTGCCTCTTGGCTTTTGGATACTTGGAGAAAGAGTGAGACACCGAGTCGATGAGATAGTGACACTGAGAAACCACCGGTCGGTCCACACTCAATAGCACATTCCTTCAGGAATTCAGCAAGGTATAACTTATGCATTCTACTACAGTTTCTACTATTCTTCATAGTTCATAGTTCACAATGTATGTTGTATCATTCAATCATTGCTATTGACCAACTTCAACTACTAGAGATTAAAATTAAAATATAATTTATGTGTTTGATTAGAATTGATGTGTCATATTTTGTTGATAGATTTGTATAACAGAGAAACGAACTTTGCGTAACTCTTTCGCAAGTAATTCGAGTAGTACTCTCCCAACTAATGAGAGCTCCCCTCAACCAAAAAAGCTTCAAGTAGAATTTAATCCTAGTGTTATTTGTTGCCGATTCGGCGTGTAAAATTTAATCCTAGTGATATTATTGCCGATCCGGCGCATCGCACACTAATAGAAGATTACGCCAATAAAATTAGAGATCAAGTGAGGATGACATATATGTTGAATGGTCCAAGTCAAGCAATTGGGCATGCCTTTTCAAAAATATTGGATGGCAAAGTATCATGATCCTTTCAACAATCATGATATAATAAGTTCAATTGGTTGGAATATAGTGTGGAGAAGGATGCCGTTTTTTGTTTCTATTGTTTTCTTTTCAAGAAATTGGCACAACCCAACACATTTGGGAGTGATGTATTTACAAAAGTTATGTTCTCTTGTTGGAAGACGACATGAAATCTAGTACAATAAATTTGCCTCGTAATTTAATGTTGCGTGCTAGTGGTATATTATGTTTTTGTTGAATGTTCATAATCATTTATAATTAGTTATCGTATCGCTAATTTTGCTATTTTTGATTGGCAGATGACTGATCTCTACTCTTCAAAAGTATATTTATATATTTTATGGATGCGCTTTCTATCACTGGGATACTTTTGTTGTATTTCTCGTATTTTTTTGCTTTATTTCTCTTTTATTCATGTATAAATTTGAATTAAACAAGAACAAAATACTTTGTTTTTGACAATTTAGCTTAACATCTTAGCCCACTCTCGATTTTGTTTCTAGTTTCACCACTAAGTAGTGCTGAGTTTAGTTCTTCTAAAGAAGAAGAAAAGAAGAATAGTAGTACAAAAGTTTTTAGATGCTGTAACATCCGAAGCCTATGGCAGATCTGAGGCCCATTAGCCTCTCAGACTCAGGACATGTCTCACGTACGTTTGGTCTGAATTTAACGTGGTTACTTGTTCCTGGTCTGAGCTGGGCTTAATTTATTAGTTGGCCCAACAGGACACTAAGTAAAAATGGACAGATCTTTTCTTTTCTTTTTCTTTCCCTTAATTTCTTTGCTAGACTAATCCGCGATCATGTATTGTTCGATCAGAAATAAACGCTCTAGATTGACTCACGTACTTCTGGGCATGACTTTTACAGTGTACTTGTCAAACACGTGATCAGTATCAGTCGCCCAGCAGCAGGTGGCAAACAATAGTCTCGACGGTCGCATCTCCATCCACGAAGAAGAGGAAGAGAGAGAAAAATCAATTCACCGACGCGGCGCTTCTTCTCCTTCTCCCGTGATGTGTTGTTTTCTTCTGCTCTCCTCTCGTCTGCGTGTCTCTCTCTCTCTCTCAGAGCAGCAGTAGCCTCGGCCGGAGCCGACGCTGCGCGGCGCGCGTGAGGAAGCTGAGTGAGGGGAGGAGCACTGCAACCTAGCTGGCGAAGATCGACACGGCTGCGATGGTGGACGGGACGTCACGGGAGGAAGCCAGGAAGGTTGGGGAAGAAGATTGATTCAAGATTGGTGAGGATGCTAGGTGACAAGATGCTAGATGGGACCTTAAGAGGTGGAAAGGGAGGTCCTCCCCAGAAAATTTTCTCCCGGGTGCTGTCCATCGTCATTTTCTTCTCAGTGGTATAAATAACACTGATGTAATGTCGGTCACCAGCTCGCCATGATAGGCGTCACACGCTGCAGACGGACGCTGCTTTGAACCAGACAGGACGATTCCCTGCTTATTAACAGTGCTGTTAATTTCTGGGTCGATTTTAACGTTTTAATTCGTTTAGGCAAATGCCATTTTACAAAACTTGTAAAAGGCCTTGTTCAGGTGTTCTTAATCTTTACCGCATATCACCCTTGTGAGTTGTGTGGTGGCCGCCACAAATGTTGGCAAGAAAGGAGAAACATAGTACAATATTCATTTTTCCCCTTGGCTCTGGCGTGTCAGTCAGATCCTTTTGGAGAGATGGCCATGCATTTCTGTAGAAATTGGCCAAAGGCCAGGGCACTGAATAGGTGAACACTGAACAGTGTATAATGAGCACACCATGGGTTCAGAACACTCCATGATGGCACAGACAAGGTGCCAGGGTTTGATCATTGGATCAGGGCTGTGACAAGGGACCAGGACAGCATTTGCATCCTAGCTAGCTAGTTGCAAGAATGTTGCTGCCTGATTGAATCCACTCACCCAATCACCATCTGATTCCATCATGCATTGGCTTTTTATTTTTTATTTTTTCCAATTGGAATGAATAGGAATTCAGAAACAATTACAACAATCCTGCCGGTCCAACCACCGGTAGATGAAGGTGAACAGCATCTCAGCTGCATGATTTGTAGGACAGGGTTATCCCTTAACAGTAGTGTGTTAGGGATAGGTCCCTATAGTTGGTTGAAAACAGTGGCGGATCCAGAAATAAAATACAGCCAGGGCGGGCGGAGTCAGAGCTCTATAGGCAAGTCATTGAATGCTACTGATCATCTTGACAGTTCAATTTTTAGGTGCATTTAATGATGCGATTTTACCATAATACATTGTTTGAAATATACATCAGAATATCAGATAGCAATATGGCATCCTTGCAACGTGCATCTAAAAACATGTCACAATTTGATAATAATATTCCAGTGAACAATGGACGGAGAAACTTACATTAACATTTTCTAAAACTTGATCCAATTGTTTGCTGACTATCCTGCAGTCTGCAGGCATCAGATAAGCCATGCTTCGTCAAAAACATCATATCAAAAAGTTCCCACCCCTGTGAATCACCTAAGTTAGCATTGATTGAAGTGACAATGGTGAAACTTGAAATGGCACAGTAGGAATAGGTTTGCTTGAGTTTGCAATTTATGGCTATTGCACAAAAAAAATCTAAAATTGCAAGAAAGAAAGAAAAACTAGCCGCTTGTGCCAAGTTAAAAGGCAAAGATTTACCTTCCATCTTATGTATAGATAATTTTGACAAGTTATCAAAAGTTCAAAACTGATATTCAAATACACAAGTCTGGTCTCTAGATTCTAGAATAAATTGAATTTGTTGTACATTTATAAAATAGAATTATAGAAGTGCAATATATAAAATTGTAAAAGACTAAAAGTAATTACCAATCTTCAATTCTTCAAATCACCTCCTCGGCTCCTCAAATCCGCCTCCTCAAATCACCTCCCGAGACCCGAGTCCCGACTGCTCCTCGCCTCCTCAAATCCGCCGACGGCTGGGCCTCCTTCCGCCTCGCGCTCCTTGCCTCGGCCCTCCTCCGTCCCCCGGCCACCGCGTCGCTCCCCCGTTCCCCGCCTCCCCGGCCACCGCCTCCCGCCCTCCCCTGCCCCTGGGCGCCGCCGCGCTGCGCCGTCCTCCGACTCCTCCGCCTGGGCGCCGCCGCCGCGCCGTCCGCCGGGATCTAGGTTAGCGCCTCTCTTTTCTTCGACTCTTGGACTTGTGGACTGTTGCCTGTTGGCCCGTGCGTCCTCTGCTAGGCGCTAGCATATCATTCCCTTGTTGCTTTGTTGGGCCGTGTGTTTATTGGGTTGACTTGGGCCTTGTCCACCAACTCTACACCCGGGGGGTGCTTGCGGCGGGCCGGGGGGTTCCGGCCGGCGAGGGGAGCTCGGGTGGCCGCCCGGGCTCGCCCGAAGGGCAGGTCCGCCCCTAGTTGCAAACACGCTAGCATAACGATTACTTGGAATGGGGTAGCCTTCTAACAGCAGTGTGTTATAGGGCAGCCCTTTTAATTGTCAATGAGCATGTAATTGAGAAGGCATGCACAAGACAGGACCGTCCCTTAACAGCAACGTGATAAGGGGCTACCCCTGGATCACGCCATGGTTGCATAAGAGGAACAAACATGCGAGAATCTCATGTCTTCATTAAATTAAGCTGGTCAATGTTCACATTTTGATAGGTGCCACAGGGGGCATACAATAGAGTTTTAAATATAAAACTTTCGAAGCTTGTCTGCATTCCACACATGCTTTAGTTGCTTGCCTTTCATGGTGGTAAGTCGATAGACACTCGACCCCAGGACTAAGGAGATGCAGTAGGGGTGTTCTCATTTGGGGTGAAGCTTCCCCTGGGCTATTGGGTCAGTGACCTTTTTGAGCACCAGGTCACCGAGGAGGAAGGCGTGTTCCTTCACCCTATTGTTGTAGAATCGGGTGATCTCCTGCTCGTAAGCAGCATGTTTAAGGAGGGCTTGATCATGGATCCCCTCAGCAAAGTCCATCTCAATTCTGTGGTTGTCCTCGTTTTTAGTGAAGTAAACGGGTAGAGATCTGGAGAGCATCTCCACTCGAAGGGAACGGTGGTGGGCCTCGGCAAGAAGGATAGCTTCTACACCATACACGAGCGAGAACGGGGTCCTTCCAGTGGAGCGACTAGGAGTCGTGCACAATTCCCATAGGATGTTGAGGACCTCCTCCGCCTAGGTCCCCTGCTTGAGGGTACTTGCCTTAAGACGGCGACGTATGCCTTATAGGATTAACCCATTAGCCCTTTTCATAGTTCCATTAGTCTTTGGGTGGGCCATCGAGGTGAAGCAAAGGGCAGTACTAATGGAATTACAGAAATCCCTGAGGAAGGATGCATCAAACTGAATACCGACTACGGTGAGTTCCTTGAGAACCCCGAAGTGATACATGACATTTTTCCAGAAGAATCTTTGCACGGAGCGAGACATGATGGAGGCTAGGGTTTTGCCTCTACCCATTTTGTGAAGTAATCAACTGATACCACAACATGCTTATAGCACCCCTTGGCTAGTGGGAATGGCCCAAGCAGGTCTATTCCCCATCGGGCAAAAGGCCAAGTTATTGGTATGGTTTACAGGGGATTAACAAGAGCGTGGTGGTTGGATGCCATCCTTGGGCACCCTTCGCACAACCTAAGGATGTTGAGGGTGTCCTATACCATTGTGGGCCAATAGAAGTCTTGACGTAGTGCTTTTGCTGCCATTGCTCTAGGCATGATGTAAGAGCCATAGAGGCCTTCATGCACGTTAAGGAGAAGTGAGATGTATTCTTCTCATGTGATGCATTTGAGAAGGTTGGATCCTCCATGTTTGTAAAGCTTTCCTTTAATGAACACCTATGACTTGGCTTTGGAAAGTAGCATGTGGGCTATTAATGCATCCTCAGGCTCCTCTCCTCTTTGTATGCACTTGATGATATGAGTCATCCAGGAAGGAGGTAAGGCTGAAGTCTCATTGATCTCCAGAGTTAACTCAGGATCGAACACTTCTTCCACCGATGGTGTATTTAGAACCTTGAAGAAGATTTCTAGAGGAAGAGTCTCCTAAGAGCCTACAACATGGGCTAAACGATCCACTCGATGATTATCTCCATGAGGGATCCGATGAGTTTCAAGCCTAGTGAATTGGCATTCCATCTTCCATACTTTGTCTAAGTATTTAGCTATTTTTGGATCAAGGTATTGGTATATTTTATCTATCTGATCGATGACTAGCTGGGAATCCCCCAAGACAAGGAGCGTCAGATCCCTATGGCCTTGGTGAGGCATAGGCACAAGAGTAGTGCTTCATACTCGGCTATATTGTTTGTGGAGTTGAAACATAAGTGGGCCACGTACTCAAGCGCCTTCCCATCTGGGCTCACCAAGACAACCCCTCTTCTACCAAACGCTTGGAACCATCAAAGTATAATGTGTAATGCTTGCTGGAGATGTTCAAGCCATTTGTTAGTGCTTCTTGGTCGGCTGGGGGCATGGCCCATTCAGCCATGAAGTCGACGATGGCATGTGATTTGATAGAAGTCCTTCCCATGAGCCTAAGGGAGAAAGGTGCCAGCACCACAACCTATTTTGCTATCTTTCCTGTGGCCTCTTTGTTCCTTATAACCTCATTGCGAGGGTAGCTTGATGGAACGCTGATAGGATGTTCTAGAAAGTAGTGACTGAGTTTCCTTGACGCTATGAGTAAGTATAGCATATTTTCTCTATATCTATGTACCTTGTCTTGGCACCTGCAAGGGCCTCGCTGATATAGTATACTAGATGTTGAACTCCTTTTTCCTTAACCAGGACGACACTCACTGCAACTGGGGTTGCAATGAGGTATAGGAGAAGTGCTTCTCCTAGTCTTAGACTTGTGAGGAGTGGAGGGGCTGCTAGGTAGGCTTTCGTGTCTTCGAAGGCCTTCTAGACTTCAGAAGTCCATAGAAAGTCTTCAAGCATACTGAGCACCTTGAAGAAGAGGAGGCCCTTTTATACTGATTGTGATACGAAATGCCCGAGCGCATCCATGCGCCCCATGAGACATTGGACATCCTTGGTGGACCGAGGTGGTTCCATATCCAGGCTTGCGTGAATATTCTTAGGATTTTCTTTGATGCCCCTTTGTGATATAAAGAATCTCAGGAGCTTCCCCTCTTTTACACCGAAGGCACACTTTTCGGGGTTCAGTTTGACACCAAATTTGTAGATGTTGGTAGATATCTCTTGGAGATCTTCAATTTGTGATGAGGCTAAAGAGTTTCAGAGATCTTCAATTTGTGATGAACCATGGGTCATCCAGGCCGAAGAGTTGCACTTCTTTTAGGTCCCCCTTTGAACGAGGTTTGAGACACATCCTTGGCGTGCCTAGTGAAAGAGATGAGGGCATCTCCTTCATTGACTCCTTAAGTTCAAGGAAGTTAATGTCGCCAGAGTTAGTCATCGTTTTGTGGTATAGGTGATGAGTCAAATCTTGGTCACCTTTCATAGAGATGACCTCGCAAGGACCTGGTTTCTTTAAGCATAGGTAGTTTTGATGAAATGATGCACAGAAGTGGTTGAGAGACGCCATGCGTAAGTATAGTTGGTCTTTGTCTTCTCTGGCAAGTCTTTTTGGCCTTTCCTCACTTCCTCGACATCCACTCCACAGCACATCCATGCATGTACATCCATTTGTCACCATGACGTTTCTGTCCGCCAAATTAACCTGCGCACATAGACAAAACAATCCATCACGTAGTAATGTACTTAAGAACACACATTATATTGGTCGTAACATGGTAAACACTGGTCTTAACCCTTGGTCAACAATGGTCTTAACCCTTGGTCTAGTCGAGCTCGTCACTTCGACTAGTACGAGTCAAGCTCCTTCCCTCCGACTAGTTCTGGTCAAGCTCCTTCACTCCGACCAGTACCACTCCAAACAACCACTACTATGGATTGACTAGTAGAACCAACCACGAACACATGTCTTACACTTTGTCATTTATTCATCACAACATGAACCTACGCTAGGTACTTACAGTGTTAAATTTTGCTGGCAAAGTGTGATTGTATTTAACCTTTCTATGCAGCAATCTCAGCCACAATTCACTGTCTCAACAAACGGGTGATCTATTTAGAAGCCTCGGGGGCATTCATATTGACTTTTGCTAATAGTTTTTGCTTGGCTTATGAATAGTAATAACTTATAGAAAAACTTGTAGAGAGAGACATATGCGATTTTGGCTAATATAAATGAAGTCACTACAGTATATATTGCAATCGACTAGTAGACCCCGTCATGAAAAACACTTTATTTGAAAGCTAGGTATTGTAGAAAAGCTATTTCTGTTGAAAAGTGACTTTAGAAGCCAAAGCGAACAGGGCCTCAATCACTTTCAGAGTTGTAAGGCATCTTGAAACTTTGTTCTTTAATTTCAAACCTTAACTCTGATTTTATGTGATTAAGCAGTTTTGCTATTCACAAACTTTTGGGATACCTCTTCCGCAACATGACATCTATGTCTTTTGGAAACCATGTAATTCACATTTTCTTCTTAAAAAGCCTAATGTAAAATTCCATAAAATGCTTGCTTGCTTCACAGTTCATATGGTAAAGTAAGATGTAGAAATTCATTATTAGTTCTGTTTGTACTGAGTAGACATGGAAAGGAAACCAACCAGCATGATGATTGGAATTGGATTTTGGGTTGATTGAGTACTTTTAGTTTGTTATAAAATGTACACCAATACATTAAACGCTTCAAGTATTTTTCCCCTCAAATTAGTAAACACTGTTTCATACCCCTGATTATTTTTTAGAGTACCTGAGAGCTATTAGCCCCTTAAAGCATGATACTTCCAGTGCATGCTAAGCATCCCTTCCCACAGCTGAGGATTAAAGTTACAAATAATGGTGTCAAAACTTGGTACATGTTTTTAGTTTTGACGTGCAGTTGTGCCCTTGAAATGTGTAATGGTCATAAAATGTTACCGTTTAATTGATACTAACTTACTCTTCCCATGGTTTCATGAATCCATCTTATGCTATTTATACTCCTTTGACAGAGATGTATCTTTTAACAAATTGACAGGGGATCTTCCCAATTCTCTTGGCTCTCTGTCAAATCTTTCTAGTCTGTAAGTATTCAGTGATTTTCTTGAAACAAACATTTAAACTTTTGTGTTTAACTTTCCAGTTCTGGTTGCTGTGTTCTAAGTTTCTAACCCATTTGGCAGTTATATGCAAAGCAATCAATTAACAGGTTCTGTCAATGTTCTCAGTGTTCTAAGCCTTACTACACTGTAAGTGACTTGTCAGGCAACAATTTCACTGCTATTGTTGCTTGCTTGATAAAATGATAACTAATATTTTTTTAACAGAAACATTGCAAACAACAATTTCAGTGGCTGGATACCACAAGAATTCAGCTCAATCCCAGATCTGACGAATGTGCCAAAACGTTTTACTGCCCTTTCTCTATGGAAAACGTTGTTCAAACATTCTAATGATTTGTTGCAATTACAACCATAGGCACCTTTTATGCCACCACCCCCCAGAAAGCCACATAATCGTCCTAAGGGCAGTCCCAATGCTTGAAATTATGACTAGTTTCTAATCTTCTAAGATACTATAATACAAACTACAGTTTCTAATCTATGGTTTCTTCGTGTGGGACCAGATCGAATCGTGACCAATCATTTTCATTCCCTTCCTGCACATGCATTGGCTGTTTCTTCTAAGACACTATGATAAGAAACCAAGTTCGCTGCAGCGCATCTTTTGCTAGGTTCCTTGGCTTTGGACCTCGTGAAGAAATAGTTTTCTCATGAAGAAACCTCTTCCTTATCTCTCATCTTTAATTACTATACCATGTCACCAAAATGCTTACATAGCAAGCCTAATTAATGTAAGAAACTATAGCATTGGGACTGCCCTAACCATCCTCAGGGAAATGGAAACGCTCCAAAAGGCTTTGTGTAGGATCAATTCACACTAAGATAGACAAACAGAGGGGGGTGAATGGTTGCGTATACAAAAATAAATTTTAAGACTCCCCTCTAGACACAAAACTTATTTAAGATCGTAGCGAAGAATCCGTAAGGTATTAATCAAGCAATCTTTCCTATCACAAATTTGATGCCCTAGTTATATTAGATGGATTAAATCAAACATAAACTTGCAATTAAGAATTTGATTTAAAAAATAATGCTTGACACAAAAACAGTATAACAGTAGCACTTAAAATACCTTACGTTGAGATTGATTTAAATCATGCATGCACTCATATCAAACAACTTCTATTAATAAATGTATATGCAGCAAAGGAACGTGAGTAGTAGTCTTTAAGTATGAATACTTGCACTAAGCATCAAACACACAGCAGCCGCTAGTTTGATCTCTCTGGTTGCTCTTGCTCCATCGCATGCATCATAACTGCCAGCGCACGGCACCTGACTTCTGCAAAGCGATGGCTGTTGGCTTCCTCTCTGCAAAAAACATGCCGAACCACAGGGAATTGGCCGCAGCCTCCTGTTCTTTTCTTTGCCAAATCGCAGCAGCTCTCCTTTCTTCGTCTCTTGATTTCTTTCTGCGCAGTAGCTTCACGCGCCGCCCGCTCTGTATTTTCTTTTCGCTTTTCTTCCGCTTGGCCCGAGACACGCAGGCTTGCCGAACGCAGCTCTTCTTTTATACCTGGCCACGCCGGCTGCTTTTTCTTCCGTCAGACGACAAAACGCACGGCAGCCCAACTCTTTGGGGGTGATCGTTTCGGTTTTTTTTCGGCTTCAGCTTCTAGCTTTAGCTTTTTTTTCACTATTCACTACACTATCCACTAACTCAGCTACAGTGTTTTTTCAGCCAGCTACAGTGTTTTTTCAGCCAAAAGCCATCGCTATTCCGATCGTATTCGGTCTCCGTCACCTATCTGCAAACCGCCTCCTCTTACTTATCTACTTGCTCACGCCTCCCTTCCATATCACGACATGCATGCATGCACAAATCGGCCACATGCAACCGCTCTGTATATGACTTGTATACGTATGTCATATATGCAACACATGCTATGCATTCACGACTCGATAATACAAACCTCAACTAAATTTTGTACTCTCCAAAATTACTACGTATCGTAGCCTCCGGACCACACCTCCGTAGCTTCTATACACATCGACCATCTTTGATCTCCATGCACCCCAACTCGAGCACGACTGTCTCTTCTGGCATCCTTGACCCTTTGGACAATAGCTTCACACCAAGCCATCTCCCGGTCCTTGCTGTAGACCACGATCGTCTCCGAGTTATCCTACACATGCAAAGGCCAAATCAACATTTTTCGGCACAAGTTCGTCCGAACTTGACCAACGTCAATCCGTACACACGTAACACACCTTAAGTAATATTAAAACCAACGTTGTCAATTATTCATCACCTAAAATACCACATGGTCTAACAATCTCCCTCTTGATGAATACATTGACAACACATTAAGTTAACATGACTTCCAACAAATCTAAGTGAAGAACTGAAGTCAGACTCTCAAACTCTCCCTCTCAACACAAGAGAAACAAAAACTCTCCAATCTCTCAAATTTCTCTCCCCCTTTGGCAATGTAATCATCAAGAACCTTCAGTGAATAAGAATAAATAGAAGGAAGAGTAATGGGAATAAAAATCTAGAAGCTTTGTAGATTATCCAAGTTACGTTGCATTGATTTAATAAAGCAACCAAGTCATATGTTTGAGTAGAGGTATCTAGATCATATAAAGCCATATATCATATAGCAATGTTTTGGTCCGTCAATATGATTAAGCGATTTATATCAATGACAGGCATCGCAACAACAACCAGACTAATTATAAAGAGCACAATGAGATATCACAACGAAAAGTCAAAGCCTAAAAATGAAGCAAATCTTAACTTAGACGGGCTAGCAGTCTCATGTAACAACTTATTGCTCCATACTCAAATCTCAGGCATGTGGTATGCTTGTAGCATACTTCTTTTTCATAATGACATACTTTTTTTCTTTTTTTTATGGTGGCATGCTTGAAGTATACTTCTTTTTATTTTGCGCACTTTTGTGCTTTTTCTTTTTGTTTTATTCACCATGGCATGTTTGAAGCATATATCTTTTCAATTCTCTCTTTCTTTTATATTTTTTTATAACATACCAAATTGAGTGATAAAAAAATTAGAACATGAAACATGCGAGCCTCACAGCCAAGAGTTAAAATAAGACTCACAATCAAGCTAATCATTTTAGATGGACATCGCAAAGTACTGAATATAATCAATCTAGTCAAAATATTCTGCCATGTCATGCTTTTAATTCAAATGTAGCAAGTTAATTATAACCAGTCGTGATCAAAGCTACACAGCATATGAATAAATATGATAAAGAGAGCTCTACTACTCAATTGATTTTAATGACTTGGACTTGATGAATTATTTGACAAGGATAATAAACAAAGCTTCTGAGTTTTTAAATGATAACCTCCCCCTCAGAATAATCCCATAGGGTACAACACACCCAACTCACTACGCAAACGAACAAACCGAGAAGTATCCAAAGGTTTCGTGAAAATGTCTGCCAACTGATGTTCAGTATCTATATGATGAAGCACAACATTCCCTTTATCCACATGATCTCGAAGAAAGTGAAATCTTATATCAATATGCTTAGTTCTTGAATGTTGCACAGGGTTCTTAGCAATACAAATAGCACTAGTATTATCACAGAACAGTAGAACACTATCCAAAAATATCCCATAATCTTTAAGTGTAGCTACTATCCAAAGTATTTGCGAACAACAACTAGCAGCAGCTACATATTCAGATTCAGCAATAGATTGTGCAACAGAAGATTGTTTTCTAGATGACCATGAAATAAGTGAATTGCCCAAAAAGTGGCACGAGCCAGATGTACTTTTTTATCAATTCTACAACCTCCAAAATCAGCATCAGAAAAAGATCTTAAGGTAATACATGAAGAAGCAGAAAGCCATATGCCAAAATTTTGAGTGCCGTGTAGGTACCTGAAAATTCGTTTGACAGCTTGTAGATGTGACACACGTGGGGAAGCTTGAAAATGAGCACATAAGCACACAGAAAATTGTATGTCTGGCCTCGAAGCAGTAAGATATAAAAGTGAGCCAATCATGCTCCTATACTCTTTTTGATCAACTGCCTCACCATCTTCATCAGGATCAAGTGTTGAAGCAGCTCCCATTGGTGTCATAATAGGCTTGCAATTTTCCATCCCAAAGCGACGTAGAAGATCCTTTGTATACTTACTTTGATGCACAAAAGTACCCTCATTTGTTTGTTTTATTTGCAGTCCCAAAAAGTAAGTCAATTCTCCCAACATATTCATCTCAAATTCTTTACTCATCATTACTGAAAACTCAGTTACCAAAGCATGAGATGCACTCCCAAAGATGATATCATCAACATAGATCTGAACGAATAATTGATCATTACCTTGCTTAAGTACAAAAAGAGTTTTGTCCACCTTTCCCATGGAAAATCTCTTTTCTAATAAAAAGTTTTTCAATCTATCATACCATGCTCTAGGTGTTTGCTTTAACCCATACAAAGCTTTTGATAATTTGAAAACATGGTTAGGAAACTGAGGATTTTCAAAACCAGGTGGTTGCTTAACATAAACTTCCTCATTTATATAACCATTAAGAAAAGCACTTTTTACATCCATTTGATATAATCTAAAACCTTTAGATGCAGCAAAGGCTAACAAAATTCTAATGGCTTCAAATCTAGCAACAGAAGTAAAGGTTTCATCAAAATCTAAACCTTCTATTTGTGTAAAACCTTGAGCAACCAATCTAGCTTTGTTTCTTACCACAGCACCATCCTCATTTTGTTTATTTTTAAACACCCATTTAGTTCCAATTATAGAATGATCAGAAGGAGGTGAAACAAGCTCCCAAACTTTATTACGTTCAAAATTCTCTAATTCTTTATGCATGGCATTGATCCAAGATTCGTCAGTTAATGCATGAGATACATCTTTGGGCTCAAAAGAAGCAACAAATGCAGAATGAGCATGGAAGTCAGAATCAATAAACCTGAACCTTGTTACTCTTTCATTTAAATCTCCAATCATTTGTTCAGGTGGATGTCTCCTTTGAATATGACGAGGAGCAAAAATTTCTGAATCACCTTCTTGTTTATTTTCAATATGTGTAGATGAAGTAGTAGCTTGAGGATGCCCAACTGGAGCCACAGTAGTAGAAGGTGTAGAAGAAACTACAGGTGAAGAGCCCCACCGAAGGTGATAAGAAGAAAGGTCTGCAGACAGGTCCGCTTGTGGGGATAGTTCATAGTTGTTGGGTCGATACTTGCTGCCCTGTGTGTACTTCTTTTGGTATTATGCATTCACGATGTTCGGAAAAGAAAGGATGATACCAGCAGTGAATCAAAAGATTTTGTAGGTCCGCTATCAGTTAACATAGAGAGAGGTACTACCCTTGTTCTTATGCTGGAATGTTTACTTGTTGCGGTATTTTTCTTGTGTAATCTTATTTTATTTTCAGTTAGCTGAGATACCTTAGTTTATAAGGTAACCTTGAACTTAAGTATTGTTTGATTGGTCTGGAAACTGCATAGGGTAGGCGTTAGTAATGATAAAGCATGTAAGACCATTGAGATGTGACCAATAGTAGAGCTTTAGTGGCATTTTGCTGCCTTTGCATGCATAGACTCAGCTTACAAGGCATTGTGATTCATGATGCAGCCTCCAATACAGGGCACATTATTGTCATTTTCTGCCTTTGCATCCTAGCCTTGACCTCAAGATCAGTATAGTTTCGCTCTAATTTTTGAGTTAGGACAGACTAAATCTAGTAGCGGAAAACTCGAAATCTTGATAGCATGCACTCAATATACCTAATGGGCTGTTTTTTGCTAAATGAACGGCAATTTTATGTTCGTTGTTCTGAAAATATAACAATTGCCAAACCCCCAATTCCTCTCCTTTGATAATCTTGAGCGATTCTGTAACTGAATTGTTGCACACCCGTCAGTCATAATTCAGATCTTCACTCTTTTCTGTGTTTTGGTTTTGTAGCTTCTAACAGGGAAATCCGAGAGCAGAGTCTTGAAAATACGTTTGTAGCAACTATGAAACTCCCACCTGCAGAGAAAATGACTCCTGAGAGGGTTTATGGTAAAAATGGTTCTATGAAAAAGACAAAGGTACCCATAACTGCAACAACTTGTACCGTTGCTTCCCCCCAAGTTGCTACTAATAGCTTCTGTCAAGATTCCCTTCTAGGCGAGGGTTCACTTGGCCGTGTTTATAAGGCTGATTTCCCCAATGGAAAGGTAAAATATGCTTCTTGTCTTAAATGAGATCTATGCACTGGGTGGGTTGTAACAAATACCTTTCTTGTCAATACTCATGTAACCTTCAAGTTAGTGTGTGGCTGAATCAGCTTTATTTCCATTTTTACCAATTCGGAGTGCGAAATTATTTTATGCATTGCGAACTTGAGGATTACCAAGATAGCAGATTATTTGCTTTTACCATTGTTCATGGAATAACGCTGGTTACAAAGCCTAGGTCCCATTTTTTTAGCTTGTTCACTACTAAAGGCAGCAAATGTAAGTATATATGAGATTTTTATATCCCCTTCCCCGTCTATTTTTGTTTCTTTGTAATGCTGTGTACTGCAGCTTAATTGTATGTTATGGTTGCAGGTTCTTTCAGTTAAGAAGATAGACAGTGCTTCCCTTTCCTTGCAGGAAGAAGACAATTTCCTTGAGGCTGTATCAAGCATGTCACGACTTGGGCATCCAAACATTGTGCCACTTACGGGGTATTGTGTTGAGCATGGGCAAAGGCTTCTTGTTTATGAGTGCATTGGAAATGGAACGCTGCATGATACGCTACACTTCTCTGATGAGATGAGCAGGAAGCTTACGTGGAACATCCGTGCAAGGATAGCACTAGGCACTGCTCGGGCATCAGAGTAAGTTATTTCAATCATACAAGTTTTACTCTTTCTGAAGATTATGTCAGTAGAGAAACATATGACGTCTTTCCAACCTTCTCGTAGGAAAGTCTTCAAACATCCTACTTGATGAGGAGCATAATCCACATTTATCTGACTTTGGGCTTGCTGCCTTGACACCCAATACAGAGTGAGAGGTAAGCTAAGACACCATCACATTTCACAAGTGCTGAAGTTGCTTTTGGATAGCCTTGTTTGGCTCCTGTAGATGTTACTTTGTCAATGGGTAACTATACTTGGCTCGTTTTTCAGGTTTCGACTGAAGTGGTTGGTTCATTTGGATATAGTGCCCCAGAGTTGGCCATGTCAGGAATTTATACTGTAAAGAGTGATGTGTACAGCTTGTCCTAAGAATGTTTTATGTGATTTGTTTGCGCAGCCGGAGCCAGAGTTCCGTCCTCCAATGTCGGAGGTTGTCCGGCAACTTGTGCGCCTGATGCACAGGGCTAGCATAGCAAGGCGACAATCAGGAGAAGAACTAGGGTTTTCATATAGAGCCGCAGAACGCGAAGGAGACATGAGAGACATTTCCTTCTGAGCAATCCCTTCTATGACACAAGCACAAAGGAAGCTTGGAGGTTCATTTTGCAAGGACAGGAAGTGGACATCGCGTATGAACTGGAGAACATGAGTTGATCGGAACAATCCAAGATCGAACGAATTTGAGAAGATAATTTTGGTACTTCATTGCTCAATTTTGTTCATTCTTCTCTATTTTTTTGTTTTTCTGGGAAGTGTACTTACAGTTAAACTGAGGCTGAAATCGATGGCACGTATAGCTTGTTGGTCACTGGCAGAGAAAAAGAAGGAAAAGAAATGTAACATGAGTTCATGGTCTGCTCTGTTGCTGCAAAGCTCTTCACACTTAACTACAGCCATTCACCTACAGGATAACTTTGTTTGATCTGAGTCAAGTATGTACCTTTCACCTTGGCAGGTTACTCCATCCTACCTCCTGTTCTTTGCTATGCAGGTGAAGTCACTTGTTTGAGGGAATTTTTTTTATCTGTGTTTTGACTATTTGGACATCATTACATATATATACATGGAGTAACATACCATACCTCAATGTGAACTATACAGTTCTCGATGTGACCGCCAAACTAAGGGTATGTTGCAGCAGCAACTGTTACATCTCCCAGAATGTCCTAAACTGCCGTTGCTAATGGTGTTTTGTAAATCCTCTTTGCAAATCTTACATACAATGGACAGCAGCGATGCCAAAATCAGAGATCCCATAAAGATCTTCAGATGAGAAATGCAGGTACATACCTTCCTAAGTCCTCACCTATCTCTGCCCTGTATCAAGTTGCCAATCATCTTGGCAAGAGGCAGGGTGCCCTTGGCCATGATCTCCAGCCTCGACGGGTTGGACGCGTGGGCGAACAGCGAGAGCCCGAACATCACGAGCTCCGGCAGGAACAGCCTCGATGACAGGAAGCCGTGCCAGTAGTGCGGCTCGAGGTCGAAGAAGGCGTCAAAGAACCGCCGCGTACCGTCGAGGTCCAGCTTGAGCAGGATGTCCATGCCGAAGCAGAAGAACTCCCTCTGCCGCCTCCTGTCCACCGGCCACAGCTCCTTCCACACCTCGGCCGAGAGCGCGTCCCCGCAATGCTGCCAGTGCCATTATTCCCGGAATCAAGAAACCGCACGATGGACTCCGCCACAATGGGCGCGGTCGCCAGCGTGCGCGCCACCATGTACCCCGTGGACGGGTGCACCATCCCGGCCGTGCCGCCGATGCCAACCACCCTCTGCGGCAGCACGGGCAGTGGCCCGCCCATGGGTATGACGCAGCGCTCGTCCTCCTCGACGCTCCGCACGCGTATCCCCAGGTGCCTGAGCCGCGCGGCCATGCGCTCCTGGATGTCGTCCATGGCGAGCCCCGGGCGCGCGACCAGCGAGGTCTCCTCGAGGAAGATCCTCGTCGGCGAGAAGGGCATGGCGTAGAGGAAGGTGGGCACGCGGCGGTTCCGTTCCTTGATCTCGGAGCCCTCGGGGAGGTGGGAGTCGCGCCAGTCCATGAAGAGCATCTTGTCGAGGTCGAACGGGTGCTCGTCGACCTCGGCGAGGATGCCGTAGGCGACCTGGTAGCCCGGGTTGTAGGGCTTGTCGTACTGCACGAGGCATCGGGAGAAGCCGGTGGCGTCGAGGACGACGGTGGCCGGGACGGCGACGCCGTCGTCGCAGATGAGGAGGGAGGAGACCTCGTTGTGGACGGCCTTGACGACCTTCGCCTGGTGGAAGCGGACGCCGTGCGCTACGCAGCGGTCCATCATGGCGGACTTGAGCTTACGGCGGGCGACGCGGGCGTAGGGGCGGTCGAGCGACTTGACGCGGCGGTCGTCGATGAAGACGGAGGCGGAGGGCCAGACGGCGTCGAGGCAGTGGGAGAGGCCCATGGCGTCGAACTCGTCGACCCAGACGCCGTAGTTGTTGGGCCAGACGAGCGCCGGGGAGGGGTCGATGGCGCAGACGGAGAGGCCCGCCTCCGCCACGCGCTGCGCCACGGCGAGCCCCGCTGGCCCGCCGCCCACGACGGCGAGGTCGACGGGCCTGGAGCGCGCAGGATCGTAGCGGGGCAGGTCGAGGGACAGCAGCTCGGGCCGCGCCGGCGGGGCCAGCGAGCGCAGCGCCTCGGCCGCCGACGCGGACGCCGCCGCCGCCGCCGCCGCCGTGGCGCGGCAGATGACGGCCGCGCGGGCCGGCGGCTTGCAGGGCGCGGCGGGGTGGTGCGTGCGGAGGAGGAGGGCGGTGGCCATGGGAGGTGGGGATTTGTTGCGCGGTGGTGTCGTGCAATCCTGAGGTGATAAGCTTCTTATTGAGGTGGCCGTGGGTTGAGGAAAAATTACTTTTATTAAAAAAAAAGCGGTAAGAAAAGGTGATATAAAATTTCTGCCAAACTTTTTGAAGGCAGAAGAGGTGGGGAAGAACACGGGCACCACCACCACCACGAGCACAACGTTAGGTACAAGGTTACTCGATCCTAGGTCTAGCCGTCTATCTACCTGTCACTCTTCAAACCGTCCAAACTCGTGGCAAAATGTTCGTCGAGCACAAGACGAGAATTTGAGCGATAATGCCAGCATGTAGACGATTCTTCTCGGTGGGCTATATCTCCGGACTAAATCATGCTGTCGAGGACTCAGTGACAGGGGAGGAAGTGGAGCATGGTCGGCAGCACGAAGTCGGCAGAGAACCGGGCGAACGAAGGAGAGCACCGCACGCGTCTGGACGACGGGCTCCAACAGCGACCATGCACGTTGGTGTCACTTGTCACGACACGTGTTAAGCTGCCGTCGATCCATCGGTTCACAAATCCATCGATCCAGTACAAACTTCATCAGGATTTCTGTTTGTTATATTTTGTATCTCCCTGAGATATCATTTCTGGAACTCAGGTTTGAGCTTAGAATGAAGAACAGAAAGGAAATACAGGGCATTGACATTGCTTTCGTTTAGGACTATCCTTACCAATTACCATACCAATTAGATGCATACAAAAAGGTACAATTAACAGCTTAATTATGTAGTAGTATATTATTACTAGAAACTAACAAAATGTTAATAAAGCCACATGAGTACATAACTGGTTGCTGAGAGAAGAACGGCCAACCAAAAGAGAGAAGGAAAGAAAGAGAAGAAATATTACAGACGAGGAAGCTAGTTTATTGTTACTTGTAAGCTACTGTATTCTAAGCAATCAACTGGCTGGCTGGTAGTTTCTTCTAGTTGTGCGTTGGAGGGTGCCTATGGACTGAATGGTAATCGGCAGTGAAGGGCGTGTGTCCATCAAACCGGGTTTTGACATCAGAAGGAAGTTTTCTGGTTCTGAAATGGCAGTTCATCCTATCATCCTTGCTCCTCCGGACCACTTCCTCCTCTGCATCCTTCACCGCCATTTCAGGTTCCGTTCTGCTTCCACAGGCACCAATAGCTTGACCCTACATGCCACAAGAAGCTTTATATTTAGTTGTTGCTCTCAACGATACATGAGTAGCACATTGTGTTTACAACTCTTACTGCCATGGTATGATCAGCTCCTTTCTCGCCGTTGGTTGCCATTGGCAGCTCTGAAATTAGACAGTGACAATGTCACGCGTCACATTTCCAGCATGAAGAAACTGAGCTTGACATGAACAAAAAACTTATAGGGCTGGTTTTATAGGGCTTGACAGGCACACGGTTAATTGCTCAAACTTGAGTGTGTGTCTGCGTCCATGCCTCCATGTCGTACTGCACCTGTACCTTCGATCCTCATGCTGGTGATCCCAGCTCTTACCACTTGGCTATTAAATTATCGGGCTCGAGCATAGGTTTGTTGTCCCTGGTCATTTGTCAAGCTGCGTTCTCCGAAGACGTCGTTAATTGTTAACGCTCTCCAAGGGGCTGCCTGCCATCGCTTGGTGTCGAAGACGTCGTTCTGTGATCGCGTCGTGATTCACGCGCGCAGCGAGCAAGAATTCAGGATTCGGCGACCAAGGCACGCAGATCGCAGAGCCCCACGCACGCTAGACTTTAAAAGTATTGCTTTCGATAATCCGGTGCCCCCAAAAAAACGCATACCTCGAACCATGTAGTAGTTGTCTGTTGTGTGGTGATGCGTGGCTAACACTCCGAAAGAAGGCACGGCGACGCGAGGATCGATTGGGTGAAGGTGAAGCGAACCCAACGCCCTCGGCACGACGGACGCGAGGCAAGGAAAAACTCGATGCGTCCTAGTGGCGCTCCATTGCAGTCGTCGGTGGCGTCGACACATGGTATCGTCTGTTCAGAGGCTTGGTTGTCCGTGCTAATCATCGTTAAATGATCCCAAAATTAAGCGTGAGTACGCACCGCTAGTTCAGCGGTCCTCCTGTTCCTAGTTACGAGGAGGGCTTGTGGAATGGCTAGGATTTAGAGTATGTATAATTCATAGATAATTACTGTTTTTATCATACTAACACAGTAAAATCATCTAACGTGGACTGTAATTAAGGAAGAGAGAGACAAACCGTCACACTCGCATTTACGAGTCCGGCTCGTTTTCGTTATAGCCTAGTGCTTAAGGAAGAGCGTTCGATTTTTTTGCATACTCTCTTTCCACAAGATTTATCTTTTGATGATGAGACATGCAGATAACTAAATAGACAACTCATTGTATAAGTTGTCTTTTTTATTGTCTATATGTGATATACATATATATACGATAGCATGCATCATCTCGGTCTGCTGTTCGGGGTGATATGCATGGTTTTACCCTCCTCTGAGGAATCGATGGTGCATGGTGCTCCTCTGATCAGACAGACAGTCAACTCGGTCTTCTGGTTTTGGTTTGTGCCTTGGCGATTGCCGTCTCCTCTTCCGATGTACAGCTAAAGGGTTACTAGACTTCGGAGCACCACGCGCACGCGCGTCGCTTCACCTCCACGTCCCACGCTTCCGTATCCGAATACTGTTTGATGTAGCATGCACATGTTACGCGTACTAACTGGCTGTAGAGCGATACAGGAGACAGATGCTTGTTTGATTCAAGGGTACTGCTTTGGCGCCTGAGTTCCGATGCTAAACCGCTGGTAATCCAACCAAAGTAGTTGCCGGTACTCGACTCTTTTTTTGAATTTTGGATATATGTAGTTTTTTTAATCTCTAAAATTTCAATACTAATTTTAAAACATCAAAATTCCATTTATAACTCACTCTTCGATCACGCATCTACGCGATACCAACATATAGTTAATCTGCGATCGAAGAACACATAATCTGAATCGTGCGGTCCCGAATCGCACCACCAACTAACTAATTGTGCAGTCCCACCAACTAATCGACCGCACCACCCATCTGCGGATTTTGTAGTACGCATATCAGGTCTTGCACCTTTATCAGATCTTAATGAGGATTAAAGTCACATGAGCAGTGAATCATCAGTGCTGGAGAAGCTTGACATTGACAAAAATGCAGGAGAAAAATTGCAGCGAGATAAATTAATGTGTTCATCTGAGCAGGGAATGCTTTTGAAAACTGACAGTGTTGATAGCTATGGAGGAAAGTCAGTGCAGACGGCGCATACTGATGATGTGAAAACTGAGCAGCTGGCTGATGCGAAAATCGATGGCTGCAAGGGAGGAACTGTAGTTTCTGACACAGGGCATCAAGGTGCAAGACCTGATAGCTAATCTGATAAACAGTGGATGGCAGATGGGTGGTGCCGTCGGGGACAGTATGACCCAGGTGCTCCCATATGATTAGCTACATGTCAGTATCACGTAGACGCGTGATCGTGGAGAGGATTAGAAATAGAATTTTAGTGTTCTGATGGTTAGTATTGAAATTTTAGATATCAAGAGAGCTATATATGTCTAAAATTCTTTTTTTAAGGTGTGTACAATCGGCTGGTATCAGTTTGTCTGCAAATGATCCATTTTTTATTTATAAGAAAATGATAAATGCAAATTAAATATGTGGGGAAGAGACGAGAGGGAGTTAGGAAAATAGGAAGGGCGACGCGCACAATGCCTACGTCCCTATGAGTGGATCTATAAAAAAAACTTGAGGCTCATAACCTACTTGAGCTCTAAACTAGCGGAGCTTGAGTTGATTTTGAGCTCACGAGTTTGAGCTCGAATAGCCTATGAGTTTCGAGTTTTTTACAGCACACATACATACGGATTCTTGTCAAACTTACTCGAGCCGAACTCGAACTCGAGCTTTTCTATTGTTACAAATTAGTGTATGTTAAATTATTTTTTACTGTTATCGAGCTTACTCGAGTTGAGTTCGAGCTCGAGTGTTTCTTATTGTTGAAAATTAGTGTATATTAAATTATTTTAACTATTATCGAGTGTTTCACATTGAAGTATCTTATATTTAATATATGAGTATATCTAAAATGATAAAGGAGTATTTCAAATTTGTTTAGGGATATATTAGAGGTGGATGTAATTACACGAGTGTAAAAAATGTTTCTATATATATATATATATATATATATATATATATATATATATATATAAATATATATATATATATATATATATATTCATCCTTTGACGTGGGCAAGAGAACAAATCCAAAGCTATATGCACATATGTTGCTGCTGTCGGAAATTTTCCGGATCGTCTACGTACGCTGCGTTCTCGTAGATGGTGCACCTTAGTGACGATACTGTACTAGATAATTTTAAACAAGTAGACAAAAGACATGATTAGTAAGCCAATCGGAACTTTTATTGATTACATAGAAACACAAAGATTGATGGGTTAAGTCCACTTCTATAATTACTCCTAATACGAGTAAAGTTATTGATTACATAGAAATACAGAGATTGATAAGTCACACTCACCTACCATACCGTTTACCTCTATTGCCCACCTCCACCAGCCACCGCCTCCTCATCTCCGGTGACCTTGGCATCGAATCCGTCACCACCTCCTATCACTTCTCCTCCCTAAACTCATCCTTGACATGCTCACCGCCACCGCCGCCACTTCCCTCCTCCATCCCATGGCCGAGGTGGCATCACCGCTGCCTAGCTGCTAGGGATAAAACGGATCGGATACAATTGAATAATCTTAAATACACATATAAATCTATATTTTTAAAATAAATATGAATTTAAATATTCTCAAATATGAATACAAATTGAATATCGTAATAAATACGAATTCGAATCGAATATGTACTTAATTTGATCGAATACGAATATCCTCCTATAACTTCTGTAAAAAAATTTAGTATAACAAATTTGTGTAACATGACTACATCGTCTACACTACACATCTACACAGGAAATAGATCGAATACGAATCGATTAGTCTCGAATATGAACGCGGATACAGACATTCTCAAATACGGATACGAATATTATCGAATACAAATATGAATATTTTCAAATACGAATTTTGTTTACTATATATTCGCATTTTCTCGGATATGAATATTGGATAGAATAGATTATCCGTTACTGTTTCCCACCCTTACTAGCCGCATCGCCACCTTTTTTGCACACCACTACGCTTCCGTCGCCCTCCCTCCCTCTAATGTTAGGCTTCGGTGAATGTAAACCCTAACCAACAGCGACGGGAGACGACAACGCTGGAGAGGACAACGACGACCTTGGCTGGAGCACGAATCTCCACGTCAATCTAAAGGTGAGGAAAATCGACTTAGATTTTGCAAAATTTTCAGTGACATGCGATTTAGCAAATCCGTAATTTTTTTAACGAAAACCTTTCATGTGAATATTACAAGTAGTTGAACATTGAATTCCACTCGTGTACATAGCCAATACGTGAACTACTTACTGGCAGTCAGGTGGTTATCAAGAGGAGAGATGGGTCGATGGATAGGGAATTAGGGACGCAGGCATTGTGCACGTCCTTCCTACTTTTCTAATTCTCTCTAGTCTTTTCATACATATTTAATTTAGATTAATCATTTTCCTATAAATAAAAAATTGGGCAAATGATGCCACATATTCATGCCGATATGGAGGAGAGGGAAGGACATTTATCTGTGAACATACGATTTATCTGTCTGAACCAATGTATTTACGGACAGTGTCATGTCCACTGTTGAGAGCTCGTCTACACACAAGTCGTAACGTGATTTGTGGAGCTCGTCGGGGTACGGACAACAATTGCCTATTCTATCGAATAGCGATGGTTTTTATTTTTGAAAAACACCGAGTGGCTGAAAAACATCAGAATCGAGTTGGTTTATTCGGTACAATTAAATGTAAAAAAACCGAAAATAAAAAACGAAAAAAAGTATAAGTAAATTTTTTTTTAGAAAATGGGGATAACATCCTTACATCTCCGGCGTCGGTTTTTCTAAGTTCCAGGTTCGACACAAACTACTACAGAGGCGATTACAAAACAGCAAGCAAAGAGAAGAACACTTGTCTATTCCATTTTAAGTGTTGTATCTAAGTTTTGTAGTAGATAGACAGTGAGGAGCTGACTAGTATTCGAGTAATTACCAAAACTAGTTGGCAAAACCAAGGACCCTGCTAGACTCTGCTCATTTAGGGGAAGCGCGGCGGTTACTTCCCGATCGATCGGGTCGGTCTTCCCTCCCGTCCAGGGGCGGAGACGGGCCTCGAGCCGGTTGGGCAACGATCCGAGGCTCAGAAAAATAGTAATGCTATTTTGCATGTATACATCGAGCATATATTCTATGTGAAGTCTTACCCTAACCTCAAGGCTCCAGCCACCACCAGATCTCGACGTATTGCTGCCGCCGCCTCAGCCACCACGCGCCTCGTGAGCCGAGAGAGTATGCAAAACACAAACAGCTAGCTACTATTTCGTCTCGCCACACGCCAAGAGGGCGGATTTATAACGCAGAGCGAAGGGGCGAGGCAATCTCTATAAATGAGGCCGAGCGAGGGCCGGAGGGGAGGCGCCAGCGGCACTGAGCGACAGCGGAGGGTGTGTGCGAGCGGAGAGAATGTAGGCGTCGAGAGAAATAGGGATCAAATAGACTATCCTTATAGATAGTCCTTTAGAATACTAGTTTTTAGTGTGTACTCTATAGATGATGTGAGAATATTTATAGATAGTATTTTTTAATTCAATGTATATAGTGTTATTAGTGTAGTATGTTTAGATACCCTTAGTAGATAGCCAATTGGTAACTTATTATCATCATTTCAATTATGAAATATTTAATGGAATTCAACATGGAATTATCTATTTTGTCGTGGCAGCCAATTGGTAGCAGCATAGTATTCTTTTTGCTATGTTTTATCTATTTTGTCGTATCGTTCAACATGAAATTTAAAATTTATTTTGATTATGTATTTATATTGTACTTTTGTTATACCTTAGCACTGATAGTATTTGATATTAGTTATAGACTTATACCCTCCTTAATTTTGGGCCCGAGGTTCTGATCAATCCTGACTCGGTCCCTGCTCCCGTCTCCAGCGGCAGCTTTGCCGCGGACCACAAGCCGTCGGTAGCTAGGCGGGTACGCGCATACGTCTCGCTGCGAGCGACACAGACGCGTGCGTGCGTGCGTTACACAAGTCCACCACGTACGACGAGGCACCGGGCCGACCAAGTTAGTGGAGTCCCAGCCCAAACCGGGAGCGGGAGGCTGGGACCGCCGCAAAACGTCCTTGCCGAGGCGAGGCGAGGCCACGCGTGAGGCGGCGCGCCGTGGGAACGTGGCGCGGCCGACCGCACGCGCGGTTTCCCTCTCGCGTCCATCGATCGTTCAACGGTTTTGGGGGACACGAGGGCGTGCGCGGCGATCCAAGCTCCGTCCGTTTTCCACACACCCACGGTGGGCGCCGAGCTGCCTCGCTGACCGTGGCATGGCGGCAGGTTGTCCTCCGATTCCGAGCTCGGACGACCTCGCCGTCGCGGGTTAGGGAGGTCGGTGTAGCGCACGCAGATGCATGCGACCGTGCACTTCAAGGGAAAATGTGATGCCTGCTGATACGTACGTGCTGTTCACATAAATAATATGGTAGCTATTTTGTTTTCAAATTTAGTTTTTGAATATCTGTTTTTTATAAATCTAGTTATCTTTGTAGACCTACCGAGTTTAACAAAGATTAGCTCCTCTAGCTCAACAGGTCGCCTACTAAGTCACCACAATGCTGCAGGTCCCTAGTATGCTTAGTTAGTGATTTAATTCATGCTAATTATATTTAATTAGTTAGCACTAATTGCAAGTTTAATTAAGATCCACTGTATATGCATTGCTTGCTGCCGCACTGTGTCGGCTCGGCAGGTGCCTGCCATTCCTCCTTTCGGAGGGAACGGTGAATGATGTTTCCCCTGGACGAAAAAGAAAGCTCGTCCCTGCGTTGCTGATAACACTGGCATAACTCGACAGATCCTCCAGCACCTAATAGGATCCAGGGTTTCACGCATGTCAAAGCATAAAATGTTAAACACACCGATTTCCGAAAGTAATCTCTACTGGGATCGTTAACGTGTCCGAGCTAAGTATTGCAGAGCCCAAATTGCAAAACATTTCAACCTCGCCAGAGCTGGAGGGGCACCTCAACTACAACCAGCTAAAATGGTCTGTAGTCTGAACTGTCTTTACTCTCTTTACCTCATGATAATAATCTCACATGATAGATAGCAACCAACAGAGTTACTTGTCACGGATGGCTTACTTTTCTGCAGGGACATGTCTTGTTAAAGCAATCAAATGGGGAAAAAATGAAAGGTTATGAACACATTATTATTTCATCTAAAAAAAGGAAATTCAAGGGAAACAATACAAGTCCCCATTGTATGAGATACACCTCCTACAACCGAACCAATCACCCAAACGAATTAAGTTATACAAATGGAATACATACAGACGAGCCCCAACACTAACCTTTTGGTAACTACTATTTTCAGTTCCCAGAAGCTGTTGTTACTTTGAAACAGTCGATATTGCGCAACCTGACGGACTTCATCATCCCTCCAAAGCTGTCGCACCATTGATCACATTAGTCAAGAAAACTGAAAACAGATTTTTCTTGTAACAGAAATCAATCAACTGTAGAAATACTCAAACGTATACACATCATGCAATTAAATGGAAATATTTGGTAGGTGTCAACCGTACCGGTCAATGCTTTTCCTTGGCCTATCAGATTGATCAACACTAGCCCGTGGTTTCTCACGATGGTCCACACTCTTTCTGCTTTTGTCCCTCCTATCTGTACTGCCCCTTGGTTTCTCCGGACGATCTGTGCTATGTCTCTGATCTATGTTTGGCCTTGTTTTCTCCCTGTAGTCTGTGCTTTTCCTCGAGTCCTCTGTACCTTCAGGATCTGTTTGAGTACGATCTGATGGACCTGAGCTCTCCGGAGATTCATCATTTGGGGGTGGTGATTTCTCTATGGCTCCAACAAACTTTTTTAGATGCTTAATGTATTCTGGGTAGAGTTCCAAATTACAGTGATTTCCTCCTTTGACCCATAGAGGCTCATACTTTACTTTAGCGAGTTCCCACAATGCCCTCCCATGGGAACAGTTAACAACTTCATCAGCTGTACCCTGAAAGAAGAGATTATGTTAGCACCATGAACATGTGCAAAAAGGTATTACAATTATTCGATACTTCCTCCATCTCGCATTATAAGTCCCTATTCTTAGCAAGCGTCATCCCACAATATAAGTCCATTGCAGAAATGAAATATGTGGTTATTGCAATATTTCCACCATAAACCCCTCTTTTAATGCTAAATAAGTGGATAAGTAATTGTAGTATACCATTTAATAAGAGTATGTATGGTCCAATAACATTAATTTTTTCTTAGATTTAGTGTCTTCTTAGTCTGTACACATTGTGGGCTTTGGACTTACATTGCGGGACAGCGGGAGTATCAACTTTTTTCTTCTTTAACATCTTGGCTAGATCACTAGAATGAATAGGCTGTACGACCTCATAAGGAAAATTGCGACCAACTTATCAAAGCAAGGATCAGTGAATAGTACAAAACTACAATCAAGATGAAGCTGTGCCTGCAAATGGAATAATTGCACCATGTTACCAAGGAAGATATTCTCAAGTGTCATTCTTCTTTTTATCTCAGTGAACCTAGAAACTTGTGTTAACAGTAGCATTATTTTAGACTTCGTGCCAGAAACAATAGCACTGATAGCTCCATGCTTTATATTCACATAAGGATTTTAGCAAGTTTCTCAAAACTATATATATAGTGTGAATGGTAAGTAGGCATATATAATATATTTATGCGTGACAAAACCAAAATAATCATGAGTGGCCACAATGTCATAAGTTTGTTCCTCTTGGTAAAGGCTTGGTTGGATGAATTGTACGCTGTATGGCAAGACAATTATAGAGGATAATGTAATCAATGTCATGTTTTTGGCAACAATAGTTAACAGATGGCGAGATATCCGCCCCTGAATACAAGCACAATAAAATAAAGGCCTTATAATGGATGACCTAATATGGGGGTTGTAGGTAGCTACGCAAACAGTATGCAGGACCATAAACCTTGCCACAAAATTAACCACTCTAGACATTCACATGATCACACTTGTTTGACCTTCTCTCCACCAAGTAGCCCAACCACTATAACGCTTGTGTAAGTTCACTGATGCAACACTTTTATATCAGATGTGCATGTATGCCTGCCCAGAAAAGGACACACAAGCGCGTGCATGCATGCTAAAAAAAACTATATAATAGGATTAGCTGTAAGAATGAAAAGATACTCACATGTATTACTAGCACAGGGCACCTGACCAATGGAATTTTGTCTATGTTCTGCAGATATAAGACGAAATTAGATGCAGGTAAACGCTAAATAAGATTGACACAATGTAAATTTACCTTATATATGTCAAACCAGTATGTATGTTTTACAGGATACATCACTCTTAAGCCAGACAATATTGGGCTATGTAGAACAACTGCTCTCAAACGAGGCAAACGGGAGGCCAAATCCAAAGTGGGACCACTGCCCACTGATTGACCATAAAGAATGATATTTTCCTCAGATGCTCCATAGTTTTCTATGAGACATCTGTAAGCAGCCTCTATATCAGCATACGTGTTTTGCTCACTAGGCTGCAGCATTAGATCAAAATAAAGGGGCATTATGCATGTTGAGGAGATTAAAGACTAAAATACAAATTAAAAGAATAAAGAGAAAGTTTTGTACCTTCCCAGAAGATTGTCCATAACCAGAATAGTCATAGCTGCATAAGAAAGGTAGAAAAGCTATTAATGTTCCACCAAAATAGGCCCAAAAGACACAAAAAGATGTTCATCAAGTGGTTTCCATTATGTAAGGAGGAGACTTCATATATACTCTTAATTGCGATTATGAAACCTTCAGATTGCAAGGCGCTAATATCACAGGACGAACAAAGCGCAGCTGCGACACTCAACAATGTAAACTGGCAAGGAACAGATTGATCACTTGAAAGTTCAAACTGAAACTGCATCACCTCATTGTATCATAAGACCACGAATGCTTAGGATAGTTATTTGTTAGTTTATATCTAGCTAGTCATCATTTTCAGAAGAGGAAGAAAGTGGGCATTGAAGGGTTTCCCTATAAGGAAATTCGACATCTTAATGCAGTCATTCATGGATCTAAATTATATAATAATAGCAATTAGCATTTTTATGATAAAATTTCAGGAAGGTTTTACCCTTTGTGTTCAAGGAACTTCTTCAAGCCACTTTCCGTTTTTAGTCACTTTAATCTCAGCAGATAACATATCTAAATAAGGCCATGCAAATGCATTTCAGTTTGCTAAGTTGCATTTAAGAAGGCATTGTGTCACTACCCATAAGCAACGGCGGCTGAGGCCTAGATTATGTATGATGCATAACAATGATGCAGTAAATGGTCATTATATCCAATCTGGGCAAAAAAAAACCTATGGATCATGTCAGAAGGAGTCCTCGAAGACGTTGACATTATCAAATACTAGTACCTACTAATAATGTAATCACTCAACATTACAACGACTTGTGACAAAATTAATGATCACAGAAGGATGAAACTATGTTCAAAGGGAAGAGCTATAACACAAAGATAAACAAAACAATGATTACAATAGTAACCAAGCTAGGAAACAAACAGAAATCTTGAGTTAAAAAGGAGAAAATACAAACTAGTCACACCTAACCACAATTTAAGGCCTCGTTCTTTTTTGCTTCTAGCTTATGCTACAGTAACTAGCTTTCAAATATAATGCCTTTTCAAAGTAGGTCTACTAGTCGATTATAGTAGACACTATACCGACTTCAGCTATACTGGCCAAAATCACACGCGACTGTCTCTCTCTCCGTACTCTCTCTCACGAACAACCAGAATCCAAAAATCATAAGCCGTAGCGGAAAAAAACGCACCCTAAAATTACCTAGAGCTTCTAGATCCACTGAATCAATCAATGATTCTCCCATCAGCAACTCAACCACCAGACTGTTCATCAATCAACAGATTAATTAGGCCAAACCTTCCTCCCTAAAAACATGCCCCTCTAAAAATGTGGTTTGGAATGGAAATTAAAAAACAAAGGTTCCTTCATCCAATGCATCAAAAAAATCCAATGGCCTAAAATTTTGACCAAATAAGAAAATCAAAACAATAGAATGATTGAGATTCATATTTCCTCTATTCCACTTCTGGAGAGATACCCGATAGTACTAACAGAAGTTACTCAACTGTCCAAACACTTCCTCAGAGAATCTGTTAGGGGAGTGGGCCTTGGGCCCAAGGACCAGTCAGGTGATAATTAGAGATTGATTTCTATTTGAGTTAGAGATATAATTAGAGATATGATATGAGTTGCTATATTTGTTAGAGATATAATTGGGATTAGAATCTATCTGTTAGGGGGAGCCATCTATATAAAGAGGCTACCGCATGCTATTGGGATCAATCAATCAATGAAGAAAAATATTATAGTCTCCCTCGTCTAGTCTCTCTCTCCCTTCTACCCGGGATCATGACAACTTGGTATCAAAGCAGTCGATCCCTTCCCACGACTTCTGCTACCATGGGTCTTGACCAAGCACAATTATATCATATCAGGTGGCAGCCATGATGGATGATATGAGCAATCGAGTCAAAAAATTAAATGAATCTCTTGAGAAATTCATGAAGAAGATACAAGAGACAGAGAAGGCTCATCATCATCCAACACCAGATCCCCAACAGCAACAAAATCAAGAAAGCGACCACCCGCGGATGCCGCGACCACATCGCGCAAAGATCTTCTCGGCATCTCGTCGTCACGCACACCGCGCGCCAAAGATCCGAGCTCACGCCGAGACGACGCGGCCGCGCCGCCGCCCGCTCGCCTCGGCGGCCGCCGCCGGGCACGTCCTCCTCGGCCGCGCCGCCGCGACGCGCTGGCGCGCTGCGCGCGCCGCCGCCGGCCGCGCGCTGCCGGCGCGACCTCTGTCGCCGCTCCTCGCCGCGCGCCCGGCGCGCGCCTCATCGGCCGTCTTTGCCGGCCGGCCGCCCCCGCCGCGCAATCGCCATCGCCGCGCCACTTTGGCTGCCGGCGCGCGCGCCATCCGCTGCCGACTCGCGCTTCGGCCGCCGCCGGTCCGTGCTCGAGAGATCCGCCAGCCGACCTTCGCCTCTTTCTCGCACGGCCGACGGCGTCGGCCACGCTCTTCGGCCGCCGCTCGCGCTGCTCGTGCGTGTCGCCGCCTCTGCCGAGCCGCCGTCGCCGCCGCGCCGATCCTGCGCAAGACGCCTTGATGCGCCTGCGCGCGTCATTGCCGGCCGCCGAGATGCCGCTTTCGGCCGCCCGCCGCGCCGCCGCCGCCATCAGAGTGGCCGACGCCACCGCTCGATGGGCACTCCGTCGTGAAACAGATCGTAGCTTCCTTTTGAAGCCCAATAGCTTCCTTTAGAAGCTAAGGTAAAAAAAAGAAAAGAAAGAAAAAAAGAAAAAAAAGAAAAAAGAGAGAAAGCGAGCAAAAAAAAAGAAAAAAAAAGAGAAAGAAGAAACAAAAAAAAAGAAAGAGAAAAAAAGATAAAAACAAAATTTTGCAGGTATCGTTTACCCTGTTCCGCTTGGATTGAGTCGGCCGTCTCCATCCGCTGCAGAACTCTGCCATCATTCGTCTTCGTCTCCTACACCAGCGTCCAAAGTCATGATCGCCGCCTAGCAGCTCGAGGACGAGCTACCTGTCGAAGAGGGGTGTAGTGTTAGGGGAGTGGGCCTTGGGCCCAAGGCCCAGTCGGGTGATAATTAGAGATTGATTTCTATTTGAGTTAGAGATATAATTAGAGATATGATATGAGTTGCTATATTTATTAGAGATATAATTGGGATTAGAATCTATCTGTTAGGGGGAGCTATCTATATAAAGAGGCTACCGTATGCTATTAGGATCAATCAATCAATGAAGAAAAATATTATAGTCTCCCTCGTCTAGTCTCTCTCTCCCTTCTACCCGGGATCATGACAGAATCTATGACCAAAGATTTGCAAAACAATTACAAAGGTTATGATGTTACCATGACACAAACGTATACGACCATAGCACTCAATATCAAGATTGAACAGAAGGTGAATTTGTTTCTTCAGCTTCAACATATTTTAAATGAGAATATGATGCTACCTAATGATAAAAATATATATTTACGCAGCTATACAAGGAGAATTGTATCAACACTACGAGCTCGTGGTTGAGGTCCACCTAAAGGAAGCCAACCAGCATATCAAGATCAAGTCGACGTCTTCTCCAACTCTTCCTCAAGGTCACCACGTCACTTTTGATCCAAGTCAAGCAAGAGTTCAAGTTGAACAAGTTTTGGAATCCAATTCAGCCTCCAGATCAATTCGAATTCAACATGATAAGTTCGACTTCAAACGTGCACAACTTTAACATACGGAGTCCGTTTGAGGTCCACAGGCACTTAATGGAAAGCTCATCTCGTCCTCTTTCCAACGGATCTGACCTCACCTCAAAATTTCTTCTGTGCGCACCAGAATCACCAAAACAAGTGTTGCGTCACCTTTTTGGGCCTTGTAATGCTTGGACCCAAAGGAAAAGGCGCCACATTCTTGGCACATATTATTCACAGTGGTACTGTTCACGTGAATAGTACCATGAATAGTAACACCCACTTATATCTTAGTTATATTCGGTTTTCCATTCCCTATTTAAGGAGGTTGCACCCCTCTAATTTCCTTGAATTTCGTTTAGTTAAAAGTTAGCTACATTACAACTTCGTGTATTGGCTTATGTCGACTAGACCAACCTTGAATACAACTCGGAATCCCATATTTCAATCCTATTTTTAATTTTTAGATTGCTTATTATCTTGTTTTTGTGTGTTCTTTAGTTGCATACATAAACAGACCTTCGTGGTCAAATCAACCGCGTTCTTAGCACAGTTAATAACGATTCGGAGTGTGATTTAGCGATTGCTTGATGTTCTGGTCACAACCAGCTAGAACTTAGAAGCCTGCATCGTCAAAGACGTTTTTCTCCAAATCGAAATTATCATCCTATCGAAAGATTAGGGCCCCATTGCCTCAAGACAACTTTGATCACCTATTTTGATATTGACACATTATGAGAGCTAAGGAATGGACAAAATCGTGTGCATGTAATAATTTAGCGAAAATCTTTATTTAATTATTGGTTCTTCTCACCGCACTTCATTGGTGAGGAAGGGATACAATTTCATGTACGTAATAATTCAGCCAAAGCTTCACTACGAACATCCATTTTTCTCTGCACACCTCATTGGTGAACTGTGAACAGTTCTACAGAAACCAGTAAAAAGGAACTCTGGTAGGTGGTAATATCTAACAACAAACTTGAACAAATCTACCCAAACCTTGACCAAAGATGGTGACAAACTAACACCACCAGGTTCTCCACCACCACCCATAGAATGATATAATAAACTGAATCATGAAATATACAGCTGCAACCAGAAACTGAAATCTAGATATCCATCTTGCTACCCAAGATCGAACAAATATCAGAAACTTCTAGCGGTCACCTAAAGCAGACATGCCCAGCAATCTACAGCACCCAGAAAACATTTCAAAGATCAGCAGTTTATTCCAATCAATCATAACTAAAAACAACTTTGCCGAAAAGCAAAATTATCCTAGCCACCCATTAGCAAACCAAACTGGTCAAACACAAAACTTCCATGCCAAGATGCAACGTATCCAACCAAAAGCGTACGCGACCTCAAGAATCAAAATTTGCATCAAATCCGACAAGCTCCGTACAGCAAAGTCGAAGCTTCTACCGAGAGTACAGCTAGCGGATCCACCAGCACCAGTCACTATTCCAACATTAGCACAGCTTCATACTCATACCAAAACCTCAACCCAGTCAGACAAGCCTTGAACAGAAGATTGCATCTTTCCTTGAAACTACGAGGCAGCCATCCTACGGATCCGCCCCCAAGAATCCCAACAGTTCCTACAACCCAGACGAGTTCCATTTATAAACAGGCCCCGCGGAAAAGTTCAACTATGATCTAGAGGATCACGCCCTGGAAGATCCAAGATTATACTCGAATCCAGCATCCGAACAACACAGCATCCCAATCTAAACAATCCAACCTAACCCAATCAGGGAGTGCGTGCATGCGTACCCCATGAGGTTGACGTTGAGGTGGGCGCTGAGCTCGACGAAGAGCTCGTACATCTGGCCCAGGTCGGCCGCGTTGCCGTGGGAGTAGAGCAGCGTGAGCCGCGCGCCGGTCTGCCGCACGTAAATCGCGATCACCTCCGTGACCCGCTTCGTCCGCAGCCGCCGAGCCTCCACGTTTCCCTTCCGCGGCACGCCGGTGAGCTCCACTACCCCATCCTCCTTCTCCGCCCCCGCCCCCGCCCCCGCCGCGGCCGGGGGCTCGACGCCGTACGACGGCGGGCTGGGCGGGAAGAAGGCGAAGCGGGCTGCCACCGTCGAGGTGACGGCGCCCATCCGGGGGGAGGTCTAGGGTTAGGGTTTGGGTCGCGGAGGAGGCGGCGGCGGGGAGGGGACAGGGGAGGAAGACGACGATGAGGAGCGCCTCGGGTCGGGCGTTTCCGTTTGGTTTGGTTTCGTTGGAAGGGAAGCGAAATGAGACTGCTGTGGAGGAGGGTGTCGTTGGAATTGTGGTTTGGGTGGTTAATTTTGTTGGGAATCGTCGCAGTTCAGTTCTAATGATTTTTCTTTTATACAAAATAGATATGTTAAATATGGAATATTATAAATAATAAATTTGATATTGAGAGATAAGAGAAAGACTTCTTTCTTTACTATTTTCTCTGTTCATATGTACACTCTATAATTGTTAGAATTTATATTTATAGACTAAGTGGAGAGTGTTCATCAATGGACCATACTTGCGGCCTAGGTCTAAATTTTCTAACACTCCCTCTTAGGCACTTATTCGGCATGTTTATGCATAATCAAAACTCCATAAAAACTTAGTGAGAAAATTTTTAAGAAAAAATACTTGATCATATTATGTTATGTTGCACGAATTGCTTCATTAAAAATCTTGGCCGAGAAACTTCATGTAAACTCGTTAAAGTAAAAAGAGTACATCTACCTAATTTTATTTTATCTACAGGATTTATTCTATAGGTACTCGATCTTCGTGATCAAGTTTTAATGGTGAGCTTGAGAAGAATCTTTTCCTGAATTCTGCACTTCTCTAAGTCTTATCATTCCAATTCCACGTACACATATTTCAAAATTAGATGTTGGAAGTGACTTAGAGAATAAATCTGCAAGATTTTCACATGATTTAGTATGTAGTATCTTAATTTTGTCCATTTTTTGTAATTCATGAGCATAAAAGGATTTAGGGTTGATATGCTTCGTGAGATGACTCTTCACGTAACCCATTTACACTTGCGCAACATAAGCTATATTATCTTCATAGATAATTGTGAAAGCTTGCATGATGTTCAATCCACATAACTGTTGGATGTGGTGAACCATTCATCGAAGCCACACATATTATCGTGCTGCTTCGTATAGTGCTATGATTTCAGAGTCGTCGAAGTCGATACAAGACTTTGCTTAGATGATTTTCATGAAATTGTTGTTCCACTACACAGGAATACATAGCTTGTTTGCAACCTGGCGGTATGCAGGTCTGATAAGTACTCAGCATATGTATAGCTAGTTATATTCAGATATTGGTTCTTTCTGTAGAACAACCCAATGTCTTTACTTCCTTAGAGGTATCGAAAGATATCATTTATTCTCTACCAATGCCTTTTGGTAGATTCTACACTTAAGTATTGAAATTCCAGTCTTAGGACTTCCTCCCCCTCTTCTCTAGGTCTGTACGGATCTTTGTCTTGCTACAAAGATCTTTCGACTATTGGTACTTTTGAAGGGTATGTTTTTTCAAAGCCAAACATTTCTAACACTTTCTGAGTGTAGACTGACTGATGCACTAATATCCCTTCTGAGGCATGCTTGAGCTGCAAACCTAAGGATATTTGGTTTTACCCAAATATTTCATTTCGAAGTCTGATTCTAGTTAAGGGCTCATTTCTTTTATATCATTTAGGATTCCGATGATATTCAAATCATCTACATATACTAAGGTTATATAAAATCTATTTTGGGGTCGTTATATAAATATACAGTGACAATCATCATTGTTCGTGTAGCCTTTCTTGTATATAAAGTCGCTTAAACGATTATACTACATTCTGCCTGATTGCTTAAGCCTACACAGTGATTTTCTGAGTTTTACACTGTATAGGTTTCTATTTGCTCTGTCTTGGTTTAGGCAGGGATACCTTCAGGTACCTTCATATAAATATCCTAATCCAAGTTTTCATAAAGATATACCATTACTATATTCATCAAATTCATTTCTAAATTCAGATTTGCTGCCATCGAGATTAAATATCTAAAGGTAATACTACCCATGACCGGGGAATATGTTTATTCATAATCAACTCATGGTCGTTAAGTGAAAACTTATGCAATAAGTCTTGCTTTATATCTTACAATTTCATTTTTTTCATTTCTTTTTTCGAACAAATACTCATTTATGCCCTACGGGGTGCACATGGGAGTATGTGGCTTACAGGCCCGAACACCTATCTTTTATTCAGATATAAAAATTCAGTTTCTATTGTCTTTTTTCAATCCTCCTAATTTGATTTTTTCTTACATTTAGCGAGCGATGTAGGCTATGGATCAAGATAAATGATTGTCATAATTTTCTTTTCTAAATAAATATTAGTATTGGCTGTTATCGTATTCATAAATTCTCCCTTATTCATATAGTTTATAACTATTTCATCATTGTTTGCTCACCGCTTCTTCTAGTTGCGGGACAAATCCCTTTAGTTTTCAGCCCCGATGTGCGCGCACACATCCATACTGGTTTCTCACTCCATGGGAATATTCAGATCTGGTATGTCCTTTTCTGAAGGTGTTATACCAGTGCTAGGTCTTAAATAGCTCCCCGTGGTCTTTTTCGAACTTCCCTTGGCCGATCGGACTTGTCCGAACCTTCCAAAGGCTGATCATAGCTTTCATGGTCGATCAGATGGTCTAAATGGCTTATGGTCGTTCGGACTGGTCCGGACTTGCCGTGGCCGATTGGATGGTTTAGATTTCTTTTGACCGTTTGGACTAGTCCAAACCTCTATTTTCGATCGAACGGTCCATTGTTGATCGAACGGTCTAGATTCTTTCATGGCCGATCCAAAGAGGGAGGGGTAAGGTTTCCACTACCCCTATTCCTTCCATGGCGGCGCATGTGGGAGATGGCCAACGGCTATGGCGCGGCGGGTGGTTGGGATCGACGGCCAGGCGTGTAGTGAGCGGCTCCAGCCGGCGCGCTTGTAGGCTCTTCGGATCGACGGTCGGAGCGCGTGGAGGGAGCCCATGCAGGGGCGTCATTAGTGAGGCCGCCGGTGCGGCGCGGCGCCGGTGACGCGCCATGTGGCGGCGGTGGCTTCGGGCAAGAAGCCAAGCGGCGGACGGCCATGCGACGCGGTGACATCCTGGCTCCAAGCCGGCGACGCGGGCGGGCGGCACATGGTGAGACCGAGTGGGGCGACGCCGGAGCGGTCAAGAGGCGCAGCATGCCAGTCAGGTGGGTGACACCGGTGGCAGTATATGTACCTCTTGCGGCCGGGGCGCGATGGTGAGCCCGTGCGAGGACGGCACCGGATCGTCAAGCGGTGCGGCGGAGTACGACCGTTAGGGCAACGCTTATGTTGCATGTGGGCGACGGTCGAGCGATGGCGTGGCTCCAGGCCGACGGCGACCGAACGGTGGCACGACTCCAAGCCGGTGGTGGCGTGGTTCCAGGCCGATGACACTCTTTTTTTCTATTTATTTTTCAATCTACATTGCAATCATCATCTTTTCTTTATGCAAAATCTACCGATCGGCTTGGCCAGCGACTTCAAGTCTGCTCGCGGTAGATTAGAACAGATTTACATCGTAGAAAAAGAATATAGAAAGCGGAATTTTAGAATTGAAGCGATTTAGATAGGCAAATGCCGTGCTTCGATTATTATCTTTGATCCGCCGAAACAATTCGTGCTGATAACATGTTGAGGAAACGTCGCTGGCGAGTCCAGTCCAAGCGATTCCTCTTCTATGTAAAATAGATAAATCAAACACAGAATATTACAAACAATAAATTTGACACAGAAAAATGAGAGGGGACGTACTTTTTTTATTGTTTTCTTTGTTCATATGTACTTTTACAATGATTAGGATCTCTATTTATAAACTAAGTGGAGAGTGATCACCAATGGGTCAGGCTTGCAAATCTAGACCTGGGTTTTGTAACAAATTTCTTGTGGTTTTGTAGAATAGGGCCTAACTAGTCACTACTAGAAAACAGATCATCCCTCACGGTTCAAAACCGTCAGGAAAATACAAAAAACCGTCAGGTTATAATTCTCTGACGGGTTCCGTCGAGCAAATCCTCGTATCTGGTGGTAAGGAAAATTAAATTTGGTGACGGTTACCCGTCAAGGAATATTAACCTGACGGTATTACCCGTCAGGGAAATTTAACCTGACGGTCGGTTAACCGACCGTGAGGAAAATTGATTTAACCTGACGGTACTAATCGACCGTGAGGAAAATTGATTTAACCTAACGGTACTAACCGACCGTAAGGAAAATTGATTTAACCTGACGGTACTAACCGTGAGGAAAATTGGCACAAACTACTAACAAATTATAACAGATTTGTTCATATCAATATTGCACATTGATAATAGCTCTAACATTGCATATCAACATTGCATATTGACTTAAACAAAGGACAATATGTAAACCTGCATATCAAATAATAGCTCTAACATTGCACAAACCAGACCATCATTCATCCATCACACAAGATATATATATCAACATTCATCAAGCATTTATCATATTACATAACCACAGGAGTGCAAGCAGAGTTGCAGCATGTAGTAGTTGTAGAAGCAGCAGGGAACATCAGGAGAGGAAACAGCATGAGCTTCAGCAGAAGAAACAGCAACAGCGGCAGCTTCAACTCGGCACCAGATGGAAATTGGCAGCTACAGCAATCATCACCGGCCAGAAGCATGCACATCATCAATATATTCGGCCATCAGGAGAATATGCAGCATGGCCTTCTCACCATGCTAGCCTTCTCACCAGATAATACATTACATGTACTACTTTACCAATTCCAGTTTTACCTATGAGAGAAAGAAATCTCAAGAGTATTAGCCCCTGTGCTCACAGAAATACCAATCTACCATATATAGTAACTCCTTTAAAGCTAAGCAGCACATATATGCAAAGTAATCTCGGTCCAAGAAAGACATAAATGCAAGATACTTACTCTGTCAATCAATATATTCGGCCATCAGGAGAATATGCAGTAAACTAATCAATATATCCGATGGCGTCGTGGTGGGGGAGGCCGAATGCGACGACGGTGGTGGTGACCTGGGGCGGCGGCAGCGTCCGAAGGAGGCGCGAGCGTGGCGGTCGGGAGGCGGCGCCATGAGCGCGGCGGCCGGGAGGTGGCGGCGACTCAAGACGCGACGACCGGATCTAGCCGGATCCGGCACGGACCGAGGTGGATTCAGAGAGGGGTGAGCGGATCCGGCAGCGGGGAGGCCGGATCTGGCGTGGGTCGCGGCGGAGCCGGATCAGGCCGTGAGGGGATGGGAGGAGGAGGCGGGCGGGGTTGGGGAGGAGGCGCCGAGGCCGGGATGGGGGGAGGAGGAGGCGCGCGCGAGGATGGGGTGGAGGAGGCGGGCGCGGGGATGGGGCGAGGAGGTGTGGGCGAGGATGGGGGGGAGGCGGGTGCGCGAGGGATGGGGGGAGGAGGCGCGAGGATGGGGCGAGGAGGCGGATGGGGCGGAGGAGGCACGCGCGCGGGGATGGGGTGGAGGCGGGTGCGGGATGGGATGGGGTGGCGGGGCGGGTGAGGGATGGGGCGGAGGAGGCACGCGGGCGAGGAGGCGCGGGCGAGGGGATGGGGGCACGAGGGGATGGAGGCGCGGGCGAGGGGATGGGGCGCGAGGGGATGGAGGCGCGAGCGAGGGGATGGGGGCACGAGGGGAAAAGGTGGGGTGTTAGGGTTTTCAATTATCCTCACGGGGATACGTGGGCCCGACAGGAAAATGAATTTTTGCGACGGTGATGCGTGGGTTCGTCACAAAAATGGATATCCCTCACGGTCTATGCGGGCCCATCAGGAAAACTAAAGCCCGTGAGAGATGATTCGTTTTCTAGTAGTGAGTTGTTGAAAACAAAATGGTTGCTTTTTTCCCCTTGGAGCATGTACAATATGGTGGGTTTTTTTGGACTTAAAGTTGGCTTATACTTGTGTTGTCTACAGTAAAGAGCTTTTAAACGATACGTTTTTTAAGACAGAGTTAATAGAAAAATTATAGTAAAAAAGTGTACCGAGTTCAGCTGTACCTGTTAAAATCGCATACAACTATTTTTGTTTGTGTACTACTTCTCGCAAACAGCCAAAATTCAAATGTTTAAGCCATAAAACCATAAACTATCTATCCAAAAGAACCCATCCATAGACAATGCTAATCTGTAATAAATCTTCATATCATTTATAGATAGAACTAAAGACAACGTATACAATGTGTTGTTTATATAATTGTCTATAACATGCTCACATAATTAATGTGTTATCTATATAGTTGTCTATACAATAGTATAAGCAGTAAAAACCGTCTATAAAACCATTTATTACATAGCAGACTTCATATTTCTCTCTTATCCATATCACCCAAAATCCTATATAACATACGTTTACAAACAGCTGATATGTACAATTGTGAATGCTCCTAGACTAAAATAAGACATTTTCGCAACACACTCCAAAAGAAAAAAAACAGTTTAAAAATGAGATGGTTACGCGGAAATGGCTTCGCAAAATAGGATGGTTATGCGGAAATGGCTTCGCAAAATTTTGGCACGCGACTTACGTACGCTTGTTATTTTGTGAGATGTATTTGACGATATAAAATAGGGTTGCTTTTATGAAACAGAACTTTAGTTCGACGTTTAGTGTGCGCACTATATTTTACTAATCCAAAAAACTAAGGTTATGGTTTACTTTTATGTTTTAGAATAGTTATTTGTATATTAGCTTTTTATGGGTGGGTTTTTTGGGGGATATTATATTTTTAACAGTTACAGCGGCTTCTCTTGTTTTGAAACATTGAGTTACAGTGGTTTCTACAACGTTACAATTTGGGAGGGAGTTAAGACTAACAAATCTAAATATCTAATGCAACAACCTATTTATAATACTCACGATATCCACAGATAATCTCAAATCTTCCGCATAGTTCATTATTCTAATCCACTGCAACGCATAAAATATTAGATTATTTATCTCTGTATGCTTGTATGCTTATGCTTTTGACTATGATAAGAAAATGGATCGAGTAAATGCATCAAGAAGGTCAAATGAAGATGCATGGCTTCACTTCTATCTCTCTCTTTTAGTTCATGAGAAAAAAGAGGTTGATGTTTAGTTCCTTTTTAGATTGTGCAAGATATATATTAAGCACTCATTCCTACAAACTTTACCTGGCACTAAATGTTTCAAAAGTCAAGATTTACCTTAGGCTAGTGTTGCTAGAATTATTCCCTATACCACAACGAATATAACATAATTTCTTTTCTGGATTCACAGGTCTATGCTCCTATTTGTTTTTTTATTTTCTAAACATACTTTATTGAGAGTAGGTATGTTTTTTTGAACTGTGACTTATATTTTTTTTGCTATAACTTATCAATATAATAAATAATAATTATATATTAAAGAAATTAAATCAAAAAACCGTTGAAAAACTAAAAAAACAGGTACAATAACCTTGTGTTCATTAGCAGCAGATGGCCGACACCATCATGCAATATCACAAAAGGGTTGAGGGGCCAACCTGCAACAACCTGATGAGATGCGTTGGATAAGATGGATGGCAGCTTAGTACCATGGCCTGTGGGGACGTCAGTACTTTCGACAAAGAGATGCCTTTCTTTGCGTAACTGGATTCCCTCCCTTTCTGACAAGCGGGCCACACCATGCCTGGGCCCACTCTCAGTCGGAGTAGAAACCAGTACGTCAAGTGTGGATGGAGTTGCTAGTGCATTGTATGGTCGGGTTAAGTTAACCAATCGCTTTCCTCTCTTTATATTTTATTAACTTCTCAAACGGGCAAGTGTCGTTTTAGAAGAACGGTCTCGCCTACTTTCGAAGAAACTGGGTTAGGCTAGATCCAGTTCTTTGGCGTTTTAGTTTTTAGGCTTTAAATAAGATAATTTTTAAATTAAATTATCTAAATAGTTTTATAAGTCTAAAATTATATACGCTGTTTGTATCCGCATCTCCTGCCGTCCTTAAAATACGTATACAAAAAAAAAATCATGAAACGTACCAAAAAAACAGATCCTTAATCCTCTGTTTTGACATTTGGGCAGAAGATACGAGGTCAAATCGACGGGTTCACCGGGGCAATGAAATGGAGGTCAGATTAGCCTGTGCCGGAGGATATCGCCACAGCAACTCACAACCAGGCAGTCCCCAGTCTTGTTCTTGGTCCAGTCTCTCTTCAGTCTTTCCCTTCTTAATGCGGTGAGATGCGCAGCTCTCCTCGAAAGGAAAAAAAAACTTTAGTTCGGTCAAGATGCGTGTGTTTTAATCGAACGATCGATGGCTTAGATCATTCGTCTGGTGGAAAATATTTTATATGATCTCGTGGTCGATGTGGAGTATAGAGAGATCAAATGTGCAGAAAAAGAAGAGATCAAATGTGCAGAAAAAGAAGATGAGTGGTGATTTTGTTTTTGTTCATGGCTGAAATATGCTGTTATATGCTAAGTTCAATCAAATCCTTGCCATCAGTTGCGATTAGTAAACTGTGCCATCATCTCGCCAGCTGGACGACCAGTTCACTTTTTTTCAGTGGCTCAAGGCGTTGACTGCTCGAATTTACGGCATCAGTACATTATGCTGTTACTACTGTAGTTGAACAGGGCATGCAAAACCCACAGACGGGTTGCTGCCTATAAGTTCTTTTCACTTCACATATAGATAACTGAACAGATAGCTTGTACAATGGATCATCTATTTAACTGTCTGCAAACTGTTTAATGCATGCATACAGCCATAATCAAGCATAAATATGATTCATGTATACCATTGTGTTGCTTCTTGATACAAAATAGATCAAGCATAAATAAGATGAACATAATTACAATATTTTTTAGAACCATCAATTAACAGAGAATAGGTTGCCAGTTGTAATAACAATTAACTCCCTAAATGATGTATTTTCAGCTAAATGACAAGCAACAATATGCATACCAAAAAAAAAATTCTATTCTAACTTCCCCCACGTTTCAAGCCGGCAAGACATTCAGTCATGAGCTTTCCTCCATTCCTCCACTGACATCTTTAAACCTGAAATATATGATGCAAGCAGACAACTACTACTTGAGTTCTCAAAATTAAGTGCACAGTGAAAAAAGTCATAAATCCACCAGTGGAACAACTACTACTTGAAAGGTGCACAGTGAGAAGGACCATCGACTAAATGGAAATTTTGTGACATTTGCGATTGGTTGTTGAAAAAAGTCATAAATCCATCAGGGGGATGTGGGTTGTTGTCCCTGCAAAAGTAGATGAATAATTGAAATCACATATCAATGGACTACTATCATAAGTTATGGTGACAACAAACAGTCAAGCTTCAGTCAAACATATCAATGAAAGAAGCTGTGGAAATGTCCACAGATGAAGAATCAGATGGTGTCATTATATGCCCGCAAATGAAAACACTGATGATCGTGAGGAAGTTATTAGTAGCAGTCATCATGATATACTATTGTTTGAATTTTGGAGTCTATTTACTATTGTAACTCACATTTGTTTGTGTTCTAGCCCTGATATACATCCTGTATTTTTTTTATACATGCTAGCATTGGCTAGGGTAATGCTTACTAAGTAAATCACGTATAAATTGTTTTAGATATCAAAGCTATCTGGTTGAGCTCCATACAAGTTAAAGTTTTCTTTTGCATGAGCAACTTCTTAAATTTGTTTTGCGAAGCGAACCTGAACCTATTTCATTCATGTTAATTGGTGACATGCCTCGTATCTCTTTGGCCGAAAATTTTCAAACCATTTCCATTCAGGGCAATAGCTTAAAAGCAACCCAAAATTTTATATCTAAAAAACCAATTATAATGTGCAATCATTCTAGCTCTGAAAGGTAAAGATAAAGAAACAGTTTTCACACTGCTTGCTGGGAAACATGTACTAATTCAAAGAAGATTTGTAGGAAATCTCTTCTACCATTTCGTCGTGTCTTACTCGAGGATTCCAGTAATGGCGATACTACGTTTATTAACTAAAGCTACAAAACAAAATTTCAATTTGTGAGAGCAATTTCCATAATAGGTTGGAGGTTCCGTAGATTGAGGATGCGTCCATGGATTCATCGGGCTACTAGCAGCACCTTGGCCCCAGGTAGTTGCATTTGGCGAGATGTGGCCGCCGGTGGAGCCTTGAGTGTAGTATGGGTGTGGAAAGCAGCCGAGGGAGATGGGGGCGCCGGTGAAGACGCTGCTCCCGCCGGTGAAGGACGGCGGCCGGCGGTGCGCGGCTGCACGATCGCTCGTGGTGTCGCCACGCAGCCAGCACCCTTCCCCTCCGGCACCGCCGTCGTCCGCTTCTGCTCCCCTACCGATGCCACGGCCTTCCTCTCTGCGCGCGCGCGCGCGTCGCTACGCTCTCTGCCGACGCCACGGCCTTCCTCTCTGCTTGCGCGCCGCCGCTGGTGCCGCTCTCTCGCGCATGGCACTGCCGCCTTCCTCTCTGCGCGCCGCGCGCACGGTGCTACGCTCTTGCTCTTCCGAGCCGCCGCCGCGTCCTGGCTCTTCCGAATCTTGATCTGGATTTGGCACGCTTGGAAGGAAATCGCCGCCGCCTGGTGTTTCGGTGGGAAGGGGGAGAGGATAAATAGCGCGAGCGAATATTTGGCGCCATAGCCTCGGATTTACTCTGCGCGCAGTGGATCTCGGACGCCAACGACGACTCAGAGCAGGTCGTACAACATCACCCGTGTCGGCGATTTGTCCTGGGAGCACGCGCCCGTGCCGTCGTCTCACGAGGCGACGACTCTCTTCTCCCTCTTCATTCACTGCTGTGCAAGAAGGATCGAACTGCAAAATGGATAGCTTACAGACGGCTCTCCGCAACGCGTTGTACGTGCCCTAAGTCTTTATTGGTTTTGCTAACTTTTGATTGAACTAGAATCATGTTTAGATTCTTTTTACACTAGAAAATTTCTTAAGGGTTTTCTACAAATAATTATTCTCCTGAGCTAAAGTGACACAGGACTCAGGCTTGGCTCGTAACAACTCTAGCGTATCTCTCCTTATGCACAATTACTTCTTGCCTCAAAGCCTCACAAGACACACAAGACATATTCTTAACTCTACACAACTGCTCATCAAATTTAACTCTAAAAAGTTCATGCAGTCATCCAAATCATGTCCAATTTCAGCACAAAATGCACAAGCTATAAGAGTAATAGAATCAACATTGGATGCATAAATAGGAGCAAAAGTTTCTTTATCATATTTATTTTATTTGTGATGTTTCCTCTAAACCATCAATGTTGGTGTTCCTGGCATTTGCTTATATTTCCTGTGTTCACAATAAGTCTCTACTCCAAACGGCTAAAAAGCTTTTGGCCACTTGGAACGTGTCTGCCTTTTAATTTCGTATTTTTTTTGGCTTTTTTCTTATTTCTTTATATTGTCTCAAACGATATAGTGGTGTTTTTCAAATTTTTATTATCTTTTCTCATTTTTTGATGCAGAAAAAGCTATAATCCATTATAACATATTTGTAGCCAAAAGTCAACAGTAGATACCAAAGCTAGGCTTTTAAGCCGTGTGGAGTAGCATGTAAATGATGTTCTATCGGAAACTGTAGTCGCAAAGGAGAACAAGCACATACATGGGAAAGAGGCTTTTAGAAACAGGAAGATTAAGGCGCCGCTCAGATTGGCTGCATCGGCAGCATTCAAAATACTGTTGCTTTTTTTGTCCTTTTTTTTCTTTTTGAATTTTTGTGTTTTATTTTTTTCGTATTCCTTTGCATTGTCTGCTCTAGATCAGTGTGTCGTTTTTATTTTTTTTATATTTTTTAAATTTAATTATACCTAATAAACCAACTCAACTACAGTAAAAAAAGACAGATACAGTAAAATTGCAGCTAAAAGTCAGAAACCATGTTATTCCGAACGTCCCCTGAAGCTGAAACCTAGCCAAGCTTGATCAGCAAGGGGCAGCCCATCCAAAACTGTTCAACATGCGGATATCAAACAATTCATGGACTTAAATTCTAATCTACGTTCACAAAGACAAGAGAAAAACAATTTAATCAATCCGTGTTGCAATTTTGCACTACACATCAAACAATTCATGGACTTAAATTCTAATCTACGTTCACAAAGACAAGAGAAAAACAATTTAATCAATCCGTGTTGCAATTTTGCACTACACACTTCCTGACTCAACATCCCGCCGCTGTTCTGAGAGGGGGTTGCTATCCGGGCTGCCGCCTCCTCGCCGCGAACTCCCAGTCGCACGCACGCTTCAAGCCGCCGCGCCGCCTGGCCCTAGCGAGTCAGCGAAAGGAGAGAGAGATGGGGAGCTGCTCCTCGTGGGCCTGACGGAGAGGGCTGCAAAACAGGCCCAATTTACAGCGGGCTTGAGGGCCTAATAATAGAGTATATATGTTTGGGCTCGTTCTGATTTTCTGCATTAAAAAGCTTTGGGGCGCGGAGAACGACCACATATTGGGCCAGGTCCCGTCCGATTCGGCGCTGGGGAAGCGGCGGCGATGGCGACCCCGTCTCCGGCGGCGTCGGGGGAGCGAGACGAGCTCGCGGAGTCGCTGGCCGAGCTCTTCACCAACGTCTCCCTCATGGTCCGCGGCGAGCTCCAGGTTCGTTCCCCGACTCCAAGTCTCGAACCCCCTCACGCCCTCCCGACTTCCCCCCTGTTCTTGGCTTTATATAGCAAGTCGCTGTCATCTGGTGATTCTCTGAAATCTGAACTGCACATGCCCAATTTCTAGATGTTGGCTTGATAAGATGTCGCGATAAATCATGCCATAACCCTAGCGTAGAATCTTGCTTCCATCGTCGTTCTTTGGCGGCAGTTACTCTATGTTTCACTTTCATATTTAGACTGATGCATGTGTAGCTAATTAGCTAGGTATTTGCTATTACGGTTCTTCCTTTTATTTGCTAACACCTACCATGTTCTAAGGACGGGTAGCAGCTCCAACCCTCTTGGTGTTCGGCGACAAACAGTAATTAAAGTGGCTATTGCATCATTGGTGTGTCTAAATGAATGCCTGTTGTTTGCATTTCAGCCAGTATCCTACGTAATTCATTCTTCTCCTTGCTTACTTTTCAGGGTAGTCTCGGCTAATTCGGCTATTAAGCTAATTGGTAAATGCTGCTTACATGCCAGTTTCCAGAATTGCTTCTCATTTGTGCATTTCAGTTAGGTTTTTGGGGATTTTAGGCAGGTCTGATTTCATGATTTGAACCATGCTATGCGTTTTGTGCTCGGCTTTGCTTCGTGAGAGATTGGGTACTTCTTTATTTAGGCCAAAATTGCATCACACAGTACATTGTTTGTAGCTCACAACTTTCGAAAGAAAGACCTGTTATTTCATTTGACATGGTAAGGTATCGCTGTGCAAAAATGCAAGTGCATGAACTCAGATTGGCACAAATCATAGAACATTGATCTGCTCTTCTTTGACATACTGGATCAAAACAAGAAAAGTGGATCGATGATATTCAGGGACCTTTGCAGAAAATGGAGGCAATTCACTTGGTGTTTTGTGTTTTGGGAACAGTACTAGGCCATATACCAAACAGCTTTTCGGTACAGTACCTATTAGGTAGTAAGATTATTTTCACATTTGTCAACAAATTGCTGTCATGATTGGAGCAATAATTGAAGTAATGAACTCTGCTTTTGAGTTTTAACAGAGAAGTGCTTTGGCGGCTTAAGAGTTCGCAAACAAGTTGTAAATAACTTCCCCAAAACATATGCTAGATTCATTAAAGGTTAAGAGATAATTAATTTTGCTTAATCTGGGCCTTGAAGTAAAAGATGATGTATTTTATTTCTACAAGTTGAACCCTCCCTCGCTAATGTTTATTGGTAGGGGGATATGACGACTGAGATTTGTTGGTTAGGTTGTACGTACACTTGCACATTTTCTTCTGTGATCAACATTTATTCTTTCATTTTGTTATTCATCGGCAGTTTAAGACGGATCTCATTCTTTTCAGGGGACTAACAACCAGCTAAGACTACTTGAAAAGATGAATCACCGTGTAGCAGAGGAATACAATAACTATGGAGATGTTGCATCTGGTCTGCGAGTCTTTGTAGAGCAACTGAATGAGAAAAATCAAAGCTTTGATGAGTACGTATCACAGATTGATGCAATAGACCAACAGGTGACTGAGTTTGAGGCAGTGGTGTCCATGCTTGATAAGCATGTCTCCCTCTTGGAAAAGAAAGTGAAGTCTGCCTATCACATTGCTCCTGCCCAATGATTCCTCTCCAGAACATGTTGTAAATCTTTTGCTGTTTCTTTTTTTTCTTTTAAGTGACAAAAAGATTGTCGATGAGAAACTTGTACTGTAGACCTAATGTTTCCATCATTGGTGTGGTGCAATTGGATGGCCAAGTTATGCTGTAACTTTCAGGCATTTGTTGCTACAATAGTGACAAATAGCCAGCAGTGCAAGATTTTGTTCTCACTTGTCATGCTGTGATCATTATGAATGTTAGGAAACTGATGCATAGGGTCAAATTTACGGACCCTAATCATGCAGTTTGCCTCAACTGTATTGCAAGAAACCTGCCTCTGTTGTGTAGTAATTTTGAAGCGATGGTTGGCCTGGCATTCTCCTGTGCACATTCTACCAAGATTCCTGCAAATTTTCAATTCATGGGATCGATTGTATGGACTGGTCATTGACATGTCGATGCAGTGGAGTCGAAGCCTCTGCCATTAAAATTCGTGAACCGTACGTTTTCGCATGCAACTTGGTATCCAAAGATTCTTACCATTGCAATTATAATGGAGTCGAAGCCTCTGCCATTAAAATTCGTGAGCCGAACGTTTTCGCATGCAACTTGGTATCCAAAGATTCTTACCATTGCAATTATATTGGTCTTACTTTCAATTGCAAGTTTGTCTTTGTCCTGAGCCTATACTTCCACCTCTCTACTTTAGGATATTTCATCATTTGCCATTGTACCGAGCCTATACTTATCCACCCTTTACTCCGAGATATTTCATCATTTGCTACTGTAAAGATGTGTATTTTAGGATTTGCCACTGCAAATCTCTCTTATGGTTGAATCTTTCAACATATATTTGCCACTCCGAATATCTCTTAGGGGGTGATCGTTTTAGCGATGGCTTCTGACTTTTGGCTGAAATTTATCAGAGTGCTTTTTTATCTGATTTGGTTTTTTCGGCATAATTAAATTTAAAAAAAATGTAAAAATAGAAAAAATTTGTTAACCCATCACGGACAATACAAAGAAACACGAGAAAAAAAGAAAAGTGTAAAAAAGCCTAAAAAATCTAAAAAAATTCAGAAAAAAATAAATTACTGAATAGTGAAAAAAAAGCTGAAATTAAAAGCTGAAGCTGAAACGAGCGGGGCCTAAAGATGAATCTTTCAACAGATAGATAGTTTTGAGGCGCATCATCACTGAACAAACCATTGGGAAGGGAACTTACTTTCGTCTTCTATTCTTTTGAAAGCTAGCATGGATTATATTACAAAGAACAAGAAGAATTAAACTACAGTAGTAATTTTCCAATTATGTACTGATGCCGTAAATTCGAGTAGTCAACGCCTTGAGCCACTGAAAAGAAGTAAACTGGTCGTCCAGCTGGCGAGATGAGCTTATACTCTACTGTCACAGTTTACTAATCGCAACTGATGGCAAGGATTTGGTTGAACTTAGCATATAACAGCATATTTCAGCCATGAACAAAAACAAAATCACCACTCATCAGCAGTTCAGTACATTTTCTTTTTCTGCACATTTGATTTTCTCTATACTCCACATCGATCACGAGATCATATAAAATATTTTCCACCAGACGAATGATCTAAACCATCGATCGTTCGATTAAAACACATGCATCTTGACCGAACTAAAGTTTTTTGTTCCTTTCGAGAATAGACAGGAGAGCTGCGCATCTCACCGCATTAAGAAGGGGAAAGGGAGACTGGATCAAGAACAAGACTGGGGACAGCCTGGAAGTGAGTTGCTGTGGCGATATCCTCCGGCACAGGCTAATCTGACCTCCATTTCACTGCCCCGGGAAATCCGGTACGTTTCATGATTTTTTGTATACGCTTTTTTCAGTGATGATACTCCAAAAAGGTGACGAGCTTGCCAAGAGCTAGGACTACTGCAACCTCTTCCATCTTCGGTCTTCTTAAGCTAATGTGTGTAGCTTGCGTTCTTCACTTCTTTTGGATATGCTAGTTTAACTAATGAGATCTCATTTCCATTTAGCCTATTGAACAAAAGACGATATTTCAGCTTTGTTGGGTGTCTTAGTGGTATCTTGAAACGAAGATAGCGGCAAGGGCGTCTGGGTGTCCGCAGAGGGCGCCAGCACCTACTCGGCTACTCCTACGACATAGCGCGCGCGGCATGGACCAAGGAGGGCGACTGGGCGCTGCCGTTCCGCGGCCTTGCGATGCACGCCTCGGGCTGGGTCGACGGCGGCCTCCTCTGCACCTCCGACCTGACCACCGCCTCCGTGCACACGGGGACGGTGCCGTGTGCCATCTGGAAGGACCTCGCGCCGCCTGTGGCGTGGGTCCCGTCGGCGCCTCCCTACCTCATGCACCTGGGGGCCAGCAGGTACTGCATCGTCAGGTTCTTCGAGACGACGAGGCGCGAGCATCCCCGTGACGACAGCGGGTCACACGAAAAAGAGGGCTACGCCGACGAGGAGAGGTTCGTGGTCCTCACCACCGTCGAGGTGGTGCGCTGCGGCATGGCCGGCGGTGGGCTCCGAATGGTAAAGCACAAGTCGAAATGCTACGTGCTCCCCAGCCACATAGTTGGATGGGGTTTTTAATACAGAAATTGCTAGACAATACTTGTTTTTCTGTTGTCCAAAGTACTTATTTTTTCTATATATACAACTCCCTTTCTAAAAAATATGAGTACTTCGAATTATAAAAAAATACTCACATTTTTTCCATATATGCAATCTCTATAAAAAAAAAGTGTGAGTGCTCCAAACGACTAAGGGGGCGTTCGTAATAGCGATGATTTTTGATTTTTGTCGAAATTTTACTGTAGCTGGCTTATTTTTTACTGTAGCTGAGTTGGTTTATTGCACATAATTAAATTTAAAAAAATATAAAAATAAAAACGGCACGCTAATCTAGAGCGAACAATACAAAGGAATACTGGAAAAAAATAAAACAAAAAAATTTGAAAAAACAAAAAAAAGCAAACGAATAAATTTGCTACAGTGTTGCTACAGTGTTTCCATCACAAAAGCCTGAAGCCAACACGTAGGAAAAGCTGGTTTGAGCGCGCCCTAACAACACTCGAATCCCTTCTAGACATCTCAAAAAATCTGAGTGTTCCGAACCACCAAAAACACTTAAGTACCCCCTAGACACGACCTTTTAATACTAATACTCAATTTATGAGAGACTAGTACGATACTACTCCATTCTTTTTTTTAATTCTAAAATCTGTAGCATCAACTATGTTATATAAAAATTATAGTATTAGTTTTATCGTTAAAAATCCTTCCATAATATTATAATTTTACTAGTATATAAACTAACTCTCAAACCTTCCCAAAACTGTAATCCAACAGAAGCCATCAATGGTGATTGGATGACAACTGGAAATGTATAAAAGCAGGAAGTGTATAACACTGATCTTTTATATGGCACAAGATCTAAGTTTAGCTCATCTCAAATACAAGCATACAAAAGCAGTAAGTGTATAACATTGATCTTTTACATGGCACAAGATCTAAGTTTAACCCATCTCAAATACAAGCAACAGTATGATGGAAGTGGAAAGCTCATCATATGCCCAAAAATTAGATAAACATGTGAGCATTGAGGACCTCGAATAACAAATGAATGCGAAAAGATTAACCAATAGTGACTGGTTGGTAGATGTTCAGATCTAGACACTAGTATTAAGAAACCTTGTAGATCGATGTAGACTGACAAACGGTAACACAATATGCAATGCAATCTTCGGGAATCAGTCCAATAACACACAGAGAATACCAGGGAATAGAGTACCAAATTGTATACTTTATTGATCTTGTCTCTTCTCATTACATGGCACACAGCCCCCATATATATAGAAGAATAGGAGACCATAGGTTTCGTAACACTCTCTCTTAGGCGAATACCGCGGTATACATATACCTCATCAAAAACTTCTCCCAAAAACGCAATGGGAAAAAATGGATGGAGAAAAGAGTACATCGCATCCATTACTTGTGGCACCTGTTGCCTCATTAAAAACCTTGTGTGAGAAAACTTTAGAAAAAACTCACAAAGGGAAAAAGAGAGCAACATTTAAATCTTCAGGATCATGTAAGTCTTCTGACCTTACATATGAGCTGTGGTTCAGGGATTCGCTCCCCCTGAACTTTGTAATTCTTTAAGTCGTCTCATACCAATGCTTCGAACATACTTGTGAAAACTAGTGGCAGGTAGTGATTTTGTGAATAAATCTGCTGGATTATCACAAGACTTAGTATTCAATGCCTTTTTCTCCCCATTCTTTTGGAGCTCATGAGGATAAAAGCATTATGAGCAATATGTTTCGTGGTATTGCTCTTAACATAGCCCATTTGCATTTGTGCAGCGCAAGCAGCATTATCTTCATAGATAATGGTGGGGTTATTAATACTGTTCATGCATCACGACTTTTGGATGTGGCTAATCGTTCATGAAAGCCAAACACATTTTGGTGAGGCTTCATACCACGATATACATATACCTCATTAAAAACTTCTTTCAAAAACCCAGTGGGAAAAATGGATAGAGAAAAGAGTACATAGCACTTGTTATATTGTATTGTAGCTGTTACCTCATTAAAAACCCTTCAAGCAAGAAAATCCAATGAAAAAAACTTACTAAGAGAAAAGAGTGCAACGCTTATCTTCAGGATTTGTAAAATATCTTCAAGATATATTATGATCTTCAAGACCTTTATCATGTCCATCGATTAGATTTATATCGAAATGTGAAAAACCCTCAAGGTCGTGATCATCAAGCCAATACTTTCTAAATTTGACTAAAGTCAAGATTTTCTGAATCTAATGCATAACTATAAAAGTTTAGCATATACCCCCCTTGAAGATCACATCCGGTAAAGTCTTATTGTTCTACTGCCTTTAATACATTTTAAGAAATGAATGTAGGCTGGTACATTTATCCTAATTAGGATATAGGGGTAATTAATTGCAATGCCACATTTCTTCAAGATGTGACTTATTAAAACCTTTTAGGTTCATTTTGTAACCATCTCTGAGTAGTACCATATGACCAAAAGTCTGTCTTATAGGGCCAATAGCATGGTCATATTACCACAGAATCAATGTAACTAGTCTTAATCTTTGGCTCTCAGGAGATTAATAAATCTGTCATTAACACCAATATATATGGTACCTTCATGGTAATAGAGGATATTGCCACTCTATCAGTTTCTGGTAGGAGATGCACTTCATATGTGTTTATTTGGTGAACTTCTGGTTCTTAGCATTCTCATTCCATTTCCTCAGGTCTTGGATGTGTTCTTATCCACTTCTAGGGATTGTACAATCGTTAATGTATTTTCAATCAACTGGTGATTTATTTTCTCTTCAGGGAAAGGCTTTCTCTCCTACAAGATACTCTTTCTTCAGGTAAGAGTTTATCAGGTATGAGTTTATATACATGTATATACATGTAGCAACTTTGTTAAAACACCGAGACATTCAAGGATCGAGTTTTGGGTTCCTTCAGGGATTCCATCAAGGATTTCTAGAATCCTATTAACTGCATATTTTATTCATATCATCTGCCATAGTTATTATATAACGGAACATCATTTCATTCATAACTAAAGAATATAGATCTCTACAGGGATCTTTGAATCATCGTTTTTACCACCTCATTATTTCATAACGACCCATCAAGTCTAAACGAATAGGTGCCAAGACTTTCATTTGTGATAATGGTTCGGCTTCAATTGTTTTCTTTCATTTCAACTCGATATGAACACTTTAGGTATTCGGCTATGGACTTTGGTTTTGAATTTATGTTCTCATACAAGAAACCCTTAGCAATTTTAGAGGCAAACTAGTTGTCGATAACTTTTGTCCGAACATCTTCATAATTGAGTGTCTTTCAATATTAACCAAAACTTCGTCATTTCCCAAAATGAAAGCCTTTTGGTAGTTCCGTGTTCCCCAGTAGTGTAATATGTGCGTGCCTTATTACTGGGATTTTCATCTTCAGGATGAGCCTCTTCAGGAGGTATTTCACCTTCAGGGTGAATTTTTTTCTGAAGTATTCAAGGAGTATTTAACGTTAATTTTAACTAGTGTCACCAGACCTTAGATCCACAGGTGTCCCCATAGAGTTTAGGTCACTGACCAATAAGTCAATTTTGCAAAGATGAAAATACTATTCAACCCGGGGTATTCCAAACTTAGCGACATATTTATTTCATGTAAATACTATGTAACTTCTCCATGCAATGAGCAAAGAAAATCTGACAGTCTCCCTGCTTCTGGCGTACAGAGGTATCTTCTAAATTTATATTTAGCTTAGTTAGTGCGTGAACTATATAGTAAAGATCTTTCTTCAGGAAAATATCTCGGCATTCAAATATTTTGGGCATTACTCTCCCCCTAATGCCGAGATGTGATTTTGCTTAATAGCATACTTTAAAATCCCCTCGGTATCCTGTGGTGGTGATATCATATGGGAAATGATTGATTCTCATGATACGCAGTAATCCTTGATTGGGGTTCCTTTTCCTTAATGCAATGAGCTAGATATTTATTAATGCAGTGGTATGGATAACTGCGCATTTCTACTTCCAGTAGATTATCCCAAACATCTGTTGGGTTATTGATCTGCGATAGCAAAAATATTCTAACTTCTTAAATATTGCCCAATATCATGATCTAATTTCTTATACTTCTGATTTCAAATTTAGATCGCACAAAACTTCAGGTTTTTATGTTAGTGCAACATGTATTATGCTTTGACAGCATAAAGTACATCTTTAGGATTTTGGCAAAAGTATGAATATAACATTATCACATAAACACGTCTGACGATTAATCTACATGGAATATATTTATATATATTCTGCTGGGATATACATCTAGCTTAACCTCCTAGATGGAATAATTATTCTTCAGGAATATATGTGATTAATTTATATGCCTGTTATAGTTTGTAATGCCAAATGAATGTAGTATATGTAGATCATTCAGGATCATTAACATCCAATAGGTCATCTAGTATTTGAGAGTTATGTTTGCTTCAGGCAAATGGTTATAGCTTTCAGTGGTATATGTGCGGTAGCTTCATGCTACCATGTAATACTCATGTATGTGGTCGCATACTGGCGACTAGATTACTGGAGACAAATCAATTACCCTTTGAGGGTTGCAATGCTTCGCCACAGTGGATAGTAGGTTCAATTATCTCTCAAGGCTATAGCTTCAAGCTTATTCGCTTCTGTATTTGACCTAGGATATGCCTCGGAGGTTCCAATATTCTTCATATGTCCCAATTCCTTTCCCTTTTTACGCCAACCACAAAATTTCAAATGAAAACGCATGCTTCTAGCATTTGTTTTTTAATTAACTTAGAGCTTTAGCAATAAGTTATTATTATACTACTTTAAGAGTATAATTTTATTGATGTGAAACCAACATACACTTTGTAATATGGAAGATGGGGGTTGTATATAGATTTCCAGTCTCTGGGGTTCATAGCGTTGTCTAGTCGAGGTGATCCTTCTGGGATTCAACATTTGATTAAATTCCTTCTTCAAGAGGGACACATTTTCTATTGCCATCTGGGCAATAATGAGCTGTGGCATATCATTCCTTTGAAATGTCAGGCATAATATTTACAAATGTTATTCCATGCATGATTAATTAATCTTACTGCAGGTAAGATATTCTACTGGCAATGTGTTCAATTAAGCAATTACTCAGCAAGAGTAAGACTTTAACAGAACAATTTAGACTAAATATTTATGGTATTTGGGAAAATAATTAGCTAATGCATAATTTCAGCAAAAGATAAGAGGTGCTCTTCATGAGCAAGATCAAACTCGACAAGAGCTGAGTTTTACAATTGGTGCTACTCATGTAGGAAAATAGCATCTAAATAAAGCTGAGGGATAACTAGGAGAATGCTGCTGGTCTCCATGTTGTTCACCGTAGGCATACTCCTGCTTATGAATTCACCTGTTTATCGGTAACATGCGAATTACCTAAACTTGGTTCAGAGACAGTGTGGTATAAGGCGGAGTAATACTCACATGTGGACTTCTGGTCCTAGAGAGAGCAATAGAACATGGCAAAGTGTCTTCAGGGCTACCAGTAACACTCCAGGGTAGAGTAGAGATAATACATCACCAACTACAAGTTTTTACCTTTTAATGGTAAATGGTATAATTCTATCTACTTTAGGCTTAACAGTGGTATGACTATATACCAATTGAATAATCCTAAGTGATACAATTTGTAACCATTCGGGGTGTGCAAATATCTACTTAGTGATGCCCAATATCGTACAATATTCATGCAGTTTTATACATACTTACTACTGGTAAGTCATCTTAGCTGCATGAAGTGAGTGTAAAAGAGTAACAATTCACTTTTATCTATGCAGTAGATAAAGTATCCTTTTCCAGATTTTTCTAGCAACCTTTTGGGATTTTCTTATAATTATTAAGGTATTTAAGTAAATTTCAGAATTACTAACCCATTAAATAAATCCCCAAATACACAATGTCAGAAAATAAACCATAAAAAAGATATAATGCTTCCAAAAGTGTACTAGGTCTAAGGTTTCACAAAATTGATGGAAGCTCATATACCTAAAAACCATGTTTCTACGATTTTCTAGAATTTTCTAGCAATTTTTTGGAATTTCTAGAAATTTTATGGCAATTTTAATAATTTTCTGCTAATTAATAAGTAATTTTCAGAATTACTAGAAAGCAGAAAATAACATGTCGAAGAAAATAAATCCAGAAAACATATAACAATAATACCACAAGCTAATTACATTATTCCAGAAAATAGAACAACAATGCCACATGTTATCTAGATCATAAAGAATTTAAAATAGTCTAAAAAATAAACATGTGAAACAAAAGCAGTCTTCTGGACTAAATTGCAATTACAATAAACTGTACGGTCATGTCTATATATTTTATTCTCGGTTTTTAACTCATACCTTTAATTAAATAAAAGCCAGTATACTGGACCAAATTGTAATTATAATATACAGTAGGGGTATACTCATAACTTTATTTTTGGTTCCATTGTATTCGGTCTAAATTAACCAAAATTTAGGGGCTAACCGAAAAATGCCATCTCCTATTCGTGATACCCCAAAAAGCCGAGGGCTTATTCGTAAAATAGCTGACTCCTTCCTTATCCCTTCCAGTCAAAATCGATGAGAGGCATAAGGTCACTACTCCTCCCCGTTTTTCTCGGCCATAACGGCTGCTCCCGATTTTCAGCCGAGGTGGCCTCTCGGCCACGAGCGCCGCCTCCTTGTCTTTTTCGGCCATGAGCGCCATCTTGCCTTGTTGTGCTGGCCGCATGCGCCGCCTTGCCTCGTCGGCGATGGGTGCCACCGCGCCTCCCCGTCTACGAGCACCGCTCCACCTCCCCCGGCGACAGGCCTCCTCTGGGCGCAGGTGCTTCTTCGCCTTCTCCGGCCATGGACGCCGCCTCGCCTTCCCGGCGGTGGGTACCGCCTAGCCGCCTCGGCCTCGGGCGCCGCCTCGGCACAGTGAGGCGATCGGGCACAGATCGACAGCGCAGTGAGGCGACCGGGCGCAGGGTGGCGACACAGCGTCAGGTGTGGCCTGCGGCGGTGGCCGGACACAGCGCCCACAGAGCGGCGGTGCAGCGAGGCGGCCAGGCTTGGGGGCCTACACGGCGGCGCGACCTTTCTAGGTGGTGGCTCAACGCGGGGAGGACGGGGCACCGACGGCGGCCCAACTCTATGCGCAGCGCGCCGGAGGCGGCTCAATGCGGGGTGGGCGACGCACCGCGATGGCCCATGCAGGTCGACGCGGGGAAAGCGGTGCACCGCGGTGGCCTCGTTGCTTGGGCGCGGCCGGCGGCGGGTGGTCCCAGCGCAGCGGGCGGCGGGTTCTTTCGGCGCGGCTGCGGGGGCCGGCCGGTGGTGAGTGGGTGGATGCTAAGCGGCTTCAGGCCATGGCAGTAGCAATTTTAGTGCTTCTCCATGGTAAGCTTGTTTTTTTCTCTCTAGTGCACTGGGTTGCCATGGTGAGATCATAATCTATCATTCAGAGTTTTACACGAAGATAGAAAACCAATCTCTTTCTTTCAGTAGAAGCAAATGTCAGGTCGGTCTATGTATGATGTTATTCAGAAATCAATCTATTGCGGATATTAACAGGTAACAGATTTATCATGGAAAATTGATCTACGTTTTGGATGTTTAATATACCAGATTATGTGGATGAGTGATCATAGCATTGCAAACGAATCGATCTAGATTGGAAAATAAACAACAATGCGTAAGAGATCGATTTTGGAATTTACGTACTGTACATCTTGTAGAGACTCGTGCTGATAACGTATTAAGAAACCTTATAGATCGATGTAGACTGACAAACAGTAACACAATACGCAATGCAATCTTCAGGAATCAATCCAATAACACACAGAGAATACCAAGGAATAGAGTACCAAATTGTATACTTTATTGATCTTGTCTCTTCTCATTATATGACACAAAACCCCCATATATATAGAAGAATAGAAAAAGGGTAGTTTAGATATTTACCCATAACTGAAACCCTAGGTTTCGTAACAACTAGGTCATTCAACATCGGGAAACTTCGTCATATACCCTCCTCACATTTGAGAGTTTCAGGATTTACCCTCCCGAGTCACTGACACGTGGGGTCGGGATGAGTCACTGACATGTGGGTCGGAGGGTAAATTCTGAATTTCAGTCTAAGAGGAGGGTATATGATGAATAATTCCTTCAACATCTGTATACCCCAATACAGTTTTTTGTAAAGACTACAGAAGCACTACACACTATTGCAAATGGAGCTATGTTGACGATCATTTGCCCTGCCGATATAACTATGCAACTAACAGGATTGGTTAACCAATAACCACATCGGCAGACAGATCAGTACCAATCTCTTCATCAGAGGCAGTTTCTCATCGTCGTAGTCGTTATCATCGCGTGCTCGTGCCACCGGCCAGTCGCCCACCGGTGCCGCACGCCTCGCCATTTTTTGTCGTCTTGCTGTGGATAAGGGCCGGCCATTTCCGTCCCAAGAAACGCAAGCAGCAAGCAACCGGCCAAGAATAATTTAATCCGGCAAGTAAAAGCAAAGAAAGGAAAGGAAAAGATCGACTGCGGAAGGCAAGATAGAGACGCAATCTGGATTGGAAGTTTTGGCGTTTCGGTGGAAAGGGACCGGGGTTGCGGCGGCCAGGAAGGCAAGAACACCAGTTCTTGGTAGGCAGAGAGAGATCGCATAGAGGAGTCTGCCCACCCACCCTGCATTCGCCTATAAAAAGACCGGAGGTGGGGAGGAAGAGAGCTCTCTCTACGCACGCAAGTTCTTCTCTTCGGTTCTGTTTGCTCTGTGCATGTGGTTGGTGCTGAGCAAGGATTGGGATTTTGGGAAGGTATGTTCTTTTCTGTCAATTGTGCCTTCTGTTCGTAGTTCTCGACATGGATCTGCGGTAGGGTTGGAATTTGGGAATCTTTGCTTGGGGTTTCGTAGGCCGCGAATTATCTGCATTCTGACAGTTAACCCCAGTTTGCTGAACTTGTTGGGATTTCGGAGAATTCCAAGGTTTTAATGTTGCGGTGTGAATGCTTGTCCCTGTCCATGGTTGTACTGAAACCTGATTTGAGTCATCTTGTATGATTCTACTGGAAAGATTGGGTTTTGGAGTATTTAGGTGGCTTATCCTGTGGATGGTGCTCAAAGTCCGTTCTTTATTGTGTGATTTTACCATAATTTCATTTCTTGGCTATCATTGAATTCAGACTATTTCATCTGCTCGAATAAGTGAGTTGCAAGCTTATTTCTAATCTGTAGTTTGCTCATCATTTTGGTGGCGAAAACTATGAATATCCCCTGAATAGTTGTTGTGATTTTTTCCAATCCAATGATCAAATTGGAATTCTGCTATCCTAATTTTGGAATAAGCAATAAAAGAAGGATTGAAGACAAGTAGTATCTGGGAATTTAAAAATCAAGGCTCTGCTGCCCTAACTCCTAATTGAAGATTTTTCACATACAGGAGAGTGAAACAAATGGGGATTGGGAATGGATCACTGAGTGAGAACCGAAATGCAGCACACAAGGAAATGCGAGATGAAACTACACCACTTCTCCCAATGAAGGTAGAAGAGGACGGAATTCATGAATTCAATGGAGCTTCTTTCTCTGGTGCAGTGTTCAATCTGTCAACAACCATCGTAGGGGCTGGAATAATGGCTCTACCAGCGAGTATCAAGATGCTAGGCATTATCCCTGGTATTCTGATGATCATCCTTGTGGCATCGCTCACTGAGGCATCCATTGACATGCTGGTCAGGTGCAGCCACCAGGGCAAGATTACTTCCTATGGGTGGCTCATGGGTGACACTTTTGGACAGTGGGGGAGGATTGCGCTGCAAGCATCTGTGGTGATAAATAACATTGGTGTGATGATTGTATACATGATCATCATTGGTATGCCTCTGAACATGACCATTTTTGTGATTCCTACTTTTGATCTAGAGTTGTGCTGTTGAATATTGAACATTGGTAGTATATGTTTAGGTGCTAATTTTAACTTTCTCATTTGAATAATCCAGAATTGTGGGAAGCCGGGGAGTTTCTTAATTATTCATGTTGAACATTGGCATATGACCTTAGAGGAACATCCATATTGAGCAATAGAGCTTTGAACGCTTCTTATGTTTGTCATTAGAATCAGAGTAGGAAATGGTCTCTCTTCCTTTAGGAACTAATTTTATCCTTGAATGGACCATGTGATTCAACTCAAACTACTATTGATACTGTCCATTCATTTCTTTTTAGGTGATGTGCTATCTGGAACATCAACAACTGGTGTTCATCACCGTGGCATCTTTGAGGGGTGGTTTGGACCTCATTTGTGGAATTCTCGTCCTGTTGTTCTTCTTGCTACAACGCTTTTCGTGTTTGCTCCATTGGTGAGCTTTAAGCGTTTGGGTAAGTGCATTCTGCACTGAAGAAAGAGGTTCACTATGCTATTTTTGCTTTATGTTTACCTTCATACTAATAGAATATCTTTGGTCATAGATTCGTTGAGATACACATCTGCGCTATCAGTTGCTCTTGCTGTGATTTTTGTTGTCATCACTGCTGGAATTGCTATTGTCAGACTAATAGAAGGAACTGTGGAGATTCCTAAACTCTTTCCTCAGATAGATGGAATTAATTCCATCTGGGAACTCTTTACAGCTGTGCCGGTTCTTGTCACTGCCTACATTTGCCACTACAATGGTATGGCTCCTACTGCCGACTTGGCTTGCTCTCACTGTTTTTCATTTCTGCGAGATCTAAATGTGTGTTTTTCATGATTGTACAGTTCACAGCATCGACAACGAGCTGGAGGATAGAACTCAAATTAAGCCAATTGTGCAAACTTCGCTGGCTCTCTGTTCAAGTGTTTACATTGCAACAAGCTTCTTTGCCTATCTCCTCTTCGGGGAGGGTACCTTGGCCGATGTGCTCGCTAATTTTGACTCCAACCTTCGCATTCCATTCAGTTCTGTCTTCAATGACATAGTGAGAGTGAGCTATGCAGTCCATGTTATGCTTGTGTTTCCTATAGTCTTCTTTGCCCTTAGACTCAACTTGGATGGACTACTCTTCCCCACCTCAAGGCACATTTCTCGTGACAACCGAAGGTTCGCCATTATCACAATCTCGCTCCTTGCTGTTATTTATCTCGCTGCCATCTTCATACCAAGCATTTGGGATGCGTTCCAATTCACTGGTGCCACAGCTGCTGTCCTTATTGGTTTCATCTTCCCTGCCATGATCATACTCAGGTAACTTAGTCGTAGTCTTTTAGTATAATATTTAATCATATATTCCCGATTTGTATGTGCTGATTGTTTTATGAGTCTTTTAGTATGATATTTAATCATATATTCCCGATTTGTATGTGCTGATTGTTTTATGCACCTAATAATAATTTTGATTGTTATTTTCTGTAGGGATCCTTATGGAATTGCAACAAAGCGTGACAAGGTTTTGGCTGTAACCATGATTGTGCTTGCTGTGCTCTCTAATTCTGTGGCCCTATACAGCGATGCACTGAACATCTTCTACAGGAAAGAGGAGGCCTAGACTCCATACTCCAAGGGAAGAAGTGGAATGTACAATTAGAGTTATTATTGAGCTTGTTTAGTACTACGCAGCGAATCAATATGATTTCATGGTGGCCAGTAATTTTTGTTTTGGACACTTGAAAGGATTTGGTTTGCTGCGTTTGTCTATTTTTCTGAACATAATCCTGCTCAACATCGGGATGAGCCATTAGATGTTCATATCTATGCCAAAAAGAATCATTTTTGGTTCTGTACATGTTTATTCAATCATCTTGAAATGGATGGCTTGAGAAAGATGTTTATGTACAATAGTGCTGTTTTTATATACTCTTGGAAGTTGATTTGCTGGTACTAGGTTGATTTACAGTGTGTGGATGGTGTTGACTGTTGAAGTTGGACAAGCTGTAGAAGGAGGGATGTTCTTATTAGCTTTTGGTTATGACTTGTAGCCTTTAGTTGAAAATAAATAGTAATTATTAAAAGAAATAGTTTTTAGAGAGGAGATGAGCAGTGAAAAAAGTAAAAGAGAGATGCGTGCGTGTGATGGGAGTGAGAAGAGTAGGGTACGTGATGCACCCGTGACCTCCTGTCTTATCTCTAGAACGAGACAAAAGCAATAAGAGTGGAGAAGCTCGATGTTTATAGTGTTTTTTGGTTTTTTTAAAATAGAAGTTAGAAGTAGAAATTAATAAAAATATGATATAATATAATAAACAAGCGTGTATATTTGCAGGATAAAGATTAGTACCAGTGGTACCGTAGATTTGTGTCAAGTACGAACACCAGAATCATCCAATCTAGATCATTATGGCATGTATTGCAATCTGTCATGGCAATGCAAAGGTCAATATCAATGTTGAGATTATTTATATTTTATGTACTCAACAGTCAAGTCATCGAACCAGTGGCTGTGTCTTCTCTTATGACAAACGAATTACTTTTCTAACTTGTGCATAAATTAATATCAATTCAGACAAATGCAAGTTGATAAGACTGGGCCATGTAACATTCTTATCTTGAGGCACCTTTACCACGCAAAATTTTCTTGCCTGAACTGCGAACATCCAAGCCGTCCAATAACGAGCCTCCCTAGAGTAGACAGAATCATAGGTGTAGAAGTAGAAGACACCGAGCGGCTTTCAGTGTAGCCACGGATTAGGGGGCACTTAGAATAATAACTTAGAATCATAGTGGTTTATAATTTTTTATTATAATTTATTTATTTTTTACTATAATTGACTTATTTAGTATAATTAAATTTTAAAAAATAGGAAAAAAAATATGTTAACCCATTACGGCTAATGTAAAGGAATACAAAAAAAAAAGAAAAGATAAAAAACCTAAAAAACAAAAAAAGATGAAATTAAAGAATAGTGAAATAAAAGTAAAAGTTAGAAGCTATGGTCAAAATGAGTTGGGCCTTAGGTGGTGATCGTTTTAACGATGGCTTCTGGCTTTTGGTTGAAATTTTATTGTAGCTGGCTGAAATTTTACTGTAGCTGAGTTAGTGGATAGTATAGTGAATAGTGAAAAAAAAGCTAAAGTTGAAAAAAATCGAAACGATCAAGGCCTTAGTCTCTCACAGTAGCAAATTGGAACAAGTAATCGCAAATGTATGATTGATGCGTTGGAGTAAAAGCAGCGTGTTCGATTCAGACGCAACTCAAACTCGTTCAAAAATTAAGGACGATCCATCCAACGACGCAAAGTTTTATTATACAATTATATACCGGTTGCTGAAGTTGACAATTTGACATATGCTTGATCAGCGGACTACAGCCTACAGAATTGACCTCGATACATAATAATAAGAAACAAGTAAACCCAACAACATACACAATCTAATCAATATGATATTTGGCTCACATATCCTTCGACTGGTTCGGCCGCATCATGTTTGCGTTAGCAAATTTCCATACGAGTCCCTGCTTGATTAGTAGGAACTTGTATTTGTATTGGATAGCTCCAATACCAGATACAATGACTTCATTAAAATTTTATTTTTCAAGGCCGCATGCCCATAGTTTTTTTCTCTTATTTTCATGGTAATCAGATCATTACTTATTCACGCAACCGAAAGATGACTACAGATACATGATAGCTACCTGTTTGTTTCAATTGATGGGAGGATGCGTTGACCTCATGCTTCTATGCATGGCTTCACGTCAGTGGTGGATCCAGAAATTTCAGGATGGATATTCGAAGTTACAAAAATATTGTTTAATAGAAAACATAAAGCTAAAGAATTCGACGTGCTAAAGAATCAGCATAATTTCTCCATCAGGCTAATATACATCATTAAAAATCATGAAAACACCTCAAACAAGCTTCACCATTAGAAAAAAGTTATATTCAATGGTGTGGCATAAACATGTAGAAGACATCTTTACTACATAGTGTGTACTTTTGGTATTAAATGTGTTATTGACATAAGTAATCATGCATATAGATTTCAAATTAAAGAGTTCTCAACAGAATACGCATTAGATTGGCACATCATCTTCACTATGGCCCATCATTCATAAGTGTGCTCTTTTTAATATACAGCTAAAAACATAATAACATATCACCAAGCTAATTTCCAAATAACTCTCAACCATGTTTCTTGTTCCTATTTAATCTATCCTTCTTTAAGTTTTCCTTTTCCACATCTTACAAAATGTGTCATTCTATTTACAAAAACTACTCGGAGTGTGTGAGTTGATGGTGATTGCCAACTCTCTCCTACCTAAACAAATTCTAACATGTTCCAACCAAAAGAATCCCTACCAATTAGAATGAACTAAGATTAACTACAGTTTGTACTGCTGTGTGGATTGAGTTGCAAGTACTAGATATGGTTCAAACATAACATTCAATCAATTTTTCACTAACGTTTCCCTCTTCAACCCTATGAATGCAAGTGCAAACATCAAGTACTCGCTGCAATTGCCCCATCACTTGCCCTTTTGAACACTATAACACACTTCTCTTACGGCTAACACTCCCGAGTTAGGCTGAAAGCTCAATGAGATTCCGAGGGTGTCATACATACACTATGATCAATGGAAGAGCAGAGAAGCCTTCTCTTCATTTAATTAAAGCTAGTAAATCCTGATGAACATACTAATTAAATCCCACTTAATTTTCAGATTTGAACTTCCTGAGCAACCTCAATGTAAAAAAGAATTGTTGGGATTACACATACTTTTGGCATGGATGGCCTCCTATAGATCTGCATCCTTGGCCTGCAAAACGAACCCACGAATCAACTCCAAGCTCAAACATGTCCAGTTTCCACGGGATTTTAAGCCCCAGCCAAGAATCAAACAGCAAAACCCAACAGACTCAGTCCGATCGGCCGGGATCCAACGCTATCAGTGATAAGCTCAAATCAAATCAAGCATAAGAAGCGATTGATGGATTGGGATCTCCGGCCCGTGGGATCTCCGGATTTGGGATGGATTGGGATGAGCATGACTGCACGAGCCACGCGGGGGAGACCGAAGATGGGAAGCCAGAGGGAGAGGGATGGAGGGAGGGCGAACCTACGGCCTGCGCCCGTCACCCATGCGCGGGCACCGCCATGGTCCACGTAGAGGAGCCAGAGGATCTAAGAGAGTGAGAGCTGAGGGAGAGACTTGAGGGAGAACTGAGGATTGTTGACTACCTGATGGATACGCTGCACGGCTGCAGCCCCAGATTCTCCTGTGGGTTGGCGACTGGGGTCTGGGCCAATGGGCCATTCGGCCACTCGGCCTGGGCGGCTGCGACACAGTTGGTCTGGCCGTCCGACACCAAGGCCCAAGAGGGAAATACGGTGATTTAAGTTCAATTACTAGTGTACATATGTATTACATCTTGAATATAGTAGATTTTTTGTCAAAAATTTTAGGTATTCAGTTGAATACCTATAAATTACTGTAGATCCGCCCCTGCTCTTGCGCAAGGCCTTCAATGGGTTCTTGGAGATTGCAAGTTAAAATTTGGATTATTCGTTGGGTTTAGCCGAATTGCTCCAGGCTGAATCTGGAGCTTGGATGTCCAAGAACAGATTTGGAGTTTCTTGAATCCTAAGCGCCGTAGAAAACAACTAAAAATATCGGAGATGGGGTGCAGGTGCGTCTGTATCAAGCTTGGTAGGTCCTAAAAAATCAAGAAAATGTCAGGGTTTGGGTTTGGGTAAGAACATCAAATCAGGGTTGCCTTTATTATTATTTTTTAAAATACCATCAAGATCAAACTTCAAAGTATCCACCATCAAGATCAAATTTCAAAGTATCCATACTATGTGACATTCGAGGATTATCTACCCTGCTGTAAAACGAATGAATACAACAGCATGGACAACTAAAAAAACTTGAAAGCAATGTTTTCTTATTTTAAACTATTTGTTCGTGTTCTGAAATTCCCGTATATTATCCATCAACTCCTGTTGGCAAGCAGTGAAGCCTGGTCGTCATCTTGTTCTACATCAAGGTCCTGTTTTTTGCATTCTTGGAGCGAACTATCATTTCTCGAATTCCCATCAACAGTAAGGGAGGTTAACTCAACATTCTCTACTTGGTGAGCTTCTGCTCCATCATCCTCAGTCAGCAAATCAGCTGGAAGAAGAGCAGAATTCTGGTCACTTCTCGGCACCAAAAACAACAGTGCCAATGGTAGTAGTCTCATTGCATTTCGAATTATAATTGCCATCCAGAGGTTTTTGAATTCTCTTCTTGTAATTTTCAACAAATGAAGGAGCAATCCACCAGCCCGAGATCCTGTTAGTGCGCCAATATTGTCGATGGACATAAGTAGAGCAAAGAATGTGCCCTCGATGCCACGGTGAAAAAGCTTCAAGCTAAGCACCAAAAGTGGCATCCATTTGATACGGGTGATCATTTTGGAGGCCCCCTCATCGATCACAGCGAAATAGTTGCACCAACCAGTTCACCCAAAAACTTAAGCTAATAAGAAAGACGGATTATTCACTTATACTTCAACACATTAGCATGAGGTGATGATGAAAGCATTGTGGGCATACAGGATTGAGCAACATAGAGCAACTAAGGTTTCCCCGTATCAGTTGGTATATGGACAATAAGCAATGTTGTCGGTTGAAGTTAACATTGAATCCATCATAGTTGCCAAGCAAGAAGGGTTCACATTAGAAGATTATCATGATGCTTTGGTTAATAACATAGAGGACTTGATTGAAGAAAGGTTGAAAGCTTTGGAAGAGATTGAGAAGAAACACAAAGAATAAATGCAAAGTTTCCAAAGCTTACAATAAGAAAGTTCGGGTAAAGGCTTTTCAGGCTGATGAGTTGGTATGGAAAACCATTTTACCTGTTGCAACTAGAGATAATCGATTCAGTAAATGGTCTTTGACATGGGAGGGTCCATATCATATTCATTAGCTAGTGCCAGGAAATTCATATATCCTGGAAACGTTGGAAGGAATGATATTGCCTAAGGCAATCAATGGAAAATATCTAAAGAAGTATCACCCTAGCATTTGGATTAATGCCTAAATCGGTAAAACAATGTTAGGCTAGAAAGTTGACTAGTTTTTTAAGTAATTTGGTCGTTATACAAATATATGTCTAATACCAGGCGATATAGATAAAGTTTAAAGGAAGAAGCCTTTTTTCCATTGATATTGGCCAAATAGTGCGACCAAACACTTTTATAGAAGAACTTTGGGCTTTATGCCAAAGTCAAAAGAACAAGAAAATCCCAAATCTTGGTCTTCTAGGCTTCATAGGCTTCCTTGTCTGCTTTTGGAATAGGAGGATCAATAGCTATATCCTCGAATGTCTTCAAGATTTGTCCTGTCCTCTTGACTTCATCTAGCCTAGCGAAATCATGAACATGGCCCATAATCTCGTAAAGGAAGTTATCATTCGCTTCCTCATAATTAGCTGTTGCTGCTTGACCGACAAGGGTATCCATATGACTCTCCATTGCCTCAAGATCTTCTAGGGCTTTGCGCACATTGAATAGAAGAAGGTTGAGGGTTAGTGGCGAAGAGTGTCCTCCGTCGACGGCGAATGATCAGGTCAAGTTGGCGGATTGAAGAAATAACTAGCCAAGGAAGGAGAGTAGGGCACAATTGGAGGAGTTGCTCCAGATGGTAATTGTTGGACGCCTGTGTAAGATTGCGCTGAACAGTTCAACATGAACAGATGAGAAGAAGGAGAGGATGATTACTAGAAGAGGGGATGCCATTGTTGAGAAATGAAATCTTGTGAAGAAGATGAGCGATAGGTTTGCTCAGAAGAGATTGTGATTGATGGTATCAAGAAATTTTTTCGCTGTATATAAAGCCGCATAATCTTATGGAAGATTAAGGGTTGCATCAGAATACGAACAAGTGGGAGTGCGTTTTCATGACAAGAGACTGTTTGGGGGAAGTTTGACCAATATGAAGCCATTGCACCCCCGGAGTTTTAGGTTGGTTATTGTTCACTATGACATTATTTTTTCAAGAAGTCGACTGCCGATCGTGATTCCAATCTTGACCTTGCAGTCTTCAATATGGTGATAGTGAATTTGATGATAGCATCATCGGCTTCTAGTTGAGATCTATGGTAGATTTTCTAGCTCTACATGGAAATTGCATAGTGGCTTTGAGATGCTTTTTCAGTAGCTTGATTCGGTCTTCCTTTTGAACTATTTATGTTAAAGTTGATGCTACTCATACCACTTGGAGAATTCCTTCACAGAGACTAATGTTGTAGCAGAAGACGAGAGACTTTATGACAAGAGGTTTACGTTAGTTTGAGAAATTGGCTATGACTGAAGATACTTGACATTTTTGTAAAGGTTTCACCTTCACAAAAATGGGAGGCATGTGTTGCCGCCAAATTTTGGCAGGCAAAATAGTCAGCAAAAGTATTTTTGTCATTTGATGTAATTATAAGGAAAGATCAGGATTTGCTAGAAATCAGGATCAAGCATCGACCACACTAAGAATCCTCTAGAAGATGCCGACTAAAGAAAGGTAGGTGTAAAGAAGGAAATCGTCAACAGGAGATTGAAAGCGAGAAGATTTGAAGACGGACAAGGACTATATCCAAAGAAAAGTTGAATCGATACAAAGAGGGAGACTTGAAGCACAATTTAAGATTGAGTCGGCTATTTTAAGCTATAAAAACCTTGCACCAGTTGACGGAAAAATACGCACACGCCAACTTTTACTACTTTTTTGCATCCACTTTTCTGTACCTTAAGAGTAGTTCTAGCTAGTAAATCTTATCTTCGTAATTTGACTTTGATCAATAATGCTTTACATCAATATGTTGATCTATCTTTGAGTTACACATATCCCCTATTTTGATATTTTGTTCCTATTTGTTAGTGTTTTGCATCGACGTTTCGTCCAGATCGACTTTCATTCAAGTTTTATCTATCTTCAACTTTGTCGATTTACTGGAAAATCAGCTGGCATGTCGTATACACTACTAGAGAGCACCCTTCATAGGGATGCGGTGCTGCTGTCAGGAATTTTTTGGCGGCAACAGGTGATTAGGTTTCTTTTTGTAGCCATGATTGCACAAAGGTGCTCAATTTCCCTGGGAAGAAGCTGGTCTCGTGGTGTTAACTACTAATAGTATATTTATGTTTTCTAGACCAAATTGACAGCTCGGTTCAGTGAACCGTAAATTAGAACTCCTTAACATTGTCTCAGTAACGTGTAACTGTTGACTTGTGATTGTTCATTGTTAAGAGTACCTTCGTGCATGCCAATTATAGCTCTGCTTTGTATACCAGTACAAACAGCGCTTATGTCAAACAGATCAACTATGCACACTGAGCAATTGACGCAAAATTGGAAATGATCTGTACCTGACAGGTGGGCCCAATCGTCTCCTGTTGGAGACTTTTAGTGGTACTAATTTTGTAACAAACGTCGTCAACAAATAGCAGTACTGTATGGAGAGAGCACTGGCCAATAATGTCCAGAAAAAGTAATGTTTAGGACTGCCTTGACAGTTGACATGCTCTGAATGAACTTGTCAGATCAAAAAGATGCATTCTGTGTTTCGGCTAGAACTCCATAGTACCTATTCGTATTAGCTGAAGAAAAGCTTGCAGGAAACAATACAAATAAAACAAGTAATGTCATATATACATATGCTCCCTCGCACAACGGAAGAAAAATAATCACCAAATTAGTATATATAATGCTACAAGGCATGGTATGGTGCAATTCTTCCTAGTTAAGCCAGTTCTGGATTTCTTGTAGCAGCTTAGCTTCTTCCACTTCCATCTCATCGAGCTTTTTCTGCAGGTCAGAGGCTTCTTCTCTGAGCTTGGCATTTTCATGGACCATGCGAGCATGCTTACTGATCATGTGGTTGAGCTCAGCAAGAAGCCTCTGATTTGTAGCTCGAAGCTGCGCGACCCGTGACGACAGTTCGTCCAGGCGCTTCTGCTTCCTCACGCGCGACCTCCTTGCGGACTCACGGTTTGATGCTAATCTCCTCTTCTTCCTCTCGTCATTGTTGTGCCGCGCTTGATTGTTCGCTGCGCCCGCAGGCATTGAACTGATGGTGGTATCGCCATTGCAGTTGTATGGACCTACCATATCCAACGAATTGAAATCATGCATGTGAGGATCATTTTGTAACAGGAAAGAGCTGGTGAAGTCCATGCTAGAGTGGTATGCGATGCTGGCTACACCGCTGTGTTGCATGTTTGAAGAGGATAGGCTTGGAGGTTTGCAATGTGGGGGAGGAAAGAATGCTTGGAGGTTTGCAATGTGGGGGAGGAAAGAAGCGATGCTTGGAGGTTTGCAATGTGGGGAGGCTTGGAGGTGAATTTATCTGAAAGGAGTGCCTTGAACGAATGGAGGGGAAGATCTTCCTTTTAAATTGTAAGAAAGCAGCCTCTAAAGTAGAAGACACTGGCCCACTCGTTCTGTGAGCAAAATTGCTTTTAAACTTTGTGGCTGTTTGAGATTATCATCTTGATTTGTGAGATATAGCCTTGGCATTTTGTTGTAAACATGTCAGCATCATGGGGGAAAGGTAGACTTTCTCAAAAATGCTTTTCTGTGTGGAAATTCTGTCGAAAGTAATAACTATTTGCTCTATTCCAGGTACAATCTGCAAAGCACACATCAGCCAATTTCCTACGGAATGGCACTTCACTGCATGTGCGTGAGAGAAAACACAGCAAGCAAGGAGGTGAGAAGCACTATGTGCATAGATCCTTTTTGGTTTATGTTGCCCATGCATGCGAAAATATAAACATGGAAGAATTTCGAAATCTTCATCCAGAAGTATGCATCTGAAAGTAAGTTCTCTCCTTTTCTTATCCCTATTTTGCCAGATCTCATCTTGCAGGCTACACCATTACAATGAATAATGCGTGTACAGTCATAGGGTTACGTACTAGGTGCTTTGGTCAAACTGTTTTTTTGTGACCAAGTAAAGCCATAGCCTTCCAAGCCTTTTGTTTCAAGATGTGACAACAATATCTACAGTGAGGCTGCAGAGGTTAAACGGGGACTAATGCCAGTACTCCAACTGTTTGGACCATCTGGTGCATGTTGCGTGTGGCTTGGAAACTGTTTGGTCAATCCATTGGTGACTTCTTCACCTCTATCTTTATCGAGATTCATAGAATCACCGACAATTAGTTTTACCTAAAATTGTAAGGTTGTTGGATCGTAAGGCCTTCTCACCCCAAAAGCTAGCCAATGAGATGAGGGACTCTCCTACTTTTAAATTAGGTCTCTTGCCCTTCCACAACCAATGTGAGACTATTCCAACAATCTCCCCCTTCACACATTGATGTCCCTCAGCCGTTTACTATCCCTTCACCATACACCGACGGTCCCTTAGGATCCTCTTCACCGTACATCGACGGTCCCTCAGATTCACAGTCCATCAGGCATTCACATCCTAGTGTCTATTGGGCCAGAGATGTTAGAACCGGGCTCTGATACCACTTGTTGGATCATAAAGGGCTTCTCACCCCAAAAGCTAGCCAATGAGTTGAGAGACTCCCTCACTTTTAAACTAGGTCACTTACCCTTCCACAACCAATATGGGACTATTCCAACAAAGGTACATGTGCTGTCGTTTCTGAAATCCATGAATGATGATATGCTTTAACTCAGCAGTCCTTTGTATTCCTGGTTTTATGTTGTACTCTGGAGTGCAATTACATAGCAGTTTAGTTTTGTCAGACACAATCATTCAGATATGACATCATCCTTATTTTACACGTGGTATGGACCTACTAGGCTAGGCTTGGCATGTTATTGAAAGATTTTGTTTACTTACCTAACTATTGGGTATGGTGACTTATATTCTAGTATTTTAGAATTTGAAAAGATGTATTATAAAGAGTCTTAAATAAATCTTAATAGGATTAGGATTCATAGTTTCTTTTAGAGTATGATTTCTACTCTACTTTATAGGAGAGTTAGAAGGCCTATATAAAGTCATGAGGGGGTGGTCATGGAGAACCCAAGCAAACAAGCAACAGAGCAAAAAGCCACTCATTCAAATGTAGATATGTACGAGAGAATTATAGGCTAGATTATTCTTTAGCATTATATTCTTGTATAAGGTAAGAATCTAAAGGTTCTAAAAAATTCAAGAGGGTTGTGAAAACGTTAATCTTTTGTACTCTTTTGAGATTGTTTTTAACGAATCTGCAGTCGGTTTTGCTAAATTTTTTTCTCTTTCGTCATGATTATTTCAACATCGTTATTTTGGTTCTCTCTGCGAGATTTATCTTCTTCCTTCTTGATATTGTGCACGCTCATACCATATCTTATAAACTCTGATCTAATCTGGGGTTGATATGCATAAAAGGGGTATTAGAGTGTAACATTACCGATAGTTGCAATGATCGTTTTATCTGGACGTATCAAATTTACAAGAAAATTAGCACCTGTCTCTAGCACAACTAATTCTTGTTATTGCGACTGATTAGCAATCAGCTTATGTTGCTGTCAATAAAAAGACAATGATTGTTTACGGTGACTCTTGTTGACCGTCCTCTTTTTGAGCATCAACCTTTTCTTGTCATATAGTGATCAAGAACATGTAATATTTTAGCTAAATTTTGTTTTGGTATGTTCCACATCCCTTGTAAGACTTTTGGCATGTAGGCGATTTTTATTAAACAACTGGTACTTAGTCTTATCTTCAGTTTGAAAATGCTGCTTGTTGAAAACAATAGTGAATCATGATTGTTACTGATGTTCCAGAATCTCAATTCTGCACACTTGCTCTTCGTTTGATTTGTTACTTTGGTGTTAATAATCTAATTTCTTTAGGACTTTCTCCTTGAAATGAAAGTAACTTTCACCGGCATCGCAAAACTTATTGACTTAAATAGGGCCTTGTATTGGGCAGGTCCTAGTCGGCAAGTTCACATCTTCTACAAGGCTAAGTATCTTGCCTGAGGACCATTAGCACGCGCAAGGCATGCTTTAGTTTGCAATTTTTGAATACCTCACCCCAAAAAAGGGCTGATCAAAAGTGCTTTTATGATGACAACAATGGTAGGCCTTTGAGCTATTAGAACAATTATTTAATTATACAATCGATATTAGATGATAGGGATGTGATTTGTGGGCTAAGTGCCTTTATCACCACAATAGTTAGTGGTTTGAACTTTAGATGCACCTCTGTCTTTGCTACAATCGCAAATTAAGTATTTAACACGTATGGGCAACGTCGAGTTAGTTGTCTGGCACCAAGGGTCCAAGCAAGAACTCCAATCCGAATAAGCTTTGTGTTTTAGGAGTGTGAAAATGGTTCTTGCAAAACTCATGGTTTTGTGGATTCTAGTCTTCTAGAAAAATGAATGGAATGTATAATTACTGATAGGAATATAGGATCAGGATATGAAATCCAGTTATAATTATTATGATTAGTGTTATAGTGTAACTACGGCAGAAAATTAGCAAAGAAATGTTAGGGCTTTTTTTATATGGTCAGGGCCTATCTTGAAGGCAATGAACCTTGGATATACTCTAAAGCAGTATACGTAACCTTTGTTTGCCAGTTCCCTTTTTTTTTCTCTTTTAAGGGGTGCTTATACCCAATTATGATTCAGAAGAGTTCTTTTTTTTCAACCCTATAAGGAAAAAAACCCCAAGTGGTTGACTCTAGCTAGTTTCTTCCTAACTTAAAAAGAATCATTTAATTGGGATGTATCAACTCCAGATGATTCCTAATCGGTTTCATATCCTCTTGTCATAAAGAAGAAATGTCATGGCTGTGCATATTGTTGATCAAACTTTGGGTATCCAGGATACAACTCTTGCAAGAAATTCAGTTTGTTGCGCAAGAAATTGTAAGCCACAATTTTTTGCTGCCTCCATAGCTTATGTCTCCCTGTCATCTCTCAACTGAAAAAATAATCAAGGCCTTCAGAAGAAGGAAACTGAACTCTCACACCATAGAATCAAAGGCCTTTGGAATTTTTTAATGTGCAGAAACAACGAGACCGCCACATTTTCAAACTCTGAAGCAGAACTAACGGAGGTGTTAACTGTTCTTGTCAATCAAAGCAGATTGCAGAGCTTGGTGCTCACCAGGTGCTGAAACGCCTTGCTCAGATTATTTCTCAGTCATTCTCATCATTTTAAACGCATAGATGTGCTTTAATTCTATAACATTGTTGCTTCTTTCCACCGTTGCAGGAAAGATCGATTGCTTCTTCTATCTTTTATTTTGCTTCAAAAGATGGCCAGGAGCATAGGCAGGATACTCTTTCTTTCTGTGCCTTTCTCTCCTGCTGGCCCCAGATGTTCATTCGAGGAGGCAATCATTGGTGCAGCAACAAAAGCAAAGGCATGATCTTTAGAAGGTAGCTCAGCAGCTCAGCCACTCAGGCCAGTGTCTTTATCTCCTGTCTTTCTCCCTCAAAATGCACTGATGCAAATATGTAAATATCTCTACATGCAGATTGACTGGTCTAACAAAAGATTTACATAAGTTAATAATAATTTATTAAAGCAAAAAGGTGTTAGTTAACCAGCTTTTGATGCAAATTAGCTGTGAAAAAATTGGTCGAAATACCAGTTGAATTGTCCAATGCTAGGCAACACTGCTTTTGCCTTGACCAAAAACAGCTCTGCTTCTTGTGTGTTCCATCTTTCTACGAAAATGCACATCCATTCAGCAGAAAAGTTGTTCAAATTCTCCCAAAATCACGAATCTACTCTCAGGAATCTTTCTACGCAAATGCACATCCATTTAGCAGAAAAGTGGTTCAAATTATTCCAAAATCACGAATCTACTCTCAAGATCAGTATCTGACGTCAGCATTTGTACAAGATCGATCTATTTCAACCCTTAATCATGTATGTATTAGAAAAATAACGATAGATCCTGTGTAATTACAACTCATTGTTCATGTGACTAAAACTAGACATAGATACAAAATACACAAGTAAATGGTCTTCTCGATGACATTATTGAAAAACAAGAACAGATGTCTAACTAACACTACAAGAGAAGGTACTTTGTGGTGCCAGCCAATGCACAATCAAACATACGATGATTGTATCCTCTATCAGAATTCAGAACCCATGCACCTTTCTTATTTGTCACCTGACTACGGATGGGGGCTTCAGAATAATCTCACAAGGTGCCCTGGGCTTGGTGCTGCCAGAATAGATTGAGCAAAATGTAACAGCAATACCAGACCAAATCCATTGGATCATGAATGCAATTGCCACTGAAACTCTCTCATCAAGAAACAAAATTGGCATTCCGCAACAAACTAGATGGAAGTATTGTCTCTAGAATTGGATTGGCACACCGTAACAAACTATATCAAAATTTAGATGATGGCAACAAGTGGACAGCTGCCTCAACTGTAGTTTCTGTAGAGAGATGATATCAAATGTCTGTTCAATATTTCACCATCAACACAGTTTCATTTTGATATGATTAGGGCTGTATGTGAATGTGCTGATGTGTCTTGCTAAACTCCTCCACGCCTTCAATTTAGAAAGGAGATTCAAGTGACTCGTCCCAAACATCTCCACTTGCGTTGGAAGCATCTTCACCATCTTCTTCCATCGCCAATCTTATATACTCTCTCCGAGCAAAACGATCCCAGTCTGTCAAAGATGGCTCTTCACGCATCTGCACTTGCATTGGGAAAGCATATTTTGTTACCAGCATAACACAAACCAACAATACCAGTAGATGTTATCAGAATATGAGTGGGCACTTGACTCACTTGGCGGATGAGGAAGGGATCCCGAGCTTCAAAGGCCATGAACTTGTTCAGGTTGAAGAGAATATTGAAGAAATGCCCAGACAATTTGCACCTTCGAAAGTCTTTTAAAGTAAGAAATCTCTCATCCTGTAACAAGAGCAATGTATAAGTCAGCTTAAAATGTTTAGAAACTTAGGAACTGCACAAAAATATAGAAAAGGTATAGTGACCTCAGGTCCAATCATATCGATTAGTTGACACAAGATGTCCTCAAATAATACAGGTTCCTGGGCCATGCATTCCAGGCGATGAAGTTGCTCCTCAAAAAAGTATTGTAGTTCATTATGTGTGAGTACACCGTTGCCATCCAAATCTATACATTTGAACCTGAAGAGAGGATAATGGGGAGCATAAATATAAGGAATATTTAGAATATCCCACGCTGAAAGAAGCTCAAAATAAGTGACACGATCATTTAGGCTGAGGACTAAATCCTGCCCTATTTGAAGTCAACTAGCGTAATGATGGACTAGTCTCCTTTAAGAACTAATCAGGAATGATTTTTCTTAGGACTTTGTTTTCAGCATAATGATGGACTATTAAGAGGGACTAAAACCAACGACCATCTCCAAAAACACATTGATTTGTTAATTGTATGATTCGTAGCAAAGGAAGCCTTTGACAAGGGGAGCACTAATCAGTAATTCTGCTATATTGCATATGGAGCATGACATTTCTTTCGATGAAGATTACTAAGTAACAGGTTGGGGAGTTTGTCTTGTGACTGCCCTTTTAGCCTTCGTGTAGACATAAGATTGAGGTCTAATAACAAGCTCAAGTTGCTCAACATTAAAGCAATATTTTCATATCCTGTAACCAAATAAAGCTAGAAAAACCTATAGTCATAACGCTACCTTTTCCACGCCATGTTTTGCAAAATCTTTCTCAGAAGGGAAGTATTAGCAGTGTTGTAGATAAATGGTCCCGATGTTTATATAATAGGTATATACTTGAAGAATCGTATCATTGTATAAAATGCATAAACTTGCAATGGTATATTCTGGGTGATGCACAATTGGAAGTGAGACAAAACAATAAACATTACAGTAGTATTGACAATAGCTGGAGCATGAAAATCGCTCAATTGAGGTATTAAACCAAACATCAGCAAAACCAAAAGTTGGACCTACCAGTATTCCTGGCTTGGTTCTGATGATTTGTCCTCTTCAGATAATATGAAATGAACAAAATCTTCATAACCCATTTTCCCTTCAACCTTGCTGGTAAATTTCCTAGGAACCTATAAATCAATTGAAAATTGTTAGCAAAAACTCAATTATAAGTGAACAAGTTGAAATTGGTAGAACAAAATGAATACCAACCTCTGAGAAAATTCTATCTACAATCCTATATGTCAATGCATGGTTTCCGTACTTAATAAGATTTTCTTTATCAATAAAGAAATCGTGGTCTGTGTCCAGCTCCCAGAACTTGCAATATATCACATAGAAATGCTCATACGAGAAATACCTACATAAAATAAAGAAAGTTTAATGTTGCACTTGTTGTAGACCAAGAAATTTCTATAGACAGAGAGAAGCAAAAAATGTCGAAATTTTGATTTGAACATGTCACCTTAAAACTTTATTAATATCCTCTTCATCATCAGCATGTCGCAACGAATCAAGTAGATTTCCACGCTTTAGCTCCCTTAGTGTAAGATGGCCACTTCCAATTCGATTCAAGCAATAAAATATCCTATATACGGCAGTCTCAGCTGACAAATAATGTTGTATAAGTAGAAGAAATACAGTATGAGGTCCAATATTTCATTTAAATGATGATGGCATGGCATAAATAGTTTTACCATATCTTTCTTGAAATTCCGGTGTGCTCTTTAAGAACTCCAGGCCAGGATGGTTGTCCAAAAGATCTCGAAGAATCGGTTTGAAATCATCCTAAATTATTATGAAACATTGGTTAGAGAAGGCCATCTGTGATGAACCAGCAACATGCTTTGTTGAATTAATCCATTTCTGAAATCTTTCACTCCAGACTTATGTTTTTGGTAAAGGAGACATACCTTTGTGAGGTAATTGTTATTCTGTTGCTTCAAGATTGTGAATACTTGGGTTGCACTGTCCATAGTCATCATATTGCTATTCACCCAGAAATCCATAAAGGCATCCCTGGAAGCAAATACCATAATGCACAATTTAACAAAAAATATTTTTGTCTTCTGCAAACTATTACAGGTGGTCAACTACCTTTTGACGAATCCTGTGTTCTCCTTGTCGATCTTTCCAAAAAGAACAGTGGTAAAGAACGACGGTAATTTGCAGAGCTCTCTGGTAACCATCCGAAATTCTTTTGTGGAATGAAAAGAGACAAAAATAAAACACGGACAGATATTAGTTGACAGTCTCACAAACAATTTGACGTGATCAACACAATCGACAATTTAACGCACGTTTGTGGTTGCACTTTAAAGCCATTCCAAATAACAAACTTGGGCAGAAATTTGAAAGAAAATACGATCAGATCAAAACAGCAAGGACCAAATATCCAGCTTATCTTGTGAAACAAGACGAAAATTTGCAGTTCATATCTGTCAACATTAGCGGGAAGGCACATCCTATTTGACGCACCTTGAATCCCAAGGCCATTGGAGTGTCCGGCGAAGAGCTGATCAACCAAAGATATGCATTGCTTCTTCAGCTCATACGGCGGTGGGCGCCCCTCTTGGAAATAAAACTGCCAAACAACATCGACAACACGATTATCTCTCTCGACAATGGTGATGGTGGCTCCCTCGATCGATCGATGGATGGATCGTGGAAACGTTTGTACCTGCGGTATGACCTCCTTGGCGGCGCGCGCGGTGGCCGGCCGGAGCGGGGACGCGGAGCGGTTGGGCTGGCCGACGCCCACGCCGCTGGGCCTCCTCGCGAGACGCGGCGACCTCGGTGAGAGCGGCGGCACGGAGGCGCCCCCCTGCAACATCATCGACGGCAGCATCGCGGCCCCCGCGATGCCCGGCCCACGGCCGCCGCTGGCCTTGGCCTTCTGGACGAGGCAGTTGACCAGAGCAACGGTGTCGGGGAGGGAGAGCCAGTGCGCGAAGAGGCGGTCGAGGACGCCGCGAAGCGCAGGCGCCCCCGGCGCGGGGATCTCCGGCGGCAGCTGCAGGAGGTCCACCTGCAGCGCCAACGCCGCGGCGCTCAGATCCGTCGCCACCTCCATCCCTCGATCACTCGCCGCCGCCGATCCGATCCGAGCAGCGCAATGCTCTCCTGTAGGAACTCAAGCGGGCGTAATTCGCGTCGCCCGTTGGAATGGTGGGAGTGGAGGTCAGGCACGAGGTGGGCGGCGACACGGGGAAGACGATTGAGAATACTCAACGGGTGGTCTCACCAATCCTGGCGCCATCCCTGCCGTCCATCCGACCGATCGGCTGCAGCACAGAGCACATTGCGCTGGTCGTGTGAACGGTAAATGGATGCCGTGTGATCTCCAACAAATGCACATGTAGCGAGTGATGGTTCTTAGATCTCTCATTTTATTTTATTACAATTACTAGAAAAACACATACACACCACTATACAGTACATATGCACACGGAAGTGCATCTCTCTTTAACAAATACATAGAAAGACAGCGACCAAAAATAAATTCATAACCTCATAAAATTACATATGTTGCATCGCAAATTACATGGAGCTACAAGTGAATGCATTAGCTCTACGTAAAAAAATTGTGACCACCAACCAAAGAGGCTCTTACTCGTCTGATTTCCAGCGTTATTAAAAAAAACATTATGGGGCTCATGAAGCACACAAGTGAAAACAACACTCAAAGATGCAGTCTCGTACGTACCGTCTGAATCTGGATCCAGATGCACTGATCACCTGGCTTTCTTCATGGGGATGGCGAGAGAAAGGAGAAGCGAAGAATGGCAGGATCCCAACCATAAATAGAGGAAACGCGAGGGGGGAGAAGGATGGAATGGAAAATGGATGGAAGGGAAAGGAGGGGAGGGGAAGTAGGGCTCGAGGCCACCGATAAACTCGCGCCATGCATCCACGTCAGCTTGCTTGCAAGGGTACAGGCATAAACACACACACTGAGGTCCCGTCGTGGCCCATGCAATTGCGAGTCCAATGCTGGCGATCACGCGTGTACCAAGACGAAAGTGTACATCTCAAACGGTCTGGAAAGAGTGGCCGTGAGTTTGATTCCCAGGACATCTCAAACAATTTTGCTTTTGCCGAGAGATTGGACCGCTCATTTAGGTTTAGATTTTTGGTTTATTTTTAATTATTTATAATTTTTATCTTTTTTGGTTTTTAGTATTTTTGAACTTTTTTATCAGTTTTGTTTTTTCCGTATTCGTTTGTATTATACATAATAGGCTAACTTGTTTTTTTATTTTTAGATTTTTTTTAAAAAATAATTACATCAAATAAACTACATCGACTACAGTGTAATTTTAACCAACTACATTATAATTTTAGCTATAAACTATCAAATTTCAACCTAATCAAGCGGCTTTTGGGTTTTATGTTGGCATGTACAGATAGTGTGTGTGTGGGGGGGGTGAATCAGAGTGGTACTCCCTTCAACCACGGAAGGAAGTCGTTTTGGTTACTTATAGTTCAAACATTATATGTTTGTCTACCAGTACATTTATATATATTTAGATTAGACACATAAAAATGGTATATATGGATTTGTTTTGAATGGTACTTTTGTAATATTATAATTTTATTATGTTATAAATATATCTAATAGAAATGAGAGGTGAAAGTTGTTTTTTGGAAACCATATCTACGTTCAAAATGGCATGTTTTTGTGACTTGGGGGACTAACAGTAAGTTGTCTAAAAAATGACTTCAGGTTGCTGTACTAGTTTAGAGACCACTTAAGATCAAAATGGAGTACTTCTTTTGGGAACGGGGAACAGAGAAGATTGCTCTCATAGCACTCATTTCGACTGGGTCCGTAAAAATACCACTGAAAATTTTCGCCTTGGCCCACATAGCCCTGAGTAGCTGGGACGTTGCTGGCCCAAAAAGGTTTTAGCAAAATGGGCTACTCACATAGGCCTCGGCTGGCTTGCACGCGGGACGGACCGCGGCTACTTAAACGTTCGCCGAATAGCAAATTCGTTACGGAGGCGTAAATACGTACGGCCTCAGGGCGTACTAGCATTTTTAGCAGGCCTGTTGCCACTAGGGTGGAACTAGGATGGATACGGATAGATATTGTTCATTCCGTATTTTAACTTATAATTTCTTTAAAACATAGGCCATGCTGTAGAGCTCGGTCATGGTTCTCTTTGGCTTGTGTGGCATATAAGGAACTAAGGCTCCATTTGATCGCGTGCATTTTTTCTGTTTCTTGCGGGAACTGAACTGATTGCTGTGGAATTTTTACATTCCAAACGTTGAATAACTAGTCTATTGTGTTGTTTGCTTAATGAGATCGAATTTTGTTATGGCCGGCCCGGCCGGACCCGGACGGTTTAGGCAAATTGAGGCGTCTACTCCTCTGGTACTCTTGTCGTCCCATCACGTGGTACTACTTTCAAACCTGAAGAGTGCAAAAGCTGGACAATCTCAGTCGTAGCCGTAGCCGTAGCCGCCTACTGTCTCCGTGTGTTCGTCAACTTAGGGGTGATCGTTAAAATCGTTTTAACCATGATTTCTGATTTTTAGCTAAAATTTCACTGTAGTTAACTTTTTTTACTGTAGCTGAATTGATTTTTTGGGCATAATTAAATTTAAAAAATGTAAAAATAGAAAAAAAAATTGTTAGCCCATCACGGACAATGCAAAAGAATACGGAAAAAAAGAAAAATACAAAAAAGCCTAAAAAATCTAAAAAAATTCAGAAAAAGACGAATTACTGAATAGTGAAAAAAAAGGTGAAACTAGAAACTGAAGCTAAAAAAAAGCTGAAACGAGCGGGACCTCAAGCTGCTCTGCTCTGGTTTCTGACCAAGGTCCACGCATACATATACTGCTACTACTAGTACTCCCTAGTTTGCTTGTGCAGAGCTTAGGTAGCGTTCGAGTTCGGCAAATTGACGCGCTACGGTGCTAGTGCGCGCCGCACGCTCCAATGTCAGGATCGGAGGAAGAGCATAAACAGACTGCATTTGCTAGGGGAAGCAACACATCTATGCTTATACGCAACGCACGCGCGCGCACGCGGACGCAGTACACAACACAAACCCCTCGGAAACTAGCGGCATCGCCTGCCGCAGCCATACGGATGTGCGTGTCTGGATCTACTTTGCTCGCTTTCGATCGAACCCGAAGGACATGTGGGGTTTGTTAGGAGTGATTTTAGGTAGAGATTGAGAATTTTAGAATTTAAATTATGGATTGAGTTATAGTGACCTAAGTCATTATATTAAGATTGTACAATGTATGTTTTGACTAACGTAGGTCAAATTGTGAAGAGCTTGTGTCCAAAAAATGATTTTTTTTATGTGCAGAGTTGCTTGAAATCAACCGTGGTCAACGGTGAATATCAAGGTTAGGTTCATAGAGTAGTTGATGTCTAGACGGTGAGCTCAAACATAGCACGAGAAAGGCGAAAAATGTTAAAAACGAGTTCGAACGGTAGGATTGCACCATAAGGCTTGGACATTCCAAGTGAGTCGTGGTTCACTTGCAATGGATAGTGATGACCGGGTCAATAAGTGGTATTTTAGTAGTTTCTTTAAAATACCGAAAATCACCTTGGATCAAAACGCTACGCATGAACAACACTTTGGAGAGTGGTTTAGGTCAAGGTAGAGCTGGTTTTATTGAGACGAATCAATGCAAAAGGACTTAGCGGATACGGGCTTATACGATTTAAAAAGCGTGCATAAGTGAACTTGTGTGAGTAAAATCCATGTGTATGGGGGGCTAACGGGTTTTATCAATTGTGCTAAGTGGCTGGCTAGTCCACCTATAAAAAGGGTTGCGATGGAGACATATGGTTAATCATCGAACACACCTCTCTTGTGCTTCCTTGTGTTAGGATTAGGATTTTGAGTGCATTGTGTGCTCTCTGTCCTTCAAGGTAAACTGGCTGTAAAACTATCCCTCTCAAGCAAGCAATGCATCAATTTTTGATGATCTATATGTCTATTTCTTGTTTTGTTTGATTTACTCTTGTTTGGTTGCTTTTGATCTCTCTTCCTTTCTCTTCTTAATCTTGTTGTATCAAGGACGTGATTGAGATGAAGATAACCTCTAGAGACTAATCTCCTATCATCTAGTCACTTTCATAGCAAGTTTACGAAGACACTCGATTTTCCTTGATTTTGGCATCATCGAGCGATTTCTTGTTTTAAGAGTTTTTGATTTATGTTATTTGGTGTTCTAACTTGCTGTGACATGTGAGAATATATTTAAAGTCATCTTAGACACCATCTACCTACGAGCAAGTTGTATTCACCGTTTGGGGTTTTGGCTCGGTTTTGGTGAATTTTCCAACAGATTAAAAAGGTTTCAACTTTAACCATGATTTTCATGATTATTTATTGGAATAGGTTCACAATAACCTAGAGAAGATCCGTACAAAATTTCATGTCATTTGAATGTACGGATCAAAAGTCTCTCGATTTTGGTTTTGAAATCATGCTAAAAACAATATTCATTCCCTGATTTTACTGTAGCAGGGCGCCAGATCGCCATTGAAGGAATGATTAGACTGCCTAGCCGGTCAAACCGCCATTTGTGGGCCGGTCAGACCGCCGGAGAGTATTGGTTTCATGGTCGAGTCATTTGTCTTGAGTTTTTTTGAATGAAAATTCTATTTTCTGTAATTCTGTAGTTGTAAAAGAATAGAATCTTGAATACTTGGAGAAAATTTTAAGTTGACACTATTCGTCCCCCTCTGTTGCCATACGGTCTAACAAGTGGTATCAGAACCCGATTAGCTCTTCATATAGATCTTAACCGGTCTTTGGAGCCATTGCAGAAGACAAGTATTCCACCAAACCTTCTATCTTCGATAGAGTTGACTATTCCTTTTGAAAGAGTAGGATAGAGTCATATATTCAGCCTCAGGGCTATGTGATTTGGAAGAAAGTTAATACTCGGTTTGTTGTTCCTATTAATGCAAACATCATGGCTATGAATACGCCAGATGTTAAGACAAACGCTAAGATAAAGAACATCATTATTTAAGGTCTTATCCAAAGTGAGTTTGATCGCATCTCTCATCTTTCGTCGGCATATGATATTTAGATGACTCTCGATGCATACCCTGAGAGCATTACCCAAATCAAGATGTCTGATAGGATCAGCACAAGAGAGGATACAATAAATTTAAGATGCTTACTGGTGAGTCCTTGAATGAGTGCTTTGGCAGATTTTATAAGATATTGAGCAATCTTCGAGCTATTGGTTTTACATACCTAGACTCGGACAACCTCGACAGATGCTTTCTGACCCTATCTTAGAGTTTGAGATATGAAAGTGACCATCATTAAGGACACGACTAATATATCGATCTTCAGTCTTGACGTATTGTACTCTCGCCTCAAGACTCATGAGATCGACGTCGTCTCTTGTAAGACAAAGTTGCAATCGATGGCCTTAGTCATTGATCCCACATCTGCTTTTGAACCATCTTCTGATGGTTTCTATGGTTTCTTTTTGCTGCTTTTTTATGCGAGATGATTGATGACCAGTTTGAACAGTTTTCAGAAAGTGAGTTAGTTTTTAACCAGAAAGTTCTCTTATGCATAAAAAAGGTTAGAGAGAGGAAGAGAGTAGGTCCGATGATCTGCTTCTAATGTGGTGGCCCTAACCACATTAAAACAATCTGCCCCAAGCTGAAGAAGGACAAGAACAACTACAGTGGTGCAAGCAAGAACGATTACATCAATAAGAACGCAACAAGAAGCTGCCAGCTCGTGATCAAGGTAAGGAGGAAACGCTAATACAAACGACGCATACGGTTTTGGACTTAAAAGTCGTTTGAAAAATCTCTTTAAGAAACCGCACCATTTGCTTCAACTTTCAAAGAAGTCAAAAAAGAAAAGCCCAAGAGAAAAGGCGGCGCTCCAAGCGGCCCACGGCTTCGGTTACGAGTTTCAGCTTGGGGCTTCTGATTGAAATCGTACTGTAGTAATTGTTAGTTTTTTCTAAGAAAAAATAAAAATAAAAATTAAGAAAAAAATTAAAAATAGTTATATCATCATACATAATACAAATGAATGAAAGAAAAAAAAAAAAATAAAAATAATCAAAATAATATGAAATTAGAAGTCAGTGTTTTTCAAATAATTTCTAGTTTAAATGAACTAAAAACTAAAAAGTGTTGGAAGCTAAATTTATTTGGAGCGGGATCTATTTGGAGCTATTCTAGCATCTGTCTGCCGCCTCCGACTTCTGCATGCGCCAACATCCAGTTCCTTCAAAAGAGTCTGTGAATTCATTTGTTTGACATGTGGAAGAATTTTTGGATATGACAACTTTAACAAGAAGGGTACAACTAGAGCATGACGAGCACGTACAGTACGTACAATTGCTCGAGTGGACACATATATGCCCTTGGACGTACGATTGCAAGAGGTACCAGGAAACTGACACGAATTATAGTGCGCCCCAGACCCCAGTTTCCATTTCTTGCTGGCAAATTGTAGGCGTAGCGAAATTCAGAAAAGGCGTTTCTACCAAAGGGAGGCGCTCAGTGACGTTGTTTTATAATTTTTTCTGTAATTAATTTATTTTTTTATTATAGTTGAGGTGGCTTATTTAGCGTAATTAAATTTTAAAAAATTTAAAAATAGAAAAAAAAATAGATTAGCTCATCATGGACAATGCAAAATAATACTAAAAAACAAAAAAACTCTAAAAAATTAGAAAAAGATAAAATTAAGAAATAGTAAAATAAAAACAGAAGCAGAAAATCATACCAAAACGAGGGGGGCCTGTATCGCATCCGCACTAGTCACTAGGTAGTGGACGCAAATCATATCTTAGTTTTATAGTTTCTTTGGATTCGGAATTTCGGATGGGAATGGACGCGATAGTGCTTAGTGACTCGGTACGCAGAGGGAGAGAGAGACTGAGAGCTTTCCTTCTCTTTAAAAAGCAAAGGAAAAAAGAGTGAAAACGACTGAGATAATGTTTATCACTTGCTAATTGACGGTAAGCTTGAAATTAATTACAGAGCTTCCAAATCAATGTTAAAACTAGGTTAAAACAACAAAATTACGAAGCTTTCGTCTCAACTCTCAACTCATATTTAGCCACGAGCAATCTATGTATGTGATCTCGTCCATTTGAAGCACAAAAGTTTTACAAGAATATGTTCGAGAAAATTCTCGCATTTAAAACAGGGCCATCTCAGGACCTTGCACTTGCAGCTGGCTCTGCACCAACCAAGTACGTAGACAAGGACAGCGTTGCATCATTGCACGTCACAACACTAGAAAAGAGAAAAGGAAGATAAAATCTCTAACAAAATTGCTCCTCCCGTTTAATTTGACACATGCATGCATGTCGGCGCGAGCTAGCTGCCTAGCTACACGGCGTCGGCGTCTTTGCCACGGGCGTACGGGTACGTCTGCGCCACCTTGGCCACCTCAGCGAAGGCGAGCGGCGTGGCGCTGGCGAGGAACGACGGCGCGTCGTCGCCGGCCATCACGACCACCACCTTGGGCGCCTCCCTGTCCAGCGGCGCCAGTACGCGCACGGACATCATCCCCGCCGCGTCCTCCTCGCTGCGGACCTCCTTGCGCCGGGAGCAGAGCAGCACGATGAGCGCCACGGTGATGAGCCCCATCACCACCGCGAACCCCATGAACAGGTACGGCGTCGGCGTCGACCAGAACGGCGGCGGCTGGACGCGGCCGTCAGCCGGCAGCATCGACGGCGAAGCGCCGCCCAGCACGCCTCCGCCGCCGCCGCCCATTGGCATGTCAATTCCCGCAGGCTTCATTTTGTCGTGTGGTAACTGAACAAATCAACAAAGGGGTGGTGCGTGGTATGTGCAAGGCTGGGGTGGATTTATATAGGAGGGAGACAATGAATGGATCACTTGGCTGATGGATCTGGTGTTTTGGTACGGTAGGGCAGACGGTTTTGTGGTTTTGCTTTTTCAAGTAGTGCGGGAGGAACTTGTTGCTTTATAGGATAGGTTATACTAGTGTAAATTAAACAAATTTACTATGTAAATTAGGATATTATACGAGTAAAAGATTATAGATCATTATCATTAGATATGCAGTGCAGTGGAAGAAGTGTTGAAGCAGCTCGGCTCAACATAGCACACGTTAATATAGTGGAAGTAATCGATCATCCAATGTCCTCGAAAGGTGATCATCCTTGAGTGGCAGTCGATCTCTATGAGCCGGTTGTGTCTTCTCCTCAGATCGTCCTGATCAGCATTGTAATCGTTTCAACGCCTCTACCAAAGTCCATGTATCTAAGGATGGAACGTCGTGCGCCAATGTGTTAGCACCAGCGCGTATAGTAGGGCCTTTTTGGAAGAAGGCGGCTAGGGTTTCAGTGAGGTTGTGTTATCTCTCTGTCTTGCACACTTACCCATAGCCTAAGGCACCTCTTTATATATAGCCTCTAACCGGATCCTTATCTAATATGAGTAGAGATCGTATCCCACTTAAAGAGCCTCCGACTAGAACCTCATCCAATACAAATAGAGATTATATGCTACTCGAAGAGCCTTCGATCATAACTTCATCCAATACAAGTAGAAATCGTATCCCGCTCGAAGAGTCTCCGGCTGGATCCTAACTGTTTAAACTAGTTAAGTGTATGACCCAGCAGATTCATATATACTTGGTTGTAACTCAAAATATTTTTTTAATTATTGGTCGATAGCGGTCTCTAGTAGAACATATTGACTCCCAAATATACATAAAGATCAATCTGAACGAACCTCATGCAATATAATATGCAACCAAGTCCTATTCACTCATGATTAATTCATAACTCCTTATGACTAGATCGTATCTGATTACAACCAGTCTATATCCCCATACAACCAGTATGTGATATATCCGACCAGATCACGATCAGTCAGTATACTTATACTACTAGTTCGTATCTAGTCAAACTAAATGATCTATTTGCGTATTCTCTTTTTGCCTCACGATATCTGATTGAACTCCAAGTGAGAAAAATATTATTCATAGATTGTTCAATCTTTTTCCCGATTTAGTGATGGATAATTTCATGTGGTCGACTCTTCGATTAGTCATGACATAGTAATACACTTTCTTTATCCGACTATATCGAGAGGCCTAGAGATATTTCTCCTATTATGTGGGAGGAGCTAATCTCATATCTGATTAGACGCATTCCTCAGTATGTTTCTTAGCATACCCGAAAACTATCTTTATAACTATCCAGTTATGGAGTAGCATTTGGCAACCCCTAAATACACTATTACACATGTAGAAAACTATGTTAATCTTAGATGCAACGATTATACATCATCATTATTTAAGATCAACTGATAACATATAAAACATAACAATCTCAATAGCATCTCAAAGTGGATCAATCTAACATTATATTCTCTAATATGTGTCCACATTATTAATTTGATATCTCCATATCTATGACCGGTGAAACGTGGTTATCAATTAATACATGCGCTAGTCTATAAGTTACTAGTGTCCCGACTAGTGACATCTGATCATGGATCTTCTAGAATGCTATCATACAATAAATAAAGAGACTTACCAACAAGTCACATACTTACTAACATTTATAAATGATAATCCATTTAAGAAATATAATAATATTTATTTAAAAAAATTATAAATATAAAAGTGATATAATCATCTTTATAATTGTCTTTGGGTATATTACTAATAGAACATCTGGTTTATAGTAAAATTCCAAGTAGCAAAACTAGCTGGAGAACAGAGTTGGTGTGAGATTGTGTAGTGTTTGTTTGTGGTGGATAGGATCATAGGACAGGAGTACGTACGTACGTCTGTCGCGGTGGATTCGTAAAATTTAGCCAATGCAAGTCAAGTCGCGGAAGCCATTCCTTCCCCACGTAAACGTCAAGGCTTACTAGAAGCATTGCAATGGCTTCTGCATCACCCCCAACCCCAACGCGCACGCAGCTGCGTTGATGGATGCCCTGCAAGCGCGCACTAGCTAGCAAGGATGCCATCAGGCTGGCCCAGCTGCCGCCCAATGTGTTCTGTGAAAGGGATGAGAACTCTTGTTAAAGCTGCATTAACACAATACCATACTTATAATTAATATACGAGTATATCTAAAATAATAAAAGAGTATTTTAAATATGTTTATGTGGTATATTAGAAGAGGTGGAAGTAACTACACCTAAGAGTAAAATGTATTTTTTTTCTTTATATATAAGTGATGATGGCTTTTGGTATGTTTGCGATAGAGATTGCGGAAAGAGAGATACTCGCTTGTGATTTTTCATGATACAGATATTAGTTTTTTAACGTGTACTACAATTAACTTGTAGACCCCATCTTAAAAAAATACTCCGTTTAAAAGTTTTCTTTAAGCTAAAAGCGCTTTTATAAGATATAGCTATAGACACACACACACACACACATAACATCTATGGTTATATACAATTAAATGAGTTAACATGTGATCTTTCAATTTTATTTTTTAGTGTTCAAACTTGACATATTCAATGCCATTACACAACATAACATCTATGGTTATATCATCATTGCATTTCATATGAGACGAAAGCAATCTAGAATAGTTAGGGCATAGTTTACTTAGGGTGTGTTTGGATAGTAGGATGAGGGATGGATAGGATGGTTCCATCCAGTTTTTAGAGCTATCTCTGTGTTTGGTTCATTTGGATGGGATGAATTCATCCTGTATGGGGTCATCCAGCCAGGTCAAATATTCGCCACAAATGCTGGACGGCGCGGTCCGGAGAAAATTGCTGGACGAGCCTATCCATCCGACTCCCCTGCCCTCCGGTGACCCCATCCACTAATTAAACTCACCTCCCGCGTCTGCTCGCCTGCGCATCGCCTCGGCCTCCTTCTCATTGCAATGGCGCTGCGCTCGCTGCCCCTCTCGCCGCCGCCAACTGTCAGACTCTGGAATGGAAGGGCTGGGAATTCAGGTCTGAAGGAGTTCACTAGAGGAGTGGACGACTGAGATGATTCCATATCTATTCATTTATGAAAATCTAAAGGTCCTGGTTCAATCCAAGCCACTTATGAAGATCGGCGTCCCAGATTAAGCCGTACTACGGTGTGTGGGTGGTGAAGATGAATATCTTCATCGTGCACAAGGCGTGGGCGCGGTGGAGGCGATGAAGTGGTCGATGGCATCAAATCCAACAACTGTTCTTGTGTTTCTTCACTGTTCTTTGTTTCCAATACACTGAACACTACTATTACCCTTGCTAGCAGTGAGCTATATGTAATGGGCCACCGCTTGTAATCGGGATATCTAGAAAATGAAAACCTAGCTAGTTTTTATGTTCTTAATTTCCTTAGCATATTAGTTTCCTTGCCCTTACAGTATCTTTTTTTATCCCCTTTTCTCACTTAGTTCTTCCCTTTCTCCTCCTAAATTTCTCTCAAACGTAATCCAATCCCCACCACAAATTCCCCAATCTAGCTTGGGTCCTGACAAATTAGTATCAGAGCTCTTCGTTCCTCGGAACTGCTAGATTTGGGAGTGATTTCAAGAGGGTTGACGACTCAGTCATTCGTAAAATCCCCAATTGAATCTTCTCAAATCCATGGTGTGCTCTACTGCAGGCTATGGCGAGTTCGGGCGCATGGGAGTTCAGCGCATGGTGCACTCTTGGCCCGAGTATGGAAGCTTCATCACTAGTTCTTCGTTGGTAGCAGGACATGGTGGCATTAGTAGATTGACATGGCATCAATGCAATGAAGATTTCTACGGAGGTCATGCCTACCAAGTGTTCGACCAAATGCCAAGCACGTACAATCTTCACAACCTTGATCGCCGAAGCATGCTCCTCGCTGATGGCACTGAGTACACCTACTTTGCCTTGCCCGCTGATTACCCAGAGTTGATTACTTCACTGACATCACCTGCGCTGGAGTGCAATATCAACATCACAAACTCAACGTCCCCAGCAGCGTGTTCGATAGCGGGTCTCCGTCGTGACTCCAGCATCAAGGCAATTTCAGGGCTGATGGCCAATATGATGATAAATTCAAAAGTAGTTAAGGCAGAGACAATTGTGCAACGGGGTCAATCAAAGGTTGAAACAAAGAAGTATGGAGAGCTTTTTAATCAAATTAGAACAACACTAGATGCCATGATTGAGTGTAACAATAAATGGCGTCAAGAGATCCAGCGGAAGTGTGAGCAAGAACAGATCCAAAAGGAGTTCAAACACTTCTTTCGTCATGCTTTGGACCTATTTGATGAAGTGCCACAGTTTGCAGTTGTACTGAGAAATAGTGGTGGTGTAACATCCAACCTTGGTCACTCTCTTGAGAACAACACTTCTGAATACTTGAATGAAGCATTGGTCAAAGAAGATTACAGCCCTATTCTTTGCAGCTTCTAAAAGCCGCTTTTGGCTTTTGCTACAGTAACTAACTTTTAAACGGAATATTTTTTTAAGATGGGGTCTACAAGTTAATTGTAGTACACGTTAAAAAACTAATATATGTACCATTAAAATCGCAAACGAGTATCTCTCTTTCCGCAATCTCTGTCTCAAACAGCCAAAAAGACATCAGCCGCAGCCAAAAGCCATCAGCCGCAGCCAAAAAGAACAAACCCTACATATGTCTTGATTCATTCTTCTCTGATGCCCTCAATTTATTTGATGAGGTCAGTATAGTGAAAATGGAGGAATATGCTTAGATTGTACAGCAAGAAACTCAAAGAGAGATGTCACTCTATTTTGATCCTGTTGGTAAGTGCTTGAGATGGGTTAAGATATCAATGTGTGCCCAGTTGATAGGAAGTATTGATGATTCAATTATTTTTTGCATCTGAGATAAAAGACAAAATTCTAGATCCTCATTCTGTATTAGAAGAAATGAATGACATGTCCCCATTATGAATTCCTTGGTAAAATGGGAAAACCTTTAGGGAGATCGGTGGCTCCTTTGTTTCTCTGTGACACGATAGTGGTGCATATCAAAGAACAATCGAGAGGAACAACAACAAAGGGCACAAGGTATTTTAGTTTTTAATATTATTTTTCAGCTGTTTCTTTTCATGTGATTAGCAGGTTGGACGGTCAAAAAATAGTGGAGTTGTAATATGAAAAAAGGCTTTCGTGAGGGACTGTAATCATTCACCTACTTCTGATTGCTATCGACGATCCTACACCACCTCTCTCTAAGTGATTTCATCACAAGCATTTATGCTCCAAAATTTCAAAATTCCTTTTTTTTTCTTTTGGAGCATCCGAAAATGTCTTTTGAGCCATTTATGTGTTTTCATTTTTCTGCATTGCACTAGCCATGATATCCAACTTCAACATTTTTCTTATTCCTATGTTCCAAACAAAAGCACTTACACTCGATGCACTTACACTCGATATCTATTCACACATATTCACATACATTTTTCTTATCGATAGGCTTTTTAGTTGTAGCAAATTCTCGCACGGCGGCATACGTACAGAAATGTTGGGCGGTGCAGATCTCTCTCCTTGTGTTCATCTGTGTACAGAGGGAAATTAGATGCACCGATCAATCTCTCTAGCTACCTGATGCGTACACATGGCATCTCTAGTTACCACAAGATGTGCGTGGTACGTACGTACGTCTGTCGCGGTGGATTCGTTAAATTTAGCCAATGCGAGGTTCACATCAGGATCGATGGTGAAATGCATAACCCTGATTTGTTGCCATATTTTAAGGCGCAAGTCAAGTCGCGGATGCCATTCCTTCCCCACGTAAACGTCAAGGCTTACTAGAAGCATTGCAATGGCTTCTGCGTCACCTCCCAACGCGCACGCAGCTGCGTTGATGGATGCCATGCAAGCGCGCACTAGCTAGCAAGGATGCCATCGCCCATCAGGCTGGCCCAGCTGCTGCCCAATGTGTTCTGTGAAAAGGCTAAGAACTCTTCGTTAAAGCTGCATTCACACGATACCACACTTAACCCATACGATACACACACACATATTATACGAGGCCTTTTCTGTACTCTCGAAAGTACATATAGTCCTACTTCCAATATAACATTTAAGCAAATATTTTATACCTCTTTATCACTTTCGGTATACTTAATACTAATTCTAAGACACTCTCATGCAATTTGGTTAAAAATTTCATCGAAACACTTTATTTTTGATATATATCCTTTTTCATATATAAAAGAAGTATATACACAAATTATGCTATAAAAGGTAGATTTTGATGAGTTTTTCATAAAACTCACTTTGGAGTATCTTATAATCATTATTAGAGTATACTTAAATAGATAAAGAGGTATAATAACACCATTAAAGCATTATATGAGATGGGAAAGTACGTACTCCCATGAGTATGAAACTATTTTCATATATATATATATAAGCTTTTTTATTACTCCCGAGAGTACATACTCTTATTTTCAATACCAATTATACCTTTTTATCACTTTTGGTATATTTAAATATTAATTCTAAGATATTTCAATGCGATTTGGTTGAATAAGTTTTATCAGAGCTCTTTATTTTTGCTATATATATACTTTTTTATGTATAAAAGTAGTATATATATATATAAATTATGCTATAAAAAGTAGATTTTGATTAAATTTTTCATAGAACTCACTTTAGAGTATCTTATAATCATTATTAAAACATGGTCAAATAGATAAAGAGGTATAATAATACTATGAAAGAGGTATATTATAAATGGAAGTACGTACTCTCAGAAGTATAGAACTATTTTTCCTATACATATATATATATACACATATGCATGCCTATTATACAAATTTGTTGGCTTGGAGAGTGTTCACGATTATTTCAAGATAACCTTGCAAGTCCTAGCCTAAGGGGCTATGAGTACTTAGATTTTAGAAATTTATCAAGGCTAGAAAGGAAAGCATATAGCTGCCTATTTCGTTCATGACTTAGCTTGTGGGTTAATAGACTCATAGAGTGATCATACAAATTCATAGAGTGACTATTATGGCTTTTCAATAATTTCTTTTCAACATACGTCTTATTGTTTACAGTCTGATTCTTCTTTTGAAACCAAAGTGCAAGAAAGGGTGATCATTCTTTATGATTACTTGCTGTAACTCATTCATGTTGCTATGATTTTAGTTTTTTTTTGTTAAAGCTTCTTAGTAGATATCTTATTGATAAGATTCTTTTTACCTTAAACAATTTTTATAAGCTATCTTAATAAAGTTTCTTTGGGTCTAGAGCAAAATTTCAATTCTACTTCATAGTCTTTGATATTAAATTTGATATTATCTTTTGTTACAAGAAAAGAAAGAATCATTGATAAGAATTGTGTTCCTAAAATGACTCATTGTTTTAGATTTTTTACAAGCAGAAAGGAAGTCTTAATGCGGATACTAGAAATATAAATATGGACCTGAGGAATTTTGTACTTTACTTTAAGAAGGTTTCTATCAGCACCATGAATTTTATGAGTGAATTTTTTAAAATATTTAAATGGGATAATTCCTTCATGAATACAATTCATATCTGCTCCTGAGTCAATTAAAGTTTTATATTTGAAGCGAAATCCATCAACAAATTGATATGAGACTTCTACATACCATTTGTGCTTAAAATATGTTTCTATAGAGCTTACAACTCCTTGATTATTTTGAGGAATTGTCTCTTCTTCAGATTCACTTTGTATTTCTTTTATTTCTTGGATTTCTAAGATTTGAACTCTTCTTCTAAGATCTTGTAATTCTTCTTTTATATAGTTTTGTTTTTGAAGGAGATCATTTAGATCTAGTAGTTTGTTCATCTTCTTATGATTCTCTACTCTTTGAAAGACTTAATCTATGGAGAAGTATTTTTTAAGTTGGATATCCTTCATTAACTTATCCTTGTTAATTTTCATTCTTGAAAAGAATCTTTCTAAGATAACTTTTTTTCTATTGGATTTTGCACTGGATCAAAGGTGTCTAATACAAATTGTTCTAAGTCTGTGAGGACTAGGATATTTTCATCAGAGGTATCCTCAGAGACATCTTGCATACAACAAGAACACTCACTATTTTCATAATGATTTATTTTTTATTCATTTTCATTTTTAGAGCTAGATTCATTGTCAATGTGATTTAGGATTTTTCCTAACCTTTCTTTAATATCTTCAGACTCTGATTCTAGTAAGGCTTAGATTTCCTTTTTGATTTTGGATTTGAAGTATTTGCTTGCTATATGACCCTTTAATCCACATTTATAGCATATGATTTCTCTCGATTGATTTTCTTTTTTTAAGAGGTTTTCTATGTCACTTCCTCTTAATATAGTATGCCCCTTTCTTATTATTAACATGACTTTTTCTAAGTAGTTTAACATATTTTGTTTTATTCATTTTTTATGGATCTTGGAATCCAAATTGATAGCAAAAATCTCTCATTACCTTTTTCCCAATGACCCTTTGTTTTTTTAAGTTGACCCTTAATTTTAAGGTCATTACATAGTTCAGCATCTCCTAACAACATCTTTATACCACCTAAAGTCTGACATAGTCTTGTATCTTAAGTTTATCAATTGTTCTCTATTTTTCTCATAAATATCTTGATAATTTCTAGCAAAATGTTAGACTATATTGTAAACTAAAGTAGGCAAGGCATCCAAAATGTTACCGATAGGATTTTCATGCACATCTACCCGAACTATAGGACTTTTATTTTTATCTGTCTTGACTGCATTAATAATTGCTTGTTTCTGATCAGTATCCAAGTAGTGATCTCACTAGCCTCTTAATTGACCAGAGAATCTCACGACAATCATTGAGGCTACCGCTCTTTCTAGGTTACCACTAGCTATGCAAGCATTAGCATACATGATCATTTGATGGCAAAGAGTAAATATTTGATATTCTGTGTATCCATCTAAATTCCATTCCACAATTTCTTTGTCATTAAAATATGCCATATTACTGATCTGAGGCCTTTCTTCAAATTGTAGATCAGCATAAGTTGATCTAGGATAATAATTTCTTGTTCTAGTGGTATACGTAGTAGGTTTAAAAATCTTATTGATCATGTCATTATTTTCTCCATCAGAGATTTGATTGATATTTTTACTTACCTTTAAGTTATTTAATTTGTTGGCTAACTAGCTAACCAATTCTTTAGATATGGATGATCCTATTGCCTTTTGTTTCTCAGGTTTTATGTTGGGACTTATTATGTGTGGGGTAAACAAAGAAGTAACTGACTAAGTACTAGATGCTTTAGATTGAGAATTAAATGGATAGTTTATTTTTACCTCAGTCTTGCCAGATTTGACGCATTCCAATAGGATGTTCTCAATGCGATCCGTTTGCTATCCAAGAGCTTGTAAAGATATATTTGCAAAATTTTGTTGTTCCATTAGGTGACCTACGTGCTCTACTGGATTACCGTAAGCACTTTTAGGGATATTCTTTAACGGAGATGTTTTGATACTTTCTTCCTTGACATTATCTAAAAGTTGGATAGACTCAGAGGGAGGATGGACAGATTCTTCAATCTTTCCTCCAAATGTCCTCCATTCTTTTGAAACCTTTGTTATGACATTTAAGTCATTGGTCTTTAGATTATCTCGATCTGATTTTAGATTTTCTAGTTCAGACTTTAGTTTGTCTAAATCAGACCTGAGTTTATCCAGATCAGACTATGGTTTAGTTTTGGTTTTTGATTTACTCTTTGGTTTGAAGAATTCTTCAAAGTATTTGATCTGGCTATTTTCATACCAATCAAAGAAAAATATGTCTTTTTTGTTCTATCATTTCTTTGAAACAAACTTCTTTTATTCTCTTTATATAAGGATTGTCTATATTTTTGTAATATCTTTCAAACTTGTTCTTGCTTTTGGGAAGATCAAATTCTTTCTTAAATAGTTCCTTATCAATTTCAAACTCATGATCTTCTTCATCTTCCTCTATAACATTGATCTCAAAATCTAATATTGAGGGCTCATACTGATTATCCTCATAGGTTGCATAGACAATATTATTTGGCTTTAGTAGTGGCCTATTATTGAGACTGATAGAGGGTCTTGACTGAATGAAGACTATTCTCTTTGATAAAAATGTTATCTCAACATCTCTATCTGGTGTTTCAGTCAATGACTCTACTTCATTATGTTGAGTGGCTTTTGGTTTTATTGCTTGGAGAAGAATCCACTTCTCAGGAAGTGTTATCTCATCCCACTTTAAGGTTTTAGGAGTGATAATATGATTTCTAGAATTGACTTAGAGAAGAGTGGTTAGACCTTTCGATGTATTTTGTTTCGCGCATAGGGTTAAAGTGGTTATAGCTTTGTAATAGATTTTATAGGTCACTTCAATATTTTCACTTCTAGGTTCAAGATCAAAGCTAAATGTTTGTAAACTTAAGGTCAAAACCTTATGGATATTTAAATCTGAAAGAGATACCAAAAAAATGAGGAAAGTGTTAGAGAACACTGAACCATTACTAAGACTAGCTTCAACCATTCCTAGTAAAGAATAATTAAATCTATTATTTCTGCAATCTCTTAAATAAGCCAATACATAAATATTTAAACCTTTTTGAGTTAAAAATTGTATAGCAACCTGAACCAAACCAAAATGTAAATAATGATATTGAGGTTTTGCTCTTATACGATTGATTTTTTTTCGGAAAGAAGATGCAATATTTCATGCAAAGAACTGATAGGAAGAGTTTTTTATGGTTTTAATATAATAATTAGAGCATAGAGAAAATGTGCCTATATGATATATATATCATTAATATTTACCTTAGGTACTTTTTAATTTGCAATACTTTTCTCTATATCCTCAAATCAAACGGACGAAGTATTTTTAATTGACATTATTTTGATAGACCTATTGTTGCTGCAAGAGGCTTCCGGACGGTCAGTTACACCAAGAGACCTTGCTAACCAAGACATCTTATTCGAGGACAAAGGAGGTTGGATAGGTAGTTTTCTAGTCAGCGGCAAGTTAAATCCCACTATAAAGATCAATCTTTCAGATATGTGGTTTCCAGACAACAGCAGGGTAAACCCTTGATTACAATCAACCTATACCCCTAACAAGCTTACCCAGTCAATGATTTACGCCATTTACTGTGCTCCTTGACGACTTACCAGGCAACACGACTTCGGGCTTACCTACTAGAGGCTTCGGGACCTACGTGTCTCGGCTTACCTTCACACCTCGGGGATCTCCGCAACTTCGGCCTACTACTGCACCCCTCCCCCCTGGAGAAGATGGCTTGGGGAGCTCGGGCTCCAAGATGGCTCTTATACCAGGATGGGACCTAGGCAGCTACTCAGGGATCCAGTCGCTACAATGTATGGTGGACAACGGCATCAGGTGTATGGATATCAGACAGATTGATGCAAGTTGGAAGGATTATTCCATACTCTATGCATACATACTCTTACTTCTTATATACCACTTAAATATTATTTTATACATCTTTTGAGTATACTCTTTTCCATATATACACAAATTATATTATAAAAATACTTCTTATATATGTGTGTGTGTCTATATATATATATGTGCATATATATATATATATGATGGAAATATAGGCAATATTTTAATTCTAAGATTTAGTAGGAGACAAAAATAATATACTATTGATGCAAAGCTAACTACTAACAGTAGGATACTCATCATACTTCGAAATATACCCAAGAGAAATATTGTATCAAAGTCGTACGAACACACGAACGACTTACTGTTGGGCTTGATGAAGAGCATGAAGCAGCGCAGGCTTGATGCAGTGTAAGACTTGACGATGCGGGGCGACGAGACGAGCAGAGCAGAGCGGTCGCGCAGATGTGCGCTGCCCGAAACCTTATTGCTGCCCCCGTGCGGTCTTCACGACAGCAATGGTTCGGAGATACCGCTCACCCTCCTTCCAGTGCACGCGGGAAGAAAGGTCGGCGAAGTTCTACAAAGACAAGGTACTACCGCACAATATCACTAGAGAGGAAGAAAACAATGGGAGAGAAGAATGGAGAAATTCAGTCCCAAACCTGGACGTCTCGTGCCTTTGTAGACGTGCTAATTACTCTCTAGTAACTGACACCATTAGACTGAAATAATGCTCAAGTAACTGACTCCATTATTCACCGTAATCACGATATTCAAACTAAATATTTACGCAGTCTCATTACCAGTCAAAAGAAGTAACCGACTCCATTATTCACTGGTAACTGCTAAAATTTAAAACCAAATAATGGTAATTAAGCAGTCTCGTGACCAGTAAAAAGGATAGAGATGGTACAACGTTCAGCAAAAATAAGGTGGACATGGTCTGCTAAGTGACACACCACGTCACGGCGCGGCCGCGCGTCGCAAGTCACAAGTCACGCGATTTTCACGCGAATACGCGTGCGCGTGCGTGCGTGTGTGTTTAGCCAAAGCCATCCTCATGCCATTCACTTCCATAATTCAAGGAGTGGAATGAACTCCACCTTATAAATCGATTCTCCCCACATTGCCTTAGCAATATAGTACTGAACGTTGTATGCTTTGGAATTAATAAAAATGGACCTCAAATTATGGGCCTATTTCTAACAATATATATATATGTGTGTGTGTGTGTGTGGGGCCCGAGAAGAATATTAGCTACGTCTATATAAGCAAGTCCAAAAGTTAATCAAGAGACTTCCTTTCGGTTCTACGCGTACCTGCTCCTGAAAATTCCTTTGGGAAGCAGCAAAATCTCAAACTTGATGCGTGCGAAATGCAAAGTACTGGCCAATGAACGATCGACCCACAAGTCCACAATTTCAGATCTTTCACTAGTAAATAAGGGTCCCTTTCGAAAAAAAATACAAGTAAATAAGGGCTAAACTGTTTATCAGTGTCCTTATAAATGGGAGTCCCAAACGCTTAGCCTGGGTTCAAATCGATCCTGAGTTGCATATATTTAGTTCCAAAATGTAGACATTGATCATCATTAATTAATTATACGATTAAGTTTCAACATTGGCTCCAATAATCACAACATTGGATAGTTTAGGAAATGACCCCTCTCCCCATGGATATATGGAGCATTCAACTATTCAAGCTAGCTAGTGGTAGAAAGCATCGATCATTCTAATGCTGATCGTTGACATGGACATGAACATGCACGTATATTTGCAAACAACACACCACATTCTGTTGGTGCATAACATAATGCAGGTTGCTTGCTAGTGGCGGCAATAATTCCTCTTCCTGTCGTCGTCGCCGTCGTCTCTTTTGCAGCTATTGGCGCAACAACTTCTAGTGCCCCAGCTGCTACGGTTCTTGACGAATCCAACAACCGTCGCTCTCCGGCCCCGGTGATTCGTCGGCCGTCGCGTATGCGGCGGCCCGGCACGCATTAGCCGCAGCCCACAGCCACATGCACACTGCAAATAACTTTATTCGTAGCACCGAAAGATTTAAGAGAAAAATGTTTTATCCAGATAGTTCAGGTCGAAGGATACTATTAATTTGCTTGTCAGTTCATTGCAGCTCAACAAGTAAGAAATAAATTTAGACAAGAAATACACTCCCACAGGGCACATAGTACATGTAACAATTAATTGTTGTATGCACTAATTAAGGTAAGTGATCCGCCTAACTCTCGCAACTCTTAAAAAAATTTCTGAAAGGGTTTGCTTAATTTGTGAAATTTTAATTGGTTTGGCAACGATTAGCCTTTTCTGCTAATGCATGCAGAGAAACCGGGGCAAGCCACACAATAACGAAAGTCTTTGCATTCCTAGTAGTTTTTTTCAAATTTAGTTCTTTGATGTACGTGTTTGTAAATCTATCTTCCTCCCTAACCTCGGTAACTACGGTAGGTAACACGTACATGACAACACGCACAAGCTTGGCAACGACGAGCCCCACTGTCCCGTCGAGGAGCTGGAGCTCAGCAAGTCACTAAGCATGCTTAGGGTAAGCATGCTTAAATTAAGCACTAATGCCATGCATGCAGATGCCTACCAAGCTCAACTAGCTCAATAGGTGGTACCGTGGTGCCACGAACTTGCCGCGACGTGAGAACTGTTGGGCAATATGGGAATTTCTCTGATTTTCAAATTAAAAAAAAAAAAGAAGAGCAAAAAAATCCCAGTGTGGGGCCCACCTATAAGGGATATGAGGGAGAGGATGTGGTCGGTTGATCGAACAGCCGAGAGATGGGGATCAGATCGATTTCTCCTCTTCTTGCGCTGGACTTGGTCCAGCGGCTGTGGTGGCACCGTTTCTCCTCTCCTCTGATTTTGGATCTCCCCATTTTCTCTTTAAATCTAGCCATGAGAAAGTTTTCGGTACAGAGCAAGCAAGAGGACATACCCAGATCTGAGAGAAAGTGTGGTGATTTCTCTGGTCTCCTATGCGGTTTGAGGTGTGGTTGATTTCCACATCAGCGGTTTCGGTACATCAGCAATTTCCACATCGATGAGGCTCTGCTGATTCTTTGAGGTGTGGTCGGCCTTGGTTGTTTCTACTGTGATCGACCTGTGGTGATCGATCTGCCATGGTCGATCTGTAATGATCGTTCTGCCGTGGTCGTTCTGTCATGGTTGATATACAGTGGTCGTTCTATCGTGATCGATCTGCCGTGGTCGATCTGCGATGATCGTTTTGCCATGGTCACTCCACCGTGGTTAATTTGTAGTGGTCAGATAGCCCTGGTCGATTTGCTGCGGTCGTAAGAGGTCGTGGTTGCGAACTCTCAGTTGCTTCATCTGATTGGAGATTGCGTTGGCTTATGTGGTAACATCGGCATCTCGGCTTCACGATTTGGTGAGTACTGATTTATGAAGTTAGGCATTATATCTTCGTTAACCTCTCTGGTGATATCCGGACATACGCTGGTGATTGGTTTTCTGGGACATTATCTTTGCGACGAGCCTTGCCCATGTCGGCCTTCCCAGTGGCTTGGACTGCCACTGTTTAGTGAGTTTTTACATTTTGTAATCTTTATTGTACATAAGTTTGTCGTGCTAGTGAGTTATCTATGTTTGTTATCTATGAAATATGTGATAATTGCTAGCTCTGAAAGGACTTTTGCATAATAGATTGTGGATTTTTGAAATTGCTCGATGAGGAAAACTAGTCATATTTGAGATCACAGTGACAGTTTAAAGATATTCTGCTAGTTTGATTTGTTGATTGTACTTTGAGTTAGTGCCTATACTCTGTTGTTCTGTTTTGGTTTTAGCCTGAGGTCTGTTGATTCAGTCGTAGTACATTTTGTCTCTGTTCTAAATATTGTCGACAATAGATTAATACTGCAGCAACTCATTTCTGCTATATGTTTAGATTAGAACAAGAAACTGATTCTCTCGCTACTCTAAAGTAATATTTAGATTGACAAACTAGCATAATATAAAAGGATTATCACTTGATTACTGATATACAAACTAAAGTTGAGAAGGCCAAGTTTAGAACTTATGTAACTCCTCTGCTGAGAGCAAATTTACACAAAATAATAAGTATTCTATCTGTGTCAATAGATAATAAGTTAATATTCATATTATTTACTTGTATTTGGACAGTATGAAAATCATGCTAAAAACATTTAACTTCCAACACGAACTTGGTAGGTGACACATTAGGAGGCCAAAATTGAAATTTTGTATGTTAAGAAGGCTGGATTTTTTTAAAAAAATGTTACAGTACCACGTACGTATGTGATCAACTCCACGAAAATAGCTAGATCTCTGTCGGAAGTATCGAGTTAGACGAGCTAGCAGAACACAATGATGGTAGCTTTTGACCTGCGATCTGACGTGGTGTGCATCTTGTTCGCCACCTTCACTTGCTTTCTTCCTCTCCGCAATTGGGAGCAGATGGAAAGAGGCAATTGTTGCTTTGTGGATAACGATGGATTCCCAACATTTCCTTCCCCGGCCGCTCCATCCGCCAGTGAGTCGTCCTGAATTCGTGGGGCTTTCAGTTTTACACATGCATGACGCGCGCGCGGCAAAACTGGCACGCGTAAAAGGCGATCCCTGTCGACCTAGGGCATATATATAATAGAGTGATATAAACTGTTTATAAAAGATATCATAGTTTCTTATTGCTTTAGGGTATATACAATAAGGTGACATAAGCTGTTTATAAGAGACATCACATAAAAATTTTACTGAAATGGATAAAAGAGAAAGAGGAGAACAAAGAGATCGATTGAAATTCTATAGACGATCGAAACTATTAGACCATGTGGTGGTCGTGTGCTTAGTAATGATGAATAATTGATATTTAGGTTGCATTAGAATTTATGTTTGTGAAAGTTTTGGTCGATGCGCTTTTGTTAAAAACTGGAATTCAAGTTAAATGGTCTAACCGCTTTGTATTGGGCGGTCTAACCGGCTGGCTTCGACCACACTTTTGACCACAGCAAGCTTCGACTATGGCTTTTCGACCATGACAAGTCGACCACGATATTTCGACCACGACAGATTTTAATCATGATAGCCTTTGACCACGTCTAGCTTTGACCACGGTATTTCAATTACGACAAACTTCGACTATATCCGGCTCGACCATGGCGTCTTCGACTACAACATTTTGACCTTGGTATTTCGACCACGTCAAGCTTCGATCACAATATTTCAACCACGGCAGACTTTACCTGGTCGATGATGGTAAGTTGCAATACTTTTTGATGGTCGTAGTTACAATATTTTTTATGGTCGTAACTACAGTACTTTTCGATGGTCATAGCTACAGTACTTTTTGATAGTCGTATGCTTTGCAGTCCATGATCGTAGACTTTGTGATCGATAGTCGTAAACTTAGCGATCGGTAGTCATAGACCTTATGATCGGTTGCCATTGGCTTCACGGTCGGTACTCGTAGACTACATTGTCGGTTCGAGTGCTTTATTTTTTTGTGATCTTCGAGTACTTCGAGTACTCGTGTTAGGCCAACGGTATGACTAGTTGGTGCATGGTGGTCTGTGATCGATGAACAATGCTTGAAAGTCAGAAGGACTCGGTACTCAGTAGTCATAGTTTTCGTAATCGTAGTTAGCGATCGGTTGTCGTAGGTGTTGCGATCGGTTGTCAGAGACTTATGGTTTGTTACTCATAGGCTTCGAGTAAGTAGTCATAGCGATCGGTACTCGGTAGTCAGTACTCAATGGTTCTGTAGTTGGTAGCGATGTTTATTATTTCGAGTGTTCTGAGCGATGGTATTTCCCAATTACTTGTGTTCGAGTACTCGATGAGCTAGCGATCAATCATGCATAGCGGTTGTAACCGGTCGTAATGAGTGATCTGAAGTTGGTGATTTCTAGAGAGCATGAAAATTATGGTCATGGATGACCTGGTTGATGTTGATGGATAGTTAAGGATGCGGTATGTGTATGTGGACTAATATCGGTCAAGTTAGCAAGAACTTGTGCTGGAAAAAATATTCTTTAGTTTTTGATATGTAGGTTGGAGTGGAGACGATCATGGTAGGTGACGAGGAGAACAAGATCTAGGATGGAAAAATCTAAGGTCCAGACGATCGAGGATGTCATACGAGGTGGTTGGGCTCATGTTGGAGCTCATGAAGATCAAAGAGGATTATGCGTAAAGAAGATACAGGAGGTGCAGTCCTGAAGGCTTCTATACACGAGGATGATGTGTGGAGAAAATACAGGAGGTGCGATCCGGAGGCTTCGACACGTGATGATGATGATGCATGATGAAGATACATAAGGTGTTGTCTTAGAGGCTTCGTCACGTGGTGAGATCGAAACGTTATGGAAGGAGTCCGTAATGTGAAGGATTAGAGATATTGGAAAACCCGTGTTTGGAAGGGTTTCGGATTCCTTGATTTTCGAGAAAAAATTAGGATTGCGTGTCCAGTTTGTAAGGACGCGGTTTAGGGCTCTAGCATATAAAAGCAGAGGAAGACTAAGTGTTTTAGTTGGGGGCTTTGGAGAGAGCTTTCTGTGCTAGAGTTTTAGGGACACCATGAGGACGCTTTGTAGTCATGGAATATGATCCAGAAATAATAGATTAGATCTATTCCAAGTGAAGTTTGCGTTGGCATCGGCGATGTATTTTTTGAGCATTGTTTTCTTGTCTTGGTGTATTCTCATTCGAGCGACTGAAGCTTTCGAGCGGAGGGAGATTTCGACCATGTGCAAAGGAGGTCGAAGCGAGCAGTCAAATGATTGAAGCATTCATCGAGCACATGCAAGCAAGCTAACGTCTTGTGGTCGAAATCTACATCTGGTAATTTGCATTGCTTTTTCTGGTTTAATATTTGTTTTCAGATACCAAAAAGCGAAGGCAATCATTCACCCATCTGATTACGTCATACGATCCTATAGAAACACAAGAAAATAGTCTGCTATAGACGGCTTTCGTACCAAGGCTTTCGTATCTTATAGCAATCAGCTTCTTTTTTACTGTTTATTTTTTGTCCTTTTCTGATTATTTTGTTTTATTTTATGTTTGTTTGTCTTTTCATTTTTCTGTATTCCTTTGTATTATCTGTGATGAGCTAACATGCTTTTTCTATTTTGAAACTTTTTAAAATTTAATTATGTTAAATAAACCAAATCAGCTACAGAAAAAATAAACCAGCTACATTAAAAAAATCATAAACTAACGTTATTCTGAACAGCCCGTGAGTGTTTGATTTGACCTTCAGCTCTTTGAAGCTGAAACCAAAGGCGTTTTAAATGGCTTCATAAGCACGTCCCATCAGAGTATAAGCGTAACTATGATTTATATTATAACTATGATTTATTATCTTAGTATAAGCGTTTGTAAGAATAAAATAAATATCGATAAATCACTTAAAAAAACTATTCTGATAAGTTACTTTGAAACGACGACAAATAAACTGTTCTATTTATTTATTTAAAAAAATTATAAACCATAAATTAAAAAATAGTACTAAACAGAGGCGCGCGGCCGCGGCCCAGCAGTAGCTAACACCTAACAGCGTGGAATATTTCGGTCCATTGCGGCGAATCCGCGCATAGCTTCACGGCAGGCCGGCTGGGCTGCTCGGGCGCTGCACGGCCAGAAGCAGCAGGCTCGCTTCTCTGATGCCTTGGTTCCAAGACCTGCAAAAGTGTTGTCGCGGGGAAATTGAACGCCAAGTTTACCATCGTACTTCCGTGCGGTCAAGTCCATCAAGCTCCTCAAAAGAAAAAGCTGCCCATCAAGTTCCTGTAGCCCAATCTATCGGTCGATTCCTCTCCAAATAAATAAAAAAAAACTCCACCGGTCGATTTAATCCCTCTAAGCACTGTCCAGTCACAAAAATGCTTCTTTCGTTAAAAAAAAAAGTTGTCCGAAACAGGAAGGTGGCAAACTCCTCGTAGTCAAGGAAATAGAATATTTATATTAATGTTCATATAGCGGAACGACTCCGCAACCAAAGGCAAGCCTACACTTGGTCAAATGGGTTGGATCAATCTGGTCCGTGTGATGTACGGTACTATTGATCCGACTTAGAGATGATATAACATAAATAGTAAATATGTCATGCCGGTAGGGCGTGTTGTGTTTAGACCGGTACCTCAGCACGGTGATCTGGTCTGGCACAGTACGTATGGTAACTCTCTTGTGGTGGTGCAGTAACTCTTTTGTAGTAGTGCAGTAAAATTATTTGTGGTTAACAATTAAATTACATATGTTAGAGTTACTACACTCTTCTGAATGCGCATGTATGACTTGACAGTAAAATTACTTGTAACTAGCAGAAAAGTAGGTTAGGCTAAACGTGCCCAGTCAGCATGGCACAACTTGATCTCTCTCTATGTCGTGCATGAGTTGAAGGGCAGACATATGGGCGATATGTTACAGTACGATAACTTATTTAGGCCAGTCACACCGGGTCTAATCAGGCCTTGTCCTATCAGTGCAATGAATTTGATTCTTGGGCTCATATACGTTTCATTGTTCAGTGACACGCTTATGTAGGTTTGCTTACAGTTGTGAGGGTGAAGGGAATTGCATTGTAAAGGCAAACTATTAACATGCACCTCAATTTAGTTGTCAGAATTCTGCTCATCTTTGGTTTAATTGTTTTTAAATAAATTGTTTATTTCTTTCTTAATACGTCCTAATAACATTTGAGTTCCCTATGCTTTGTATGCCACAAACCAAGTGGCCTTCGTCCTCCACCCATGGCACCCATATAATCTGCAATGCCAATCCTACTCACCATGGTCAGCACAGATTTCACAACTATATATCAATTATTTTTTCTCATGCCATGCCTATGTAACATTTGCTACCTAGTGCCATGCCTATAAAATATTCAGCAGAATTACAGATGTCCAAAATTCTGTTCGTATGTGTAGTTCTAATGTTCATAATAGGTGTAGGTTGTTTGAGAGGCCGTGAGGCACTACTGTCGTACAGAGTTGGAGTTCCTATTACACATGCATGCCGATGGATGGGCAGAGAGAGCTAACATCTATTCCCTAGAGATAGTCAGCCTATCAAGGGCTCAGGGTCGACACTGATCTCCTTTTAACCTTTGTAAAAAAAAAAGATAACATTTTCTAATCTACTAGAGGATTTCTTCAATATGCTTGTTTGGAGTGGAATTTTCTAATCAGTTCATCTGTGTTTAGCTTCTGCTAGACAGCTCATTAATTCAGTTCAGTATTGATTAGGCTATTTGATCTAATGTTTTTCCCTCATTGTGTTCCCTTGGTCTTTAGGCATATATAGATTGTGTCAGATCACGATCAGAGAGTTACCAACATCTTGGTTACTTGAATTTGCATCTTTGCAGGAGTTTGACTACCAGCAAGTAATCTTGATGTCTGTAGTTAAGCTTACAAATTCCCTTTTGATTTGCGGGCATGCTTTTTTTTTTCAATAGATTCGAATGCTATTTGTTTCACTTTCACTAGATATGGGTAAATTGAACAACTGTGATTAAAAAGGTTTAGTTTTCGTATAACACAATCTATGAAACTCTTCATAAATCCAGTGATATTTGTTTCGCTTGCTGCCGCTAGATATAGGTGCACATAAATTTACATCTATATAAAGGTATTGTCTTGTTTGTGATGCAGTGTTTCCGTATTGCTCTTACAGAACAAAGTGGTCAAGTACTTGACATGGAAATGGAACTAGAAACTCCCGTTGACAGGAGGAGAATTACTATTGAGAGCGTGAATATTTGGGACAATCATGCAATGAATAGAATAAAGAACTAAATATTACATATATATAGGGCATGTTAGGCAGGTGAGAGGACAAGTATGAAACTATACCAGACAGTGAGGGGGTAAGTGTAAAACCATGCCATGCCTTAAGTATAGGTCAAGAATCGATGTATCAACATGTTAACCGAGGCATCTAACACCCTCCGCAGTTGGAGCGTCAATGGAGCGGACGTTCAAACTGGACTGAAACACGGTGAAAATAGAAGTAGGCAACCCTTTGTTGCCGAGATAGCCAAGAGCGGGGTGATCATGATTGTAGCCATGGGGGAGAGAGCCATGTCAAGGTAGCTGGTGTCGAGGTCATCGTAGCATGACGTGGCACGCTCGTCAACGATGGCAATGGGGACCACGGGCAGCGGCACTATAGCCTGAAGGGGTGATGTAGCGGCAACCCATGCATGTCGATGGCATGACCATAAGTGTGGATTCCTTGTGGTGCGATGGCTCATGCTCATAGACAACGGGCCGACGATGATGATCTAGCGTGATGACAATGGTTGACGGGGCTCTTGGAAGGCCAAGGAGGGAGGGCTATATCGACGAGCGCGTTGTGTCACGCCACAACGTCATCGAAGGAGAGGAGGCGCTGAAGAGGTCGAAACCAAGGCGGTGAAGTCCGGAGTCGAGAAACGTCGACGGGTCGACAGGGTGACGCAAATCGATCTATGATCAAAAAAAGTAGAGAAAATATAATCTGAAAATGACTAGAGAAAACTCTAATTGGTAGCCAATTAGATGATCAGTGACAAGACTTAAACTACGGGTTGCACAGCTCTCACGAGAGATCATGGAGACAAGATCATCTCCCAGAGGCAGCATGGCTGAAGCCGTGAAGGCGGTGGCTTAGGAGCGGTGCCGCTCTGATACCATAGAAGTGTGAAATATTTGGAATAATCACGCAATGAATAGAATGAAGAATCAAATGTTACATATATAGGTTATGCTAGGCAGGTAAGAGGATAAGTATGAAACTATGTCGGCAGGTGAGAGGGTAAGTATAAAATCATACCAAGTGTAAAACTATGCCATACCTTAAGTATAGACCAAAAACTGAGGTGTCTAACATGTTAACCAAGGCGTCTAACAACTATGAGGTGAGCTCAATTTTGGCACATCCTATCACTTTGTTAATTCATGTTTGCTCAAGGATGTAGTAGCTGTTGTGTTATTTTATAATTGTGATATTGTGGTTTCCACGGCTTTTGGCCCAATAGATGATAGATCACCTGTTGGAGTATGGGTTAGTTCAGTTGTTGCTCACATCTGAATGACCCCAGCATATATATGTGCTGATTGTATGTTTAATCATCTAGGTTTTGTTGTCTAGAAATATGCCATTTTTCTTAGTGTTATATTCTTAGATGTTTATGGGCATTGCGGTTATTGCCGAGCTATTTGAAAATCTCGGAGGATTATTTCATTTTTTTGCTCACCTGGTATGACTAGGTTCCATTGTTCAAATCCTTACTATCTTAATTCTAGAGATTGTAGGATGCATTAGATATATCTTCAAATCGGAACTTCCTGGCTCCTGGTATGTTTAAAAGAACTACAAATGTCTTGTGCAATGTTATGACAGGCATTCCGCTGAGCTTAAGCCTCCTGTGCAGCCACACCGTTTACAAAACCGGCATAGCTGTCTGCCCGACTTAGATCGAGGCTCCTGCTTGCTCTTCATATGCTACACTTAGCATATCATTGTCACTGCTAGAGCATGAGCATTCATACTTAACATAGCAATTTTAGAGCATGTCATTGTCACTAGTACATTCCATCCTATTAGAATAGATGTGCTCTAACCCAAAGATACACATCAAAGATATCATGACCATGCACTTACAAGAGCTCTTGGATGCTCAGATTGACTAAAAGACTGGCTCCCCATATACTGCCACCATACCATGTCTAACGCAGGTACTCTGACCTAAACTAAACACTACTTGTTTATTAGCCTGAAATGCGATCTCTTCCTGACGTCTGACTCAGATTCCCTTAATATTCATTAACACTTTGCCCTTTGCTTTCAGCCATGATCATTCAAGCTATTGATGGTTGTCTGCTTTCATGTACAGGTTTTGCACGCATGAGCACAATCAGGGCAGCAGGTGGATTGCTAATTTGCCGTACGAACAACCTCAGGCAAATGTTTGCTGACCATGTGCATATGTTGTCCTTCATATGCACAGGCTATTAATTGTTTGTATGACAACAGAATAAACACCCTGCTTATGTTCGTTAGCCTCTGTATACAGAACATGTAAATTACTTATGCAGAATTTAGCCATGTGCACAGGTTAATGGAATGATAAAATAATCTGAAATCTGCCCGTCGGTGTTCCGAAGGATATTCAGATTATTTTTTTCGAAATGTTAAGAGTGGGTTCTTTCGGCTAATGGCTTATAGCTATGATTGATAGGTTTTAATACTAATACGAGTATTTATATGAATAAATCGAATACCGATAAGCTATTTTGAAATGACGACAAACCCACGAACGAGCCACCGTGGACCCAATGTTTTCTTCTTCTCAATCCAGTCCTCTTGACTCGCACCGGACTGCAGCTAGCTCGGAGAGCCATCGCGCCATCATGCCGGAGGTGTCCAACGAGGTTTTCATACCTCGTCATGTTTTCCTCTCTTCTGCCATGCCGGGGTACCCTGATGGGAGACCGGAGCACGCTGTCTATGTCATGCCATACTCCATGTTGCACGTGGTGTTGGAGAACCATCTCAAACGTGCACTCGTCGCCTACGTTGGTGGGAACCGGCCATTGGTGTCCAAGGAAGAAGCGGTTATGGCGATTGAGGAGAGGATTGGCATACCTCGCCGCGGCTTCTCGATCCACAACTTTCAGCTAGAAAATTTCCTCTTCGCTTTTGCTATAGAAGAGCTCCGTAACCAGGCTGCCTAGAGCCACTACATTGAGTACTTGCACTTCTCCTTGTTCCTCAAACCTTGGACAAGGCAAGCGCAAGCATCCAGTGCAGCGCTCCTTTTCAAGGTTGCACTCGACATCGAGGGACTGCCAGCACATGCGTGGTGGACTGGCATACAGCATCAACCTTACTCTCGCCTGCCTGTTGGATCGAGCGCCTCCACCCTAACACAGCAAGCCGAGATGATCTTGCTAGCTTCAGGCTGGATGTTTGGACACTGCTGCACTCGCCGCTGTGCAGACCATTCTTAGCAACTCCCCTCCTTGCCTTCTTCGTTGCCCCCAGCGGGCGGGGCCGCTCCTTTACCGGTTGCTCCGCCTGAGGTGCCACCGCTCCGGTGATGCAGCCTTGCTCTGCAAGGAGAGGCCACACCACACCTAAGGCCATCGTCGGCGGAAAATCGCCTATCGGCCGCCGCAACAGAGGAGGAGGGAAGCTTCGCGTGCTTGGAGTTGGCAGGCCCCACTTCTGCACCGCAACAGCTCACTTTCGGCTCAATGGACCCAACTCCTGATTGCAATCAAGAGGTGCCTCATAGCGTTCCAGCGCCTGATCGACACGTTGTCGCTTCACCGGCGGATTCCGCGGTGCAAGCCAGCCATGACTCACTGTGTAAACCAATACAGGGCTTGACGCTCAAGAGGGAGATGGTGACATACACACGTCGAGTCAAAGTCACTCCCGTTGCATCCGCCCCTCCCTGTCAGCCACTCTCCAACAGGAATGACGCAGCCTCGCCTCATGGGCCATGTGGGCAGCTCCTGGCCTCATCTGGGAAAGACGTAGCCTTGCCTCATGGGCCATGTGGGCAGCTCCTGACCTCATATAGGCCACAATCTAACTTCACAGCTAGAGTTTTAGCCCATATCCATACACCGTTTGTTTCAAACACAACGGCTTCCCGAGCATCTTAGGATGCTGCAGCTCTAAGATGGACCGTGAACATACCATTGATCTAGACTTCCTAGAATTGGCTTCATGGAATCCATCCCACCTGGATCATGAATTTTTGGAGGACGAGATTTGGGAAGCAATAAAAAATATCCCTTCAACGAAATCACCAGGCCTAGACGGGTTCACGGGAACTTTTTACAAACATGTATGGCCGGTAATCAAGCAAAGCATCTTGGACGCATTCCATACCCTATTCCTCTTACAAGGGTATTGCTTGCATCAGCAGAATACTATGTTGATTGTTCTACTACTTAAGAAGAATGAAGCCAATGGGATCATAGACTATCGTCCAATTAGTATTGTTCTTAGCTTCACCAAACTATTCTCTAAGGTCTTAGCCAACCGACTGAAAAAGGAACTGCTAGCCCTAGTGCGACCAAACCAATCCACTTTTGTCTCTAGAAGATTAATTCATGACAATTTCTGTTTCATCCAACTAGCCACCAATAACCTCAAAGCCAAGAAGAAACCCTCACACCTATTGAAACTAGATATCTCTAAAGCATTCGACTCGGTTTCTTGGCCATTTGTACTACAAATGCTTAAGTATATGGGCTTCAATCCAAGATGGTGCAAATGGATATTGATGTTGCTCACCAGTGCTTTCTCTAAAATTCTGCTGAATGGAAGGCCTGGAAATGCTATCCGGCTACGCCATGGTCTAAGATAGGGAGACCTACTTTCCCCAATGATGCTCCTGCTGGTGATAGGGGTCCTTAACATCTATTTCCAAAAAGCAAGCTCACTATCAGCTCTCTCTAAACTCAATGTCTAAGGTTTACAGGAGCATATATCTCTGTATGCCAATGACGTAATTTTCTTTGTTGCCCTGAGACAACATGACTTGCAGGTAGTCAAGGATATTATCATTAACTTCAGACAAGCGTTGGGCCTATGCACCAACTTCCAGAAGAGCTTCATCACTCCTATATGCTGCTCGCGGGATTAAATAGTCCTGGCCTTGCAACTTACTTGTCAACTTGCCTCTTTACCTGTAAACTACCTGGGTTTGCCGTTGGCATTGTCCAGACTCACTATGTCACAAGTTCAACCGTTGGTCGACCGATTCATTAGGAAATTCCCAACGTGGAAAGGAAACTTGTTATCTTCGGGTGGTCATCTTGTCATGGTCAAACAAGTCCTTTCCATGGCACCCATCTACCACCTTCTATCACTTGACTTACCACCCTGGGCAATCAAAGCAATTAACAAAAGACGCCGCACTTTCCTTTCGAAGGGATCAGAGGATATCATGGGGGCACATTTCCTAGTGGTGTGGAAAACTGTATGTAGGCCAATGGCCCTTGGTGGTCTAGGAATTCTTGACCTCAAGACAATGGGCTATGCATTACGTTTGCGATGGCTATTGGAGCAAATAAAATAGACCATGCATGGGCATGGGCAAATCTACAAGCATCACATCAAATGTCATCTATGCAATGTTCAGAGTGGCGACAGAAATCTGACTTGGTGATGGCAACTGAACGTTGTTGTGGTTGGACAATTGGATCGAGGGGCAATCAGCTGATGACATAGCTCCAACCATTTGCAACTGGTCCAACTAAAAATCAAGAGAACCACCACGGTTGCACAAGGTCTTATCATCGGTACAAGTCTGGACAGTAAACTTATAAGCATGCTCAATCAGATATGAAGACCACCGCAGGTGTGAAGGGACCTCGAAGTGGCTCAACCACCTCGAAGTGTCACAACCACCTCGAAGTATCACAACCACCTCGAAGTATCCCCACCACCACCACCACTAAGTGAATTCAAGAAAAGTGTCTTTGGGTTATAAGAGTGCTTCCTCTCTCCCATTACAAGGGGTCATATTTATAGATAGAGAAGGAGAGACTTACATAGTTATAACTTTGCCTTTAGGGTTTGGCCTACTCTTAGGGATATTTCAGTCATTTGCTCTGCGTGGGCCCCATCGGGTTTGGGACCCTGGGGTTGACTCGGCGTCCTCCTCGGGTTGACCTTGCGCACTTTGCCCAATCTTGCGTACTTCACCTAGGGTCGGCCCAGGGTCCTCCTAGGATCATCCTTGCGCACTTGGCCCGACCTTGTGTACTTCGCCCGGGTCGTCCTGGAGTCCTTCTAGGGTCGACCTTGCGTACTTCGCCCACGGTTGGCCCAGGGTCCTCCTCGGGTCGACCTTGCGCACTTCGCCCGATCCCGCATACTCCGCTTGAGGTTGACCCCAGACTTGGCTCGGGGTAGATCATCCAACGAGCGCTACCGCTCCAAGGTGGTTGTGGGCCCGAGGTAGCGCGGGGACCCTCCCCAAACCGTAGCCCCTCATCGATCCGGGCGTTCAGCGATCGCTTGCCTGGATCGGCGCACCGACTTGCAAATGGGGTCGACACATTGTCTCAAGCCTACGATCCCACATGAAGCCTGCAATACATTTTGACAATATGTCAATATACCTTAGTCCTTGCATGAACTCCAAATGACAAGTCATGCCAGTGCTTCCAAGTGGGGTTCCCCTGGTGCTCGCCCTAGGACCGTTGCTACACTCAACCGATTTTGAGTACTGAGAAGTTCGCTATTGCATAGTACGCGAGGTCACAAACAATTATATAGTCAAGCGACGACCGCCTTAATGCCAAAGTCATGAGGAGACGCAGAGTTGGGACTTGGCCCAGAGAAGTGCCCTGTGAAGTCAGTCTTTGACTTATAGCATTTGAGAGGTGAAGGCATGCACGGGAGTGTCGAGCTCGACTCATGTAGGTATAGCTGCCAAAGGATGACAGAACCCAAGAGAGTGAAAAATTGACCCATGTGAACATGTTAGAAATAAGCACCTAACTTTTAGTTCAAGATGTACGAAGTCCTTGGGTAAATGGGTCATCACATGACCTTGACGGATGGGCATGGGCATGCTGCTAGGTCAAGGTATGATGGAGCTTCAAGCGCATGAAGCCGACTAGGGCATACACATCCCCATGTGCGAACTCGATTGGTGATGCCGAGTTGGACAACATCTGGAGATGTGATCGATCGGTGCATGGCAACACACCGAGATGTTCAAGATTGGTGAGCACACCCTTGATGGGGTTCGACCTTTGAGGTGAAAGGATACACGCTAAATTGTTGCCTACTCAACCCGTCAAGGTATGGCGCGAGATGCTTAGAAGTATGTTGCGCGCTTGGTTTATGGAGAAGTAACCCATAAAACAAGGAGTGCCTGTCGTGTATCCATGATGTTGAGAGATGGCTCTCAGGGCTAATCACACTGCGCTTAGGTGATGGGCTGACGCTTATCGATGTGAAGCGATCAATCCAACGAACGTGCACAGTTGCGAAGATGCCGATAGATCGAGTCAAGTTTGATTAAGGGAATGCCCAGTATATCAAGTCATATCATATAAAGGCAAAGCCATTGTAGAGTGTTGCCCAAAGTAGGACGACTAGGAGTGCACTAGGGCGTGAAGTGCTAGAAAGTAGGAACCGATGAATTGCCTGAGGTGAGACGTGCATCGAAATGCCCATTAACTGACTCCCGGAGGGTCGCTCGCGGTGCGAGTGGGTGTGCACAGAAGTGTTGGATACCCAACTTTCCTTACGGATGAACTCTCAAGGAGTTTTGAACTCACTAGGGGCTGACCTTCGAGGTGAGGAGACATGCACCCGAGCTTAAGATGGTCGATTCGTCGATGCATGTGTGGCCGACTAGCCGAGGCATTGCTTGTGCGGCACAGAGTACTCTAGAAGTCGATGCATGTATAAGGCTGGTGGCCTCATGTGCTGGGCAGCAGGGCTATATCTATGTATATATGTAGTGCTCAGTTGAGTTCAAACTTTGGTGGGGGAAAGACAGAGCACAAATGGAGAGGGAAGAGGAGTTCAGTCCATGGAGTGGCACACGCGAGGCCAAGTCGTTGAGACCCTCAGGTGAACAATGGCCGAGGTCGAATCTTCGTGGCCCCCCGGGTGAGCAAGGATCGAGTAAGGCTCGTCACGACCCCTGGGGTGAGGTCCTGGGGGAGTCGAGGTTGAGCCCCAGGGGAGCCTGGGTAGAGGCCCTGGGGGAGCCCTAAGCATCATGGGTAGAGCGGAGCAAGGACCCATGGACTTCCCAAGTGACACAAAGCGAAGGGTGAGCCCCGAGGGAGGTCCGAGGTGCGCACGGGAATGGTGGTCAGGGCGCGAGGCTGCCCACCCCTGGAGGAGGTTCGAGATGGTCTGAACTTGCCTGACAACCTTCCATGCCTTTATCTTCCCAAGCAACATGGCTTCTCGCTCGAGTCCCCACGAATGGCGCCAACTGTCATCAGTACGAGTCCAGACAGTAAACTTATAAGCACCCTCGGTTGGATACAATGACCGTCGTGAGTGTGAAGGGACCTCGAAATAGCACAACCACCTCGAAGTAGCTCAACCACCTTGAAGTGTCACAACCACCTCGAAGTATCACAACCACCTTGAAGTATCCACACCACCATGACCACCAAGTGAATTTAAGAAAAGTGTCTTAGGGTTACAAGAGTGGCCTCTCCTCTCACATTACAAAGGGTCCTATTTATAGGGGGAGAAGGAGATGCATGTGTAGTTACAACTTTACTCTTAGGGTTTGGCCTACTCCTGGTGGCATTTTGGTCATTTGCTCCATGCGGGCTCCGCCGGGTCTGGGAACCCGGGGGTTGGCTCGGTGTCCTCCTTGGGTTTAACTTGCGCACTTCGCCTGACCTTAGTACTTCGCCCAGGGTCGGCCCAGGGCCCTCCTAGGGTTAACCTTACATACTTCACCCAGGGTCTGCCTGCGGTTCTCCTAGGGTCGACCTTGCGTATTTCACCCGGGGTTGACTCAGGATCCTCCTTGGGTCGACCTTGCGCACTTCACCCAATCCCGCGTACTCCGTTCGGGGTTGGCCCCGACTTGGCTCGGGGTAGACCATCCAACAAATGTCGCCGCTCCAAGGTGGTTGTGGGCCCGAGGTAGCACAAGGACCCTCCCCCAACAGGTCTACTGATGAATTCTTGGGTCCATGGAGTTTAGGGAGCCATGTCGGTCCAAGCAATCACTGAATTCTTGCTCCTTTGGCAAAAGGTCCGCTCTGTCTCTCTCCAACTTGAAATTGATGACAAGGTCATCTAGAAACTAAACTCTTCGGAAGGGTATTCCATCAAGTCTACTTATAATGCATTCTTCCTCGGCGGGATCTGCTTTGTAACTCACAAGCTGATCTGCAAATGCAAAGCACCCTTGAAATGGAAGTTCTTTATGTGGCTAGCTATCCTTGATCGCTGCTGGACAGCTGACCGTCTAGCACAATGTGGCGTGATGTCGTACACACTCTGCCCCCTTTGCGAACAAAACCCTGAAATAATTGATCATCTTTTCGTCCTTTGCCCTTGGGTTCAATAGGTCTAAGCACAATTCATGCGACCCTTCGGCATACTTCGCCCACCGGTAATAAGATAGACTCGGCTACTTGATTGGTGGATTTCAATACGTAAGCAGGTGCCCAAGGCTCAGAGAAAAAACTTCTATTATCATTCTCTTCCTTTGGACCATTTGGTGCGAACGCAATGGTCGGGCTTTCGACAAAACCAAGAGGGGTATCGAAACTCTTTTGGACAAACTAAGACAAGAACTAACATGCTAGTGTTGGGCGGGCGTAGACCTATTACCGATTCCTATGAGAGCTAGCTCTTAGTTCTCTCTCTCTCTCTCTCTCTCTCTCTCCCCACTGTGTCACCTCAAGTCTTGTATATCTATGCATTCTTACTACTCTATTTGTATTAGTTGCCTTAACCTATTTATGTTTTCTTTTTGGCCTCAGATTTGTAACTCCAAACAATAGTCTCGCTAGTGCGTGTACTTTTTCCTCTTCTCTTAATGCAACGACGTGTAAATCTTCTGCATATTTTCTAATAAAAGATGATAGAGAAGTCGTTCTGTTTTTATTCGGGAGATGTACGGTTCTTTGCACTGCTGCTTAACAAGGCGGTTTCCCAAGTGAATACCAACCAATGTACTCAGAAAAATTCACATCGCAAACGCTCTATGATGGCTATCTGTGCAGTCTACCGTGCGAGTCTGCCCATGCGTGGCGTAGCGCATACCTGTAATGATTATAGAGGAAAAGCATTTTTATTATATAAAAAACGACGACAAGAAATGATTTTATGATATAATTTTTTGAATTTTATGAGATAAAACCGAGGTGATTATTCTTTTGCAAGAACCAAAGCCGAGGTGATTATGGCATCTCCATGTCATGTTTTGTTTTTATTTGTTTTTGGTATTTTATGTTTTATTTTTTCTTGTACAGGCTTTAGATTCGTTTTATTTTTATATTTTTAAAATTTAATTATGTGGGATCAAAGAAAAGCCAAAAGTCATCGCTATTCGAACACTATGCATCGGGAGGACAGGCTTCGAATAGTGGGATTCTGACCATCGGTCCACGTGTATTTTGAATTCCATCACTGTAGAATTATGCCTCGCTCAACTCAGCGACTGCAATCGGCGACTACATTCGGCGACGCGATTTGGTACTGTAGTAATTTTTTTTGTGTTTTGTTATTTTTCCTATTCTTTAGTATTATTCGTGATAGGTTAATATATCGTTTTTATTTTTATATTTTTTTATATTTAATTATGTTTAATAAGTCAACTTAGCTACAGTAAAAAAAATCAGTCAGTTACAGAAAATTTCAATCGTCTCAAATCCATACTACAAAACAGATAAGATGATAGTTCAGTCCATATTTTTGTTTCACAAAAAAAGGAGGTGATACCCTTATCCATGTACTAGCCGACCCATTTCCGTACGAACAATCGAATATGCTAACATGTCAGCGTATTTGGACGCCCTGATCTGTTCAGAAAGAAGAAGCAGTGCAAGTTCAGAGTCCAGACACGATAAGAGACACGTGCTAGCAAGCTACCACACGATCTTCTCTCTGCCCGTGTAGTCAAGTAGCGATTAGCAAGGCATTGATGCCCTGGCCACCTTTCCCAGCTTGTGAGGGCTGCATCGCATGTCTGACTTCAAACCTAGAAGAACATTGCACTCTAAATTTGTCAGTGCAGAATGCAGTGGTATTCGCTCAGTCTAGTCCCGCACTTTTGACATACCAAGTGAAGGCTCCTTTCTTTCGATCTGCTCCTGCTGCCTTCTTTTTTCTAGATTCTGTGGAAAACAGCTTGAGATCACTGCAAATCTAGGTTAGTGGCTGGTTGCACCGGAGTTTCGTCTCAGGTATTGGCCTTTGGTAAAAATGTTTCAGTGACTAGCAGTACTGCTTACTGAAAATGACAATATCACGAGACAGAATTTGTTATGCTCCAAATGAAGGAACCAAGGAAGTTGTACAATTCTTTTCTTCTTCTCCGTATGGTCCATCCGATTCTCTCGCTTAGCGGTTTCAAGAATTGCACCAGTAATAGATTTTCTGAAATTCGGTTCGGTGAACCAGTGATCGTTATGATATCAAGATTAGTTTTACTGCCAGAATTTCTACGTTTGCACTTAAACATGTCGAACCCACACGATTATTAATCCATAAGCACGGTGAGCATTTTCGGAAGAGGGGGAAAACAGCTAGTGGAGCCACTTCTTTTCAACTTCTAAAAACTGTTTTTCGGCTTTTTTACGATACCCAACTTTCAAACGGAGTATCTTTTTAAGGTAAGATCAACAGGTTGATTTTAGTACACACTGTAGCCACTTTATTTATATCGGTCAAAATTGCACACAAATATTTTGTTACTTACTCTTTCTCTCTTATGAACAACCCAAAAATCATAAGACACGACCAAAAATAATAAGGCAAAACAAAGAAGAAGAGGCCCGGTACTTTCCTAGTAGGGCCCTTCTCATGAGGTTGCCAGAGAAATCTCCAGTCCTTCACAGCTCTGCAACAGTTTGCAGACGGCTCTCCTCCGTCCAATGTTGTCTAAAGTGTCAACATAATTTTCTCCTCCTCGTCTTGTTCCCGCTCCACTCCTCCCGAAAAGAGCCGGGAAAGAACGTCGCAGCGGCTGCTGGAAACTCAGGCTTGGAAAATGTGTCGCGCAAATGGGGCCCTTGCTAAGTGTGTGCGATTCTGAAGTTAGGAGCATCTTGTCATCTGCGTTGTGACTGCTTAGCTTGTCAAATTGGTTAAGCAAAGCGCTAATTGACGAAGTTACTGGGAACTTAGGCTTAGAAAAGTGTAAGTGTGAACTCGGGAGAGTTGGGAGCTGGTAGCATGGAATGGGGAAAAATTAGCTCGCAAAAAAATCCACATGCAGGATGCCATTGCAAATTGAAAGCTTAGGAGATAGGAAGGAATTATTGTGTGTAGTAGCCTCAAGAGAGTATCTTTCTGCAGCAACATATTGTATTCGATCGTCGAGCACTAATTGCCACTTTGGCGACAATTAAGATTGAGGGAATCATCACATGATCTGCAAAATCCTGACATAGTTGCAAGCCCGTACGTGCTACTGTTCTTCAGAAGTATACAGAGGCTTGCAATTGCAAACAAAATATCTATCTCTTGCATCCGCAGCAGAAGATGAAAGGGACTAGCAGTCTAGCATATGCCAGTGGAACCTCGCTTTCTTTCCGGAACGGCATTTCGGCCATTTCTTGGAGAACATTCAGATTCACCAGCCTTCGCTGCTTTGGTAAAATATGTGGATTGGCAGTCAAAAAACACACACAAATCAGCCTAAAATACATCACATGTATGCTGCCACTAGTGAGTGCTATAAAGCTATGGAATGCATTGCCAGTTCAAGAATCTGAGCAGTGTAAAGCGACAGATGATTCCGGGTAACTGGCGCAAAGCGAGATCTTTTTTTCCGAACGCCAGGTCCAATGAATTGTCAGACATCATTGGCTTGTTCTTATCAAAAGTGACATTTGCCATGAAGGAAAAGGAATGAAAGGGAAGGCTCATTTGCCGGGAGGATTTGATGCCCTGCCCCCAGAGGGAATTTTTTTCGAAGCGCGAGGGAAAGAAAGGATGAGAATTCAGAAACAAGTTCATGTGATCCTTATAATTTGCCGGGAAAATTTGAATGTTATAGGTCACCTTTGGTTCTAGAAAGTCTAGGGATTCTAGATTTCAAATGATCATTTCTCAAACATGTTTCTTACCGCAAAAAGGACATGACAAGCAGGGAACGGGGCGAACGGCACATCGTTTACAGGCAAAATTGTCTTCACTCGTTATGATTAAATCACAATAGTTTTGACTTATCATAAGCCTCATAAATGGCAAAATTGTTTCAAAAAATCCAAATAGTACCAAGAAACACAGATCAATCTCTAGCCTCTAGGTAGCCTACCATCACTAGCAAATCATGATCTTCCACTATAGCAACTTAGTAGCGTGCAAGGTTCTAGTTTTGGCCGATTGTCAATTTTATCGGTCGTATCGGGCCCCTGGTTAAATTTCAAATCACTCTAAAAAATTTGTTCTACATGAATTTTGTCCAATGTAGAAGAAATTTTTACCTAAATTTGTTTTCAAAAATTCTGGACGATATTTTCAACCAATTTTTGGCCAATTTTCACTGCTTTTCTTCCTATTTTTAATTCAAATTTTGATTTGAAAATTTCGACACGAAATTGTCCAAAATTTTCCTATTTTGGTCATATCGGTGTTATTGGCCCCGTTGAAATTTTAAAACTGGTTTTCAAAACCCTGGTAGCATGGCATAACTAGCTTGAGAACAGGAAAAAGTCCGATCGAAAAACACTAAATAGCCCTTCGGCTTTTGCATAAGCCTGAAATTTGAAATGGCTGTGATTGATGGATAAGTTGAGATTTCAAATAGCTCTATGCCTCTGTCTAAATCTACATTGTCAGTGTGTCTAGGAATGAGAGATTTGTGAGAGGATTTTGCATATTGTGGGACATTGGCTGCAATATTAGACGGCAAAATTTTGAAGGCAGATTCGTGATATAGCCGACGATCGAAAGCGCGCCTGGGCCCACTCGGTTTCTTCCCATTTCATTTCCTTTCGTGCAAGTGTCGTGCAACTGGCACTTAGATCAGGTCGAACAAATCGTGCTTCGCATGGAAATTAATTAGGAAGGCCACACGTAGGTCACGTATGGACTGAATCTTGTTCAGTTAACGAACGGGGCAACATGGTTTCTCCTGGCCTGGTGACTCTGGAGTTAGCATATCACTGTTCTAGCCTTTCTTCCCATAAGTTCTCCTGTTAATGAAGAGTGTTTATCTTCAGTTGCAGTTGATAACTGAACTAAAAGATACTTTCACTTGGTGAGTTAAATCACCGGTACGGCTATGCTCCCTTGAAACTTTGTCATGGTGAGCGATGAGAAGTTCTTTCAACGGGAGATATCGCTTGCATCATGTACTAATTTCAATATGGAAGTGGCTAATGGGCAACCTGCCCAGCTGAATGTCTGAATCAGCAAACAATGCATCAGTCACTTGACCTGAGTGAGGATACTAGATTGATATCTAGCTTCAGTGCTGGTCACCGGATAGAATACCATGTATGCAATTCACGCATGAAATTCCAGCCACCAGAATGCGAGTTCCTTTCTTGTTTCTCCTCTTCCAATCCGCACATATATGTTGGAACTTGAAAGTACTTTCGTATTCAGGATTTAAGGTCAAAAGAAAACTGCATATGTACTACACCAGTATTACTAACATCCCAGAGTAATAATTTGAAGAGATATTCCATTACAATTTCCAAAACCATAGTCTACCTTGAACAAATTTACATGCATCTATATTATGTACGTACATACAATAACACCGATCTCTTATTCATTAGTAAGCTCACCCTTAGATTTAGCCATGGCCTAAACAAAGGAAGCGAAAGAACGCAACGCGATAGTAGATTAGAACTGGCCAAAACCAAACCATTCTTGATCATCTTGCCTGAAGCCGGCTAGCTACCTCCGGATCACCCGACCCACGCATTCTCGATCAAGCCGCGGCCGGCGCCGGCGTCGGCGTCTCCTCGGCGCAGCCGGACTGCTCTCGGTGGAACTTGTCGATGAAGATCCTGGCCTTTCTGTCCACGTCCCGCTCGCCGACGCACGGCACGCCGTCCTCGTCGCTCGGCAGCACCCTCTGCGGGCGGCACCCGGCCTCCTCATTCGACTCGGAAGAGAAGCACCCTCCCATTGTACTTGTCTTGGACTTTTTCTCTTCCTAGCTAGGTTCTTGACACGATTGTCAGTGCTTGATCGAGCTAGCTAGCTAGGAAGTTGCTGCTGCTGCTTAGCTTCGAATGGCGGGTAAGGGGGGCGCGATTTATAGCAGAGTTGGTGAGGGAAGGAGCGCTGAAGCTGCTTAGCGGTGCGATTCAGGCAGAATCTACGAACACGGTTATTCCCTGCCAGTTGCAGCGCGGTTTCGACGGTCAGGATTCGTCCACAGGAAACGTGCGATTAGACTGTAGCGCACGCACGGTGTGTGAGCCTTAGCTTTGAGCTACCGGAAGATTCTTGGGGAGGACGATCCAGCTGTTTACGGAACGATCTGGCTGGGATCGATGAGATGAGCAGTGCTGTTGCCGCCATTATTTTTCTTCATGGACCTGCAAATCTGCAATGCTACTAGTCTTTTATTAGTTTATTGCTTGCTGGTATATGTATTGAATGGTAGGACCAACTGAGATTTTAAGTAGCGAATTCGGTTAAAATATGGAGGGGCTGTTCAGATGAGAGCTGCTGAATTCTGCTCAAATGGGAGCTTCTGAGTTCTTACTGTTACAACGAAGTAGCTCCGATGACAATTGTGATTTCAAAACTGGTGCTATATATGAGGCTCATTGGCCGTATCCTGATTAGCTTTGGCTGAGTTTATGTAGTGTTTAACCTTTCGCATAAGAAGCTAACTATATATAACCTTTTCTTCTACTTGGTCCCAACCAAAAAAAAACTTTTCTTGAAAGTTGTGGGAATATACTTTTGTTGAAGGAAATTACGGATCATGTCAACATTCAATTTTGTATTAATCCAGGGAGAAAAATGTTCCTTAGAGTCCATCTTATGAAGGCCCTTTCCAAAATCTGGCAGGTGGCCGGCCGCACTAATCTTAACAAATCCCTAGCAGTCAAAATTGTTTTTCCTCCAAGCCTCACAGGGAAAGCACATAGCCTGACATGCTATTGCTAGCCAGGCATAATTTTTACCTCTAACCAAGCGCGACGACATTCTTTCTTTGACTGGCCAATCGAGGATCCTTTTACTTTTGGACTGTAAGGGAGAAGGTTGTATTATTGAGCAGCTGAAGCGTGATACATATGTTACACTGTGAAAATCTCAATTGGCAAAAGGATTCTTCAGACTTCTACTACAGTTGTTTCCTGAACAAATCTAGCTGTGCAACAATGCATTCTTCCTCGGATTTGAAATGTCATAAATATATAACTGCTAATCATAGGAGCAAAATCCCAGATGAGCTTCTACTGTAGTGAATTGTACATCATCTGGTAGAACATTGCTGAAAGTAAATTCAGATAAGGGAGGGAGGGAGCGGCTGTTCAGATAAGGAAGTTTATGGCGATAAGCCAGCATCTAGGGTCACTAATACGTTTAGTCACTTCATGGCCATTTTTATAATCAGACTTGGCGAAGATTTGGTCTACCTTTACCTCAGAACCAAAGGTACAGCTTCCTGTTTGGAAGAACCTCAGAGGAACAAATCTTGTTTAGCACGTAATTCCATGATCTCGCACCAACAATCAAATTTCCAAAAAAAAATACTGAAAAGAAGGGTATCATTCACATTGCTCCAATTCTCTACCATGTTCGGTGCCTAACAAGTAGACATGCAGAAGTTTTAGAAAATTATTCCCACTCACTTTAGCTATACCTCGTGTATTTGTGTATATCTATCTGTGTTCTGCATAGTATGATTAATTCAATATTACTGACTACCCAGAATGTCCAGTCAAAAAGAGAATTATGCCATGAAATGATTCCAATCACCGAAAGATCTCACCCAGTACATTGCACAGTGCATGCTGTTGCTGCCTACAACTCCCAGTCTCCTACTGCCTTCCACAGATGGGTTTGCCTAGTTCAGACGAGCAGGGAAGCTGCAAAATGCAAGATCTCTTCACTTTTAGCCTTTTGGCTCATTACATGTAATGCGCACTTGCTGTAAACATAATGGCGCATCGATCATAATAACGAATTTTAGGCAGAATCCTAATGATGGGCAGAGGTCAGGAGTTGTTAGGCGTAAGCTACGCGTTTAGATATATAGATATGTTCATGTCCTAATCTCTGTTAGATTATTTGGATTCTCCATGCGGTAAAGCTGAACCATCTGTATGTCTTTTGTGTCCAGTTGGCATTGGAAGGGGTAGCTAGAGATGAATCTTGGCATACGAGAGTTCATGGCTTACAAAGAAACATATCAATCATAGAAAAACGGGAGGTGAATAAGATATTTTTCATCTTTACATCTGAGATTTTTTATAAGACAAAGTAGTTACCCCTTTTGATCAAACTAGTACTAATTTATCACCTCCTTTCCTATTGTGTGTGCCAAACAAACGAAGAATAATAGAATCTTACAAATGGTAGTAACTACTTAGAGAACCTAGAGAGCAAGTGGTATCTCTATTTAGAGGACATACAAAGCAAGAAATATCTCAGTTCCGTAGTGCGGTGCAGACGTGTCATTCTATGAGAAAATCATTGCGCAAAAGTTAGTGATCTGTTTGATGAAGTAAATTTTAATCAACTGACAGATTTAGTAAATATTAATCTACTTTAAAATTTCTTTTGATGTAACAGTTTGCTATTGCTTCAACAGTAGTTGTTGCAACGAAATCTAGTAATATAGACAATATCTAATATCTAGGCAGGCAACATAGATTTTGATTTTGACTGGCATCATCACAAAAGTAAAATAATAAAGTCATTTTTGAAACAGCTATATCATCAAGTGGTTTAATGGACTGGCTTTTCTTAAAGCTATTGCGCCATCAAACAGACCAAACGAGTGATCTGACGGAAGTTGAATAAACTCCAACAGTAACATTTTACCTTAGCAACCATGTTTGTTGCAAGAAGATTGCCTTCATGAATAAAGCACCCTCAGACAAAAGAGAGTTAGGCAATGAGCCTTTTTCATCTTCCAATTACCTTCAGAGCTTCACTTCTACCTGCCCTGAAAAAGCTTCTTTTCTTTTCATTTTTATCCCTCCCTGATCATGACATCTCGTTTGTAGCAAGTCTAAACATGAGACAGTATAGGGCCTAATATATTCCCCAGTGTGTAGAGTTGGAACCAGAGTCTTTTCTGTTCTGCTTTCTGTAAAGATTGAATGAATAATGAATTTATTCTGCTCAAGTCCAGTTAGAGGCTCAGAGCCAACGATATACTAGTGCGCACCAAGAACTTTGGCTGGAATTTGACGGCTTGGCCCGGAAAATTTTCCGTGCATCCATGACCACTGAAATGCAGGTTCGCGAGACGTCGCGATGGAGGATTTTTCCTGTGTTTTCCCCCTTAATACACTGCACTAAACTGGATTCGTGGTGCATTGTCAACAAATGGGATGTAAAACGTTCGGTTCAATATGTCATTCCGCTGTAACTGGTGAATGGGTGGTTATTATGCTTGTTCACCACCACAGAGAAGTTTCAGGACAGGCAGGCATCTCTTGCTAGTTGCCGTTCCTCAAGTATGGTGCTGGTTAGCTAGCTAGATGCACAGAACACGAAGCGAACAAACTGTCTTCTTTGCAAGTAGGTAATCTAATACTGATGTTCCTTCTGACACATTGAATCCTTAGGTATGTGAGCATGGCTTCTAAAATTTGTGATCTCAATTTCAAAATAAACTTGGACGATTGCTGCACAACAGGAAGCTGCGACCATACTCAGAGAAACAACTTGATTGATACGGAGTTCTTCGAGACTTTCGATGATTGCTGCACAACAGGAAGCTGTAATCCAGCTCGGAAATGAAAAATTTTGTCCATTTGCCAAATATCTTTATCTTTAGGAGTTGGTGGTTGCCGGCCTCCTTACACGTCTGCCAACCCTAAACCCTCCAACCGCCGCCCTCCTCCCCCCTCCTCCCGGCCTCTCCTCTTCCCCCTCCCCGCCGGCCCCGCCCTCCTCCCCATCGCTCCTCCCTCTACCCCGCCATCACCTCCCTTGTTCCCGACCATGCCATTGAGCGCCGCGCCGATGACGCCGCCCGCTGTCATCGAGAAGCATCCAAGCCTCGACAGCTACACAATTACTCCGAGAAGCGCCAGCCAGCCGCCGTGGGGTGAGCAGATAAACAGACAGGGCATGGCCTCCACCGCCTTCGGCTCCAACACCAGCCCTACACCTTCAAGTCTTCTGACGTAAGCACGAGCTCCTCCTAACCCTTACGAATTTACAGCTTAGAGTCTTGGAGGCAAGTGCTTTGGATTTACAATGTGAGATATACTTTGTATTGTGTAGCTCGAGGAGGTGTTTAGCGAGGTCGGACCGGTGAGGCGCTGCTTCATGGTCGCGCCAAAAAGGTGAGAGGATTTAGCCAGTTCTATAATATCATGAACCATTGTTAGATGATGCTAAGTTTGCTGAATTATTTTGCATGAGATCTGTTTATATTTATCACCTGCTTGCCTAATCAAGATACACAGAAACAATGGAGCCATAAGAACTATGAACAAAATAGGCATTTATTTTTGGTTTGCATACTACTATACAAGTTTGTTAATAATGTGGAAGTGGAATCTTAGAAAGAAGCCTTATATGTCATAAAAAAATAAATTTAAAGAAGTTAATTACAACTAATGATTACAGCTTGTTCTTTAACTGAAACAATTGACATTACCTGCTTCCCTTTTTTCCTTCTTTAATACTTCGTTGGTTTAGGTTTCATGGCTTAGCTGAGTTTGACCAGAAAAAGCGAAGCTGTCGCGGGCGTCTATTTGATCATAATGCACGAAGAAGGAAGCCACAACCAGAGACAATTTCATTCAGTTCATCAAGGCTCTCCACGATGTTTTATGGTAGCACTGATTCCTTAGTTGCGTTGGGGGTTCAATAAACTGATTTATTATCTACAACTTTCCTGTTGGTATCCATAGTGCACAAAACTCTTATTTTACCATATCAATCTCCAACTGTGTGACACTCATTCATTATAACTTTGGATGTTAAAAGAGAACTGGTGCCAAACAGTTTGTTCTTTTCGTCATGCAAAAAGAGAACTGGTGCCAAATAATTTGTTCTTATCTTCATACACCTTACTCGCTTAACTTTCATGCTTGTGGTATTATACGACAGTGGTGCCCTACACTTTATAACCTGATGAGATGGTTCCAAGCATGAAAAAGAACCTAATTTTAGATCGTGGAGGACATGTTTCTACTTTTCCTATTGCAGCGTCTTGACACATGGCTTTGACATTATCTGTTATTTTGCCTTATTCTCTTCATGTAGTTTAATTGATGACTGAATGCGAATTCTTCAACCAAATTTGCACTTCGGAAATAACAGGACAATACTTAAGCATCGCGAAGAAGCATCGCTTCGCTTTTCTGCAGATACATGTTTGGTGTTACACGATGATTCAATTTTTTTGAAGGAACTTAACCCAACTTCTTTGGTATTATTTGATGACAATACATAGTAATCACACTGTCATAAAATCCTTCACAAATCTTTGTTCTCTCTAGATATATATTTTTTCCTTGTACTGAAACAATTTAGCCTTAATTTTGGTATTGTTTGCATTGCAGATGCTAGATAACATAATCTTTTCTTTAGCCAATCTCCTTTTGGTCAAGTGAGAAGCAATGCAATTTCTTCATGGGATAGCTTGGGAGGCTTCAAATTTACGGAAACCAAACTTCCGTGGATGAGGCCAACGAAAATGGTAGGCCTTGATGAGTTGTATTTCTCTAATCCGCAGATGCCAAATAATGTTGTGGCGCATGCTGTACATCATCATGATTTCGATGGGCTTATGCCATTCAAGGGAACCAACACAAAGGTCCTCAATCAAGGTACTTTTCTAACTACCAATCTATTACCAAACTTAAATAAAAGATTAAAAAAAGATGTGACAGTACTTAAATTTTAGCCATATGCTTTGATGATGTCCGTGTCCGTGCAACATAGATGATGAGTATGTTTGAGTCCTGTGCTTGTTTCTCATTAGTTATGGGTTATTTTATCGAATCATGCAATGATACATATGTTTTAGCAGTGGTTTGGTCAAGATGGTAAATCAGAAGGCGGATGGAGGCTTAACTCCACTTCATATGGCGGCGTTAAACAAGCACGTAGAGTGTGTACAATTGTTACTGGACTTGGGAGCATCTGTTTCTGAGGTCACCATTGAAGATGGAACGACTATTGACTTCATAGGTATTTGCAATCGTTCTTTTATCGTTGCTTGTCAACTCAATAATAATTTTCCTTTATGTATTTGTTATTTCTCAACTCGTTGTTGTTGATAGCACACTCTTTCAATGCTTGACATTATCGAGATTGGAACATTGGGTATTGTCGACAAATTAACTTAAATACCTCATCTTAAATTGATTCAATTATTGTCTTGCAAATGTACTTTATTATACATATACTGATGGGATGCCGTGAATGGAAAAAAAAATCCTTCATCCACTTGGAATGTATTACCATTGTTCCTCTACTACTGTCTACAGTTCTATGTCTTTTAGTTTTGTACTTTGATGTTGCTAAAATTTATGTTTCTTCTGTAATCATCATTGATTATGTTAACCATTTGTTAGTACAAAATTTAGCCATGTGTGGCGTAATCTATATTGCTCTTGGCTCATGTACTTGAAGCTGTAGGTTTGGAATTTTTCTAAAAATATGTACCTTTGTATGATTGTATATATAGTATTGTTATATCTTACTAACATGATGATTGATTTATTTACGAGTATGAACATATATGTTTTGTTTGATACATGATGACGTAAGAAAAAGTTAATATTTATTATTCAGTTTGAGATAATATTTGATAGTATGCACCACTTTTATTTGGTTTTCCGTTGCAACGCACGGGCATATAACTAGTTTAGCCCCAGTATTGCAGTGTACATCTCATATCATACGTGCAACAACTCAACTAACAATCAATGAATACTTAACTCAAAGAGTGCCGATCAACAGTACAGCACTAGTCAAAATTTACCCTACTGTTACTCGCCTAACATGGAGGCATCACCATTTCATAGAAAATGCTTTAAAAGCATCACAACACATGTTTAGAGAAGCATCACCATCTCAGAAAATGAATGTTTGCACAGATTATCTCTTACAGATTGTAAGAAAGGTTCCTCTCAGCTCAGATAAACAACAACGCTTGGTACTTTGGTAGCTGCAGAAAGGAAATTGAACTCTGGTGGACAAAGAGCACCGCGTCTCTTTTGCCAGTAAGACCCCATCAGGAGACACTTGTCGCAAATTTACTTAATTCCATGAGGAGTTTGATAAGCACCGCCAGCATTAGTTGCTGCTTGCCCAGATCCATAGGCCGGAGTCTGTGAAGCCAACCCATAGGGTGACACCCCCTGTGCTGGGGCAAAGGGGGATGGTGCCTGCGCACCATAGGATGATGGTAGCTGTGTGTGTCCATATGAAGATGGCGCCTGTGTTTGTCCATATGATGGTAGAGTCTGAGCTGAGCCATAGGGCCACGCTGTTGTTGCACCGTAGGATGAAGACTGGACTGGCCCAGATGCATATGATGGTGGCGCCTGTACAGATCCAAAGGTGGATGCAGCTGGTGCCCATGCATATGAAGGTGGTGTGGCCTGACTTGATCCATAGTGACCAGCAGGTCCAGCACTACTCCCATGAGCAGCTGCAGCTGCTGCCTGTGCTCCGAGTGTAGGAGCTTTAGAAGCATCATATCCACCACCTTTCAAAGAGTCATAGCCAGTGGCACCCCTTGATGCATCATGGCCTCCAGCTTTGGAAGAATTGAAGCTAGCAAGACGAGAAATGTCATATGTATTGCCTCTTGATGGATCAAATCCAGAACAAGGAGCAGTGCCAGCTGGGCTTCCATTTAAAGGATCTACCAGACCAGTAGGGGGCGTTCTTGCCTGAATTAACATTAAAAATTATATCGTTATTAATATAGAGATATTACTCCAGCAGCTAGTTAAAAAAGCTGAAGACAAAATTCACATTATCATTGCTAGGGGAAAAAGTAGAATAATTGCTTTAAGATCCATTTTCCACAGCAAGATAAGCATCCATTAACTTCAATTCAAGCCAGAAAAAGAAAGGAAGAACAAAAGGCATCAAGGACAAACTATAGTAGCCAACTAGCTAGTCCAGCTTTCAGTTACATTATTCTGTATTTGCTATGAGAAACTCTGCCTCGAATGCCCGGGGGAGAACAGGGGTGGAGCCAGATCCTTGATTCAACAGTATATACGTTATGAAATATTTATATGGTGGGTGTGGTTTCTTTAAATTAACTGGAATAGTAGTTTGTAGAACTCAGTGCCATACTTCCCAGTCTCAAATTTTCGACCTAGTAAGAACTTGAGACCCGGAGTACGCAAATAAATGCAATGCAATTATGAAATAAGAACTTAATGTCTGAGAACTCCGGAAAAAATATGTCAATTTTATGAATCCAATATTACCTGCAAAAGTTACCAAAAAAAGAAAAAAGTGCTTGACACATTGAAAGTTATGATTAGCATCAGATGAAATTGGAACTAATGGGACAAAGCCTTATGTTTTTTTCGATTTAGTGGGGTATTGGCCTGCATATTGTAACTTAGCATATACATGCATAAACATAAATGCTGGATTTATTTTATTCCTTTCTCATCAGATATACTAGGCACAACTTCTACCAAACCTTTCATTGCTATTAGTGAGACCTGGTCCATATGTTCTTAAATCTACTTTCCGCATACATGAATTGTTTGATAGTTAGGTCCATAGCCTCACAAAACCCACCTCAGCTGTGCCTTTTGACAGTTAAGGTGATGTTTGGTTGGTGTTTCATTTTTTGGTCTCTTCAAATTATGCCCCAAATGAGTCTTATGTGCGCCAAAATTCTAAATTTCATGTTAAGCGTGTTTCATGAGACTAACCCATGAAGGTATATACAATGAAAAGGCTCAACTGCCAACCTGCCATTGGAAAGACAAATTCTCAAGTTGGGGCAAAACTTAAGGGTTGCCTTGTGGTAGTGGTGACGTGACTCACACAATCAACTAGATAAAACATACTTCTAATAAAGGTCACAACTAGTGAGGTATCCATTTAGGAGGAAGTAAAGCTGCTCACCTGTGCACCCCCATAGCCACCATCATAAGCAATTTGTCCAACAAAATGATGGCTAGATGTACCATCATCCTTTTGAGCAATATTAGGATTATACAGAGTTCCTACATAAAAATGTCTCATGGTTAAATAGATAATTGCAACTGCAAATGATATATCAATCTACATAATAATAAAATGACATAACAAATAACGACATACCACTTTTTTCAAGATTAGCTGTGTTTGTCAACTCAGCACGAAGCTTTTCTAGCTCTGTAACCATGGAATCATAATTTCTCTTCGTTACCTGCAGCGACTCGGAGTGGTCCATCCTGAGTTTCCTTTCATACTCATACGTAGCCCTGAAATATAAATAGGGCATGCAAAGTTGAGGTCAGTCACATATTGAAGAAAAGACATGCTAGAGAACAATTGCAGCGCACAGCGACACACCTGAGGTGCTGATATTCCTGTCTAGCAGCATCACGCTCATGGCTAAGCGCTGGAAGCTGCTGTGCCTCGCCGAGGTTCCTCTGCAGATCCTTGCTCAGCTTCTGCGCATCCGCCGTCAACTGCTGCCTCACAGCCACCAGGTTCTGTGCCTCTGCATGCGCCTGCTGCAGATCCGGCTTCACAGACTCGCAAGACTTCAGATCAGCCTCCATCTTGGCAGCCTTGTCGAGGAGCCCCCTCATCTCCTGCTCCTGGGCGGCCCTCGCAGCCTCCCCCTGCGCCTGCAGCCTCTGCAGCTCCTGCTGCGCGGCAGCCAGCTCCTTCCTCAGAGACACGTGGCTCGCAGCGAGCCGGTCATTCTCCACCGCCAGCTTCTGCATCTCCCCTCGCTGCGCCACGAGCTTCTGCTCCAGGACCTCCGGCGGGGGCAGCATGTCGTAAGGGAATGGCCCCGGCCCCGGCGGCGGGTGCATGCCCGGACCGTACGGGTCCCGGTGCATCACGCCGTCCGCCGGGCCAGGGCCGGGGAGCGGCCGGTGGTGGTAAGGAGGCATGCGGCCCTTGCTCCCCATGGCGAATCACAACTACAGCAACAGCCGCTTCGCAATTAGCTACCAGCACATACGAACGAGTTGTTGATTTCGCTTAGTAAAGCCTAAAAGGATCGGGGACATCCGGACATGGAACGGATTGATTAAGAACAAGTAAAGAAGCGAAATTGAGGCGCGTGGGGGCAAGGAGGAGGAGGCGTACCTCGCGGTGGTCGGCGCCTGGGCGGAGGCACGTCGAGAGGAGGCGGTCTGGTGTTCTTTTTTTCTAGGGTTTCGGAGAATCGGTTTGTTCGTCGTCTTCGTTGTGACTTGTGAAGGTCGGTCGGTGACGCCGCTGTTTCTGCGGTTCTGCCTTTAATTTTTGCATTGGCATTCTCTGAGAAACAAGAATTGTAGTGCTCCCATGAAAAATGGAGGAGTAAATATAGCAAAACTACGTATAAATCGTATAAATTGTTCAAATTATACTGCACAACTATAGATTTTATTACGTTTAGCCAAGTCCATTGTATGCAACAACCTTAACACAGAGGGCGTGACAACCTCTCATAGCAGATTGATATTGTTTCACTGTGTAATCATCATACACCATATAATGATACGGGGTTTCCCGATCTTCTTGACATAAGATTGGATACTCGTGGGAGTCTTGATGAATCGTAATGATCATCTAATATCAGTGCAAGGGACGAACACTCTTTAATCCACCAAAACATACTCACGTCGATTTCGCTGACTACCAAACAAAGATTTATCGTGCACCTAATTCCCAACGAAAAAGCTGAACGATCTTGATTGAAGAAACTCTCTAATTCCTCATGGAACTTCGGCAGCAAAGGAATAACTCAAGCACGAACAATAGTAGATTAATTCTTAAAGATGGTCTGAGTTATAGGGCCAATTGAGCCTCTATTTATAGGGGCACGCATGTCCTTACTTAAGAAATAATTTCAACACATGGAAAGTAATCAAATCATAACTGATTTTATCTTTGTTTCTAAAATCGAAATATTATTTTGATGATTCCGACGCGCATAGAAGGAATTTTCAGATGGGATCAGATCCGTTGGAAAGAGAACAAGATAAGATTTTCATGTTGTACTCACACATTCCAAATAGATTCTTAATGTGGAATCTATGAGCATTTAAAGTTAATCCTGTCAGGTTGAATCAGTGTCAAATTGTTTTGATAATTGCGGTGCGCACAAAAGAATTTAGAAGTGGGGCCAGATCCATTGGAAAGTGGACGAATTCTTTTTTCTATGCTGTACTCGCACGCCTTAAACGGAGTTCATATGCAAAAGTTATGTACATTTAAAGTTGGACCGCATAGCAATCTTGTGAACTCCTTCCTTTAGGTTTCCCGCTCAAGTTTTGGTTCTCAAGTCTTCACATGAGTCATACCTAAGAATACATAATATACTAGCATGAGGAGTATTCCAAGCTCATCATCAACTAAAAAAAATTCCTTAAGAAACAAAGCACATGTTTGTTTAAAATGTTAGCTCTTGCTCTCGTTATTGGGCCTGCAAGTTCTTGCACATTCTCATGCATGTTTGGAGTGGAAGATGTGTATGTAATAGGGATGTCCTCATCACATGAACTCGACGTGTTTTGGAAGGGATTGGCTTGAGGGGTAGGGCAAATGAACTCTTCTACTGGTGTTCGTGCGTCTCCCCAATACACGTAACCATTGGGAGTGTCTAGCCATCACCCAAATGCTTTCTTTTAAATAATCATCTAAATTTCTTGCCGTTAGATCATAAATCCAACGATCCTTTTTTAGAGGGGGTTTTTTTAAGGTCAGAAATTTGAATGATAGTTTGCAAGAAAACAACGAAGTGATATTTATCGACACATAAGCATTTCACTCCACCTATGCCAGTCATCTTGGATGAACATAAGTAACGTCCACATGTCACTATAAAGTGGAGCCACCATGTCACCTGCCACATCTCTGTTATAAGAGGTTGGCAGCTGGGCTTTCTCATCAAAGTTTGTTGGATGTGATAGGTTTGGCTAAACCCTATAACTCGATGATACAAATTTTCATAGAATTCTATAGTTTTGTGAAATTCATCCTTAAATATGTAGTCCCAATAGTTTTGACAAATTACATATAGTTCTACAAAAGTTAAAAAAAATAAAAGGCAACCTTGATGAGGATAGAATAATCCTCAAATTATTACACAATTATATATTTTAAATATACTACTTATCAGTAAGAGAGAAAATCCACAGAGTGATTGTAAGCTCTGCTACGACCATCTTATAGTCATAAGCTGTCCTATGATTACCTGGTCTCAATTTTTCTATGACCATCTTATAATCGTAAGTTCTCCTGCGAGTATGAAATAGTCGTAAGTGATCCTATGGCCACCTCTGTAGGATCAAGGATAACCGACTAGATGGGGGTGAATAGAAGGTTATAAAAATTTGCTTTCTAAAACTTAATAAGTATAAATCAATGCTAGACAAATATAATAATTAAATTCAACCTATTAAATTCTAGTAGACTTAAAGTATCACAAACAATAAATATAAATGCTAGAGGAAGGTAAAGAAATAATCACAAAAGGGACACGTGATGTTTTTCGCGTGGTATCGAAGACTCCACGAATTAAGCCTCAACTCCTCGATCACTATTGGTTGCTCTTGCTCATCTCCGGAGATGGTGAGCACCAAGCACTCATAATTTACTCGGGCCTCTTCACAAGCTTCTTGAATAGATCACCTCGCGATCAACCTCCAAGCCGTCTAGGTGCCGGTAAGCACCAAGAGTAAAAGATCACGCTTCGCTTGACGGTGCTCAAGTGCCAAGGACCACTCTAGAAGATGAACGCACTTAAAAATAGCTCAAATGAATGCCCAAGAGAGAAAGAGCTGTGTAATGAATGCTCAAGGCTCAAGAGTGTTCAATACTAGCTCAGCCCAATGTCCTTGAGCTGGTGGGGGGTATTTTTACCCTTACCAACCAAAACTAGCCATCGCAAAAATTTAATCTGAAAAATCAGGGAAATGGAACTCCGGCGTTATAAGTGCGGTACTACCGCAGCTTCATCAGAGCACACGCAATGACTCCGCCGAATGTCGAGCAAGCCGTTGAAAAAGTAGTGTGGTACTACCGCCGTTATAAGTGTGGAACTATCGCACTGCGGTAGTTCCGCAAGTATGTGCGGTACTACCGCACTGTGGTTGATCCGCCATGCAATGCCCGGTACTTCCGATTTCTGCCAGCTTAAGTTTTTCAAGGAGTACTTTCTGGAAAAAAACATACCGCTGGGATAGGCCGGTTCTTCCGAACATCGATAGTTCCACTGGAAGGTGTGGTACTACCGCACTGCGGTAGTTCTGCCGTGTTAACTCTGGTATTACCGATTTCGGCGAGTCCAAATCCCCAGCGAGGGAACTCTCTAGAAAAAACGTACCGCTGAAAATCCGGTACTACTGTGGTCCGGTAGTTCCGTAGTTTGCATGGCGATACAACCAGACTCCAATAGTTCCGCTGTAACTACAATGGTACTTTCGATTTTTGCGAGAGGACACAATTTATTTTCAAACTTAATTTCATGTGCATGCATGATTCTAAATTGATCCAATTGGCACAAGAACATGCTATCAAGCTACTTTCAATCATCTTTTTTAATGGTACGGCGACTATTCTATATTCTGGTCTTCCAACTTTTCTCTTAAGACCGGTAAAAATTCAAAAGAGGTCTAATATTTCATATACTTTATTCTTGATCCATCTTGTTGTCCATTTCGCATGCAACTTACTTTTATCCTTTGTACACCTATGAGACTTTAGCCTATGCAAACTTCAACACACAAATTAGTCCTATATTCATAAAATCGTCATTAATTATCAAAACCACAATTTTGGAGTCTAGATGCTTTCAACCTCGTGGTTGTAGACCTTTTTATGACCAGTATATCACCGATTAGCCTATCTACGATGATCTACCAGGCAGTGGGTCGGTCTGATATGGCAGTTAGAACATGCGCTTATACTCAATAACTGCGCACACGATCTCTCTCTAACAACATTCATCACATGGTGAATGGCTAACCACGTCTCCTTGACAATAATCTCCGCAAGATGATTATCTCCCAAAATGACAAGGCGTCTTATGGCGCGGGACAATTGCTGATGTTTTGTCAACTATATAAGGGATGATGTTAGAGACGAGAGGGGGTAGATTCAGGAGATACTGCAAATCTTTTTCACATTACTCTATTGTAATCATCCTCTTTGAGCAATAGTGATACAGGATGTAGGGTTGCAATTCTCTAGGAGAAAGTTGAAGCTGTATAAAAATTCATGTGCCTTCTGTGTACTCGTAGTCTGTCCCTTGAGAGAGTTTCCTCCGAATCTATACAAATCCTACGTAAAATCAATATTAAAACATCGATAGTTTGCACCGTTCGTAGGGATCTCCTTCCAAGAATTTAGTAATATTCTTGTGCAGGTTCTCTTCCTTTTAATGTCCTCATGGTAGAAAAGTGAAACGAGGAGAATCGGTTTGATTTGGCCGTGTAGTAGACCTCGACATGGGGGCCTGTTACGAGTACGAGTAGACAACGGTCGCTTCTGGTGGTGAGGCTATCTCTGGAGGTTCGTGCAGAGACCTCGTTAGTCGTACCATGAAAAAGGTTGAGGGAGGATTCACATCCCTCCAGGGTCAATTCGACCACAAACTGGACTCACAATGCGACGGTGGGCCCATCCTGAAGTGCTCGAGTCCACCGCGTGGAGGAGACATTCTAGAAGATCGACATCACCTAGTAGTCGTAATAGTTAGCAAAGGTGTCAGATTCGACCACATGATATAGATCCAACGGACTCAGAGGATTCTTCATAATGCAAGGAGATTCATGGCATGGTTCTCCCGCAAATCCTCATCATCTTCCCGATGGAGGCCCTCAGGATGCTCTCCACCGAGCACACTCTCCCTCCTCTCCTGAGGATAGCGAGGAGACCTCCAGCGATGGGCGAGATCTGTTCTTCCATGAGCGCGGGAGAAATCTTCAAAATAATCGCTCTCTTCTAAGGTGGCTTCAGTAGGCCTTAGTCTGAAGAGGCTCAGAGCTTTAACGACTAGCTCAAGAACCCAACCCATGGGTTTGCTCAAGCACCAGGCTATAGTGACTTCACCAAAGGGATCACATGAAGACTCCACGACATGATGGACCAACTCGAGCACTCTCATCGACACAACTCCTTGAATTGGATAGGTACGACCATATCCAGTCATTCATAGAACTCACCTCATGGGAATCGACTTGATGGCAGGTCAAGCGGAGGAGGGTCCCATGAATGACTCTGAATCAATGGCCTCATCGAGAGGAAGATCGATCACTGCTCTAGGCAAGAAATCTATCGTAGCAGATGGACTACGAGTGTATTCCCCACGCATGAATGAGACCTACTACAGGTCGCCTCCACCATTTGCTGGGCATCGCCTAGTGCGGTCACTCGGTGACACCAACTACCCTTTTTCACAAAGGAGGCGTCATGAACTCATTACCGGATGTCGGGCGTTTACACCTGAACTCTGAGTAGTGCGATGGCTACCACGTTTTGTCTAGTGAATATGGAGAAGTTCGATGGGTCTCAGAATCCCATTGAGTTCCTCCAAATTTACACCACTGCGATGCGAGCATCAGAAGGTGGCGAGCACGTCATGGTGAACTATCTTCCAATGGTGCTTGAAGGATCCGCTCGATTATAGTTGCTCAACCAATCACTCGAGTTGATTCACTCATGGCAACATCTCTACGAACTCCTATTAGCCAATTTATAAGGCACGTACAATCGGCCTAGGAAGGAGGACGACTTGCATCGGATGCAGCAGAAAATCAATGAGACCCTATGACAATTTGTGTAAGTGATGTTTTGATTGGCAAATCACCCACTTCGCTACTCCAGTCGAGTTTTCTGGTATGGCGTATACCGCCGCTTTATTGAGGATTTTCGGTGTGGCTGCACTCCTCACGCAGCTGCTCAAAAGGAAAAGAAATTCACTTGACGCCAGAATGTGAGAAAAGTTTTTTAAACTTAAGGAGAGTTTGACCACAGCTCAGCTGCTTGTGTTGCCCGATATTAATAAGGATTTTGAGATATTTGATATGCCTCGCGCAAAGGTTTGGGTTGTGTCTTGATGCAAGACAAGAGAGTGGTAGCCTATGCCTCACGCCCGCTTGAGACCGCATGAGGAGAACTACCCTACCCATGATTTAGAGTTGGCAAACGAGTGCATGCTTTAAAGATTTGGCGCCATTATCCGATGGGTAACAGATGTGAGGTTTACACGGATCATAAGAGTCCTAAATACATCTTTACCCAATCAGAGCTTAATCTCAGCAGAGAGGTGGTTAGAGCTGATAAAGGATTATAATGTGGGCATACATTATCATCCCGAAAAGCTAATGTTGTTGCAGATGCCTTGAGCGAGAAAGGTATACTGCAATTCAGTGATGGTTCGAGATAGTCAGCCAGCTTTGCATGAGGAATTTCAGAAGCTTAGTCTTGAGTTGGTTGAGCCAGGATTTTTGGCAGCTATGGAGATGCAACCTACTTTTGATGGTCAGATTCGTCAGGCTCAGTCAGATGATGAGGCATTTCAGCGGATCAGAAAGAACTTAAGTGAAGGTAAAGAGTCGATTTTTGGTGGATGACCAGGGAACCTTGTGGTTCAAGCAAACGTTTGTGTGCCCAACAAGCAAGAACTAAAGAATGTGTTGTTAAAAGAAGCTCATGAGTCATCAGATTCGATTCATCCAGCAAGACCAAGATGTACCAAGACATTAAGGATAAGTATTGGTGGCCAAGCATGAAGCGTGAGATCGCTGAGTATGTAGCACTTTGTGAAGTTTGTCGAGAGTAAAGGCAGAGCACCGTAGACTCGCAGTTTGCTCTGACCATTGAAAGTTCAGAGTGGAAGTGGGAAGAAATTGGTATGGACTTTATAGTCGGCTTGCCTAAGACCAAAGAGGGCTATGATTCGATTTGGGTCATTGTGGATCGATTGACCAAGGTTGCTCATTTCATTCCGCTTAAGACGACTTACGTGGTGACAGATTGGCGAGCTATATATGTCCGTGGATTGTCGCTTGCATGGTGTGCCCAAAAGATTGTGTCGATCGTGGATCGCAGTTCACCTCCCGGCTTTGGGGTAGTTTCCATAAGGCTATAGGAACTCACCGAATTTCAAGACAAGATATCATCCCAGCATGGATGGTCGACATGAGCGAGTTAATCAGACTCGAGGACATGTTGAGAGCCCGTGTGCTTGATCATGGGTCTAAGTGGGACGATTGTTTACCTTTGCGTAGTTCTCATACACAATGCGCTATCGTGCCATTTGCGATGGCACCGCTTGAGGCATTATATGGCAGAAATGCGTGACCCTCTCAATTGGAAAGAGACGGAAGGTCAGGTTTTGCCTGCATCGCTTGAAAGAAGCCGAGGATAAGGTCCGCTTGATACAGAAAGGTTGAAAGTCGCTGTGCCGCATGCAGAAAAGCTGCGATACCGACGCCGAGCCGAAGTTTTGAACCAGATGATTTTGTGTATCTTAGGATCACACCATTCAAGGAGTGTGAAGAGATTTCACTAAAAGGGAAGCTTGCACCGAGATATGTTGGTCCGCTCGGGATTACTGAAACGCAGGGAGAGGTTGCTTATCAGTTGGAGCTACCTGCGTCCTTCAGTGGGGTACATGACGTCTTTCATGTGTCCCAAGCTGAAGAAGTGCCTGCGCATACCAGAGGAGGTTGTGCCAGTTGAGGCCGTTGACCTGCAGGAGGATCTGTCGTACAAAGAGCACCCAATCAAAATCTTGGAAGTGTCAGAGCGAGTCACCCGGAATAAAGTGATCCGTTTTTGCAAAGTCCAGTGGAGTAACCATGCCGCGGAGGAAGCCACACAGGAGGCCGCGAAGTAGGATCTCGTGAGCGAGTTCCCGAACCTATTCTCTTAGTTGGCCTGAGATCTGTGGGTCAAGATCTCGTTGGGGGTAAGGTTTGAAACATCCTGTTTTTCTCGAGATTTTAAAGCCTGGATTTTAAAAATAAATTTTCTGGAATTTTCTCGAATTTAATTGAAGCTTCAAATGAATTTTTAAAGTTTTAAATGATTTAATATGATTAAAATAAATATTAACATAAGTGGGAAATATTTTATTTGTGTTCCTCGAGTCTCAAGGAATTTTCTTGGTATTTTTGGAGAATTTTTGGGATTTATTTGCTATTTTCTAGAGCTTTTAGAAGTTTATTTGAATTTCTCGAAAAAGAAAAGAAAAGAAAATCCCCGCGCCCGATCTCCCTCTCTCTCTCCACGCTGTCGCCAATCCGCGCCAGCATACAGCATTCTTTCCCGCTGCTTCGCCGCCTCGCCGCCCGATCTCGCTTCGCGCCACGCTGTCGCGATCCATACGACGTGCGCTGGGCAACTGTGCATGCCACGCCCGCCCGCCACGCGCCACGCGCTTTCTCGGCCGCTCGAGTCGCCGCGCCCATGCGGCATCGCAGCCGCTCGCTCCAGCGCGCGCCAACCCTAACCCTAATCCTACTCGCATCCCCGCCGTCCGATTTTGCCGCTGTAGCGCGATACTAGCCGTCTTAACGTCGCGTCGCGTTGTCGCGTCGCCAGAACCGATCGAACTCCTCCGTTCGCGATGTTAAAACCACAGCGCTCATCCCTCGATTCGCGTGCGTCCGCCCGAACGCTCGCCCAAGCCCGCCTCCGCTCGCCCGCGCGCCGCGCCTGTCGCCGGAGCCGCTCCGCGCCGCCTCGTCAGCCGTTGTCTCGCTGCCGCTCGCCGGTCGCCGGAAGCAGCCACGCCGCCGCCGCCGCTGGCCGTGAAGCTCTCAGCGCCGCTCTCCGGCGTCGCCTGCCGCCTGCCGCGCTTGCCCTCGCCCTCGCCTGCTGCTCGCGTCGTGCTGCCGTAGCGCCACTCGCGGCCGTCGCCTCGCGCGCGCGCCTGCGTCGCCCGATCCGCTCCTGCGCGGCCACGCGCCCGCGACGCGATCCGCGATCCCGCCGCTTTCCGCATCGCTACGCCGCCGCTTAGCGCCAAGGGCGAGCGTACCACGCATCGCCCGATCCACTCGTCGCCAGCGCGCGTCAGTGCAATCTCGTCGCCCGACTGGTCAGCCGGAGGCTCCGAATCGGCAGCGCTGCGCGCCGCGTCGGATCACGGCTGACGCGCCGCGCCCTTGCGCGCTGCAGCCCTAGCCGCGTGGCAAGCTTCGGCCACGTGCCACGTCGGCCCCTAGTCCACGTGGCATGACACGCGGTATGGCATACTGCTGTCGGCGCCACGGCCAGCGCCTTTCAGAGCCACGTCGCGACCACGTCGACACGTCAGCCGCGGTGACACGTGTGCACATATATGCTGCTGCCGCGTCACATGACCCGCCGCGTCAAGCACCTTCTCTCCGTGCAGACATGTGCGTGGACCGAGTCCACGGTGGACTCGAATTTCGTGGACCGGGTTCACGCGGCTGAGAACTTTTCCGATTTTCCCGAATTAATTTTAGAATTAATTTTCAGAGCCCGATTCTCCTCGCCCTAGCTCCGATTGACTCCCGTTCTTTTTCTAAATTCATCTAAAATCGAGCTCTAGCTGTTGGTTCTGGTTTTGTGAATTTTGGAGTTCATTTTCTTGTTATTTTATGTGTTTCTTTGTTTTCAATGCTTTCTCTCTCGTTAGATTCGGATTCCGAGGAGGCGGAGTTTCGCGCTGAGAAGACCAGAGTACCACGAGCATAACGAGAGGCAAGTCGTGTCCCTTTATCATATTGAGACCCAATTTTACAAACTATTATTTAATTATTTTGTTTTAAATTACATTGCATTGCTATTTTTATGCAAACCTTTGCACGAATCGGCCTAGGAAGGAGGACGACTTGCATCGGATGCAGCAGAAAATCAATGAGACCCTATGACAATTTGTCAGGCGGTTCAGCCAGGTTCGTAATTCAATTCCAGAAGTTTCTGATGCTTCTATCATAAAAGCATTCAAGTAGAGAGTTTACAACAAGAGGATCATGGAGGATATTACCTTGCGTCCTCCAACCACCAACACCAAGCTCTTTAAGATGGCAGACTGTTATGTGACTACCGCTGAGGCAGTTGAATGGGCAAAGACCATCGATCAGGACAACCGAGGCTCTAGAGAGGAAGACAGGGCAGTAAAAGAAAAGGAAAGGCCAAGAATTTCAAGAGCAAGGCAAAGAGGCAGAAGCTTCATGCCAGAAGCTCGAAGAAAATCTTGGCTGTAGGCAACAAAAAGCCACGAAACCCCAAGCGATACTCTGATCGGGGCAAGGGCAAAACCCCCGAAAGGAAGAACAGCAAGCCGAGGTGGTGTCCCTTTCATAAGAAGGAAGGGCATGACCTCCACAATTGCCGAGTTTTCCAATGAAAACTTGAGAATTACTACTTTGGTAAGAGGCCGCTCCCAACCCCTACAGAGGTACGACAGTCGAGCGGTCAGAAACCATCGGAGTATGACGATGAGGAGATGTCATTCTAGGATCCAAAGAACACCATCAAGTATATTTATGGAGGGTCCTCGACATATAACTCAAAGCGGAAGTACAAGGTTGTCGAGCACGAGGTAAATTCTATCGACTCTTATCTCATTAAAAATCTTCCTAAGAAGTCTAAAATCACCATCTCTTTTGACAAGGAGGATTGTCCGATCCCTTCGACTTGACCGGGTCAATTTTCGATCGTGATTGAACCCACCATCAATAATTGCCGAATGAATCATGTATTGATTGATGGTGGAAGTTCTTTAAATATTTTATTTGTAAGCGCCCTTGTCGCGATTCAGGTCCCTCGTACCAGGATAAGGCGGTATGGTACTCATTTCATGGGATTGTACTAGACTCTTTGGCCAAGCCCATTGGCCAAGTTTTTGTACCTGTCAGATTTGGTACTCTAAATAATTTCAAAACAGAGAAGATCTCCTTTGATGTGGTTGATTTCGATATGGCGTACAACACCATGGTTAGACGACCAACTTTGGCTTACTTTCTAATTGCTGCTCACTATGCATATCAAAGTCTCAAGATGCCAGATCCTAAGGGGGTGATCACAATATGTTGTGATAAGAAAATAGCACTTACATGCGACCATAAGTCCTTCGAGATGGTCGGTCAATTACCGACTCGAGAAGCTACTAAGACGCAGTCTTCAAGCAATCACTCTAAGCCTGATGCTACATCGAAACCAAACGAGGAAGTCAAGGAGGTCTCTCTAGACCCATCCGAGCCTTCCAAGACCATTCGCATCGGGGTCACTTCCAACCCATATAGGTAGACGCCATCGTCACTTTCCTCTAGGCAAATGCAGATGTGTTCGCGTGGCAGTCATCTGACATGTCCAAAGTTCCCAAGGAGGTGATTGAGCACAAGCTAGCTCTACGGCCTGATAAGAAGCTCGTAAAACAAAAGTTACGAAGATTTACACCAGATCGATAGGAAACGATCATATCATAATTGGACAAGTTACTAAAAATAGACTTTATAAGAGAAGTTGATCACTCAGTGGTTGGCTAACCATGTAATGGTAAATAAATATAATGGTAAGTGGCCTATGTGCATAGATTATACTGATTTAAATAAACCTTGTCCAATAGATGATTTTTCGCTTACTCGTATTGATCAATTGGTTGATTCTACAGCCGGTTGTGAAATGTTAAGTTTTCTAAATGCATACTATAGTTACCATCAGATCAGTATGTCTTCGAAAGATGAAGAAAAGACCACATTTATTATACCATTTGGAGTATTTTGCTATGTCACAATGCCATTTAGTCTGAAAAATGATGGTCCGACTTTCCAGCGTTTGATGCAATTAACCTTTATTCACCAAATGGGCCGAAACTTGGAAGTCTATGTTAATGATCTGGTCGTAAAAAGTATCAAACAACTTAATCATGTTTCAGACCAACAGGAGACATTCGACAACCTCAGAAAGCACCACTTGAAACTCAATCTAGAGAAGTGTGTGATCGAAGTTTCTTCACTAAAGTTGCTCAGATTCCTTATTTCGGCAAGAGATATCAAGGCGAACCTTGAAAAGATCAAGGCCATCAAGTAGATGCGCCCTCTGACCATGAACAAAGAAGTTCAAAAACTCACTGGTTACAAGTTGGCTTTAAGTTGTTTCATTACACATCTGGGAGCGAAAGGACTCCCTTTCTTCAAGCTTTTAAGGAAACACGAGGGTTTCGAGTGGTCAAAAGAGCCTAACGATGCCTTCAAGGACGAAGAGATATCTCGCCAGTGCTCCTGTTTGGTTTCTCCAAAGTCAGACGAGACACTTTTAGTATATCTATCCGCCATACCACAGGCAGTAAGCGCAGTGCTAGTCGTAGAGCGTGGGAATGTTCAACGACCAGTTTAGTATGTAAGTGAAGTCTTACATGGGCCTAAGACTTCACTACGCTCCTCTTGTCTTTGAGGAAGCTAATGCATTATTTTTAGGCATACAAAATTATTGTGCCGCCTGAGTTTTCCTTAGAAGAGGTTTACCAGAATAGGAAAACAGCGGGCGCCCGCAAAATGGTCGGTAGGACTTGGAGAGATTGACCACCATTTTGTGTCCCGAACGGCCATGAAATCCCAGATGTTTATAGACTTTATTGCCGAATGGACAAATCGTAAACCTGTTCAGGATCCCCTGTACAACTCCCATGACCAGTGGACAATTTACTTAAATGGGTCATTTACGCTAAGTGGCTCGAGGGCTAGGGTTGTCCTGGAATCTCCTGCGGGGAGAGACCTTAAAGTATGTCATTTAACTACACTTTCTAGCTACTAATAATGTGGCTGAGTATGAAAGTTTGTTGGCTAGCATACAAGCTGCTAAATCGCTCGGGATTCGTTGACTACTCATGAGAGGAGACTTTCAACTAGTCATGAATCAAGTCGGGAAAGCGTACCAGTGCTCTAACTCGACCATGTATCAATATTTGTCGGAAGTCAGGAAGTTAGGAAAATACTTTTTTGATTTTGAGTTACAGTATATCCTCAAGAATGATAACTTTCTCAGAGACCAGTTAACTCAAATAGCTTCATTCTGATCGCAAGTACCACAGGGAGTCTTCTTGGGGCAACTCCAAAAGCCATCTCTGGTCAAAGCACCAGAGACAACTTCTAATGAGACAACATCTATAGAGTACGAGGATATCTGGATGGCTACCATCTATGAGTATCTTCAGAAGGGTTCAATACCCGACGATGATCTCGAAGCCGATCGTTTAGCCCATAAGGTCAAAATATATACTTTGGTCGATGGAGTACTCTAAAAGTGGAGTGCTTAAGGGGTTCTCATGCGATTCATATCATAGAAAAAAGGATTATCACTCCTTACTGACATACATAGAGGCATCTATAGGGCTCATGTCTCTTATAGGACGTTGGTTGAAAAAGCCATTCGATAATATTTCTACTGACAGACAGCCCTTAATGACACAAAAGAGTTAGTTAAGAAGTGTGTATAATGCTAATTTTATAGTCGACAAATACACCAACCAACTCAGACTCTTCAAACAATCCCTCTATCTTGGTCTTTTGTAATATGGGGGCTTGACATCCTAGAACTATTCCCAAGGGCACCGGGAGGCTTTGAGTTCCTTTTGTGGCTATTGATACATTTATGAAATGGATCGAGGCTGAACCTGTAACTAGGATAACAGTGGAAGCTGCAAAAAGGTTCATGATGAGAAGTGTGATTACTCGATTTGGAGTCCCAAGTCGAATAATTACAGACAACGGTTAGCAATTTTCGAGCGCAAAATTCTAAGAATTTTGTGATGAGTTGGATACCAAACTTTGCTATACCTCAGTGGCTATCCTCAGACTAATGGGGTAGTCGAGTGTGCGAATGGCCAAATAACGCAAGGTATCAAGACTCGAGTCTTCGACCAGCTCATAAAGCGCTCGGGGCTTGAGTACAAAAACTACCTTTAGTGTTATGGGTAATTCGTATAACTCTAAGTTGGGTAACATGAGAGACTCCTTTTTTCCTAGTTTTTAGGGCCGAGAACTTCAACAATTCTAGGTTGGTCAACAAGGGTTGAGAACTTTAACAACTCCCACCAAGAAAAACTTTGAACAGATGGCATCTACTTGCTCGAAGATAAGAGGAACAAGTCTTAATCCGATCAGCGGTCTATTAGTAAGTCATGTGTAAGTACTACCATGGTAAGATCGAACGCACAGTAGCTGTGTAGACTATCCAGTAGACCCAGCGAATACCAGCCTGTACAGAACCAGAGACAAGCGCGCAGACGGACACGACCCCGGGCAAAACCGCACGCCCTGCTCCGCGCCACCGCATTCCATCCCCTTAAACACCTCACCACTCGCTGACAACCGGGGCCGTAGCCGTTCCCACAGCATCAGCTACCCTCTGCCAGACATACCCCACCTCCGCGTTCTCACTTCCCTCCGCCACGTGTCCCCTTCCCTTCGCGTCCCGTCCCGTCCTTTCCCTTCCATGTTTGCTCCTCTGCGCCGCCCGAATCCCACCTTAACCCCAGCCTCGCTTTGCTCGTGCGAGCTCTGCTTTCTCTTGCTCTCTCCTAACCCCCGCTCCCCTCCTGCTTCCCACCCACCACCTCCTCCTCCTCGCCATGCCCGAAACCCTAGCCCTAGCCTGAGCTTGACCCCGAGCCCGATCCCCCATTCCCCATGGATCGCCCGCCGCATCTCGACATCGACCTCAACGAGGCGCCCTCGCCGTGCGAGACCCCGCCGGCGGTTCCCCCGTCGGCGCCGCGCGAGGTCGGTCCGCCCATTTCGGCTCCTCCTCCGCCTCCTCCACCGCCACCACCGCCCACGCCTCCGCCCCCGCCGCCACCACCGCCCCCGCCCCCTCCCGCCAACCCCCAGCAGCTTCTCCCGCACGAGGCCCGCGAGCTCGCGCTGAGGTTCCACCAGGCGGAGTTGCTGAGGGATACTGCCACTAGGGCCATTGCGATGGTGGCCACCGGGGTGCCGCTGGGGGCGCCGCCGCCGGCGCTACACCCGGGGGAGGCGGGCTGGGGGCACCCGCCGCTCCCGTGCGCGTCCTGCAGCCACCCAGAGATTCTGGGGGGCACCATTGTTTGCGACGCCTGTGACCGCGGGTTCCACCTCGCCTGCGTCCGCGTCTGGCCGCCGCTCATGCCCCCGCCCCCGCCTCCTGGCCCCCCTGGCGCGCGGCGGCCTCGTGCTGCCGCGAACGAGGACTGGATGTGCCCGGAGTGTGAGATGCGTGGCGCCCGCACGAACCGGTGGAGGCTCGGACCCGTGCCGCTCGACATCAACGCTGCCCCACGGGAGGACCCCATCGCAGTTGCCGTCAGGGACGTCAGCAGGCAATTATCTCAGCTCCCTTTTAATCAACTTCTTATGATCGCAGCTCACTTGATCCAAGGATTTCATAGCTCTAAGAATAGTTCTAAGAAGTAGCTTTCCTTTTATGAAATGCTGGTACTCTGCAAACCGTAATGGTGAGACATACCGAGAGCGTGGGCTTATGCTTTTGCTTTGAACCTTGTTATTGGGCTTGTTCTTTTCAATTTTTCAAAACGGATTTTGGCTTTTGCTACAGTATCTAACTTTTAAATGGAGTATTTTTTTAAAGATGGAGTCTACAAGTTAATTATAATATACGTTAAAAGCCCATTATACGTTAAAGTCCAATATCTGTATCATCTAAAATCGCAAGTGAGTATCTCTCTCCGTAATCTCTGTCGTAAACAGCTAAAATTCAAAAATTTCAGCCAAAAGCCATAAGGCGCAATCAAAAAGAACAGGGCAATTATGGTTTATATTTGGTTCGTCGCTTGCTATGGTAGCAGACTTACATTTGCGTTCGTTTTGCTACATAGCATAGTTAACGTAATGTTTCTTTGGATTTTCTGCTCTTATTGCATGATCGATGTTGAGTGAATAATTTTAAATGCTTTAATTAGCACTTGGTGGCAGTGGCCTTTTAGGGCATTAGTAAGAGTGCAGCATGGTGTTTCATCTTTTTCTAGCTTCCTGTTATAGTGATTACTAAATTTAGGTGCCACACCAAGTAATTCATGCTTGTTACATGTTTGAACCTAATGTATTACGAAGAGCAGGATAAATGAGATAGTGCAGCTCACTTGGTGCTTTAACCCTTTGATTGGCATGATCAATGGTATTTTATTTTGTTTTAGTCTTAGCACCATTTGTTGGTCATTTGTGATTTGCATTGCCAGTGATCACCTTGATGTGCAATCCGTAGGAGAGATGTTTATAAATGTTTTTATTTAGTTTCGTTTGAAAGGTATGTTATTGGATTGTATTGCATTTGAATTCTGCCGCCTGACCAGTATGAATTGTAGCCATCGCAAGTGGCCACCTCGTTGTCCTTCGTAAGTTCGTACCATGCCTTAGGTATCGGCGCAGTGAGCATCAGCGACCTATGTTGCACCACAAGGACCTAGGTGTCGAGTGGCATCGGTCGCATCCTCCTTATGTTGGCATCTACGGACGTGTCGCAATCTCCATGCTAGTCCCTTTTGGTGCTTCTTGTGTCATTATTGTCGCTTTCTTGCTTTACATTGGTGAATTTGGCTCTCGTTGTTGACTTCCACTTCGGATCTAGCATTGTTGGCCTTGGCTTGTCGACCTTTGCTCCCAAATCATTAGATGAAGATGCTTCAAGGAACTTCTTTTGAGATTTTCCTTTCAGTCCACCGGAGTTTTTTCATTTCTCTTTAGGTTAGATCTAAAGCCTTTCCAAGCTCATCAAATTTTCAGTTTACTTCAACTAATTATTTCCTTGGTTTGTTGCGGTCTGCCCATATTGGATTGAGTGTGGTGTGCCCTTTCTTTTTCTTTCTTTCGGGTTGATCCTAGTCCATCCTAAATGCATCAACTGCGAGCCTTTTATGTCATCTTTGTTGCGACCTTTTGCCATTGATGCAACTTTGCTATTTTAGTCTTCATAGGATTTTATGCAATTTATCACTGTTAAAGTGTGATCCGAATTTGTCATCGTGTATGTGCTGGACATTGTGTCAGACGTGGCACCGAGCGGTGCATGCGCCATGCCGTGTCAGACATGGTGCCGAGTGGTGCATGCGCCAAGCTGTGTCAGACGTGGCAACGACTGAGCGCATCTGACTCTGATTCGGTTTCCTTCTCCGTTCGGGACTCTTGTTCCTTAGGCTATATATGTACCCCAGTAGTCGTACGGTTGAGATGCGCCAAAGTTCCTCATGCTTGTAATATCCTCATATAGTGATTTTCCAAAGTTCCTTCGTGCGTTCGAACTAGAAAGGGTTTTCCACGTTAAATCTGTGTCTCGTTCATTTGATCGTCTATTTTTACCGTGCATTTTATAATAAGTGGTATCAGAGCTCCGGATTCAAATGTCTATCCGCCCGTGTGGGGCGACTCTAGGCGGCCATCCCGCGGCACCAGTGCGGCATCTGTATGGCGTCAAGCGACATCGGCATTGACATCAACAAAGAGGCAGCGCCTGCGCAGTACTTGTTCACTGTGGCGACATCTGGAGGCGGCATCGACCCAATCTCCAGCACCTGCGTGACATCAAACGGCAATCGCTCGGCGACCCCACCTAGAGTAGGCATCAAGTCGTTGTCATTGTTCGTTGCTTCTTTCGACAAGAAATCGTCATCATCCGCTCATCGATGGTAAATTGCTGACGCCGGCACCCATGAAGATTAATCAATGGCGATTTCTTTAAGTTTTTGTGGGTTATTGAGGCAAGATCCACTGCCGCACATGTGGACTCTAAGGTGGAGTTGCGGACTTTCAACGCAACATTGCTATTGACTATTGAGTTAACTTGGGCTACGTTTGATTGAGGGGACTTTTAAAAAAAATCAATGTCTGTTGTGGGGAAAATTGAATTTGGTGTTTCGCTCACCATTTGGATATGTTGCAATTTGGATCGCTTACGTGATCGTTATAAGGTTTTAGCAACATTGATTCTCAGGAAGTTGATGATACCTTGATGGCAACATTGATTCTAGTTCAAGATGAAGGATTTTAAGTGCAAGTAGTTTGTTTTTGCGTTGATACTACAACATTTGTCTAGTTATCACTTATCATAGCTCGATATGAGGGGTCTACTATAATTTCTACTTTATTGATGGGGCAAGAGTTCCTTTCATCCCCACGGTTTTAAGGAGCAGTTTCAACCATATCATGGATTTCACTTGCTTTTACAGTTGGTAATTTGATGTACGTGATGACCATACGTGCAAGTTGTTCTTTCAATGATTGTTGTTTACTGAGTTTTATGTTCTAGGTGGAGCATGCCAGATTTCATAAAATAGTTCTTCGCTATCTATCCAGCATCATAGGTGATGTTTTGGCTTATGCTAATTTTGATGATTGAGCATTTGTTTCAGGAGGTCAGTTACACAAACTCAAACTTTGTTGGGGTTATGGATTGTTGAAGATCTAGATTTGTTCGTCTGCTTTGTTGATAGTTATGTGTTTGGATCTACTGGTGGTTTACTTAATTTTACTTTGAGAGAACCGTTTGGATAAGACTGTTCCTGTCTTTTTTTGTTGAATATTAGTTCGATGGGTTTTCGAGGCACAAGGTTTGATGATGAGACTTACTTTGAGGAGATTTGATATTCGGCTACAGGAGTGATTCGTCTCAAGGTGAAGATTGTTAAAGTGTGATCTGAATTTGTCATTATGTTCGTGTTGGACATTGTGTCATACCTGACGCTGAGCGGTGCATGCACCAAGCTGTGTCAGACGTGGCAACAACAAGCGTATCTGACTCTGATTCGGTTTTCTTTCCCGTTCAAAACTGTTGTTCCCTAGCCTATATCGCACGGTTGAGATGCGCTGAAGTTCCTCGTGCTTATAATCTCTCCTCATATGGTGATTTCCGCCTTCGTACATCTGTGGTTTTTTTTGAAAGGGTTTTCCGCATTAAATCCGTGTCTCACGTTGTTTTGATCTTCTATTTCTGCGTGCATTTTATAACAATCACCATTGTTGCGACGACCGTTTTTATCACCATCCAATAGTTGCATATAATGTTTCCTCGGTGGTGGTTTTAATTGCAAGATGTTACACCTTTTATATTTCCAAGCATATGTGCTCATTGGAATCGATGTTGTCAGGCATTTTTGTGTATGCCAGGGGATATATGCCTTCCATTTCATGTTTAGGAAGTGCGAGGAAAGGGTTAATTGGAAATTCGGACCGGAATCTCGTTGAATCGAAGTGTAGACCCTACATTGGAATGATGCTAGGGTACACCAAGTCATAGGGTGCTATGGCAGCTGGTGCAACCAATCCTCAGGGTTGCTGCCTAATTATCTATTTCCATGTTTTCTAGATTGATAACTTTCCAAATAATCTATGTCTCTAGAATGGAATTGTTACAAGGCCTATATTTAATATGAATAGCCTATGGTTGAGAGGAAAGCAAGAAACTACGAAGTAGCATTGTCCCCAAGTCATAGATTCCTCTCAACTTGTGCCCCCTCCTCTTCAAGCTGCTGCCATCCAGCCTCCTTCATATGTTATTTAGGTTGTTATTAATTAAGGTTCATAGCAACTTGATATTAGAGTCGGTTGCAGGTCTTCTATTGCGAAATTGTATTTAGTCTGTTATGAATTAAGGTTCATAGCAACTTGATATTAGAGTCAGTCGTAGGGTCTTCTGTTGCCAACTCTCTGGGCCAAGTTGAAGGCCAAGAAGAACAAGGTGGTGGCCCCACTCCAACATCATGGCCACCTTTGACAACATCACAATCACCTTGGACAACATCACCATTAGGGGTGCAATTTGGTCGGATAGTTCCTGACTGACTGACAACATTTGGAGCGAATTCGGGAAGGGAAATCGGTGTTTGATCGGATTCGGAGTTGGATAGTTTCTATTAGGTTCGGAGGCAGATTTAGGAGAAAGATATCCGTCGGAATAGGGAACTGTTCGAGTTTTAATTGGAACTATCCAGTGAAACATACCTTGGATATCTGATGTCACTCAGCCTAGAGGGACTAGAGCCTACAGAGCGAGGGAAGCAAAGCAAGATGCATATGAATGGAGTGGAGTATGAGTACCTTGATGCCCTCATTCGAGATGTGTTGTTGTCAGAGGTGTAGATCTTGGTGCTCATCCCAATGTCCCCAACCCTCGACGGTGACGCCATGGCCATAGGCTGGGCCCAACGACACATTTTCTCCCTCCAAAATGCTTGTATCATTGACTGGAATGTGACGACAAATTGACACCATCACTCCCCAGTGAATGGAATATTAGCGCGGATTCGTCACAGTTGGGAATGAGTTTGGTGGATTTAATTAGCAGGGTAGAGGAGAGCAACTGCTTCCTTTTTTTGGTTTTGGCGATTTTTGCGGCTGCTAAGGCATTGCACGCATCGAAGCAAAAGAATACAAATCAACTTCCAACACTTGGTCCTTGTTGGGCTTGCTTCACATGGCATGATAAGTGGCACCTTTAGGAGTTTTGTTCTTGTGCACTTTAACTAATAATTAAGAATTTTAGATCCTCTTGCCCTCAAAAAATAATTATCCTCTCAAAAAATAAATTAGGATCTTCCTCTCAAATGGGATGAATTAACTTATTGAAGTCCTACAATTTCGTTGCCTATTTGACATATATGATTGGTTGATCAATGCTATGTGTTCACTATATATGATCTTAACATCCGGCCAAATATCCGTTTCCATACTCGAATTCATTTTGTATTGGTGACCAACACTATTTGCATTTGTATTCACATTCGGCACTAATTGCGTCCGATTGTGAATCCATAAGGAAAGACAAAGCGTAAGTCCATAGGTTTGTGTACTTACAGAAAGTGTTCAACTAGCTGTTCGTGCGTCGAAATTGTTCAACTAGGTGTCCGTATGTTGAAATTGTTCAGCTAGGTGTCCATACGACCAAAAAATATCATCTAGGTGTCTGTATGTAGGGATGGTAATTGTACCCATTTACCCGCGTACCCACGGGTAAATACCCTAATAAAGCTGGGTATGGGATGTATTCTTTACCCATGGGTATGAAAATGGGGGAAACTTTTCGTCTCACCGGGTAAACGGGTACGGGTATGGGTAAGCTCCACCCGTACTCGTCTCGTCCGTTTACCCACGAGTCCACGATCTATGAATATGTTATAAATATTCAATACTTTGGTGTGGAAAAATAATATGTTACAATACTTTGGTGTAGAAAGATAATATGTTACAATACTTTAGTGTAGAAAGATAATATGTTACAAATAAAATTGCAATACTTTAATATATTGCAATACTTTAGTGTTGAAAGATTTCATATTAAAGTGCATGGTGACTCAGTTCACGGGTAAACGGGTATACCCGCGGGTGATGGGTATGGGCGACGTTCTTCGCCCGTTGTCCTTCACGGGTATACCCGTGGGCGTAAATCAAGATCGTGGGTATAGGTATAGATGAGTACTACCCGTACCCGCCACGCCCGATTGCCATCCCTATCTGTATGACAAAATTGTTTGGCCAGGGTTAGTAAGAAAGATTGGTGTCCTTATACTTCATTGTTTGTGTTCAACCGAGTCTTGTAGATATACTTGCTGGAACGGTGACAAGGAATTTTTTATCCTATATATATATATATATATGTTTTTATTTATTTATTTGTTTGAGACGTTAACCTATATATTTTATTTTAATGATGGCGCTTTTTTCTTGCATTCCTGTATAGAGTTGATGGACTGAGTCTATACTCCATGTACCTTCCCCTTTATATATAGCCTACTGTCCTAGTAACCCAATTCTTTGATTTAAAAAAAGGAGGAGAGAGAGAGAGAGAGAACCCCTAACTTGCCCTCACCATTCTTGTGGGAATTAGCGCTGAAATCTCGCATCAGCTGACAGGAGAGTGGGTGATCTTGTGGTACAGATCTAAGCCTCAATTTGATTTTTTTGGGGGTGTGCGTGTTTTTTTCCTTTTTTGGGGTGGTGGTCAACCAGTTGGCTTTTATCTGCTTGTATTAGAAGTCTCACACATAGTGGAACTGGGTATTGCTGTGAAGAAAAGTAGGGGGAAATCAGATCGGATGAGTCAAATATAGGAATTAGGGTTTTGATAAGATGACCTATTTGGGGGTGGCCTACCTATGATCACAGATCTACAATGATATGATATACCTATTCCAAATAAGAAATCACCGCACCTAGGTGTTCACTGCTAACTTCTGGAAGGATTTGGTTGAACACAAATAACATGGTACTGGAATGTAATGGAGAATTTCTTAGTACAATGACCCTACCTGTGTTTTACTTTTCCCAATAGTTGCATAAATATATATCGCACCCGTTGATATTTCACTCTAGTTTTTGTGGTTATGGTGACCGAAAGAAAATCATGAAAAGGGAATAACAGAAAATGAAAGGTGACATATATGGACTGTGGTACATCACATTTAGTGTCTACATTCCATATAAAAGGTGCACCTAGTGTGGACATTATGATAATTTTCTGTTCTCCAGTAGCTGGCCAGTACCTTGCCACCTGCCCCTCTATTGAGCTCTGCCTCTTCTCCTTTGCCATGTGTTAGATGGATCCGCCTTACATGTTTGTTTGTGTATGTGTGCCTTTTTTTATTACAATTTCTGGTTTCCATCTTAGAGAATATGTTCTCTAGTGCTGTTGAACAAAAGCTTTGTCATCGGTGTAGGCCCAACCGAAGAGATTAGTTTCTATTTGAGGTAGAGATTAGTTTTCATTTGTTAGAGATATGATTAGAGATATAATATTAGTTTCTATTTGTTAGTGATATGATTGATATTAGATTCTATTTGTTAGGAGGAACCCATCTATATAAGGGGGCTGCCGCATGCTATTGGAATCAAGCAAGAAATAACAAAGTCATTCTCATCTATAGTCTCCTCCTCCCCCAAAGCTATTCGCCATCTGACCATCCTCTCGGCGGTATTTACCCCCTATGAATTAAGGTTCATAATAACTTAGTATCAGAGCCAACACCATGGCTTCTGCTGCCGAGTTATCATGTGGCAAGACCATTGCTGGCTATGAAGAAATCATCGCTACACTCAAGAATGTAGAGAATAGGCTGAAGAAGATGATGGCAACAAAAGAGAAGGCACAAGCAGCTGTGGCTACGTGATCTGCGGCGGCACAAGGGGCAGGAGCAATGGTGGCCGTGCACGACAACATCGCTGCTACTGCTGCTCCTTCATCCGGCATGGACAGCGCTGCGTCTTCAAGCGACGCTAGCGTGGCATCTTCCAAGGTCTACGCACTGGCTATAAGCTACACCCCGTGACTAGAGGCGTTGTTTGGAGAGGCGGCTAGGCTATCTTGGGCCCCTTTCCTTCCACCGCCGCCACCACCAATCCAATTGCCCGGTTCAACCGCCGGAGGCAAGCGGATCAACCGCCCAAGCGGGGGCTTCGGTAGTAGCGCCTCGCTTTCGGGAGCAGTCCCCGCATTGGCGCTATGGTAGCGGCGGACGACGAGGGCTAGTGAGACGAGGAAGACAAGATCGACGATGCCGAGGAGCGCGCGCTGCGGGCGACGCCGCAAAAGCTAGAGGAAGTGTCGGTGCAAGGGCGTAGGTGTCTTGAGGATGAATTCACGCGTGGAATGGCGGGCCTCGACGGCCGTGGATCTTGGTGGCAAGCTCGGTTCAAATCAAATCGGGGCCGAAGGTAGGCGCGGAAGGCGATGCCATCGAGTCGTGTTGTGGTGGAGCGAACATGGTAAGCAGCGCCGGCACTGGCGAGGAGGCAGGAATGACGGTGGAGTGGCGGGGAATGAGCCGCGGAAGGTGGTGGCCGAGCAGATCTGGGCGCCAAAGAAGCTGGAGCAACTGTCGCGACAGGAGGGCGCGCAACCGCAGCATGGCGTCTGGTCAGCGGCGCTCGGGCTGCGGCGGATGGAGGAGGACGTGGTTGCGGAGGCGGTGGAGGCGGTCGAGAAGGACGACATCAATGGAGATCAAGAGCCGATCCGCACGGTCGCGGAGGCGGTGGAGGCGGCTGAGGAGGACGACACCGACGAAGATCAGGAGTCGCTCAGCACAGCCGTGGAGGCGAGTCCCGCGACCATGGTAGCCATGCCCATGCGGCGCGTGGCTGGGGCTGACCCGACGAGCAGGAATCTCGGCGTCAACGGGCTCGACCGAGGCATCGACACTGACTCATGGGCGAGGGAAAGGACAACGACAGCAGCAATGGTTGCGGCAAGGATGAGGATGGCGACGCCACTGGGCGCTGTGTTCTCGCTGGAGATGAGCAAGATCGGGTCTCGAGTGGCCGAAGCCGTCGCTGTGGATATATTGAACAAGAGGGGGACCCGAGCCATCGCCATGGATATATTGTGTAGAGTAGAGAGGGATTGGCATAGACACCACGCAGCTAAAGGGATGGGGTAGTTTTGTATATATATGGCCCAGTGTAGGCATACAAGGAAAGCATATACAAGGAAGGCGCATACAAGGAAAGCATATACAAGGAAGACGCATACAAAGAAAGCTATATAATAATTCTAATATATTGAACAGGAGGGGGATGGAATTGGAAGTTGTGTGTGGATACCTGTTTGTGTGGGAACCAGGAGGAACATGGGAGGAGACATGCAGGCGCGCAGAATGTGCTTGGATGGAAAGAAGGGAGCATGGGAAGGAAATACTGGTCAAATTTCCTTCTTTCCTTGTGCGACCTTGGATGGGATCCGCCTTGGATGGGGTCCATTTGGCGTGTCGACCCAGTCAATAAGATGGCGCAACAAAATAAGTTAGGTGCACCGCCTAGTAGCTCGAGGACGAGTTGTATATCCGGAAGGGATGTAATGTCATGGGCGTAGGTCCAACCAGAGAGATTAGTTTCTATTTAAGTTAGAGATTAGCTTCCATTTGTTAGAGACATGGTTATTAAGTCGTCGACTAGTCGACGACAAGTCGGTGGCCTGGTAACGACTTGCGCCGGTGACTCGACTTGCGCCGGCAAGTCGGGCGCCTTGGGGAGGCGGGAGGCAGACCTGGGGGGGAAGGCGGCGGCGACCGACCGGATTTAGACGGATCTGGTGGCGGGGAGCCTCGATCCGGTGCGAGGAGGCCGGATCTAGGCTGGGGCGACGTCGGCAGCGGCAGAGGTGTCCGGGTGGAGACGGGGAGCCCGGATCCGCGATGGAGGTGGCGCGGCGTGTGTGGAGGCGGCAGCGAACGGGTGGAGACGAGGCGGCTGTGACTTACAATGGGATTTGAGAAGTCCAACAATTCCAATAGTGGAGACGACAATATATAGATAACCACATGGGCCTATAATATATGAGCCTTGATATACTTAACACCCCCTTTCAAACTCAAGGTGGAAGTGGAGGTTCTGAAGCATTGAGTTTGAGCAAATGAAGCCAATGTTGCTCTCGAGTTTGTGCTTTAGTGAAGAAATCTGCCACTTGCAATTCTGAGGGCATATACTGAAGAGCAATTGTTTTCTGATGACAATGAGACCGAGTAAAGAAGGCATCAACGCCAATATGCTTTGTAAGTTCATGCTTCACAGGATCATTGGCAATCTGTATGGCTCCAGTATTGTCACACAGAAGAGGTGTAGGGGTATCACAAGAAATACTAAAATCTGCTAACAACCATCGAAGCCATACAATCTCTGAAGTGGTAGTGGCAAGTGCTCAAAGTTCTGCCTCCGTACTAGAACGAGATACAGCCGCCTGCTTCTTAGACTTCCATGCAAGGGGAGAAGAACCAAGAAGAATGCAATAACCTGTGACAGAACGACGATCTGTTGGATCACTCGCCAGTGGAGTGCGAGTAAGCATGAAGTCAAGCGGTATCACGAGCATAGAACAAACACTGAGAAGATGTCCCCCTTAAGTACCGTAGTACACGAAGCAAATGTCCAAAATGAATGGAAGTAGCACTCACAAACTGACTCAGAATATGAACCGCATGAGCAATATCGAGTCTAGTGTGATGAGATAGACAAGGCTGCCTACAATATGCCGATATCGAGAGGGATCCTCGAGGTGTACCATCAGTAGGACAAAGTTGTAAATGAAGATCCATAGGTGTCGCACCCGTTCGACTATCTGTAATCCCAGAACGAGCAATAAGGTCTTGTATGTATTTGGACTGAGAGAGATAGTAGCCCTTTGCAGAATGCAACACGTCAATCCCTAAGAAATAACTGAGCGGACCCAAATCAGACATCCGAAATTGCTCACCAAGTTGCTTCTTCACATGAGAAATGTGTTCCACATCGTCTCCCGTGATCAACATATCATCAACATATAGAAGAAGCAAAGTACATCCACATGGAGAGAGATGAATAAATAGAGCAGGGTCATGATCACTAGGTGAAAACCCAGCAGCCCGTATCACAAATATGAAGCGCTCAAACCAAGCACGAGGAGCTTGTTTAAGACCATATAGAGCACAACGAAGGCGACAAACATGACCAGGAGGAGCATCAACACTTGGGGGTGGTTGCATATAAACTTCTTCATGCAAATCACTATGAAGAAAAGCATTCTTAACATCCATTTGAGAGATGGTCCAAGAAGAAGTAGCAGCCACTGCAATAAGAGTACGAACAGTAGTCATATGAGCAACTGGTGCAAATGTCTTATCATAATCTCGACCCTGAGTTTGCTGAAAGCCTCTAGCAACAAGACGAGCTTTATATCTTTCGATAGAACCATCAGACTTGGTCTTAATTTTGAATACCCATTTAGATGTAATTGGCACTGCATGTGACGGTAATGGAACAAGATCCCAAGTGCTCAGACGATCAAGGCGACAAGCTCCTCGGACATAGCAAGTCGCCATTCCGAATATTAGAAGCTTCCTGGTAAGTGGATGGCTCATCAACAACGGCATTCACACATGGAAAACCATACTTGGCAGCTGGACCAATAGCATTACGATCTCGTAGATTATATCTTGGACCAACCTGTAACTCATCAGGAACAATATGAGACTCATCAATATCATGAGAAGCATCAACAGCGGTTGTATCAGGACTAGCCGTGGTGGTAGAACTAGATAGAGGCGCTGTGGGGTTTGTGGGACGACGATGGAAAACACGTGTGATAGGTGGTTTAGAATGAAAAGGAGGTGGTGCAGGAGGAGGTGTAGTCCCCTGTGAAGGTGGCGTGATGGAAATAGGAGTAGGAATGGGGGTAATATAAGGAGAAGGTGTAGTAACATCATCATTGGATGAAATAGGAGGTAGACACAGGAACGATGTGGGTTCTGTGGAAGAATATGAGGGCTGAGTAGAGGGGTTATAAAAGAAAGGACGATCCTCAACAAAGGTCACATCACGAGAGATACGTATGCGACGAGAAGAAGGATCATAACACCGATAACCTTTATGCTCAGGACTATACCCTAGAAAAACACACTCAACAGATTATGCAGTCAACTTAGTTCGCTCACGAGGTGCAAGCAAAACATAGCAAGTACATCCAAAAACTCGGAGATGATCATAGGGAGAAGTACCAAAAGAACTTCACGGGACATTTGTCGATAGTTTGGATGAGGTTGTCTATTGATGAGATAGACAAAGAGAGAAACGACTTCACCCCAAAAATGAGAAGGCACAAAAGATGAAATCAAAGTGTGCGGCGGTCTCTATAAGATGGCGATGTTTGCGTTCAACAACACCATTACGAGCATGAGTGCCAGAACAAGAGAGCTGAGCAAGTGTGCCCTCAGAGGACAAAAAATGGCGAAAAACATCAGACAAATACTCACCACCAGAGTCAGAGCGAAAAACTCTAATAGGAGTAGAAAATTGTGTGTGAACCATACGAACAAAAGACTGGTAAATGGAACACGACAGAGCGATGTTTCATTAAATAAATCCATGTATATCGAGAATGATCATCAATAAAAATGACATAATATTTGTGACCACCTTTTGTAGCAAAAGGTGCAGGATCCCATACATCTGAATGAATAAGATCAAAAGGTCTAGCGGAATGAGAAACACTAGATGAATATGGTAGTTGTATCTGTTTTCCAAGCTTGCAACCCTTACAATGAAAACTAGACTCAATAGGTATATGATCTAAACAACCTTTATTTATTAATGTGGACAGCCGAGACCCACAAAGATGACCAAGACGATGCCACTGGGCGAAGGAAAAACAGGCAGAAACCGATGCAGCGGATGACACATGAGCGGAAGACGCAATGGAAGAAGGAAGACACAAGGTGTCTAGGATGTAGAGGCTAGGAGCACCTTTACGGCGATGGCCAGTCCCAATCACTTTCCCGCTTCGACGGTCTTGAATAAAACAAGATGAGTCATCAAATCCAACAAAGCAGTTTTGGTCGGTAACTTGACCAACCGAAAGAAGATTCATGGATAACTGAGGTTCAAAATAAACATTGGGTACAGAAAAATGAGGATTGTAAAGTGAACTCTGGTGAGTGATATGACAAGATGTACCATCAGTTGTCTGAACAGAAGCTCCATCAGTGACCTGCTTGCAAGCAACCAACTGGGACTGATCAGATGTCACATGAAAAGAAGCTCATGAATCAAGCACCCAAGACGACGAAGGAGCATTAACGTGGCGGCGACAGAATGACATCGAACCTCTAGGAGTGGAACTAGTACCCCGGCCACGAGCAGCACGACATGCACGAAAATCAGCCAACTTCTCTGGATGATGAGAAAAACAATTTTATGGAAGATGGCCAATCTTGCCACAATGCTTACAGTGTTCTGAAGAGAAACTTTTTGGTATACTAGTCCTCTGAGAAGCTGCCAACACACTATGAGGCACAAATGCAGAAGACATAGACTTGAGGCGTGTTTCTTCTGCAAGTAAATCAGATAATGCCTGTGCCATGGTGAGAGCAGAAGAATTGTGAAGCAATCGTGTACGAATGGAATCATACTCAGCCCGAACTCCCATGACAAATCTGTAAGTAAAGAACTTTTCAATAAATTTATGTCTTTGGGCGGACAGAGGTATGCGATCGATGTATCATGGAAGTCAATGATCCCATCAGACGATCAAAAACAGAGTAGTACTCATCAATGGACATATCATTCTTCTCAATCACATGAGTTTGCTGCATGAGATTATGCAAAAGTGCACCACTATCCTGAACATAGCGCTCCTTCAAGTTGTTCCAAATGCCCTTGGCTGTTTTGAACTTAGAAAGACTCATAATCATAGATTGCTTAGTACTATTAACCATGGCGGCCATCACTTTCCCATCATTAATATTCCATTCTTTTACTGCAATAGCATTACTACCATCATCCTTAAGCATTAATGCAGTCTCTACACAGAAAGCCCACTCTGGATAATTCTGACCATCTAGGGTAATATTGATAACTATTGCATTTATCTGAGACATGTTGAGAAGTGCTAGAACTTGACCAACAGCAGAAATAGAGAAACAGATAGCAATTACCACAGTAGATGTTGATGTGCAAAGACCCGCAGCAATAGCAATTATCAGCAAACTAGAACCGTGCACTGCAACCTTGCTTTATAAACAGAACCTTGCTTTATAAACAGAAGAGATAGTCCACTTCACTCACTCAACAGAAAAGAAGTAGAAGCAGAGGCGAAGCGAAGCGCGGCCGGTGCGGCGGCCAGCGAAGCGCCGGCGAAAGCGCTGGCGAGGTAGCGGCAAAAAGCTCGGCTCGCGAACTACTCAAATTGGCTCGCTTTAAACTGATTCGAGCTCGATTCGAACTCAAACGAGCCGAACTCGAGCCTATCCCGATTCACGAGCTTTCATCGAGCCTAACGAACTATTCGCGAGCTTGAAATATTTTTATCCCACACCTCCCGCCTCATTCCCGGATCCCGCGCCTCTCCCTCGCGCGCGTTCCAAATCCCAATCGCGCTCGCCTCTCTCTGCGCCCGCCTCGCGCCCGCCCTCGCCGCGCGCGCGCGCTCTCTCTCCCGTCCTCCTCGCCGCGGCCCAGCGCCGTGGGCCTCTCTGCCTCGCCTCGCGCAGCGCGCTCCTGGCTCATCGCCGCCTCTCTCTCGCGCTCGCCGCTGCGCGCGCTCATCGCGTCCCTCCTCTCCTCGCGGCTCGCCGCCGCGCTTTTCTCGGCATCGCTCGCTCTCCTCTCTCACGGCTCGCCGCGCGGCCGCTCGCATCGCCGGTGAGCATGGCCGCGCCATGCCGCACGGCGGCGCCGCCTCTCGCGCGCGGCGCTCCTCGACCGGATCGGCGGATCCGGCGATATGGCTCCTCTCCGCGCGGCGCCTCCGCCGCCGGCAGCCAGCGATAGCGGCCGAGGCCTACACGAGCCGTCGGCGAGCTCGAGCCCGCTTGAAGCTCGACAGCGATTCAAGCTCGCCGAGCTCGGCGAGTTTCCGGCAGCGAGCGAGCCAGCGGGAACTGCGGTGGCGGCCGCGACAGTGTCACGAGCGCGGCCGCAGATTTGACGGCGATGTGGCGGCGGGCCTCGACGGCGGATTGGCGGCTTCGGGCGGGAGATCCGGCGCGGCAGGCGACGATGGCGAGTGACCCAGTGCGGCGGATGGCGGCGGCCCGAGATCCGCGATGGGCGGATGGCGACGATGGGATCCGCGACGCTGCGATGGGCAGCGGCGGATCTTGACGAGGGAGACGGCCGACTGGCTGCAACCCAAACGGTTTGGATCGTGGGTGGAGGACTAAAATCCTGACCTAACCCTAATCCTCTCGCTCTGATACCATGTGACTTACAATGGGATTTGAGAAGTCCAACAATTCCAATAGTGGAGACGACAATATATAGATAACCACATGGGCCTATAATATATGAGCCTTGATATACTTAACAGCGGCGACGTCCCGGGAAGCGGTGGCGTCGTGAAGCGCGATCGTCGAGGCGCGCGCGCGAGGCGCGGCGTCCGGGGGAGGCGCGGCGTCCGAGGCGCAGCGTCGGGAAGGTGGCGCGGATAAGCGGCGGCGTCGAGGAAGCGCGACATCCGAGAAGTGGAGAGGCGCGGAACCGGATCCGGGTGGGCGGCGTGCGGGAAGGAGAAGCGGAGAAGTCGGAGGAGGAAGAGGCGGCAAAGGCGAGGCGCTGGGGGGGGGGGGGCGGAGGAAGAGGCGGTAGAGGCGAGGCGCTGGGGGTTATGAGGATTCGACAGGCAGGGGGGTTTGAGGGTTGGTATTTTGTAATTTAGCCCTCTTAGTTTCTAAAGTTGCAATAAAATCCTTCTCTGTATATACATATTCATATAAATAGTACAAACAGTACCTGTTGACTAGTCAGCGACTAGTTGGTCGACTAGTCGACAAGTCGGTCACTAGGAGGGTAGTGTCGACTTATCGACTTAATAACCTTGGTTAGAGATATGATATTAGTTTCTATTTGTTAGAGATATGATTGAGATTAGATTCTATCTGTTAGGTGGGAGCCTATCTATAGAAAGGGGTTGCCGCATACTATTGGAATCAAGTAAGAAATAACAAAGTCATTCTCATATATAGTCTCCTCCCCCCCAAAGCTCTTCGCCGCTCGGCCATCCTCTCGGCAGTGTTTACCCTCTATGAATTAAGGTTCATAACAAGCTTACTTTATTCTTGGCTGTTATTTTTGGTACATGCATAGCCTGTACATCTCTCCAACCTTGTTTTGGTTACTTTGATGCCAAAATTGTAACCCAATTTTTACCAAAATTTTTCTCTTGATTTCATGGACAAAGTTGTATCACTGTTCCTTGCCTCGTTCCTCAGATTTTAAATCTCTTAAAGCCATAGGATTGTAGATGCCATCAGTAGCTCATCCACCAATGGTTGTGAAATGAGTGTAGATGAGTATGTGATTGCTGGACAACTTTGAAACCAAACATGATACAAGCTAAGTACTCTTTGTATTTTTAGTTCACCATCATTTTGTGCATATTTAGTTGTCTTGATTAATGGTGCTCTGTTCCCTTAATAACTATGGAGCCATTGATTTACCACGTTTTCTTTTGCATATCAACGTGTTAAGAAGCATGCAACCTTGACAGTTTACTAGGTCCTGCCCCAATAATTCTCAGTAGTTCTACAAACTGCAAAGTATAGACAATCCAACATATATTGTTCTTTCATTGTTGTGGATTGTTTTTATGTGCTATACTGCAGAAAATAAGTTGTGAAAGCATGCTTGCATTCACTATAGCAGCTTCATTGTGTTACAGAGCAGCCCTTTCATCATCATGCATGATGCTTGCTGTTTTTTTGTTAATTGGTTATTGTTTTGATCATCATTTACTTGAAAGATCTGTTTGAAGGAAAACACTTCTGATTTCTTGAAACTCTGGTTTGTTGCAACATGCAAAGCAAAATGAAACTACAAGTGACTTGTGGCAGCTATTTTAGCAATACCCTTGATAACCTGGAGTGTTTTTGCGTGCTCTGACAATAACAATGTCTGTTAAGCTATTGGAAGTTTTCTAATGACCTTTGTTATACAGACACAATTATCATAAGGTAGTTAATATGCTCTTTTTATTCCTGCAGGATAAATAGTGCCGATGGAGCTCATTTGACTGAATTTGCTACACAGTTGCCACATTTCGAGGGGCTTCACTTGAAGAATACTTCTCTTTATGGTAAGGAATAAGGATAACAAAGCAATCATATCTACTGTAAGAGGTGTGTGTAGGTGCTTTTGGTTGGAGATGTGCTATGCGTTTTTAGCCCTGTAACTTTTTAGATAGCAATTTGCTGTGCTAAGCATCAAGGTCAAATACTGTCCGCCACTATACTCAGTGCATAGTCATTAGTCAGTCAGGAAAGTTGCAGTGTGTCATTGTGTGCCCACTTAGGCCATAGTATGTGCTTATTAATAAAGGGAAATTTAGATGCCATTTCCCAAAAATTCTGCGTCTTACTAACATTTGTAGTCACCTGCATTATAGATGTGTGTTTTGAAATGCGATTATTGACCATCATTGGTGCAGCTTAAATAATTCCACTTCTGGCTATCTTGTTGCAGATCGGAATCAATTTATGCCATCATTTGGCCTTTCTCATTGTCTTAGCATGAGACAACAATTTACTTCCCTGGACCGAGATATTATTGCTGATGGAAACATAGCACAAAGGTCAATTCATTTACGCAGAAGGAGAAGAGATCTTCCACAAACATCCACATTACCCAAGTTTGCTGAGAACCACGAGTTTGGAAGTGCCAACATTTTTATGGATCCATCTATTTTTACGAGTGCAACGGAGCTTAGTTCTACAGAAAACAGAAGTTCATTGAAGCCTCCAAAATTTCTTGCGGAAAATAGTAACCGTCAGCCACATCATCATACTGTGAGTTACCTTATTGTCCGTTTCATATTCTGCTTTTTCATGCATCCATTACTCCATTTTATATGTTATTGTTTTCCACCTGTACAAATTTTTAGTTTTCAGACAGTTGAATTTTTTTAATCTTCTGTTCACTTTGATATTGCTTTGTTGTGGTGTAACTCTAGGTTGGCCTACCTGTTCAATATAGAGATTTCTTTATTACCAGCTTGGGAGAAATTGATAAACGGGCAAGCTACCATAATTCCAACCAGATATGGCCGGTGGGTTTTACATCTTACTGGCATGATAGAGTTACTGGTTCACTATTTGAGTGTGAGGTGTGTGATGGAGGGAATTTTGGGCCTTTGTTTAAGGTGAGAAGGTTACCATGTTCTGTGTTCCCACTTCCGGATGCATCAACCTTTCTCTCTCAAAATGGTACAAGAAAGGCCGATACAATAGAAACAAAGGAAAGTAGCAGTTTCGTTGAAGATACTGCTAATGATACGGATGATAATATTTTAATGCTCCTATCAGATCCTTCCGAGACCAATCAAGATTTCCTATCATGTCTTAGCAATGATATGGATGGTAAAAGGACTTCTTTAGGTTGCAATGATGTGCAGAGTTCAAATATGACGGTACCAACAATACCATCACATTCTGGGACTGTTAGTTGGGTACTGAGTCAAGAAGCCAATATTCATGACAAAATTGGTGAATTTACATTTGAGGGAACATCCCCTTCCTCAGTATGGAGGATGATTTCTTGTGCTATGATGGAAGCTTGTGAAAAAATGTACAAGGAACATGGCCATTTGGTGTTCTTCTGCACACACAGCAGTGAAAATCATTCATTTGATAATGGGGGTGGATGCCAGAACTTTGATGGTCCTTGCACTCCTTTGACTAGATTTTGCTCATCCAATGGACCCTGTATACCACGAGTTATACAAAAGGAGAATGATGTGGAATCTACCTATACATTACTTAAAGAATGGCTATACCAAGATAGAATTGGGTTTGATTTGGAATTTGTTCAAGAAATTGTGGAATCTCTTCCCAGATCCAGAGCTTGTTCAAACTACCAGTTCTTGTGTAATAGGGCAGAATTTGTCTCTTCTTTGACGGTTGCAAGTGGTTCACTTATAACCATGCATAGGAATGGCCAGAATAATGGAGATGTCATGTCATATGGTAGACATGGATCTGTGGTAACTGGGCTACAGGATCATGCTCAGCCTAGTGGTTTTAGCATCCGTGAGCTTCCTCCAGGACGTCCTGTTAGCCGTAGGCTTCCACCAGAGTTGGCAGGAGATGTTTTCCAGGTAGATCTATACATATTTCTGTCACTTGTTCTACTATTTGAAGAAACACATCTTTACATATTTGTTCATTTCTTGTTCTAATTCGTGCATGTTCTCCTTGCAATGTTCTTGTAGATATGGGAGTTTTTGGGGCGCTTTGCTGAAATAATTGGCATGAAAGAAATTCCTTCATACGAGCAACTAGAAGATGAACTTATTGACCCATGGCCAGTTTGTGCAAATCAGGAGGACAAGTTATCAAAGGATATTCAACACTGTAGGGATCACACCTCAATGAATTCCCCTGCTAATGTTTCTACATCATATTCTAATGGTGAATCGGGTCTAACCACTAATGAAGAGATTGTGTCTGTGTTTTTTCCTGTTGAAACTTATGCCATGAAGGAAGCTGCTCAAGATAAATTGGCAGCCCAGACACTTGGCAGATGTAGTGGTGTAGTATTGCCTGGGGTCCACCTTACACTCTTTAGGGTTCTTTTTGGCGAGCTATTATCGAAGGTTGCAATTTTTGTAGATCCAAACATTGATCCTAAAGAATCAAAACCTAGGCGTGGAAGAAAGAGGGACACTGATAATCTGATTTCAACAAAAGAATTAAAGTTTGATATGCTAACTGCTAACAAGTTGACTTGGCCGGAGTTGGCTAGAAGGTATATTTTAGCTGTTTCTTCCATAAGTGGGTGCATGGATTTGTCTGATATTTCCAGTCGAGAAGGAGTGAAGTTATTCCGTTGTCTACAAGGCGATGGTGGCATCTTGTGTGGAGCGCTACCTGGGGTTGCTGGCATGGAGAAAGATGCCTTGGTAAGGAGTTGCCTCTTAGTTTAGCTGAACTTGTGATTTATTTGGCAAAGGAAATACGTAAGTTTCCCAATTGTGCCTTTCTTTTCCTTCTTCAATCAGACATAAGAGTATTGGCAATATTGGTTGACTAGCACTGTTGAAGTTTACTTTTTAGCTTGCTGGTCATGTATGATGTTATGGTTATTTGATGTCTTTTCTTTGATTTATCATGAACTTCTTATTTCCATTTAACAATTATTAAGTTTGATTGCAAACCCTGTACAATTATTATACCCACATGAACTTTTTAAGATTATGTTTCTACATTGTTTCCTAGAGGGAAAAGAAAACGGAAAGAAAAGAAAACCTAACTGAGATTTTCTACCCAAGCTAGCCTACATGTTTTTTCCTCACTGTTTATCATCAAGGAAAACTCCCAAGAGAAAAATCATATCCCAGAAGGATAGAGAAACAAGTTTGGTATTAAGCAATCTCTGTTATGAGCTTTCCGAAATGTCCCACACTGTTTATCATTTATATAATTCTACCTATGTTGTATTATTTTTTTATGCACCTATTGGGGAAATTTCTTTCTGGAAACAAACATTCTTGGTTACCAATCGCATCAGCATTGTTTTTCCTTTTTTGAAAGGCAAACAGTAGGGGAGGCCCTTATTATGTATATGTTTATTATATCAATACTTATAGAAAGAGGTATGTATAAGCTTGACAAGGCAGGGATAATCAGTTAAGACACTCTACCTAGGTGTTTGCCTATGGTTTTATAAGGAGCCTTTTGGCCTGTTTGCAGATATTTTGCTGTTAAATCATGTCTATAGAGACATTGTTCTTGTTTTGCTTATTTGGTTAGAGATTTTTTTAAAAAAATGTTCGAAGTTACACTTGAAATTGAGAGATCTCTTAGCTACAACAATTCCATGTCCAGCTATGTGATATATATTTGTGAATATGAATATAACTTTTAAGGATGCTGTGTTACTGTTTGTCCTATAAGTTATCTATAAATCTTGTTTCTAGTTCATGTCATCTGCAGTTACGTAAAATAACTATGAATACAATCTCCATACTTGAAGTAATTTTGTGGCCGCTAAGGGGACATTGTAAAATTTTCTTGGGTTGTAGTTTTAGACAACATCAACAGTTATGCATACCTTGGCTGTTGTGCAATAATCTTCTTGTATTTTCAGCTGCTTTTGGAGGCTGAAAATTTAATATGCAGTTCTTCAGCAAATGAAGGAAAGAAGGTTTTTATGATGGATTACAAGGATGCTGATATGGTAGATTCTCCTGAGGTTCCTGCTACTGATAATAAAACATTGCCAGATTGGGCAAAACCACTGGAGCCTGTGAGAAAATTACCAACAAATGTTGGAACGAGAATTAGAAAGTGCGTTTATGAAGCTTTGGAGAAAAAACCTCCAGAATGGGCAAGGAAAATTTTGGAGCACTCAATCAGTAAAGAGGTCTACAAGGGTAATGCATCTGGACCGACCAAGGTTAGTAACATTCCTGCATCTATGGCTCAGCCTTCCATTAGAAGTAAATAATACAAATTTTTTGCCTATATGTGTGTTTTATTACACCCCTCTATATTATTCATTGTTTTCTTTGGTAAAAAGGTAAGTCAGGATATTTCCCTAACAATTTATGCATTTACTATGTTATGATATGAACTATTGGATTCTCTAAAAAGGTGACAAACTGTTGTGGTCGGTGGTTGGGTACGGGTCTAAGGATGAGGGTAGAGTGCTCGCCTCATCTAGCCACCGGTAGAGCTCCTCTCTGACGTGGTAGAGAGCCTCTGAGGCTTGACTTTAGATGAAGAGGGAGATTGGAGACTTGTTTTTGATTGTTCATTGCTTGATTATGAATGATGCGGCTCCTCTCTTTTATATAGATGAGGTTAGCCCCTAACAATATATAAACCAATACAATCTAATGCAACTAATCAACTAAAGATAATATCATATCCATATTATCTAAATATTAAGATATCCATTTCTAATATAAAGATATGCATATATCTATTTTTAATATGAAGATATGTATTTAATTATTCCTAATACGAAGATATGTATCTAACCCTTCCTAACACGACCAATACAGTGCCACCTGACACTGTTCATGCGCTACAGTACCATAGTACTGTTTGTCTGCCTGCTACAGTACCTGTAGGCCATAGCACGAACTGTTGGCAGGACAAAGAGGGATGCCAGTTTTTATGGTCTATGGCAACCTAGGTATCAGTGTCACATTTGATGGTAGGAGGATTGAACAGCCCAACGAGTTTGCAATATTTATCTGGTTGATTGGTGAATGTTTAATAGCTTATACTCTTGTAAGTCATATGCACATTTTAATAGCTTTGTTTTCAAGCCCAGATGCCTTTCCCCCTGCAAATCAGTCAGATGCTCTACTAACATGCTTTTTCTTCCTTAGCTTACTTGAGCAGGAAACTTTTGATAACATGAACCTACTGTTGAGTGTTGACATCACAATTTTACCAAAGTTTTAGTATATAGCTGCCAGAAGAGGAAAGTCACCTCATGGCAAGGCCATTTTTAAACTTTTCTTACAACAAGTGGGTGCAGCATCAAATTAGCCTTTATCTTCACCTTGATGTTTGTTGTGTATCTTTTATTCTGAGGAAGTCCCTATGACTAGGAAATTATTTGGAAAATATACTAAAAGATGTTGTTTGTGTTACAGAAAGCAGTTTTATCTGTGTTGACGGAGGCATGTTGTGTAAAAGTGCCACAAAATCCAGAAAAACCACGAAAAGAAAGGAACACTATTTCCATCTCAGATGCTATCTTGAAAAAGTGCCGTATTGCCCTGCGCTGTGCTATTTCCTCAGATGAATCAAACCTTTTTGGAAATTTGCTTGGAACTACTCTAATGAATTCCAACGAAAATGAGGACGAGGGCATCCTTGGATTTCCTGGTATGGTGTCGCGCCCTTTGGACTTTCGCACAATTGATATAAGGTTGGCTATGGGAGCTTATTGTGGATCTTGGGAGGCTTTTGCTGAGGATGTACAAGAAGTATGTTTTTCTTTAACGACTTTTTTATATTGTTCAATGGTGATGCACATGAGATGTTTTCTCAGATTTTTCATGGATGGATTATTGTTCATGTGCCCTTTCTTTTCTCCTTGCACTCTTGTGTTAGCATAAAATAATGCATTGCTTTGGTAATTTCTTCTTTCTACCTTTTCCATGAAAACTAATCAGTGATATGATGGTACCTATGGCGGTTCTTCTAGGTTCTAGCACCAACTGTCGTCTTTTTTTTTCTAGGTTTCAGCCAACACCGGATTGCTTCAGCATTGTTCTTTTTTAATGGGAAATTCTTCAGAGTTGTTGACTAAGCTACAATCCTTTTTGGACATTAGACAGTCTTGTGTATGTTTACTCTTAAGTAGGCCGTTGGTTATGATGTCATGCCAGTTTACTGTTATTGCAATACAGTATGCCTTATGCTACAAGTTGGTTTAGGTATTTGTTGTGCTAGATTACCTACTGTATGAAGTAAACATGCATCAATTATTTTTCTCCTATGTTTTCTCTGCCTTTTTCGGTTTTCCTAGCGGTTTTCTGGTTTTTCACTGGTTTTGACCGGTTACCGGTTTCAAACTGTCCAAATTCAAATTTCAAATTACAAAATCCGTCCGGGTTTTTCCTGGGATTTCCGGTAACCGGCCAGTTACCGTTATCGGCTGCCAGCAGGGATTACTCCTAGTTCTGGGTTTTGGAACCTTGGCAATGAGTACCCACTAACTGTTCATTATGCTAGCTTAAGCCCATGGACTGCATATTTGATGAATTTACAATAAACATAAGCCTAATTTTGAGCCTTAATTTAGTTATGATATCTATATATTCGTCAACCTTATTATTCATTTTGGCAATGAAGCGATACTTGTTATCCATGAGCCATTCTTATTTTGTTTTCTATTGACAGCTGGTAGCTTATAGTTGCCATTTCTTAAGGACCCGTTCTTTCTTTTCTAGGTAGTCTTCTTTTTGAGAATCTGTTAGGACTGTTACGCAGCTTGTGAAGTGTCAAGTTTCTTGATTCTTAATCAGAAAATAGCACGTATCTTAACATATTTGTGTTATTTCCTTTGCACACTTCAATAGTTCTTTAGACAGAATGAGCTTTTACTATGCTGATGAGAATATGAGATTCAGTCGGCTTAAGATAGAGCCATCCTACAAAGGACTAGCTCAGGCATGAACTGATCCAGTTTAAGTACTAGCTTCGAAGTTCACCATAGTTCTGTTCATTCTATGAGTTAAGCCCAAGACACGTAACAAATTTGGTGTTATATTTTGTGGACCTACTAGAGTAACATCTGCTAATTTATGTGGCTAGTTGAGTAGTTGAAAAGTACTGAAGCACATGTATTTTAATGGTTATGCTGTTTTCAGCGTCTTTACCCTTGTACTTTCTTAGAATTAAGGCCTCTGCAAGAAGTTCCCTGGTCAAATTATGATGCCATTATGTTTACCTGCAGGTAATCCATAATCTGCACACCGCATTTGGTGATCGACCTGATGTGGTGGAAATGGTTGCAGCACTGTCTCAGAGTTTTGAGTCATTATACAAGACAGAGGTTTGTCATCCCTATGTCTCTGTAGCATCCTGCTTTTCTGTTCATCCTTCAGGCATGCATGATGTTAGCTGCTACCATTTCTGATGGTAACCTTCTATTGCATTTCACTCTGACAAAAAGGATTAGATTATGCTGATGGATAATCTAATGGCCGCCTGTCACCATTCCTTTTATATACTACTAACTACTATGTGGTCTGGATTACGTACTTTTCAACTGGTTAAAGATTGTGTTTAACCAGTTGTGATTCTAAAACTTTAATCCATGCTTCCTGTGTTATTTGGACAATGCTTAAGTACCAGCTTTCCACCAAGGAAAACACAGGAGTGTCTTATGCTGCCATCTTCTGTTGGTGTGTCATATTGTGTGAAATATTCAGAGTAGTTCTGTCCCGAGACCTTGTGCAACTCAGTTGCAGTAACTGTGTTAAAATAGTTTTGGGTTCAAATGTTCAATGCTACATATCTGCTCCCTCAAGGTTACCGTGGATTTTCTTTTTAAAAAATAGAGGTGGTGGGAGCCAATAATTTGCTATTCATGACCTACAGTACAAGTTCAGCACAAATAGTATACAAAGTATATGGATAAATGAACAATACGATACCTTGACTACGATGCAAACTGCATTTGTTAGGGCTATGCTGTAAGTGATTATCAATTTAGTTACCCATCTTGTATGATTTCATTATTTCATTTCACATGAATTAATGATAAAAAATGCTATTATCTAGAAAATAAATTGATCACGGAATTGGGCTTCTATCATCTTATAGGGATTACTGATGCTGACTTAAGTATATATAAGCCTTACTGTTACTTTTCTGTATATTAAATATAATATGACCAAGATTTTGTAGTAAACCTTTTTCCTTTCCTTTTTTTACTTGGCTGGCGCAGGTGCTTGACCTTGTTCAGAAGTTTGATAGTTACCTCTCTAACGGGAATGCTGGTTCAGAAATCCATGAGGAGCTACATGATATTCTGACTGCCACAAACAACTTACCCAAGGCTCCATGGGAGGATGGTGTTTGCAAAGTATGTGGCATTGATAGAGATGATGATAGTGTTCTGCTATGCGATAAATGTGACTCAGAATACCATACTTACTGCTTGAATCCACCACTAGCTCGTATACCAGAAGGAAACTGGTACTGCCCATCATGTATGTCAGGTCAAAAGAAAGCACATCTTGATCAGGGTGTTCAAGGTTTAAAACGACAAAAAAAGAAGCATGTCGGAAAGGAAGCTCATGCCTTCCACAAGGCGCTTAATATGTTAGCTGCAGCAATGGAAGAGAATGAGTACTGGGAGCTTAGCATACCAGAGGTTTGTCTTTCCTCTTTATATTTAAAGTAACATAAACTTTTCTGTTGTTTAGTGTTTGAAAGTTTTAGTTCTATTTTGTGTATTATCAAATCTTTGTGTTCGTTCATCTTAGATAAAGAAAGTATGACCAACAGACAAATCTACCCTGTTAAAAATGGGACAGGGAATTGTGAACTTCTCTAACTTGTTGAGAATTGATATTGGTGAAACCATATCTGGCACGCTACCCATATAGGGCTTAACCTTATCAGACCTCATGTTGTTAACTAGTACAACAAGGGGGTAATTATCTGTCGAGGGAGGTTGGACGACGATGACTTGAAATAGAACGACGCTAGATAAAGGAGGGTACTGATCGGGGGAGGAATAGATCTAGAATAACTGGTCAAGAGAACGACCATAGCTGAACTTAGACTTATTTATTCATCTTTGCTTTCTTCATAATCGATACGTGCTATCCCTTTTTATAGGAATGACTCAACTTGATTCATAAGAAATAATCTATAAGGAACTTATCTCTAACAATTCAATCTAATAATAACTTGTCTAACTAATAGATAATACCAAACATTTAATAGATAAATTCCTAAATAACAAAACATGCCTAATATATGTGGTGCTAAAGTACCCTCGCTACAGTACACCATGGTGAACAGTGCTGTGTGCTACAGTACCATGCTATAATACTTTTTCAGAATATTAGACCATAACATTACAAATCTCGCGATGAGGCAGCTTGTCCTCGAGCTACGGTGATGGCCACGATTAAAGACCTGCTTGTAAGCCTTCAGCTTTTCAAAGAGAGATGTTGCTGTTATGAATATTGTGTATATATTCATGAAGCCCAAAGGATAATATATATATATGGAGTAAAAGGGGATATACAAAGGAATATGTCGTACATAATAAGGAAACCACGACACATAAGGAAACAAATAATCCTATCATATTCTATCCTTAACACCCCCAAACTCATGGTGGATCACACACACTAAGTTTGGAGAGAAAATACAAATGTTGTGCTCTTGTCTGCGGCTTCGTGAAGAAGTCAGCAAGCTGTAACTTTGAAGGCACAAACTGTAGAGTAAGTATTCCCTCTTACACCTGTGAGCGAGTATACGAAGCATCCACACCAATGTGCTTGGTGAACTCATACTTCATTGTATCACAAGCAATACTGATAACACTTGTACTGTCAGACAAAAGGGTCTTAGGTCTCCTCACAGGTACTCCAAAGTTTGCAAGTAGCCACCTCAACCAAGTAATCTTTGCTGTCAATGCTCTCAACTCAACCTCTACACTCGAACGGGAAACTGCAGTTTGCTTCTCTCTCTTCCAGGCAATCGAGGAGCCAAGAAAAATATGGTAAGCAGAAAATGAACGACGATTACAAGGGTCACTATCCCAAATCGTATCAGAATACGCCTGAAGCTGTAATGAGGTGGAGCTCGGGAAAAACAAACGACGAGAAATAGTTCCACGCAAGTAGCGAAGAACATGAAGAAGGTGGTTGTAGTGAAGATGAGTAGGGCGGGTCATGAACTGACTTGGGATATGATCATGAGCAATATCAGGACGAGTTCTCACAAGATATACCAAATTCTCAACAAGATGGCGATATCGAGTAGAATCCTTAAGAAGATCATCAGTAACACGAAGCTAAGGAAGAGTTCCATATGAGTCTCAACAGTGCGAGTATCAGTCAAACCAGACCGATCAAAAAGATTATGTACATACTTCTGCTGGGAGAGGTTGTAACTCTCAGGCGTGGAAGAAACCTCAATCCTAAGGAAGTACATAAGCAAACCAAGATTAGTCATTAGAAACTGTTCATTGAGATGCTTCTTCACATGTGGAGGAATCGTCACTAGTGATGAGCATATCATTTACATATAGAAGAAGTAATGTCCTACCTCGAGGTGAGACATGGACAAATAGAGTAGGATCGTGGGCACTGACAGTGAAACCGATAGCGGTAATCACTGAGGTAAAACGCGTAAACCAGGCACAAGGGGTCTGTGTGAGGCTATAAAGAGCACGACGAAGACGATAGACATGGCCATCTGGAGCAGAATAACCAGGCGATGGCTGCATGTAAATCTTCTCATGCAAAACACTATTAAGAAAAGCATTCTTAATATCCAGCTGAGAGATAGACCACCGGCGAACATAAGTAACAGCAACAAGAGTGTGATCAGTGGTCATATGGGCAATAGGAGCAAAAGTCTCATCGTAATCATGAGCATACTCCTGTTGAAAGCCACGAGCCACAAGACGAGCCTTGTAGTGCTCGATAGTACCATCAGACCTGATCTTAATCTTGTACACCCACTTAGACATTATAGGACGAGCATGCACAGGTGTCGGTACAATATCCCAGTTCTCCGTACGGCGAAGAGCATCAAACTCCTCTGCCATGACAAGCTGGCACTCAGAATGAGAAGTAGTCTCACGATAAGAGCTAGGCTTAGTGACAGAGAGCATGAGTTGTCGAAGAAAAACCAAGACGACCAGGAGGTCGGAGGAATGTCCGGTCACGATGGACATAACGAGGAGCATCATCAGAGGAATTAGACGTCGGTGTTGGCAAGATACCAGTAGAGGAATCCGGTGAAGGACGAGGACGCCTACTAGTGTACCCCAAAGAAACGAGACGGTGGTGCTGTAGGAACAAGAGGTGGTGCTGTAGGAGGCAACACAATATGTGGAGGCACAGAAGGAATGACTGGAGAGAGACTGGAGAAAGGTTGTGAAAGGGGAGAAATGAATGAAGAGTCAAAGAGAGATAAGATCGTCTCAATGGTGGAAACAGGACGAGGAGCCGAATCTCGATAGAAGAAAGGTTGAGATTCGTCAAAAACGTCTCGTGAGATGCTAATCCATTGAGCAGAAGAATCATAGCAACGATAACTGTTATGCTCAGAACTGTAACAAAAAAGCACTCAATTGACTGGGCTGACAGTTTAGTCACTTATGAGGCTGCAGCAGGATAAAGTAGATGCAGCCAAAAACACAATGGTGAGTGTACTGGGGGGCTCTAGAGAAGAGACGCTCTATAGGACTGATATCCTTAAGAGCAGTGGAAGGCTACATATTGATATGCAGCCGTAGAAATAGCCTTAGCTCAGAACTGTGGTGGAACGTGAGAAGCAAGGAGAAGAGTGCGAGCAGTCTCAAGCAGATGACGATGCTTGCGCTCAATAACCTCATTCTGAGTATGGGCACCAGGACAAGACTAGTAAAGAGTGCCTTGCTCAGAAAGAAATTATCTGAAAGAGCTAGAACAGTATTCGCCAGTAGAATCACAGCGAAAAGTATGGATAGAGGACTCAAAACTAAGTATGAACCATCGTGGCAAAACTATGATAGATCGCAATAAACTAGCCACGATTAGACATAAGGAAAAGCCAAGTAAAACGAGAATAATCATTAATGAAAATTACATAGAAATTATACCCGCATTTGGATATAATAGGTGCAGGTCCCCATACATCTGAATGAACTAAATCAAAAGGAAAGGACAAGGACTCACTAGAATGATAAGAAAGTTGTAGTTGCTTCCCAATTTTATAACCCAGACAAAACATGGACGTGTCAATAGTAACACGTCCAAGAATACCTTGACGAACTAATGAAGATGGGACTCATACAGGTGACCCATATGGTGATTCCACTGTGTAAAAGCTCTATAGGTGGTGGCAGCAGTGCTCTCGGCAATTCCTATTTATCCACTCTTTGCACTGGATTTTCCTAAATGGGAAATTAAAGCAATTGACAAGATACGTAGAGCTTTTCTATAGAAGGTTTGTAAGAATGTAAATGGAGGACATTGCCTTGTCTCTTAGGACCGGGTCAAGAGACCAATTGAGCTTGGCGGATTGGGGATTCTTGATTTGGAAATCCTTGGATGGGCGCTGCACATGAGGTGGTTGTGGCTCAAAAAGACCCAACCAGATCCCCCATGGACTGGTTTGGACATTCAGGTGCCCCATGGACTGGTTTGGACATTCAGGTGCACCCCAATTCAGCAGCTATATTTTCCATATCGATCACCTCTATTGTGGGAGATGGCAGTACGACCCTCTTTTGGAGTGATAAATGACTACATGGCAAATCCTTAATGGACCTTGCGCCCTCTCTGTGTGTGCTTGTGCCAAAGAGAACTGGCAGTCGAAGAACGGCTCAAGAAGCTCTAACAGATAATATTTGGGTTCATGATATTCAGGGCAGTTTTCCTACTGGAGCCCTGGAGGAGTTCCTCGGCCTTTGGGACATTCTAGCCCAAGTGAGGCTCACTCCTGGCGTGGATGATCAGCATGTGTGGAAGCCATCCTCTTCGGGCAAGTTCTCAACTAAATCAGCATACCGCCTTTTTTTGTGGGGGCTATGGAATTTGAACCATGGAGGGAGATTTGAATAACCTGGGCCCCTCTTCGTTGCAAATTCTTTTTGTGGTTAGCCTCACTTAATCGCTGCTGGACCGCTGATCGTTTGGCCCATCGTGGTCTTCCTCACCCTGAGTGTTGCCCACTGTGTGATCAGGTTAATGAAAATATTCAGCACTTACTCACTTCTTGCGTGTTTACAAGAAGTGTTTGGTTTTCAGTACTTTCATTGATGGGTTTACAGCGGCTAACTCCAGGTTCCGATGATTTGGTCTTTTACCTTGTGGTGGCATCAACCTTTGCACCAAGTCCCTAATCTGCAGCGCAAGAGTTTTAATTCTTTGGTCGTGTTGGTGGCTTGGTGGGTTTGGAAGCACAGGAATGGCTGCATTTTTAACGGCGTCTCGCCCAATGTCAGCATTGTCTTACAAAACATCAGAGATGACGCCAAATTGTGGTGTTTGGCAGGGATCAAATGCCTTAGTACCTTATGGCCATAGGTGTGGGGTGTGTTTTGGTTGGTGGGCGTTGCTCTAGTTTTGTTTGTTGAGTCTCCTTGTAATTAACCTCGCCTACTTGGTGAGGTTTTGTTTGAGTCTTCTTCGACTCCTTTCTTCTTCTTAATATAATGACACGTAGTTCTCCTGCACGTTTGAGAAAAAAAATGTTGAGAAGGTTAAGTTCCTCGCCTGATTTTTTCTAAGAAGCTCAGCTCATAAGGTTAAATAGCTAAGGTCTTCTAAAACAGTACATATATGTGTCATCCAGACTATGCCATAGTATATCCTACCTTCTGTTGCTTTGAACTTTGAAGCTTTGCATTATGTAAGAAGTTGCTGTGTGTTGCTTATTTTCCCAGTGGTTAAATGTATTGCTGCTGAACACATTTTGTTATTGATTATGGATGCATTTATGGATATTACATACTCTTTAGTCTGGTATGATTTTACTTAGCCAGAATGTTGTTCTCTATTATTGTACTGTACTATTACCTAAGATTTACTGGTATGCTGATTTCCAAAGTCCACGTTTTCCTGATATTTCATTGTGATCTCCGAAATGCAGAGAATATATTTGCTGAAATTCCTATGTGATGAAATGCTCAACACAGCTCTAATTAGAGAACATCTAGATCAATCTTCAGATAAGTCGGGTGATCTCCAGCAGAAGTTTCGTGCTTTGAATTTTGAATTGAAAGATTTGAAATATAAGGAAGAAATAAGGACTTCGTGTGCTAGGCAAAGTAGATGGAGCAAAAATGAACAGCATTTTAGCAATAGTTCTGGACTTGTGGAAAATCAACAGCATTGCACGCCCACAGCATCCGACCATCTGGAAGTGGCTGAACGAGGTAATGTTGGAGTAAACCTCAACCACCCAACTGAAGGGGCTCCTACTGGGCGATTGAATGTAGGTAGACCTCACAAAAGTGACAATGATATATCCAGTATATCTATGATTGAAGAACATAAATCTTTGGGACTTTCTGAGCAACCATCAGGGATAGCTACTGAATGGATTGATGGGGATGCTATCGATGAAGGGTCCCAGAGTTGTGAGAAGAAGTCATTAGGTTGTAAAAGTAGTACATGTGACAACTTGAATTCGAGAGACACTCATTTTGCTGAAAGAACACCAGTAGCTACAGTTGTCAGCACCCCAGGTGGAGAGTCGCCTGATGAAAATGCTAGCACATCATTCCAAGATAATGTTGAAGCATCAGCAAGTAGATTAGTTGAGCATGATACTGATAATAATGAAATGGATACTTTATCAGATGAGATTTCAAAATTGCAGGATTCAATTAACACAGTAGAGTCACAGCTTAATATGGCATCTTTGAGAAGAGAGTGTCTGGGAAAGGATTCCTTGGGTCGACTGTACTGGGTTATAGGAAGACCTGGTAAACGTCCTTCATTGGTCGTTGATGGAAGCATGCTTATACCCAAGGAGAGAGACATTAGTATGGTTAACAGCTATCCTCTGTCTACTTTTGATTGTAGAGGTTGGAATTCAGCATCTGTTGTTATTTATGAATCTGATGAAGAGATCCAGTGTCTCGTTGACTGGCTAAGGGAATATGACCCAAGGGAGAAGGAACTGAAAGATTCTATCTTGCAGTGGCAAAGACATCTTTATCACCAAGGTAGTTTTCCTCTCAGTGATCCTCTAGTGTCCAAGTTTACAAAGACCGAACAGCTTATGGACCTTCCAAATACCAAGGCTGCAGTAATTTTGGAGCAAAAGTATGGCCTGCAATTGGACCAGGACACAAGTGATCTCTCGAAAAAGCGAGGAAGGAAGATAAAGTTAGGTTCTGAAGAAAGAACATATCGCTGCGACTGCTTAGAACCTATATGGCCTTCTCGACACCACTGTTTAGCGTGTCATGAGTCTTATCTCACATCAGCGGAGTATGAAGTGCATAATGGTGGAAAATGCAATAGAAGCAATCATTCTCCTAATGAAAGCAAAGAAAATGATGAGCCAAAAGTGAAGGGTACCAAGTCTGATATCAAGGAAAAAAATTCCATTGATCGTAGCTCTGTCATTGAGCCATCTAGCAACAAAAAATTGAAGCCATGCCCATATGACTTTGAAGAGATTTGCAGAAAATTCATCACAAATGATTCAAACAAGGAGACGGTGAAGAACATTGGGCTTATTGGATCAAATGGAGTTCCATCTTTTGTGCCTTCACCTGCATTTTTTCTTGAACCTGCAATTGTACTAAGTCAAAATAAAAAAGATGATGATCTCCCAAATGACTGGATTTGCTCTTTAGAGGAACGCCAGGCAATATCCGCCCAAAAGTTAGTGCAAGAAGGATCCAAGTCTGGTCAAAATTGTCCTGGCAATACTGGTGATGAAAAGGTGCCAAAAACTAGGAAGACCTCCCCTGATAGTACGTCTGGTGAGGAAGCATCTTCTGCAACAGACAAGCCAACAGGATTGCTGGCTGTTAATGGAGGCTTGGTTCCGGAGTCATCATTGAGGCCTGTTACAGGAAGAAACTCTCATATCCTAAAGCAACAGAAGATAAATTTGCTTGATATTGATGCAGCGTTGCCTGAGGAAGCACTGCGAGCCTCAAAGTCTCTGCAAATAAGAAGGCGTTCATGGCGTGCTTTTGTGAAGGATGCAGAATCAATATCCCAGGTGCCTTTATTTATTCACCTTTCTGTCACATGAAAAATGTACTCCTTTCTTTTTTATTTGATGTGATGATGTTTTAGAATCCGTGTAGTCAAAACTAATTAGAATTTGACCATTAATATGTTTAAAACTATCTAGATTGACTATATGAAAACTATATCACTAGTTTTTTCTTTGAAAATACTTTCATAATATCATAATCTTATTAATTAACACTAATATAAAGTTATAAAAAGTCATGGATAGTCACATATCATAGACCATCAAAATTCAATAACATCAAATAAAAAAGAACTGAAGGAGTATACAGTTAGTATTGTTTAATTATTTTTTTGTGAGTTTATACTTTGTACACCATTTTGAATAGTCTTGGGATACTGAAAGTTTTGATCACAGTACAGTACACTAAGTTTTGTGTGAATAGTGCTGTCCACAATTCTAAGGCAAGTTTTTGTCAGTTAATGACTATATATAATTTACTCTTTGGTTTTATTTGTGGCTGGCACACCTTATTTGACTCAACCACATATACAGGGTCTTTTGTGACCAAATTGAGATTACATGGGCAATATCAATTTTTTTAGAGGTATAGGAACTTGAATGATTGATTTGGGAGTTTGCGGACATAAATGAAGTCTCAGGAAGTACGGGACCCGAGCTGTAATTTAGCATTTTCCTTTTATCTTAATTCTGTGAATATTCTGTGTAAGTTATGCTTGAGACTTGAGAGCGTTTTATTATTGTCCATTGTACTGATTAAGCATATCCATGGCTCTTAGATGGTATTGGCGACCAACTTGTTGGAGAACATGATAAAAGCTGAGTTCTTGAAGAATGATTGGTGGTATTGGTCGTCCTTCTCGGCAGCTATGAAGACATCAACTGTATCTTCCCTCGCGCTCAGGATCTACACTCTCGATGGTTGTATCATCTACACTCAGGATCCTGTTCCAAGCATTGAGCCTGCTGACAATACCAGGCCTGTAAACAAGGGGAGGAGGAGAAAAGAGCTAGAACCATCAGCGTCATAATGTAGGATGCTCCGTTGTAGACTCCAGATTTAGAAGTTGCTAAGGCAGCACAAGAATGTAACGCTGCTGCCGTGTAGATCGATGATAGGTCCCTTGGCTTTGATTCTGGTGTCCCTGCAAAGGTGCAGTATCTAACTGGAATCGGGTGTTTACTCGTAGCAGATGTAACTTTGGCTGTAGCTAAACTAAAATCATAATGGAAGTAAATTTGTCAGAATTTTCTCGTAACAGCCTGTGTGTATGTTTACACGTAACAGCTTGTGTGTCGTGTCGTGTGGATGATGTATTGATACCCTGCTTAGGTGAGGGGAAGTAAAAAATTGTCAGAATTTTCTTTTTTTTTGTTACTTTTAACATAGGCTGAATTTGAATTTAAAATTTTATACATAGGTAGAGTAAAACATGAAGTGCATGTAGAAATATTTTTGAAATTTTTAGTTTGATTGCACCATAATTGCACCCCAAGCACGATTTATAGCATATGTTGCCCTTAGCCTTAGGTCATGTTTAATGCTTTTGAGTTGGTTTTAACCATTTTATCCATGCTAGAGAGTAGAAGGATGTGCTATTGGATGACATCGTTTGTTAAAACTGTAATCTGATTCGCTAAATAGCGCTTATATTTGCTATAGGCCTATGCCCTACAGTTCCTATAGGAAGCGGAGCTCTTCGCTACTGCCGCCTGAATTTGGGTGGTCTGTCATGTTAGCCACAGGTTTACAAATTGGCAATCTCTCTCAAAACACTTGACCCGATGTCGTGATCCTGACATATTATTTTGGCACTTTCTTTGCTCAAGCCTGAATAAATCTTACCATCATCACACGCTCCTTGCTTCCATTGCAATGCAATAAGCCATCTTTCTCAGCTGTGTGCCCATCTCCCTCCATTGCCTGAACCTGACACGAAAAGCCCCTGGCTACCATACGCCAGGATATCAAGTTCTAACGTCCGCCATGGCTATCAGCAGCAGAGTAGCAACGTGCACCGCGCTCATCTTCCCTAGCACCGCAGCCACTGCGCTCCCCTCGAACGTCTCAGTGAACCATCATGCTCAGCAGCATCTAGGGAAGGCAGTGGTAGCCGTGGCGCACGCGAGCAGCGACGACATGGTGCTGGAGCGGCCGGCCTCTGACCAGTCCCAGCTTAATACGATTCCCGTGACACAAGAAGGTGCCGCTCCCTAGCTAGCCTTAATTTGCTTTTGGGGTATACTTGGGTGTTCATCTAATCACATAGAACAGAAACTGCTGCTAAATTCACAACAAGCAGGTGCAATCTACATATCAGCTACTGACCAGAGATTTTGCCGAGTCCCAGGTGAAGAACCTAGTAAAAAACTGTGGTTCACTTCCTTCCGAAACTTTGAAAATAGGTGTTTCTCGGGAGAGATTTCCATAACGAAATCAAGCACAAGAAATTTCTGGCACATCAGTAGAGAGAGATTAGAATATGCAGGGTAAATTTTGTAATTACCTCTCCAATATCCATAGCATGTGATCTCACTTTGGCATCCTCCTCCTGGCCAACCCAAACAAATATGTCCAACTGACAATCTAGAATGAAAACATCCTCTGTCATCAAATCATTCTGAGTAAAGTGGTGTATTTCTTTGACTTGATCAAGTAGATTTTTTTAAAAAAATAGTTTAGTATTAGACATTCAAATACACTCAGCATCAAACCTTCACATCTATGATTTGCTTACCTTTACATCGCCTTCATGAGCCCCCAACAGCAACATTGGAAGCGCAGGAAAGAACAAAAGTGTTAGGGGATAATGAATTGCACATTTCGCTTAGTAGACCATAAGAAAAATCATACAATGTCTTGTTTGTGATTACCTTTGGACAATATACATGAGAAAAGATGAGGGTCACTTTCATGCTCTCTTCCTATTTTTTGGTTTGAATACTTGGATTTACCACCCAGTAGTTCCCAGAATTTCTGTAATAACCGTAAGAAAAGGACAGCAAAGAATGAGGCAAATGAAAGAAAAAGAGAAGAAATTGCCATCAGAGCCCTAGAGTTTAATTTCGGGCAGGGCTTTCCGTTCACGGAGATACCTGACCATCTGGAGGGCCAGTCAGCACCTCTCACAGCCATTAGATCATCATTCGGCAATAAAAAAACAAACCTGTTTTATATTGCAAGCATCAGAGCAAACAACAAAGACAAAGTGAGCTAAAACCTCCTCCACATGGTAGCGAGAGAGAGCCAAAGACAACCTTCTCCAGAAGGCTCACCTGGTGTAGAAAGATAGAGAAGGATTGGAGCAAACACCACACAGCTAAAGGGTTAGGGTGGCTTGTATATATATTGGCCTGGTGACGGCATATAAGGAAAGCATATACATGGAAGGCGCATACAAGGAAAGCGCATACATGAAAAGTATATACATGAAAAGCGCATATATGGAAAGCGCATACAAGAAAAGATATCCAATTATTCTAATACCCGCCCGCAGTCGTAGCGGCAGTCCGAACGTAAAGACTAGATCAAAACTCCTAAAATAGCTGCGTCGGAAGACCTTTTGTCATGATGTCCGCGAAGTGATGAGAGGATGGCACGTGCAAAATACGAACCTCACCAAGTGAAACCTTTTTCGGACGAAGTGAATGTCAATCTCGATGTGCTTCGTGCGCCGGTGCTGGACTGGATTGGTTGACATGTAGATGGCACTGACATTGTCGCAGTAGACAACGGTCGCCGAAGCAACTAGGGCGTGAAGCTCTTGGAGAAGTTGTCGTAGCCAGCAACATTCTGCTACAACATGGCCAACAGCACGGTACTCGACTTCTACACTTGATTGAGACACGGTTGTCTGACGCTTGGAGGACCAAGAGAGAAGGTTATCACCGAGATAAATGCAGTAGCCGGAGGTGGAGCGTCGTGAGTCGGGGTAGCCGGCCCAGTCGGCGTCGGAGTAGGCGGTGATGGATGTTGCCGGGGAGAGACCGATGTGAAGACCGACGTCAAGAGTACCCTTGACGTATTGCAGGATGTGTTTGATCAATGCAAGGTAGGGCTCCCACGGATCATACATGAAAAGACACACTTGCTGGAAGGGGTACGCCAAGTCAGGGCATGTGAGTGTCAGGTACTACAGAGCCCCTGTAAGGCTGCGATACTCGGACGGATCGGCCACGGGAGCTCCGTCGTGGCCGGATAGCTTAGCGTGAGTGTCCACTGGTGTGGGCGTAGGGTGACACTCAGCCATGCCAGCGCGTCGCAGGAGATCAATGGCATACTATCGCTGAGACAGCAAGAGGCCGTTGGAGGAGCGTGCAACGGAGATGCCGAGGAAGAAGTGCAGGTCGCCGAGGTCCGTCATGGCAAACTCCAAGTGGAGATGCCGAGGCCTTGGGTGGAAGCCGTGAGGACGATGTCGTCAATGTAGAGTAGTAGGTAGGCCATGTTAGTCCCCTGACGGAGGACAAACTGGGACATGTCGGAGAAGGAGGCGACGAAACTGATGCCGCAGATATAGGAAGCGAACCGTTGGTACCATGCTCGGGGAGCCTGCTTCAAGCTATAGAGGGACTTCTGGAGAAGACATATATGGTTGGAACGAGCAGGGTCCACAAATCTGGAAGGTTGCTGGTAGTAGATAGTCTCATTAAGAATGCCATGCAGGAAGGCATTCTTAACATCAAGCTGATGAATCGGCCAGGAGCGGGATGAGGCGATGGAAAGGACGGTCTGGATGGTGGCCGGTTTGACCACCGGGCTGAACGTCTCGTTGTAGTCAACACTGTGCTGCTGAGAGAAGCCACGAATAATCCAGCGCGCTTTATAGCGGGCCAGACTGCCATCAGAGTAGAACTTGTGCTTGAAGATCCACTTCCCGAAGACGACATTAGCACCTGACGGGTGCGGTACGAGTCGCTAGGTGTCATTGTCCATAAGGGCCTTGTACTCCTCGGTCATCGCGGCGCGTCAGTTGGGATCGGCAAGGGCGCTACGATAGTTCACCGGAACGAGCGAAGCTAGGGAGTGGTCGGCCGCTAGGGAGAAAAACTCCACAGAGGGATCGACGGCAGACCGAGCCCGTGTCACCATCGGATGGCCCAAGGGGGGGCAGCTGATGCTAGCGCTAACGAAGTCGGGGTAGTTGGAGCTGGCACGGGTAGCGGTGCTAGTGCAGCTGGGTCGGAAGGAGCCGCACGTGGCCGTCTGGAGTAAACCAAATGCACGGGCGGTCGTGGTGGCGGAGCGATGGATGGCGCTATGGACGAAGGAGATGATCGATCAACACCATGCAGTGGTGGAGCAGTCATCTGGGGTACCTGCAGAGGTGCCATTGCAGTAGTGTAAGGCACCGGCATGGCAGGGTCGACGTCGAGAAAATCGAAGTCGGAGCGAGAGGGAGGGGTGAAGATCGATCATTACTGGCAAACTGGAACATGCTCTCATCAAAGACCACATGGCGGGAGATGATGACACGTTTGGTGGCGAGATCGAGACAGTGGCACCCCTTATGGTGAGAAGGGTAACCGAGAAAGACACAAGCCGTGGAACGTGGATCAAGTTTATGAGCAGAAGTAGCAGAAAGGTTCGAAAAATAAAGACAACTGAAAACTCGGAGGTGACTGTACTGTGGTGGGGAGTGATGAAGGAGGGCATAGGGAATGTCACCACCGACAGAAGAGGATGGGCAACGGTTAATGAGATAGGTGGCAGTTGCTAGCGCCTCGGCCCAATACTTGGGAGGCATGGTGGCATGGAGCAGGAGCGTGCGAACCGCATTGTTGAGGGTGCGAATGATACGTTCAGTTTTGCCATTCTGCGGGGAGGTATATGGGCAAGAGAGGCGTAGGATAATGCCGCGAGAAGCCAGGAATGATGTGTTGGTGTGGTTCACAAATTCGGTGCCGTTGTCAGCTTGTATGGATTTTAGAGGAAGGCCGAATTGTGTGCTAGCATAGGCGGTGAAATCTGCTAAAAGCTGAGAAATTTCTGATTTCTTTCTAAAAGGAAAAGTCCAATAATAATGAGAGAAATCATCAAGTAACACTAGATAGTAAAGAAAGCTAGATATGCTAGGAACTAGAGATGTCCACACATCACAATGAACTCGCTCAAATGGCGTCGGGGAGCGCGAAGAAGAGGTAACAAAAGGGAGACGCGTATGCTTGCCAAGTTGACAGGACTAGCAAAGAGAGCGGTCTACTTTATTACAAGAGATGAGCGAATTTTTATTAAGGGTGGAGGCTAGCGACGCCGGGATGACCAAGACGCTGATGCCATAACTGGGAGGAGATGGCGAGGTGGGTGCTGAGTAGAGCTGAGGTGACGGCTGGAGGTATGGTGTAGAGGTCGCCTGCACTATCGTAGCGAAGCATCACACACTGTGTTCGGGGATCTTTAATAGAAAAACCAAAGGCGTCAAACTCAATGGAGCAATGGTTATCACGAGTAAACTGTCTAACAAAAAGAAGGTTGTGGACTAAGTTAGGGACAACAAGAGTGTTGTGAAGAAGAAAATGAGTGAATGGTGTGTGAAAATAAGTGTGACCACAAGAAATGACAGGGAGGTGGGAATCGTTGCCAACAGTGACGACCGAATGAGGTGGAGGGTGGGAAGAGAGGAGTGTACCGTCGTCTGTCGTCATATGGGAGGTGGCGCCGCTGTCCATGACCTAGCTACCGTGTTCTTGGACAGCCAGTTGGTTCAGTGCGGTGATGAGGCCTTGCTGATCCCAGGTCTGTGGGGGTAGACAACTGGGCTAGTGTGAAGGCGGTGTGAGCCTGCGATGGAGCGCCGAGGAGGCCGAGAGCGGGTGAGGGGCGCCACTGATGGCCAGTAGGGACAGTCCACGGGTTGAAGCAGAACCAGGGACCGGTCGGTGGAGATGGTGGTACACGACCACCCTAAAAACCGGCACTAGCACCACGGCCGGACCCGCCCGACCTACCACGGCGGTAGCGGCCACCACGACGCCCATCACAAGCATTGACGACCTGAGTAGTGGTCGATGACGTAGAGCCAGAGGAGCCGCCGGAGGCGAACAGGGCCATGGTGGTGGCGATCTTTGTCTCATTGCTAAGGCGAGTCTCCTTGAGAGCGAGCATGGACCGCGTCCTAGCGAAGGAAGGGAACGGTATGGAGTTGGCGATGTCGTCGGCGGTAGTGGAGAACTGCGGGTTGAGGCCACACAGTAGGTTGAGGACGAGCTGCGTGTCGTTGATAGGGTAGCCGATGACATGTAGCTCGTCGGCGAGGCCCTTCATCTGCTGGCTGTAGTCGGCAATGGACAGATCGCCTTGAACAAGCGAATGAAATTGGTTGTTTAGGAAGATCACGCAGGACTCCTTGTTGTCGTGAAATAGCGCCTCGATCGCGACCCAAAGGTCACAGACGGTCTCTTGATCAGTCATCGCGGAGTCGAGGACATCGTTAGAGACAGAACCATACAACCAGCTGAGGACAGTGGAGTCGACGAGGGCCCAGGTGGCCTTGTCGTGATGCGCCGTGTCGGTGCCGTCAATGTGGAAGAGGAGGCCGAACTTTACGCACATAGTCCAAAAGAATTTGGACCATCGGGAGTAGTTCGGTGTCTTCAGATCAAGGGTGGTCGGCAGATGGGACTTGACGACGACCGTGCAGTAGGGGTTGAGGATGATCAGATGGGCGATAGGCGCGATCTCGCTGGCTGCAGCAGCTGGAGGGGCCGTGATGGGTGCGATCGCGTCGACGGTGATGACGGCAGTAGCTGGAGGGGCTGCCATGGTCGGAGTAGTGGACAGGATCTGGATTTCTCTCTCTCTCACTTTTGCGCTTATAAAAGAAACTTCACCAAATCAGATCTGGAGCTGGGCTTCTTCTTCGGCACTGGAGAAGAGATAGGTGCGGGCGGCTGACAACCGATCGGCAGCGAGCGACCAACGGTGGAAAAGCGGCTCAGGGGGAGGTCGACGTCGGTGGCATCCCAGCATGAGAAGTGGCGGCTAGGAGGAAGTCGACGGCGTCAACAGCAGCCTGGGGGCGCCGGATCCGAGGGCAGGCGGTGAGCCGCCGACGAAGAGGAGCTCGGGTCCTGGCGTGAGGAGCGGCGGATGGGAGGAGGTTGGTGTCGGCGGTGTCCCGTCGGGTCTGCGTCCTGGTGGAGGAGGCCGGACTGGAGGTGACCCGAGGAGAGACGGCGAGGTCGGGTCCTGCGGCGGCGTCGGCCGGCGGCGCGACGCGAAGCGGATGGCGCGGGCGAGCGGAGAGTTGGCGACCGAGTGGCGTTACGCGGCCGATCCGGTGGTGCAGGCACACCGATCTAGGTGGATCCGGTGGCGATGGCGGCTGGTGGCGACGGTCGGGTGGTGAAGAGGCGGCGGTGGCCTGGAAGCAACGGCGAGAAAGGCTCAGGTATGTTCTAATACCATGTAGAAAGGTAGAGAGGGATTGGAGCAAACACCACACAGCTAAAAGATTGTGGTGGCTTGTATATATATTGGCCTAGTGAAGGCATACAAGAAAAGTATATACATGGAAGACGCATACATGAAAAGCGCATACATGAAAAGTATATCCGTGGAAAGCGCATACATGAAAAGCACATACAGGGAAAGATATCCAATTATTCTAATACATGGGCAGCAGTAGACGGCCATACATAGCCAACCACGCAGGGGAGAAGGGAGAAGAAAACACACGACTCTTCTGCACAGCATGGTTACAGAGAGTTAAAGCCACGCCAACCCAACTAGAAGGAAAGAGAAGCAAAAGGAAATACTGAGCACGACACTAGTGAATCCATCTCCTTTCTTCCCGTACCAATCCTCACCCAAAGCTTCACACTCGAGCCAGTCAAGAGGAAGGGGAAGGAGGGGGAGCTCGACAACAAGACAGGGAGGCAAGAGCGCGCTAGGAGAAGGCACAAGCGACTGGGAATAGCAGCCTTAGGAGGCGGCAGCCACAATCTTCCCCGAGCAAGAACTAGCATGGTCATGGTGAGCACGCAGAGCAAGGAGGAGGGAATTAGAGGAAGGGGAAGTAAAGAGGGGAATAGAGAGGAGGAAGTTGGAGGGGAAGGCGACATGCGGGGCCACCGCGACCCTCATCCTCGTCCATTCCGGTCGAGGCCATGGCCGGTGGCGGAGGAGGTGCAATCCAAAGAGTGGCGCGAGGTTGAAGGCCCCCTCACCCTCCATATTTGCAAAATATGAATACAATTGCTAATCATGCTAAGATAGTATTGCATCATGTTGCACACTGATGTTAAAGGTCATCAGGTACCGCTCATCAAAGAGAACAGGCACGAGTGAGCCATCGAGTTACTGCACGAGTTCGAGATTGCATATCGCATCCGACGAGCTTTTAAAACCTTGAATTTAAAATAAAGTTTGCCGAAATTAACTTAATTTAATATGATTAAACTTAACATAAGCTGGAAATATTTTATTTGAGTTCTTCAGTCTCAAGGAATTGTTTGGTATTTTTGGTGAATTTTTGGGATTTATTTACTACCGAAAATCCGGGAAAATATTGTCTTTTAGAGATATTAAGTGTATCAACGGGTGCTCTCTAGCGCCGCCCGCGGAAAAAATATTGCCAACTACACGTCGCCACACGAAACCCTAACCCTAGCGCCGCCATTTCTGCGCCGAGCCACGTGGCCGGTTTTGATAGTTTTGCTCTACCGCTCGGTCATATCACATCGCCCGCCGCGTTGGTCGCCCCGTGTCGCATCCCATCGCCCGCGCCCGCCTCGGTCCGCGAGCCGCACCACCGAACTTGCGCTGCGCATCGACGCCGCTTCGCGCCGTGTAGTATCGTTGATTATACACCACCGCTGCTCGACCGAGCGAAGGCTCAGATCTCGCCGCGTGGTCGTCCCCGAGCCGTTGGATCTGGTCGCGCCGCTACCGCGCCCAAGCACGTGCCACGTCAGCCCTAGGTCCACGTGGCAGCCACGTGTCATGCCACGTCAGCCAAATCCCGCCGCCCGAGCCACGTGGCAGCCACGTCAACCGCCACATCACCCCGTGCCATGTGGCAGCATCAGCAGCTGTCATGTCAGCCCAGCCCCGCCGCGTCAGCGCCCCTCTCCCGCGAGCACTGTTCCGTGCACCGCGTCCACCGTGGACCTGGTTCCCTGTGCGTCCGGTTCACAGCACAGTAATCTTTTTCAATTTTCCCGATTTTCTTTAGATTAAATTTTCCGAAAGCCCGTTCTCCTCCGTCCTAGCTCCGATTGACCCCGTTCTTTTTTTTAAATTCATCTAAAATCGAGCTCTAGATTTTGGGTCTAGTTTCATTATTTTTGGAGTTCATTTGCTTATTATTTTGTATATTTTTCTTATTTCGATCGTTTTCTCTCTCGTTAGATTCGGATTCCGCAGGAGCAGGATCTACGCCCAAAGACCAAGAGTACCTCACTGAGCATAACTAAGGCAAGTCGTGTCCTTTGATCATGTTGAACCCAGTTTGTAATCGATTATTTAATTATTTTATTTTAAATTACATTGCATCGCTATGTTTCTTCAAACCCTTGTATTGGTAGTTATCGTCCCAATTGAATTCATCCCTTCTTGATAATTTGGAATGCCATGATACCATTGTCACCATAGGTTGGCAAACATACTAGTGATGCTAGGTTATTTGTCACATGGGTTGGTACGATAGAATGCTTAGCTTTGCTTATAGTTACGATTGGGTTTATCATCACACGTGAATAATTAATTTGACTTAATGAGATATTGAACCGTGGTTGGAGCCACAACAGATCGTGGTTGGTGCCACAGTATTAAAATTTGTGCCATGATGTTGGTGCGTCATCGGCGGTGGTTATACAAATTGGTTTTCACTCGGACGAGTGATCGTGCAGTAAAGGGGGAAGTGTTGGAGCACTTCGAGGGATGAGGTAGTCTCGCCCGGGTATACTTAAGGACTTAACTTTGTGCGCCATTGATCTGAATCTTACCGTGCAAACCACATGTCTGGTATGGGACAGACCTGGCTGACTAATTTGGGATGTTTCAACATTAATCTTGCCATTGACTTGAACATGGTTGCTGATTTCCATGTGGCGCAAGGGGGGGTGAGATGCGAAACCCTAGTGGGCGGATTGAGTTGTAACTGAACTTTGTAAAGACCTTGTTGTGATTACCTTAAGCTGAGACTAATCACATCGTGTGGGTACAGTTGTGCAACCTCTGCAAAGTGTAAAACTATTCGAATAGCCACGTCCTCGGTCATGGACAATGCTTAGTGATTTCACATGAGGGGTAGTTATTTCTGAAAACTTGTGTATTGTGGTTGGGCAGTGGATGGTTAATCCACGGTTGGTTTAGCTATGGATGAGAGGTCCATAAGTGGTTGGTTTAGCTTATAGATGGGAGATCCATAAGTGGTTATGTCAATTTCTTTTGATTATTATTTATTATTGTTTTATTTAAAGTTCACTTTCCATCTACTTATTGTAATTACTTTCAAATACCATTTATGCAAATTAACATTTCAGCCTTCCTTTGGTAAATCTTGCATACTATATCGTATTCATTTGTTACAAACGACTTGCTGAGTACCAATGTACTCACGGCTTTATGCCTAATGTTGCTCAGTTAAGGAAGAGGAGTATCATCAGCAGGAGGTTCCAGAAGGAGAGTACTTCGACGACTTCGCAGATTAGGCTTCGTTCTCCACTCGATAGCCTATGGGCTTGTCGATTGGCCACTACGCTTTATTTTGGATTTCCGCTACTAGTTTTGTTAAGCTCTTCGGGCTAGTCTATTGTAAGCTTGACCATAAGGTCGTACCTTTTGAGATTTATTGATATTTGAGCTTTTCCTTTATTCTTATCGTGTATATGGTTGTGATGACATCTATATTTGACTGTGTGCAGTAGCATGATCCTGGGACTAGTGCAGAATACACAGGGAGTCCGGATTTGCATAGTCGGGTCTCGACAGCATTGCATTGCATTATTTTGCTTTGTAAGAAAGAAACTGGCGAAGGTGGAACATACGCAGAGCTTATGTGGTGGCTTTGTAAGATAAGTGATGTACTGATAGTTACAAGGATTACGTCTTGCTAAGACAATTGAATTTGTTCTGTTATCGCCATTATTTTATTATGTGTTTGCGCGGTCTTCGGACTCACCCTTACTTTGTTGTTTTTTTAGGCAAGTGATGAAGGCGACATGGACGGGTGGGAGTAGCACAGTTATCCCACGTATAGCAGTGCCTCACATATCACTTACAGATGTCATATTTAGCCTGGTATAGCACAAGTACATTATGGTATTTAGCAATTTCATACCTCTGCTGCGCTTAATGTCAAGTGATTGTCTCTGGCCGCTGGGTGCTATTTGATTAGAAGAATTGCTACGCAAGTCTAGCGGCAAGAACTGAAACTAGTAGCATTACAGAACAGGTGGTAGCACTCTGGGCTCAGGCAAGGGGCCGGGGTGTTACAATTTCTCAGTTTCTTTCCCCTCCTTTTGTGACCTGGACGGCACATCTAGTTGTACAATAAAAAAAAGATAAGCACAAAGAAAAGGTTAAATCAATGGATACTATACCAAAGTCAAAGCTGTTCCAGAACATAACCAAACAACACAAATCAAATCAACCTTGATAGCAAGAAGGATGACACTAATGGCGAGGGATACAAACATCCAATGAACCATGATAGCAAGAAGGATGACAACAACAGTGAGGGATACAAACATCTAATGACTACAGATAACTATCATAACTATATCATGATAAAAAGAAATATAACACATTTACTCTCATGGGCATTTCTTTTTTTCTTTTGCAATTAGAGCACATAACATAAAATGTGAACAAAATCTCATCTTATGCCCTCAAGTATTCCTTCATGACTAGTAAGCTCAAATATTTAAAGCACATCATGTTTAGAAATATGGCAAACCTTTGTAGGGGATTAATAAAGGCTTTAGCTTGATACAAATGTACCAAGTACCAGAAAATTGCGTGAATACAAAGTTTATATATTTCGAAAAAATGGTGGTTCTAGAAAGCAAAGGCAATCGCATAGTTCGCAACAAATGCTCCCGCCGTGAGATCCAGGAGGAACCGCCTCAACCACCTCGGGAATCACGCAGCTGGCGCAGCAAGATACATAATTGGCTTTAGAATTTAACATGTTGCAAGAATTAGATGCATAAGTCTCAACTATTTGCAAAATATATTCGTAAATAATAGCATCATACCACAGAGAGCTATAGTAAGTGAGATTGATCTATCAACACATGATAAGACTCAAACTACTAGATAAGACCCCTCTTAATAGTACGCTAAACGTATAGTAGCAATCTGGTCTTCCAACTAAACAATAAGACCGGTAAAAGACTAGTAACATATCCTTAGTCCTAACTAGTTATACCTTTGTTTTGAGCATCCTCTTGAAATTGATAATGTATATCTTTACTTTAAGTTCGGGTCATTGTCTTCTCTTAACTTGATAATCAACTCATGATCATCTCCTTTTTGGGATCTTGATGTGCATCAACACATGATATATCTCCTCTTTGACACGCATCGTTATATAATGCATTCTATTCTTGGTGGCCTTCAACTCATAAAGCTATTTTCCTTTCCAAACCTTGACTTGATGATCTTCAACATATGAAGCTATCTAAAGTCTCCATCGTTATGGAACATAACCTATTCATTCAACTCATGAAAAATGTTAGTCCAATACTGTGATTATCATTAATTACCAAAAATATACCATTAACTCATAATAGCTGGTCTAGATTATTCAAATATATGCTAACCTTTATCTCAAGCTATGACGATTTTGTTATCAATCTTAGCATGCATTTTCAGATAGTCAAACAAATTCTAGAACTAAACCTTTCAATCACTTAACATACATGTTAGTCCCTTTTTGTAAATACAAATAATTGAGTATAAAGCAATACGAGTCAATGTGAGTATATATGAACTACACAAATTTTATATACTGAAAGGATATATTTTAAAGTAGAGATCCTAATATATGTGAAAAAATAAATCAATACTAATGAAACCACAAAATATAGAGTGAACTCCTCCTAAATATATGTATACAAGAATGTATAATAAAAACATATATACATATTCATTTTAAACTTTTGGTAGAGTTTAATCTATATTTTGGATCCGAAGAATGCACTAAGATGTGGGAATATAATGCAGAATACATATCTCTATGATTTTCATCTCTTTATCCAAATAAGACTATGCTATATTATGATCATTCAAACATGTTAGTATCACAATTGTATTTATCATTTATTATATCTAAATAAGACTAGGAAATATCATAACTAATAAGTATATTAGTCTCACAATTATATTTGTCATTTTCACCAAAACCAACTTAATAGAGTTTGAGTTTACAGTGGAGGAGGTGAGTGGGCATAAGTGGGGCGGTGGGAGCGTCCGTCTGGATCTAGACGACTGATCTTTGATCAGATGGCTGAGAGAGGGTGGTGGCAGATGAACCACAAGATGAACTACCACCACCAATTCGTTCTTTTAAGTAGTAGAGATGATAGAATTGCTAAGCTGAAATACATGTAAAGGATCGGGAATTGGATATTCCGTATAAAAGATATCATCATTTGGATTTTCGGACTGCAGAAAAATATATGGGTTCGAACCGGCTCATTGCTTTTGGCTTTTATACTTTGCTATAGTATTAACTTTCAAACGGTATATCTTTTTAAAATGAGGTCTACAAGTCGATTGTAGTAGATACTATACCAACTTCAGCTGTATTGACCAAAATGGCATACGACTGTTTCCCTCTTCGTAATGTCTCTCGTGAATAACCAGAATCCAGAAGCCACTTTATTGTTTAATTGTTGATGAAGAAATAGTAGGCTGGGATGGACTAAATCTTTGCTATCTAGATACTCTTGTATTTCTCTACTCTACTGCATTGTTTATTGTTTTGCGTTGTTTTTCCTATTTTGTTGTATCATTATTATACAATTCAAGTTGATGTTAATATAAGGCTGTTAGAATTATACCCAGGGTATAGCGAAATTCTAGTTCCGCCGATGGTAACGTCTCATCGCCTGCTCCTAGCCAATGTTTCCATCGTATCCACAAGCAGTGATCGACTGAAGACTCGATAGGCAAGTGCGCCCCCAAAATTTATCGATAGAAGAAGAGAATACAACGTCGATCCACAATGGTAATGGGAACACCAGTGCGTGCCCAAATTTGCTCGAGAGAACTCTGCAAGGCTGCAAGCTTGGCTCAATAGTACTAGGTGAGTTGTTGTTCTGTTCTGTCTGTGTTACTTGTGGTAGCATCCGAAGTAAAGTCTCTTTGGGGGGTCACCTGTTACTGCATTTTTTAAAGAAAGTTACTAGATTTTTCAGCCCGGCAAAAAAATGCGTTGGTATTTCTTGAAATCAATTGCAGAAGCTGTCTTTCATTTCTAGGAGAGAATACAACCATCGACCCTTGGGAGGGGGGGATACCGTCGACACCAACGTCATCCCCAAAATGCGTCCGTTTTGACTAAAAGTTTTTATTAGTTTGGGGGGGAAAAAAGATCCATATTGCACCCTTCAACTATCCAAGAATCCGTTTTTCGTCCTCAATTACCCTGGTCCACTTTTTCTTGGGGATAGTTGAGGCTGAATATAGACTCTCTGTTTAAGTTTCATCGTCCAACGTCAGTTCTAGCGCTAGGTCAGGGAACGGGCGATCTCTGAAGTCTCTGGCACGGTTTGAACTTTGAACACAAGTCTGGAGATTTCAAGATGCATCCACAAGACAAGCTACTTGGCATGGTCCTAGACCCATTTTATAGCTCGAATGTAGTGGCGTAAGGAAACTTTGTTCATTCAACACGTGAAATGTAGTGGCATACTACGAGAGAAGGCTGAACACTTTGATTTTGTTCAACACATGTCTCAACATCTTCTTTTGTGTATGCTATTACAATGGAACTTGGAAGCAGCCATCCTGCTCCCTTGATCACGGCACGTACTTGCTACAAGCAAAAACACATCACAATATTCCTGCCCAGATGACGCCAAATTCTAGGTTTCCCGGCAGCGACCTTACACTGCACTTTTTTTTTTACAATAGCACATAAAAAGACGGCTGCATGATCACTCTCCCAAAAAGAAAGAAAAAACAGAGAGAAAATGAGAGAAGACAGTGCTGAAAATCTTTACTTCAAACTGGTTATGCACTACTAGATTTGCTGAAGATTGTGATTTTTTCAAAAAAAACGGAGAAAGGCATTGCGAATTTAAGGCGGATGATCTCGGCATGTGTGCTTCTTCTATGACTGGGGACGATTGTGCCAACATAGCCGATACCGACGATGAAGAACGCCATTGACTGGAAGAAGAGGTATATGAAGAAATGGTCCTTCCCAAACGCAAGATCGTACCATCCACAGGAGAAGAGGAAGGCTCCCACACCGAGCTCCGTAACATTTAACCTGAAATTTGTCACTGAAAGTTAATCACCAAGAGCTGAGAAACGCTTGGAATATGGCAAAGTTTTTTGTTCACTACCTCTCCCATATCCTCATGAATGATTTCTTGGCTGCTTTATTTGACGATTTCATCTTCAGAGCATTTCCGAGCTTCTCTGTGACGACCCATTCGTTCGCCCTGCCCGCCTCCAACAAGCCGATCAATGTGGCCTTTGTTCTATGTAGCGACATGACGTTCTCAAAGAGGATCCAGAAGAAAAGCAAGTGAAGAGACCTGCAAAAATTGATGCCTTTGGGTTAAGTAAACATGCAGTTTGATCACAAAAGGATCATTACTTGATGATCATATTTCATTGGCATTGTGAAGTTTTTACTAGATTTTCACCTGGGAGTTCCGACAGAATTGAGAAGGGTGATGATTGTTGGAATGTAGACACAACCCCACTTTGGTATCTTCACCTCAGGGACAAAGATAGTTGCTGGGATAATTAAGCAGTAGAACGTGAAGGTCACAATGTGCGCGACAATCTTGCGCACCAAGAAGAAGTTGTAGATGACATGGATTTTCTTCCAGACTGTCACTTTCTGCACCAAGATCAATAGCATGCGAGTTAGCAACACTTGCTACTTAACCTTCCGAATTTGATCGACTGCATTATGTTTGGAGAGACCTTATTTCTCACAATCTCCATCAGCATTTTCCTGAATAAGTTTGCCGGTCCACACGACCATCTGTGCTGCTGAAACCGAAAAGCTTTGAAAGTACTCGGTAGCTCACTTTTAACCTGTGAACGACATAGTTCTTGGTTAACTTTATATTCCTCTTGGGCAAAATGAATGTATTTTTGTCTCAAAGAAGAATGCAACGCGAAAGGATGCATTGGATGCTATCTGAAAATCGATGGTGCGAATGATTGATATGTACCTGAACATCACCGAGGTAGACAAACTTCCATCCCTTAAGGCTCGCCCGGATGGCCAGATCCATGTCTTCCACTGTGGTCCGGTCCTTCCAGCCTCCTGCCTCATTCACAGCAGAAATGCGCCACACACCGGCAGTTCCTGCTTGCAAAAAAAAAATGAATTAGATGTTATGAACAAAAATTCAAATGTCGAATGCCGGTGCTATGCTAGAAACTGACACAAAAAAATCTGATTAAAGAAAACTCGAGAAATAGAGTGGAGCTTACCATTGAAGCCGAAGAATGCACAAACGGAGGAACTCACTTCTTGCTCCACTGTGAAGTGGTAATCCAAGGACATCTCCTGCATCCTTGTCATCAAGCATTCATCTGCATTCACTGATCACCACAAACAACCATCGTCATCATGAATGTTACCACGGAAAACACGTACTAATGCCTAAACCGTCTATCATTAGAAATTTATAAAAAAGAGATCATGAAAGAAAATTCACACATAAATCACATATCTATTCTCTAATTCATGAAAAATAGTTTGCCAAAAAAATCTGGAGTGTAACTGAAATTTACCGTACGGTTCTGTTAACCAGACAAATATTTTACTGCTGCACTTGACCTACAAAGCTACATCAACACTGTCGTCGAGGAAGTGTTTTTTACAATTTTTTAATAGGTCTGTTCTGCTACCTCTACTGTACACAACAATAGCTTGGGCAGTGACCAACAGGCAATTGGTACCAACAATGTGGGCACACTGGCGCATGAAAAGTATATATCTGTGACTCACAGAGAATACATCCAGAGAAAGGAATCACGGCACATGACAAGCTGAGGCAGAATCAGAGTCACTTAGCGCTAATTTGGTTCCATTCCACATTTCCAAATCGATATGCTCGACGACCTTTGCATATCTACCAGTTTACCTCAAAAGTTTTAAGATGCTAGCGAAGGGGCTGGACATCCCGTTCAAATACCAACACTTCTCCTCTATGTATACCGTATATACATTCCATCAGACCTACCTACAATGTGGACTCCACGCTGCCCTCGGAACTATTATATCGTCGGTTCTTCACCGTCCATCGAACCCTCCAACCACCTCCTTGCAAATACGCCGGAGAGGTCACGGATGCATGGCAGCGCGAGCATGTAAACTCTTAAGGCCCCGCTCGTTTCAGCTTCAGTTTTTTTTCACTATTCAATAATTTATCTCTTTCTGAATTTTTTTAGATTTTTTAAGCTTTTTTGTATTTTTATTTTTTCTCGCTTTGATTGCGTGATGCTAACATATTTTTTCTATTTTTACATTTTTTTAATTTAATTATACCTAAAAGCCAAATCAACTACAAAAAAAACTAAGAATTTCATCGCTAAAACGATACATCTTTGCACCGGTAATTGCAGCTCCATGGCTGTGGTTTTATTTTTACTAGTAAGGTACCTGTACTGTAGAACGGATCTCATCTCGTGGTTCTAACTGAATTTCTTTTCCGCTTTTTTGGGGTTTTTTTCTGATTTTTTGGCTGATTTTTTAGGGTGGGGTGGAAGTATGTTGAAGGGGGGTGGCACGGTGGTTTCGAGAGAGCCAAACTTGAGCTTTAGGACACACAAGGCACTGCAGCAGTGACAAACAAGTCATGGTCGGTGGGGCCCACGCCTACGTTTGTGGATCACCGACATTGGGCGCACACGTCAGGTACCGGCGGGCCCGCACCACATGGGCGCGAAAATCTGTCTAGCAGCTCCGCTGGCCCCACGTTGCCGTGCTAGCTTGATCAAATGGGTTTACATAGCTTTGGGACAGGGATTGAGAAAGCTTTGGGACAGGGATTGAGAAATGGGCTTCCCTCTGTTCGGCAGGAGAGACTGTGCGCGTACGATTGGATTTGGAGTTTTGGACTGTTTATGGAGTTGGTAAGTGAAGCTCTTGACGTGTTCCTCGTGTTTATTCTAGAGGTCAATCAAATGCAGCTGATCGACAAAACAGTAACCATAGGCCAACCGTTAGCCCGACCGACATAGCATCTTGGAGCATGTTCTTTTTAACTACGGGTTTATGATTTTTGATTGAAAATTTTGAATTTTAGTTGTTTACGATAGAGATTACGGAGAGAGATATACTCGTTTATGATATTAGATAGTACAGATGTTGAACTGTTAACGTGTACTATAATTAATTTATAGATTTCACCTTAAAAATAATTTATTTAAAAATTAGATATTATAACAAAAATTAAAAATTATTTTTAAAAATTAAAAAGAATATGCTATTGGTCTTACGGACGGTGGCTAGAGTTCGATTCCTACTAACCGCAGGTTTGCTAGGCTGATCTCGTAGGTTTTCTGCCGTGGGGCGCGCATGCATTTACCAACCGCTGCAGCATCTGCAGCACCGAAGATCGTGCGTGCGATCGGCCGAATCTCGATCGGCGAGCGACCGAAATAAATTCCAGCGGACGGACACTCGTCCCCTCGGAAGATCTAGGTGCAACCGCGCGCGCGCAGATGCCCGTAGGATATGCGCCGCACACGACAATCCCACGAGGAGCTTTGCTGTCAGACTGTGCAAGGAACCACAAGCATGTGCCTCGTCGGATTCTCAGGACTCGAATTTTATCTCGACCATCGCAGGCTGCGTGTCGCACGACGACTTTGCACATCGATCCTGGCCACTGGATCAGCTTTTAAATGGACTGTTTGCACTGTTGGCTTGCCGCTGTAAGATTCAATCGAATGATGATTTTCTTATGATATCCTACTAGTTCTCATGTGATACGATTTCCCACGTAGCAAAGTCAAATACAGGCTTCAGTTGTCCAAATCCCAGCTAGTGTCTTGTTTTGGGTGGGTTTGTTTGGACTTTTAGCTGACTTTAGTTTATACAGACTATAGGAATTAATTTTTAAATGATATATTTTTTAAAATAGAATTAATAGAAATATTATAGTAAAAAATATACTGAGTTCAGCTATACTACTAAAAATCACATGTAACTATTTTTACTATGTACCATTTCTCACGAACATTAGAATTTCAAATTTTAACCTATAAACTATAGCTCAAAAAACCAATATAAGTTTGTTGGATGCCATCCCAAGCTTGCTTCCAAACAAGGAAACTAGCTAGGATCCTGATTCCTAGACAATAGGCCAAGTTATTTTCAATACATAGCTTATAATTTACGGTTTTCCTCATATGAACAAAAAAAGCGATCTTTTATTTTTTTAAAAAAGGGTTTATCAAGATATATTTTTCAAGTGACTTATCGATATTCGATTTATTTACATAAGCACTCGTGTTAGAACTAAAAGTTATCCGCCACAGCTGTAAACCACCAACCAGCAGCCCAAAGGAACACAATCTTGTCTTGAAGGAAGAAAACACGGTAAACTGTAAACATAACAAAGGAGCAGGCGCTTACCGAACCTCCAGCGCGCCTGGACGAGGGAGATGTCGGGGTTGTGCACGAGGAAGGGGATGGTGCGGCGGAGGAAGTCGGGGTCCGGCTGGAAGTCGGCGTCGAAGATGGCCACGAACTCGCACTCGCGCACGTAGCCGTGCTTCATGCCCTCCTTGAGCGCGCCGGCCTTGTACCCCTTGCGATTCTCCCGAATCTGGTACGTGATGTTCACCCCCTTGTGCGCCCAGCGCTCGCACTCCGTCCGCACCAGCTCCTGCGTGCAACGCAGCCGGGTTAACTCCATTCCTGTCCGTAAGCAAACTGCTACCGCCACACCATTGTGTACCCAGCACGACTGGTGGCTCCGCCCAAAAACGTGGCTAATCTCTAGCTTTCCAACTGGCCACAGATCGTAACCATCTCACCGTTTTCGAAAAAATAAGCCGGAGAATTGTTCCGAGTCCTGCGAGAATCAAAACTGTTATTTTTGCGAAAACCTCGCGTGAATTTCCCGTGGTTGTGTGTCGTTCGTTAGTTTATGATTCGTACTTCGTTGATGGCGAGGGCCTAGGCTCCTAGCTTCCCCCCGCAAAAGAACTAGACCAGTGGCCTAGCCTGGGCCAGGGCCGAGCAGCCTCAATTAATGAGGCCGAGTTCAGCGTCGGTCGAGAGAGCCTAGCTTGACGACGACTTTTGTTCATACCCAATTACTATTGCGAGGATCACGTACAGAAAGTCCATCTGGTGCTAGTAGCAACTAAAATAGCCATTTATAACGTGCAGTCGTAGGGCGTGGATCTCGCTGCTAGCTCTGACGACCGATAAGATTTTGGGTATATTTTAAGTGGTTTTTGATTTTTGCTCGTTTTTTAGTTTTTATTATAATATCTAACTTTTAAATAGAGTATTTTTTAAGATAAATCTATAAATTAATTGTAGTACATGTTAAAAACTCAACATCTGTATCAGCCAAAATCGCAAACAAGTATCTCTCCGTAATCTTTATCATGAACAACCTAAAATTCAAAATTTTCAACCAAAATTCATAAACCACAACTATAAACTAAAAAATAGACCCTTTACTACAATGGCTTCGGCTCTTGTTGGTCCGGGAGCTAAGCTAACTTTGACATACCAGTAAGGTATGGGCCGTTTTTTAATGATATAGCTTTTAACTATAGCTAATAAATATGATAAATAATAATGCTGATAGAGCCTAAACAAAAACAGATTGAAAAATTAAAAAAAAAAGACCCACACATCTACAGTTCGCACATAGACAAAAATAAACTTTGTATTTCATGTGTAAAAGAAGTGGTTGTGCTAATAATCACAGCAATACCTGCTAACAATTAGTACCAAATGCTAAGCAAGGTTAGTGAGTAGAAGGCATATTTTTTAGACCGTGACTTATATTTTTTTGATTTAAAGTTTAAAATTTTAACTGTTCATAAGAAAGAAAGTATAAAAAGAGATATTTATATGTAATTTTGATTGATATAGATAAAGTTAAAATAATATCTCTTATAATTAATTTATAGACTATATATTAATAAGATATTTTATTTAAAAATTAGTTACCATATCAAAAGCTAAAAAATCATATGGTTATCCGGTTGTGGCTGGGTGCCCGACACGTACCCTGTACGGCCGTGCTATAATGCGCTTGTAACGTGCCCAAAGACAAGCCTGGTCGGAGTCTGGCACAACAGACCACCGGTGTCACGGCTTTTCCTCTTTAGAAAAAAAAAAAAAAGCTAAAGGTACATATGGACTTGCCACGTGTTGGCTTTCAGCATTTAGAAGCGTTGGCTTTTTAACATAATATTTTTATATTATCTATGAAGATATAATCATATTTTTATATTTTAATTGAATATCTTAAAAAACTAACAAACCATTGGTGCCAAAAATCACGACAGAAAAAGACAAAAACACTTTGGAGTAAGGTAGTCAATACCACCCACCGGTAAACATGACGCTACATAGTAAAATGTAGCAGTAATTTACTAGCCTAGTGCAGTGCACTACTAGTATTAACTCCACAGCATCCGAGAACAAGATCGATCTTACCTTAATGACGGGGTCCGTGGAGTCGTCCAGCACCTGCACCACCAGCCGATCCGACGGCCACGACAAACCGCACACCGCTCCGATCGACAGCTGATACACCTACACGAATATATGCCGCACACGAAAGAAAATAAAAAAAATTAAAACCACACTAAGTAAACCCCTTGCAAGGCTGTAAGAACCAAGGATGGGGAGCTTGAGCTCGCGCCTGACTTCAACAATGGAATTAACGGAATGTACCTCCCGCTCGTTGAACATTGGGATCTGCACGAGGACGACGGGGAATGCGGCGCTGCCGAGCTCGGGGTCGTCGTCGGCGACGGGGTCGCACCTGTACCGGCGCTCCGGCCGGCGGCCGAGCAGCTTCACCCCGGCGATGACCACCGCCATGTACAGCCGCTCCACGAACAGCAGCACCGACATGCCGAGGCACACCGCGACGGCCAACCGCAGCAGCGGCACGATCACCGGCGCCCGCACCTGCGACCACGCCTCCGGCAGCGCGGCGTCCATCGGATCGATCCCTCGCCGTTCGGATGAGGCAATGCGCCGCGCGGCGAGGCAATGCCAGCAACTGGTGGTGCGAAGCAAGCAAGCTCGGGGTGGAGTGTGTGTGTGCGCGCGCGCAGGGGTTTATAAAAGGAGGCGAGGCACATGTAGGGCTTTGGATTGACTGTACAATTAATCTCCGGTTAAAAACCTGCCCTCCCTGTCAAAGCTGGATTAATCGCAAGGACCGCGTGCAGTAAAAAAGAAAGATATATGGAGGGGTTAACAGTGCGGAGAGGCCATCATTGTCGGGTGGGGCAAATGGGGCCGGCGAGAGGTGTCGGTGGTGCTGGGGTGTAGGAGACGGACTGTGGTTGGGTCAGCTAGGGTGTTTTTTTTTCCGGTGAGGGGTTAAGTGGGTACTAGTGAACAGGCCGACCCTGGGCAGGGCAGCAGGGTCACCAGCCCAGGGCCCCAAGAGACGGGGGCACAGGGCCTTGGGCCATATATTTTTGGATCACCAGCCCAGGGCCCCCAAGAGACAGGGGCACAGGGCCTTGGGCCATATATTTTATCTATATTAGTGTTATTATATTAAGTAAAAGTAGGAAGTTTATATTATTGTAAAGGATTAGGGCAAGCAGCTAATTGTTGGATTGATCTCGGCTAACTGAATCCGAGTTTTAAGTGAGACCAAGTCTCCACTCGCGCTTAGATCGGAGGCGCAACCAACTCCTATTTGATTTCAGTCCCGATCAACTAGCGCTATATAAAGACGGGGACACGGCAGGAAAAACACACACACGATTGTGCTTAGCCCCAACAATCCCCAACAGACCGATCTCTCATGTGCGCTAAGGTGAACGAAGACCAAGCCCCTTCCCTGTACGCGGCGACAGCGACCACGGCGATCGTGACTCCGGCCACCTCTGTATCAACCGAGCACCACCCTCATGGCATCTCCAACTTCGGGTACGTCTTCCGCACCAATATTATGTGTTCTCGTTTGATCTAGGGGTAAAAGCATTTTGTTCATGTTTAAGTCTCGATCTATTTTACATTTGGTATCAGAGCCACCCCTAGGATCATCTAGAACACAAATTAGTCCCTACCGACCTCGGATCAGGCTCGGGTTAGCACTAAGAAAAAGGGGATTTACGATTTTCCTGTGCAAATAGAAACCTAGTTCAAATCAGGACAAGAGACCAAACTCAGAACAACAAAAACTTAGATCGGGGGCGAAAAGGAGGAGATTTTAGTTAAAAACTCAGATCGGGCGAAGAAGCAAAAAAAAAGAACTTATGGCTTCTTGCGGGCGCGCCAACGATCTCCGCCGCTGCGCTCAGCGTCCCAGCCAGCCGCAGGTGAGCCCCGGCAACGCGCCTAGGCCTCGTGGCCCCGCGCGATTTTGCTCCCCCCCCCGACAACGCGCCACGTCCCTTCCCGCGCGGTCCGCCCTCCCCCCCCCCCCCACGACGCTTCTCCTGCCCGCCCGGGCTCGCCTCTCCTGCCTGGCGCCAATCCGATTTTTTTAGGGGAGGTGGGTATGGCTGAGTGCTGGAGCACTTTTTTCAGGAAAAGGAGCTGGTGCACGAGATATTTTTTGGGTGTCGGTGGGTTATTCCTTTGGGCCGCAGTAATGTTTTCCCTTTATTTCCGGTGCCTTTTTATTTATTTAGTCTTTTAATGTGCACTGTTTAATTAACTAATCGCAGTGTATTATTAGTTTACTTTTGTATCATTATTTTACATTTTGTGCATTGTTTAATTACTCTAAAGATAATTAATTGTTGTGCTTTATTTAATTTTCCTATTAGTGCACTATTTTAATTATCAGCTAACTAATTATGATGTATCCTTATCATATTATCATGTTTTATCTTCGATTAAAATTGAAGCAACGGGATATTTTAATATGAGATTTTATGTTTATTGTGGCATTATATATGCATATGATTACATTTTGACCAACGTTAATTGTAATCATATGTCGCCATAAGATTGTCAAGTTCTTTTCCATTTTCTGCCCAATGGTGATATGAATTAGAACTGTAGTTTTTGCATGTTATTAATCAGACCAACGTAGGGTTAATTGCACGCAATATATATATATTGTTATGTTGTCTCTAATTTCGTCCTGTATTTTTTATTCAGTAATAAATGCTTCCAATGTTACCGCTACAATTGACAATATTGAGTAGCTCATGGGAAACAATTTTCCCATATAGAAAGAGAGAATCCATATTGTCCTTGGAGTCTTGGACCTTGATTATGCTTTGAGGGTAACCGCTCCTGTTCCTCCCACTGAAGGAGAGGAAAATTATGATGAGAAAAAAAGATTATGAAGCTAATGCTGAAAAATGGGAGCGGTCAAACCGTCTGTCACTAATGATTATGAAGACTTTTATCTCAGTTGGGATCAGGAGAGCAATCCCCAATTCCGAAAATGCTAAAGCATATTTGGCTTCAATAGAGGAGAAATTTAAAGGCTCCACTAAAGTTTATACCAACACTTTGATCCAGAAGCTCTTAAATGCTAAGTATGATGGGTCCGACAGTATAAGAGAACATATCATGATGATGACCGATATGACAAAAAACTCGAGGGCATAGACATGGCACTATCTGATTGTTTTTTAGTCCATTTTATCATGACTTCTCTTCCTTCTAAATACACGGCATTTAAGATCAATTACAATACTTAGAAAGAAAAATGGAGCACGAGCGATTTAATTGCCATGTGTGTCTAGGAGGAAAAAGGAATAAGGACGAAAAAGAAGAATTTTGCATTTCAAGTTGGTGGCTCTACCAAAAGGAAGTTCCAAGGGGACTTCAAATCCAAGAAAAAGCTGCAGTTCTCTCCTAATTCAGCTAAGTTAGGGCCTAAGGTGCAAAATGTGCCTAAACCTCATGTTACTCCCGCTGGAACAACTAAAGGAGGGGAGTGTCATTTCTGCAAGCAGCTAGGGCATTTCCAGAAGGATTGTGCTGGTTTTCTAAAGTGGCTCGCCAAAAGGGGCAATGATACAATAACGTTCATTGATGAAACTCTTTATGTTGATTTCTCTCTTAATTGTTGGTGGATTGACTCAGGTGTAATTGTGCACGTTACCAACTCTTTACATGGATTCCATACCGCGAAACCACTAAGAAAGGGGGAATGAAGTCTTAGAGTCGTGGATGGAAAAGAAGCCGAGATAGAATTAGTTGGATCTGTTTCATTAATTTTAGATAGTGGCTTCATGCTTCGTCTCAATAATGTAGTCTATATTCCTTCCATTAGGAGGAATTTGATCTCAGTTTCTTTATTGGACAATGATAGTTTTAAATATATTTTTGGTGACAATAAACACACTATTACATTTAATTCAAATAATGTTGGTCTTGCCTTTCGACAAGACAAGCTCTATATGCTTTCCCTTAATGAATCCTCGGTATCTTTGACTATGCGTGTTGCTAAGCATCAAAAGAGCAATGAGACTTCTTCGAAATTGTGGCACTGCCGTTTAGGCCACATTTCGAGGGGGATAATGGAGCGTCTCATTAAAGAAGAAATTATCCACCCATTAGACTTCTCTAACTAAGATCACTGCATGGATTGCATTAAAGGAAAATATGTAAAGAAAATAAAGAAGGGAACCACTCGCAGAATGGGACTTTTAGAATTAGTTCATACTGATATTTGTGATCTTTTTCTCGTGACATCAGTGGATGGTTTTAATTCATTCATTACATTCACTGATGATTTCTCCCGTTATAGTTATATCTTTCCATTAAAGACCGATCTGAATCACTTGACAAATTTAAGATATTTAAGACTGAAATTGAAAATCAGTACAACCTAAGAATTAAAGTGGAAAGATCAGATCGAGGGGAGAATATTACAGAAGACATGCCTCTTATGGGCAAATTCCTGGCCTTTTCGCTAAGTTTCTTCAGGAAAATGGCATTGTTGCCCAATATTCTATGCCTAGTGAACCTCAACAGAATGGAGTAGCTGAAAGACACAACCGTACACTTATGGATATGGTATGGAGCATGTTTAGCCATTCTAGTTTACCAATTGGTTTGTGGATAGAAGTACTTAAGACAGCTGCACATATTCTTAATAGGATTCCCAGTAAATCAGTATCTAAGACACCTTATGAATTATGGACTGGGAAGAAACTGAGTATGAAATATTTACGAGTATGGGGTTGTCGTGCTGAAGCTAAGATATTTAATCCACATATTGGGAAATTAGACCCTAAGATAGTAAGTTGTTATTTTATTGGGTACCCTAAAAGATCCAAAGGATATCGCTTTTATTGTCCTGATAGGATAACTAAGTTTGTAGAAACAAGACACGCTGTGTTCTTAGAGAGTAACGAAGACCTGGAGCTTAGGAAGATAGATCTTGAGGAGAAGCGGGTTTATGTTCCTTCACCGCTCATCCCAAAGCCTTATATTCCTATCCCTCAGGTGGTTGCACCTCCAGTAGAGAATACTAATGTTGCACCCACTGTTGAGGTCTTTGAAATCCCTAATGTTACACCTAATGATGAGCCTCAGCAGTCTCCTGTAATAACTGATGTACCTCTTAGAAGATCACAGCGGAAAAGAAGATCCGCCATCCCAAATGATTATGTTGTTTATATGAATGATGATATTAATGATATGGAGAAGGTAGATGATCCCACCTCTTATAAGGAGGCCATGATGAGTGAACATTCTTCTAAATGGTTTAAAGCCATGTAGGATGAACTAAAGTCTACGAGCTCTAATGATGTGTGGGACTTAGTAGAAATTCCTGACGGAGTCAAAACAGTAGGCTGTAAATGGGTCTACAAAACCAAGCATGACTCTAAGGGAAATGTCGAAAGGTTCAAAGCAAAGCTTGTAGCAAAAGGCTTCTTACAAAGAGAGCGGATTGGCTATAATAACACATTTTCTCCTGTCTCAACTGAAGATTCTTTTAGAATTATCATGTCACTTGTAGCTCATTATGATTTAGAGCTGCATCAGATGGATGTTAAGACGGCATTTCTTAATGGTGACTTGCAAGAGAACATTTACATGGCTCAACTAGAAGGTTTTGTCGTGGAAGGGAAGGAGCATATGAGATATCGACTTAAGAAATCCATTTATGATTTAAAACAAGCATCGAGGTAATGGTACCTCAAATTCGACAAGATTATAAGGAGTTTTGCTTTTAAGGAAAATGAAATTGATAACTGTATATATGCTAAGTTCAAGGGGAGTAAATTCATCATCTTAGTGCTTTATGTGGATGACATCTTATTGGCCAGCAGCGATAAGGATATGCTGTTTGAGACCAAGAGATTTCTTTCATCTAATTTTGATATGAAAGATCTCGGTGATGCCTCTTATGTTCTTGGCATTGAGATTCACCGAGATAGGTCCAAATGAATATTAGGTTTATCTTAGAAGGCATACATTGACAAAGTACTGAAGAGATACAATATGCATAAGTGCTCTAGCTCGCCTGCTCCTATTGTTAAGGGTGATAAGTTTGGGACATTCCAATGTCTAAGGAACCAATATGAAACTGATCAGATAAAGTCAATTCCTTATGCTTCAGCTGTCGGAAGCATTATGTATGCTCAAGTATGCATGCGCCCGATTTAGCTTTTGTAACCGGGATGCTTGGCAGATATCAGTCAAACCCAGGACCGGACCACTAGAAGGCCGTTAAGAAAGTCTTGCGCTATATGCAAGCTACTAAGCATTTCATGCTCACATATAAGTTTTTTGATAACCTTGAAATTGTCGGTTATTCAGATTCAGATTTTGCGGGATATGTTGATACTAAGAAATCCACGTCAGGTTATATCTTCACACTCGCTGGAGGAGCTATCTCGGGGAAAAGCTCCAAACAAATCCTTACGGCATCTTCAACGATGCAAGCTGAGTTTGTGGCATGTTATGAGGCCACTGGGTAGGCTGTATGGCTTAAGAACTTTATCCCGGGACTTAGAGTGGTAGACAGCATCTCTAAACCACTCACCTTATACTGCGATAACGAACCCGCCGTCTTTTATGCAAATAACAACAAGTCAAGTGGTGTTGCTAAACACATTGATATTAAGTACCATATTGTGAAAGATAGAATCTAGAATCAAACCATTAGTATCAAACATATTAGTACTAAGTTAATACTTGCGGATCCGCTTACTAAAGGTTTACCACCTTATATTTTTCGTGATCATGTTGCCGGCATGGGTTTATTGGAAAGCCTCTGATTCTGGATAAAAGAACCTTAAAGTAAACCGACTCCCATTAAGTATAATCAATATCCATTTCAAGATAAGATAGTACACTATAGGTACTGGGGTTGTATGATACTTCATTGGCTATGCAACACATTGCCTTGGTATGCTGTTTTACTGAGAATGGGCTTATGATGTTAGCTTTACGATCAAAGGGGAGAATATTGGATTGATCTCGGCTAATCGAATCCGAGTTTTAAGGGAGACCAAGTCTCCACTCGCGTCTTGATTGGAGGTGTAACCAACTCCTATTTGGTTTCGGTCCTGGTCACCTAGCGCTATATAAAGACGGGGGACACAACAGGAAAAACACATGCATGGTTGTGCTTAGCCCCAACAATCCCCAACAGACCCGATCTCTCACGTGCGTACGGTGAACGAAGACCAAGCCCCCTTCCCCGTACGTGGCGACAGCAGTCCTGGCGATCACAGCGACCGTGACTCCGGCCACCTCTGCATCAACCGAGCACCACCCTCATGGCATCTCCGACTTCGGATACCTCTTCCGCATCAATATTATGCGTTCTCGTTTGATCTAGGGGTAAAAGCATTTTGTTCATGTTTAAGTCTCAGATCTATTCTACACTAATAACTCGAGAAAAGGCCCAATCAGCCTGCCGTAGCTCCATCCTTGCCGCAACAGGAACGTTGGCACTTTTTCAGGCCACAGCTCGCGAGTCGTGGGCACGCAACTTCTCTGATTTTCCTTCCCTAATTCAGTGAATAAATAACACTTTCACAACACAACTACATTATCCAAAACAAAATATAGATAAGAAACTTTGGTTCATTCTTGATAAGATTTTTTTTCAGTAGGTTCAACTCTCTCGGTTCTTCCTTTGCACTAATTTTATAGACATAAAAGCTGGTTGAAGTTTTTTCATGGATTATTCTTACTACTGTTTTCGTTTCAATCAAACTATCAAAACCCATTGCTTTAATTGTGTTTTTGGTGATGCAGTCTTCCTCTAGCAATGTTTCGTCTTTAGTAGCATGTTGTAGTTCTTTTGGATTTATTAGTTATTGCCAATACATGTCTGACTGAAATTTCGAATAAAGGGCCCTTCGCTTCTACCTCGCCGCAGGTCCCCCCCAAAAAAGGACCGGGCCTGCTAGTGATTTGGGGTGGTTTTGTTGGTGGGGATGGCAGTTTTTTGGGGATTGGCTTTAGCCAAAAGAAGCACAAAGGCAAAAGGAAAAGAAGAAAATATACGAGTCAAGTTCCTAGCTAGATATGTAGGATACATTTGTTTTATGTGTCATCAACATTGGAAGAGCTTGAATCATGACGCTGGTACGCGCGGGGGCATGCTTGTGAGGTATCAACCGCCTAGTCGTTCACAGGCAAATTAATGGTCTGTTTGGTTGAAGGCCCGGAGAGATTTGGCTTGGCCGGAGGTGTCCCTAGGAGATGCCGGAGCCTTGTTCGTACGTGTCCTGATCGTTTCTCTCCTTCCCAGCTTGTCCTGATGACCCTCTCGGCGTAGTTAATTAGCCTGGCTCAGGCGTCCAAAATCGGACACGGCTAGTTTAGCAAAGATATTACGGGAAATCTGGGATCCGGAACCATCACCGATGAGCCGTATGAAATGTTGCTCGATTTCTCCATGGCCTTTAATTTTTTTTATTGGGCTGATGTGCGAATAGGAAGGGGAATAGAGCTAAAATGCGATTGTCTCCTCGCAAAAATGTAATTATCATAATAAAGCTAAACACACGTGATTATCAAAGTGTAGTTCGATTTTAAGTTTTCTCAGGCACATATCACCAACCAAACAAGTAAGTTTCACGCATGCCTAGTCAAGCAAAAATTAAAACATCAAAATTCCAAGCTACCCTTGGACGTGACTTTTTTTTTGTTGTTGTTGTCAGGATCCATACTTATGTCACCAACCAAACAGGCTTTCAGTTCCTAGTTTCCATAAGCAAGCGTTGTTTGTGCATTTGCTCATTTTCCGTGAACCTGCTGATGTGGCAGACATACAATCAGCAAGAGTATGATGAAGTTGCTGCATAGGGTGGTGGCTGGTGACACGAACAAAAGGAAGACACATGAGAAACCTTACAAGTTCAGACGATCAGGCTTCCAGAAACTACATTTGCAAGTCGAGAGAATCGAACGGTAGTACCAATCTTACATGTTTAAGAGAGCCACATTGCGAGTTTCTCGATCAATGGTCAGTGAAACAGGATCAAAGAGAGCTTTTTTTTTAGCACGCAGGGCGAATCACTTGATTGCTTTTTGGCCGCATCGTCCACAAGACAAGGCATTAAGGAAGGAGGTGTCTCCTCCTCTTGCCGCGCCACGATATGCGGCGCAGCTTTATGAGCTTCTAGTAAGTATGATAATGTATTCAAAGGTGGCTTTGCTAAAGTACAATCAACGAGGACTAATTGACCGCTAACCCCTCCATTCACGACGCCACGACGGCGCCGAGTTGTTAATTGAAGCAACTTTTTTTCTTTTCTTTTTTTTCTACTACCTGTTGTGCTTTGACGGTAAGCACGGCAGGAAAGGATTTTAACGGGGAGAGGACCTCACGTGAGACTTCTTCCTCTCAGCCGTTAGATCTTCAGAGGTAGATGGGAGGGATCTCACCGAGGCCCCGCCTCATAACATTTTCTTCCAGCACGGCCCAACCTAGGAGAGACAGCCGTGCGGCAATGCTGCGAGCTAAGTCGGCGTGGCACATTGCACGGCGGCCCGGCGTCGATCTAGACCGCTCGCTCGCCGAAGCCAGCAGCCCGGCCGGCACGCGCGCGCGGCGGCGCAAGTGTTGTTGCACGCCGCGCGAGCGGTTGGGATGGGTTTGCCTGATGCAGGCATGGCAGTTGGTGAGGTACGGAAGGTGTGCATCGATCCAAGACTGCGGTGGCTGGGCGGAGGCATGTGCACCGATGAACAAGATCTCACTGCAGACATGCAGCTACGCAGTTCGGTACTAGCGGTACTATTTGAGGTCATACTCGATCGGTGTTTGTAAGAGATTGGTTAGCTCCTTATTTTCGTTAACCACTCGCCCCTGTAGATTTCTAATGCGTTGGTCATGGTTACATGGACAGGACATGAAGATAGAAAGCAAGAGGAGACAAAAAGGAGTCGCAGAACTTCTCTATACCATTTTGGTACGTCCGGCGGTTCAACTTCAGACAGTGATACCTTTATCATCTTCCTCTTTTATATAACTAGTAAAGTGCTTGTGCACTGCAATAGAATCAAAAAAGAGTGTGATATGCATAGGGGTGGTGTGACTTTTGGTTTGCTAAAATAACGATGACTTTTGAGTTAGTTTATTAGGTATAATTAAATTTTAAAAATATAAAAATAAAACGCACATGATCTAGATGCGGACGATGCAAAGGAATAAGGTCTTTTATATTTTAGAATCAAAAAGAGTGTGGTATGTATAGGGTGTTGAATAGCGATAGCTTTTAGTTTTGCTAAAGTTTTTTGAGTTGGTTTATTGGATATAATTAAATTTGAAACAAAGACGCTAAAAATTTAAAAATAAGGAAAAAAAAAACGACACGCTAATCTAGATCGCTACGGACGATACAAAGGAATAAAGAATGTAATTCAAAATCAAAAACATCAAAACGAAAAGCTTGTTTCAAATTTTTACTGTAGCATCCTCATCTTTCATGTCCACTTCATCTCTCTCCAGATCTAATCAGGAAAATCCCCGCAGTCAACGCGGTGCTCCTCCTCTGCCATGCGGTGATCTTCTTCTTCCGCTTGGCAACAAGCGCCCTCACCGTCGGTGCTCGCGGATGACGCGACGGCGGCACAAAACTTCTAACTGATATCATAACAGTTCTTACCTCAAAGTATACTCAATCATCGTAAATATGAATATCCCAACTGAAGCTATCAGAGCTGCTTTCTCAATGGCATGACCCATCCGGATGGACTTGACTAACAACCAGCAGACAATAGGGAGCCAGATGCCTGGCATGGCCCACCATTTCGTGCGTGTTAAGAACTGGGCATTCAAATTTCGCATATAAGAGGTATGTTACAAAATCAATTGCAGTATTCAAAATGAGATGCAGTACCTCCATGATATCATCTGCGAAGAAACGCGGGCCTTCCTTACTAACAATAGGATGGTGAACCCATTCCTGATAGCGCTCTTCGAGATGGCCAACCTTCATCGGTCATACACAAGAGTATAACATTGAAAATATGAATACAACAATGTAGAACTGAAAACATTGTTGTCACAGATAAATGATGTGATAGGTGACAGCTGGACAACTATAGTAAACAGTTCATGTAAGGATTTGATTACGTGTGTTATTTCATAACCATAAAAGGTGAGAATGCAATAACATAGCTTACACCATACAGGTAGCCACACCAAAGTATTGCAGAAATCACGGTCCATTCATAGAACTAATTAACAAGAAAAATTGCAAAATGAGAGCTTGACAAATTAGCAATATAATTGTGATACCTTGGTCTATGTGAAATTAGGTTCATGATGGCCATGTGTGTGTGCACATGAGGGCGTGGATTAGTCCCATATTGCTAGTTTAGCATGATAAACACTAACATATAAATCCATAGGTACTATTGGTAATAACCTCTGGTTAACCGTTTTGCACGAAGCGAGGATAAAAACGTAAGTAGGTTATTACGTGTGTGTAGCTTATCTATAATGGGGTTAGGGTTAAGCCAGTTTGGACCATAGGGCATTACAATAATACAATTCACATCAGCAAAAGAATCCATTATTAGTTTTTTTTAGAAAACCAAGTACAAACAATTAGTCAGCTACAATTGATTTTATCTATTATCTAGAATATCCTCAACAATTGGATTTGCATTGATCTATAAAGTTTTGATCCCTACTTTCAGGGTAGGGGCTAGGGTTCGGAGGCTGCGCCACATGTTGGTGTGGTGGTGGTGGTGCCTCAGGTTGCAATGGTGCCAGTGGCACCTGGAGGGGAAGTGGAGTGGATGGAAGGGTAGTGGGAGGAATCTACAGTTTCAAGAGAGAAGTTGGGCTACACGGATGACAGACAAACTTGCACAGAGAAGAGGAAGGACATGGGAGAGAAGAGGAGAGCGTGGAAGGCCCACACATTGGTGCAACCTTTTCTGTGAGAAGGGGAGAAGAATTGACGACCACCAAGTGGTACACTGCGCCCCGCATGCACACGACTCATGCAACACATAGCACACCACACACACACTCGACACAACACACACATTAAAACAACACACACACCCACTCTGCACACTAGGGCTGTGCACAGCTTAGCCGAATCGAAAAAACTGAGCAAAAAAATAGATTTGAACTGGTCAACTTGGTTTGACCAGTTATCAGTACGGTATCTAGGTTTTGTTTTTTGTGTTCAATTTTGTTGGTAAAAACTGACTCTGAAAACTGAAGAAACTAACCGCCAATAGCATGTGCGTGGTGAGTCCTCCAGGATTTGAACCCATGACAGTGGGGTTCAAATCCATTATATATGTACACGTTGACACGTTGTGATCATGGATAGTGTCCAGCAGAAGACCCAAGCAATGGATGTTATTGTTAGTCTTATAGTAAGACTCTTAGTCTCTTACTCTTGCATAAAACTAGGATAGACTATTGATCATTTTTTGTGGTGGCTAAAAATAGGCAGAGCACATCATTAGCATTAATCATTATGCTTTATTGCTTTATACATATGCCGTCGAATCTCTATACTCCATTGGAGTGTTTCTAAAGTTCTAATTCTATTGTCAATAGTATATTTATTGTCGCCTACTCGTCTCACTAGTCGCTATATCGTTTGCAATTCGCGTCAACTTTGGTAAATATGGTATTTACAGATAACGCACTGAAATAAATTAGAATTTATTGATACTGAATCGTATTTTCAAAAATACCATACATTACCGAACTAACAATACCGTATGTACCGAACCATATTTACCGAAAAATACCGAATGAACAGTCCTAGCGCGCACACACTACACTAACACCACACACACAACACCACACGCCGAGCACACACACAACATGGCACCACACACTGCACCTAACGCATGCACACAACACCAATACATAGCACAACACACCACACTCTCTCTGCCTCTCTTCTGGTCCTTCTCTCTGGTACCATCCCCCTTCGGTTCCCCTCATTTCTCTCATCGATTCGCTCACCGCCAATCGCCTACTCATTGTCGGCCACCTCCTCTGTCGGTTTCCCATGCCACTCACCTGTCCCCTTGGTCCTACGGCCCCAGGAAGTGTTGCTATGGCACGGCTATGGTGTTTTGGTGCTGGTTCTTGGGAGGTGCCACCGCCTACTCGTTGGCTCCCCCTATTGGTCCCCATGCCTCCTCTCTTCCCTCTTTAGCCAGATTCGGTGCCGGTAGAGTCAGATTTGATGCAACTTTGCCAAACGATGGTTTTCCCATTTCTACCCTAGGCTAGCTTCGATCTACTTGGTTTCCTCCTATTTTTAAGTTTGATTTTACTTTTTGTTTTACTCTACACATGGTGCACTCGGTGGTGGTGAGAAATGGCGATGTTGCACCGTTGTGATGGGACTTGGGAGCTCGCATGCACCGGGGCATGCGACTTGCCAACGGCGCGCTGGTGGCCATCCACAAGCCGCTGCCATTAGTCAGCAACATTGACCACCGTGGCTCTATCCGACCGAGGTGAGAGTTGGCTCTCTCTCTCCTATTTATCGATGCTACTCTACTTGGTCGGTGAGGACTTTGTGCTGTGTTGTGCTGGTGTATGTGCTATGGGGAGGCTTCAAACTGCTATTATTACCATTTCTGTAGTTTTTTTTGCTATTACAACTTTTCTAATGTAGAGGCTCCAAACAGCTTGCTTGATCATCATTTCATGACCAAATTCTTGCACATCATACCACTTCCTAGCACAGCCAAAACACACCATGGTACCCCTACTCAGATGGCTAACATGTCTTAACTTTTTCATGCAGTGATCTTAACTGACAATATGGCAAACAATACAAGGCTGCTTGATCTTACTAACATTGTTTATGCACACTCTTGAACTGGACCGAGCTAAAGACATTGCGAATGAAGGTGGATGTCCTCAGCATGCTTGTATTATAAGTGAGGGACGAATGTGACAACATAGCCAATACTGACGATGAAGAAAACCATTGTTTTGAGGAAGAGGTAAATGAAGTAAGGATCATTCCCAAATGTAGCATCATAGCATCCACAAAAGGGAGGAATGCTTCGACATTGAGCTCCAAACATGTAACTTGATTTTTTTTGTTCTTGAAGATTAGTTGCAAGGGTTGAGAAAATACATAGGAAAGAAGATAATTTTTTGTCATGTACCTTGTAATGAAAACTGACTCAGTGAGATATGAAACAATGAGGAATAATCAAGAATACAAGGCAAAGATTTAACATGAAAAACTCTTATGGAAAAACCACAAATGCACAATCGGTAAAATCACTATATGGCGGGTAAGTTGCAAAACACTCTTGGTATAATACACGTGTATATAACTAGTAGTGCATTTTCTATCATGATGCTTACAAGGAGTATAAATAACCTTGAAAACAAGAGTCCCATATAAGAAAGGAACATAGTTCTAGTCGGCAATAGAAACAGAGATCTACTCAGAAACTAGACTAGTAACCTACTTGAAGATAGGAATATATAGGATCGTAGATGGCAATAAGAGAGGAATGAATGATTGTAATCCGTAATGAAAGCTTTTCTTCAAATCCATTATCTTTAGATTGTCCAACCTGTCACACAGCAAAAGCCAGTGAACAAAAAGATGCAAAAGAAGAAAACATATTTTTCTCTCTCTTTGGTACTGCGATACAAAGCAAATAGTGTGGATACTGTAGCAATCATTTTTGGGTACTGTATCTATAGTACTTGGTTACTGTAGCAACAGATTAGAACATTCAGCACATCATTTTCACTGGTGCTGTGCACTCTGATGACTGAAACCAATTCACGTTGGAGAGACTAATGCATGCATCAATGCATGTGTGGATTGTATTTGCTCTCGCTTTCTCTGTATGCTCACGGACTTAATCAAATGGCATGCTCTCTCTCGCTTGGACCGAGGCTGATGCACGAAACAATGCTTTGCTAATGGGACAATGAATAAGAAAATTCCGAGGACGCCGGGTGCTAGTACGCCGTGAAAACTTTCCAAGCATGCATGCACCCTAATGACACCATGAGATAATTTATCAGATATAATTTTTATTACTAGATCATTATATTTATAGCTACAAAGTACTCTTCTGGTCCTCTCAAATCCTAGAACGAAAATTGCATTTGATAGGTTCATTCACAAGATTTTTAGAAGTATTAGACTTAGCGAATCTATCTTTTTTTAGCAAAATCATCAACTTATCTAGACAATGCTTGTATTTCTGTGCTAAGTTTAGAACAGTTAGAGCAAAAAGATATCTCATGATAAAACATCTATTGAATTAACTCTAATTTCTAGCAATTCATAATTAGAGCAAGTTTTAGATTGAGCATTTTAAATAATTGATTCTAATATGTAAAAGAACTAAACTTGAGCTTTTCAATTTCATCATTTGCAAATTTTATCTTTTCATCACAAGAGTTATGTGACAATATTAATTCATCAAGTTTAGCAGTTACATCACTAAGTTGAACTAAACTTGATGTATTAATTGTTCTAGCAAACTTCAATTCAGAATGTAAAACTTGACAAAATTCGTCATCAAGAGTAGAAATTCTAAGTCTATTAATTTCAGAATTTAAGCTCTTGACAATAAAATCATGATTTTTAATTTTGTTATACTTTTTGAGCTCCTATATTGATGTAAGCACGACACAAGATAAATCTATATAAGAAGGTTTTACCTCATTAGGATTACTATAGAGATCATTATTATTGAGCTCCTCACTGTTTGCCATAAAACACATCTCTGTGAAGTCACCTCCTTTGTCTTCTTACCATTGTCCTCATCATCAAGTACTCAAAGTACTGTGTTAACCATCCTATGATAATTTCTTGTTTGGGTCAATCTTGAATTGAGAGCGACGAGTTGGTGCCTTGTTATACTTAACCTTCTTGCTCCTCAGTTTAGGGTAATTCATCTTAATGTAGTTTGGCTCACCACATTTATAACATCTGATTGAATCTCCTCTACGCCTTGATCTAATATTGTTAATTGCCTTGGTCACATCTAAAATAGTTGGAGAAAATCTAGAACCATCAGCTGGGAATAAAGATCATTTAAAGTGAGTATTCCATATTAATAAAATGGAATCATTCCTTTGATGAGCATTGTCAAAATCGTGATCAAATTACTAACGATTTTATTGCAGCGATCAAAAAGTTCATCTACTGATTCTCTAGGTTTCAACTCAAATTTAGAATATTCCTTTTTAAATTAGTTCTGTTGGACACCTTTAACATAATTAGAACTTTCATGATAATAAGCTAGAGTAGTCTAAATTTTATTAAAAGATTTAATATGAGCAATTCTGACAAACTTGTTTATATTTAGACCATGCAACAAAATATTTCTAACATTAGCATTAACTTCAATATTAGCAATATTTTCAGTAGTAACAACAGGAGGCACTTCATATAGATTTTAACTTTTTGCCAAAAAGTATTACCTTGTGCTTTAAAAAAAACCTCCATGCGTATTTTTTAGTGGAGATCATCTGATCCATCGAAAAACAGTGGTTTACCTGAAAAATAATATCGATCTGATGTCCTTGCGACCTGCTTTGATACCACTTGAAGGATCATCGATGGCAATCAGAGGGGGTGAATGCTTGTAATCCACAACGGAAACTTTTCTTCAAATCTACTATCTTCGGATTGTCCAACCCGTCACACCGTAAAAAACAAAGAAACAAAAAGATAGCAAATGAAGAAAATTTTCCTCTCTCTCTGGTACTGCATAGTACTATAGCAAATAGTGTGGATATCGTAGCTACAGTCCTTGATTACTGTTGCAGCACATTAGAAAATTTAGCGTGTTGCTTTTCTGGTGCTATGCACTCTGATGACCGAAACCAATTCGCGTTGGAGAGACTAATGCATGCATCAATGTATGTGTAGATTGTATTTGCTCTTGCTTTCTGTGTACACATGGAATTAATTGGATGGTGCGCTCTCTCGCTTGGACCAAGGCCAATGTCTAAATCAATGCTTTGATGATGGGACATGAAATAAGAAAACACCGAGGATGACGAGCGTTGGTACGCTGTGAAAACTTTTTCGCACATGCACCCCCATGATGCGATGAGATAATATATTAGATCTAATTTTTATTGCTAGATCATCATGTTTGTGACTACAAAGTGTCGTCCTAGTACCCTTTAAACCCTAGCACAAAACTTGCACCTATTAGCCTTGGGTTAGCCTCTAATCCCATCTCTATGATAGTCTAGGGCTCAAATGAGTTCTTATCTAATTTCAACATATAAGAGACCCGAAACCCTTATGTAATATGGGGGTTTTCAACTTTTGTCATGTGTCGTAGCCTCTGGACCACATTTCTATAGCTCTAACATGTATCATCCGTTTTTTATCTCCACATGTTCCAACCCGAGCACGACCGTCTCCTCTAGCATTCTTGACCCTCTGGACCATGACTTTGTGCCAAACCATCTCCCGGTTCTTGTCATATACCATGATCGACTCGAATTACCCTGCACATGCAAAGACCAAAACAACATCTTTTTCCAACACATGTTCTTTCCGACTTGATCGACATGAGTCCATACACGCCGCACACCTTAAATAACATCAATCATCAATATTATCAATTATTCATCATCACAAGTATTCTAGACCTAGCCTAATAGAACAACACCTCACTTAGAGATGAAACATAGTCTTAGAAAATGTGGTGAAGAGTTATAGTCAGAAGCGCTTTGAGTAGCTACGTCTGACTCCAGTTAGTGCAAAAACTTTTGGACACTAGTCTGGTACAAGTTGGTGCAGAGTCCAACATGAACACAAAGATGATTTCAATTGTAACCTCTGACCAGTTCACATTATTGACTAGTCATACTGGTCGAAATGCTCATGACCAGTCATGCTGGTTGAAACATATCCTTTTGAGCGAAATTTGATCGGATTCAAATCATAAAATACAACAATCTCCACCTTAAACCAAATTCCTCCTATAGCGAAAAAGAACCAAAAAACTTCTTGAATAACTTGTAAAACACTTCTTATACATCAAACATCTGAAGGACTAATGAGTAATATCGACCAAATCTAAGTAGGGCTCAAACTTAGTGGTAGGAACTGGATTTATCATCATATCAGTTGGATTACCATGACCACTGATCTTGCAAACTTTAACATTATATTGAGAAATAACTCCTCGGATGAAGTAATATCTGATATCAATATGCTTTGTTCTCTCATGGAACATTTGGCCTTTTATAACATAAATAGAACTCTGACTATCACAATAAATATTGGTGCAAGGTGTACTTCTACAAAAGTCAGTGCATAGACCTCTTAGCCAAATAGCTTCTTTACATGTTTTTGAAATAGCCATGTACTCAACTTCAAAGGTCGAAAGAGCAACAATAATTTGCAGACAAGCTTTTCAGCTCACGGCATAGCCTACAAAGTGAATATATAAACAATAAGAGATATCATCTTATCTAAATCTCTAGCAAAATTAGAATCCACATATTCGAGAAGTCCATCACTAGTCTTTCTAAACTGCAAACAAGCATTAGAAGTGCCTCTAAAATATATGAAGATTCACTGAATTGCTCTCTAATTGTCTTTCCCTATATTGGCCATATATCTCCTGGCAATACTCAAAATATGAGGTAGGTTAGGTCGAGAGCAGACCATAGCATACACAAGTGGTTCAACCGCACTTTAATAGAAAACACTTGACATGTATTTAATTTCTTTAATTGTTTGCAGACTTGATGTTGAAGGGAATTTAGAGTGTGCAGCTCATGGAATGCTAGTCAGTTTGGCTTTGTGCATGATGAAACGACAAAACACTTTTTGCAATATATCCTCTCTAACTTTCTAAACTAATGATCTCTGATGATTTTTGTACTAAAAATCTTCTTTGCTGCATCGAGATCCTTCATCTCAAATTCACTACTTAATTATGCCTTTAACTTTGATATTTCAATCTTATGTTGTACCGTGATTAGCATATCATCAATATATAGAAGCAAGTAAATAGCTGAACCATTGATGATCTTCAAATAAACACATCTACCATAGTCGAATCTCTTGAAGCATTGAGAGATCATAACAAAGTCAATCTCTTGTACTATTATCTGGGTGATTTCTTCAAGCCATAAAGAGACTTTTCAATTTTCATATAGAATTCTTCTTTCCCAGAACAACAAAACATTCTAGTTGCTCCATATATATGTCTTTTTCCAACTCTCCATATAAGAACGTGGTCTTAACATCTAGTTGCTCGAGCTCATAATCATTAATAGCTGGAATTTGGATGTATCCTTTAGCAGCGAGCCTCACCTTGTACGTGATCTGATCGGTTGGAGATGTGTATTCCTTCTTGCAAATTCACTTGTAGCGTATATATTTCTTTTCAATCGGGAGCTTGACCAACTCCTAAGTGGAATTCTTATCGAGGGATTCTATTTATTTATGCAAGATAATCATCCATTTCTCTAACTCATCAAAGCAGATGGCCTCTGAATAAGTTAAAGGTTTAATAGTTCCTTCAATGTCTTCTACCATGTTCAAACAATAAGCCACAATAGTGGCTTCTCCAATTAACTTTTTAGAGGCTAGATTTTCCTCCTTTCCTGACCAGCTACAATGGATTGTTGGTTTTGACCAGTTCCTATCGGAGGATTATGGTTCGAAGCTTGAATAGGGATATCCTATATATTCACCTTATCAACCTATTTTGAGATTCCTGAATCAATGACGTGCTTCACCTGCACACTGGTCCTTTGTGTTTTCTCAATGGAAGCATCACTGGTCGTAATTCTTTTCAATAGAGCAGACTCATTGAAAGTAATATTTTGCTCACGATCACCTTTCTGGTCTCATGATTCCACAATGTATAGACTTTAATTCTAGGCATATAAGCTGAGGAAGATGCACTTAATGACTCTTGGCTCAAGTTTACTCTTTATCAGTATGAACATAAGTAGGACAACTAAAAATCTTTATGCTCGAGTAGTTTGTAGAAGAACTAGACCACATATTGATCAGAGTTTTCTTGTCGATGGTAGTGTCTTGGTGACCGATTGATTAGATAACAAACAGTGGAAGCAACTGTAGCCCAAAAACTCTCTAACAGACTAGACGTGCATAGCATCCAGCACACCTTTTTCATGGTTGTTTTGCTCATGCACTCGGCCACACCTGCTCGGTACTGTGTAATGCCTTACAATGCCTTTCGATTGGCATATGGCTTCAAACTCCCCTCAATAGAATTATAGGACATTATCAGTTTATAGTTTCTTGACATGATTACTGGTTTGTTTTTCGATCATAATCTTTTACTATTTTAATATCTTGAACACATCAGAATTGTACTTGATAAAGTATGTTCAAACTCTTCGAGAGTAGTCATTGATGATGATCAACATATAATTGGTGCCTCCAAGGGATAGAATGTGGTACTCACCCTAGAAATAAGAGTGAACGTAATCCAATATGTCTTTTGAAAACTCACCTTCTTCTTTTTACCAAAGAAGAATGATTTGCAAAGATGAAACTCACATTTGTCTATTTACCAAAGGCACAATGTTCATAAAACTTGAACTAATCGATGCCTTAACCATCTAGCAGACTTCTTTTGCACAACTCCTTGAAGTTGGCTTCACTCATATGCCCTTGATGCATATACCATGGACTTGTCCAATGACCATCGACAACCTAGTCGAGGCAACTTCAGCCTTCCCGACCAGAGTAGTGAATCGAAGATGATAGAGGTTTGTTTTCTTCATATCACCTTTCATCACAACAAGAGAACCTTTAAAAATCTCCAGAATTCCATCTCCACCTAAAAACTCATACCCTTTGACATCAAGAATACTCAGCAAGATAAAATTTCTCTTCAAATCTTGCATGTAGTATTATCTCTCATTAACATTGATCCACTCAGAATAACCTTATAAGTAACTAACCAGTCATGGTTTGGGCACATGTGTAATGTGCAGTCTGAATTAAGAATCCATTCGTCGCTAAGAATTGTGTCCCTAAATGTAGAGAACGAAACAAACAACGAACATAGCAGAATAAGAGCCAAATGTTCATCATCGTATTTGACCTCTATGGCTTCAAAGTCAGTGAAAATATCTTTCAATGTGGTCAGATGATCCTGCACCAATCTACCTTTTGCCAACTTGAGTGAGAAATGTTTATGCTTTAGATGCATCTTGCTGATCAGATCCTTGGTCATCCAAATCTGTTCCAACCTTAGCTATAACGTAACGGAAGTTGTGTCCTTCATAATTTCTTGGAGGATATTATTAGAAGATAAAGATAAATTTGAGAGAAAGCCTTACGATATGTCAGTTGCTTCTCCTCAATGGACCATGCAGCAGGCATCTTGTCGATTCCTAATAACGCATCATCCAAATTGAGCTATGATAGAACATCTCACATCTTGATTTGCCAAAGAAAAAATCTTGTGTCATGATCCAGTAGTAGAAGATTATACTCCATTGACACTATGTCATGTATGGGCTAGACTGATCAGGTGAAGAACCAAGTGTAAGACCGTGTGGTGCCAACCCTATGAGAGTTATGAGTATCTGACATTACTTGTGCCTTGCTTGTATTGTTTGAGTTTGATTTTGAGAATTTGCCATTAACTTGCTGCTTTCTGGAGCTTGTGGTTTGACCGGCCCTAATGTGGCGCTCAGCTTAGTGGTTAGACTGGTGAGCGATAGTACTGGCCTATACAAAAGGTTCTCTTGTATGCCAGAGTGGAGCGGTCTGAGCCTTGGTGGTAGCTGTTTCATCATACAAGAGAACCTTGGTGGTAGCTATTTTTCAAAGAAAGTCTTTTGGGGGGGTTTTGGTTTGAGACATGTTGTGGTAGTACTGGCTTTGGGAGTACAGTATGCCAGAGTGGAGCGGTCTGATCAGCTAATGAATGGTGGTCTAACCAGCTTGGTGGCCGTGGTTAGACCAGCCCCTATTGCCGAGTAATGTGGAGTTGAGTTGTTTTGGTTTGTTAGTCATGGGTGCATCCATGTAGTGTTAGTCATGGGATTTCCATGCAAGTTTGAGTCATGGGTATGTCTATGCATGTGTTTTGCTAATTGAGAGTCAAATGTATGTCAGTTGTGCTCAGATTGATTTCTTCTTCTTTGATGTGTAAGTACTTTGATGATTGATTGTGCCTAGCAGTAAGACTGAGGCTTGGTGGTTGTGATTTGTCATATAAGTCTAGGTGGAGCATCATATTAACTCATGAAACATGGGAGAAAGGCAAAGGTCGTGAGGAGGCAGTGTGTGCATATGGTGTGCCAATTGGACTCATGTCTTTCAAGTGGTGATGTTCCTCAAAGCATAAGTATGATCTTAGCAGCAAGACATTAGGCATTATAGGCTATGGTGTAATACGGTGTGCCATAGGACGACATTTCAAGTGGTGATGGCCTCAGCACAGGCGGACGATCTTGGTGATGAAGCGTTGAGCATCGCATCTTTGTGAAGATTGGTGGGTGGCAATAAAGAAAATTATCTAATACCAGTGAGTTGGTGGTTTGTAATACCGCGATGTTGGTCTAAGTGGTTTAGGTCATATCTTTATGGATTGTGGAGTCAGTGGAAGTCGCGCTTTGAAAATCATACAAGTGTGTATAATTTAAAACCCATTTGTGTGGCTTAACAGGTTTTCCTAATTATAAGTGGTGTGACCCACTAAGGAGTGACTGAGTTGGTGTGAGGTGGTAATTTTACTATATACAACTTTTCTATTGAGGTAAGAGATAAGACTTAGACCTGAGAGATTAGGGTTAGGGTTTCCTTATGTTGTAGCCTTTTATTTGTATGCTCTAGGCTTAGAGCTCTACCATTCTAAGGGATTGGCAATAAAATATTCTTCTCTAAATGAAATGAACATCCAAAATTTATCCAAGTGAGTTGTACCATAGATCCTTGTGCTTTTGATTTGCTTAGTTTTCTTATTTGATTTTCTCTCTTCTTGATCTTTCCTGATGTCAATGATGTGTAAGACGTGGAGATGTCTCTTCGAGATCAGATCCCATCAATCTAGACACATTCTAAAGAAAGTTCTTAAGTTTGCCCATTTTCCTCAAGAGAGATGTGATTTTGTTCTTGTGAGGTTTTTGGCTTTAATTTGTACTATATTCTATCTTGCTATGATATGTGAGAACCCATCCAATGTCTTTAGATTATCAAAAACTTACAAGAAAGAGTAGATCAATGTTTCTCTCTTTTGCTCGATTTTGGTGCAAATTTCGTTGTTTTGGGTAAATGTTAGAACTTTGATATTGATTTTCTTGATCTATGATTGAAATAGGTTTTTGACATCATAGGGAGTGTTTATGCCAAGTTTCATTGCATTCGGATTGATTCTTTTGTTGGATTGTGTGCAGTGTTGATTGCCCTATTTTTAGCGAGCGGTTAGACCGTAAGGACCCAAGCGGTCTAACTGGGGTGCGATCAGACCAACACGGTTGTACCGGTGTGGTCATACTAGCCAGCGGTCTGAGCGTGAGTAAGCCAGCGGTTAGATTGGTTGGAGACTTTGTGTCACAATTGGTTTTTGGGGAATTGGCTTTGGTGAGCTTATGAGTTTGAGTTTTCGCTCTATAGAGTTGATACATAGGGAAAGATTTTGAAAGAGTCATTCACCCCCTCTGACTTACCATACCCGATCCTACACAAGTTCTGACACCACTTGTTTTGAAAACTGACTCAACGAGATATGAAATAATGAAGAATAATCAGGAGCACGATACAAAGATTTAACATAAAAAATACTTACAAAAAAACCACAGATGCATAATTGATAAAATTACTATATAGAGGGGAAGTTACAGAACACTCTTGACATATTACATGTGTAAATAACTTATAGTGTGTTTTCTATCACAAGTCTTATATGGGTATAAATAGCCTTAGGAACAAAAGTCCCAGACGAGGAAGAAACACAGTCTTAGTCCGCAATGGAAATAGAGAACTATCCGAAAACTAGAACAGTAACTTGCTCAAAGATGAAAACAACACTCCGCTTGGAAACAGAATAGAATCTCAGAAGATGATGATGAAGAATTGTAGTTGAAAGCGTCTCAAGTAGCCACATCTGACTTTAGTCGATACAAACACCTTTCTACACTACGTCTGGTGCAAGTCAGTGGAGAGTTCATCATGAACATGAAGATGATCCCAATCATAGGCTCCTACTAGTTCGCATTACCGACAAATTATATTGATCGAAATGCTCATGACTAGTCATACTGGTCGGAACAGTGGTGAAGTCAGGATAAAAATGGAGGGTGGGCTCAAAGCCTCAAAGGACTAAGCTAAATTGACACAAGCATAATATTTTACTCTAGTGCAATCTAAATTATTGAGTTACCATTTGTTGAAACAAAATATAAACCATAATAAGTTAATCATGTCATCATATGTGTTGAACTGAAATATAGATCGTAGCCCTTCCATTTTTGAGGAACTTGCTATTTTGGAAAGAACAATGCTACATTTATATGCAAAAATGATTCTCAGGTCAAAGATTAGCATCAATTGAACTAAACTTTATATTTCAAAAGTTTGTGGTGGCTGATAGCTCATCATTAGTCAAGTGTTATGACTTAGCCCCATATCATGTGAGGCTAAGATGTAGATGGAACATATCTGGAAAATTTAAATCAAACAAAATGTCAGATAATAACAGGTTATACATTTATATGTCTGCATGGATCTGCATTCTATACATTCTATTATCAATCTAGGCATGGGCCATATGGAATTGTTAAATTATAATCTTGATGCCATTTGCATAAACAAAGCATTCATAAATCGTAAGACTTACCTAATTAGTAAAATCATCAACCATTATATCCAGCAGAGGGTATCCAATTTGAGCTATCGATCATCATCAATCAAATTCTTGCACTGACAAAACTATTGTCAATGACTCATGGTTATAGACTAAACTAAGTTCTGAACCTCCAAACAATTGATATCTTGGTTTCTTTGCTAGCCTAAACTATTGAGTTGTATGCACCAACCAATTCACCCAAAAGCTTAAGCTGATGAGGAAAGGTGGGCAATTTACTTATATTTCAACACTCCTCCTCACGTGTAGGCTCTCTCAAACCTAAGACGTGGAATAGAAGTGAGCTGCAATTATTTTTATTTAATTGCACCAACCGGGTCTCGAACTCAAGACCTCTTGGCTCTAATACCATATTAAGTTGCATGCACCAACCAATTCACCCAAAAGCTTAAGCTGATGAGAAAAGGTGAACAATTTACTTATACTTCAACACTCTCCTCACGTGTAGCCTCTCTTAGGCCTAAGACGTGGAATAGAAGTGGGTTGCAATTATTTTTATTTAATTGCGCCAACCGGGTCTCGAACTCAAGACCTCTTGGCTCTGCTACCATATTGAGTTGCATGCACCAACTAATTCACCCAAAAGCTTAGGTGATGAGGAAAAGTGGGCAATTTACTTATACTTCAACATAAACAAAAAGCCATATCACAAAATTAGTATATAGGAAAAAGATTGGTCATTTGACATGCAACTAGACTAGCATGAGCATGGAAAACTACGTTTATGCAAGTCAAAATTAAAGACAACAAAAGGCCCAATTCTATTAGAAAATGCAAGTAGATTATGTAATACTTCATGTGAAGCATGATATAAGAACATGCATGCAGCTAATATCATTTGCAAACTATAGTAAATGAGATAAAATCGATAGGGACATTCTTGCAAGAAGATACCTAATTGATGGCACTTCACCAATTCAATAATAAACTAGTCTCACTTACAAGGGAAGTATTGTACGCTCCTGTTATGGTTATAGTAAGGTAAGTCAAATGCTCGCATCATTTTTACAAAATATTATGCTATGTGTATTGTGAAGAACTAAATCTTTGAAAAAGATATATCATATATCTAATATTGCATTCTCACTCAGTAGATTTTAAACTAGATTAAAAAAAGCATAAAACTGAAACTGATATGAAAGCTCTGGGGTTAACTATCACACTGGTATCACAGCAGCAGTAATTTGGTGTTGGCGCAGTGTCCCCGTGGGCGTGGAGGCGTGACCAGCATCCCCGTGGAGGTGTCACTCGGTGGAGCGATTGCCAGCGGCGAGGTCTCCTTCCACATGGCTCCTTCCTTAGGGTTTGGGATCTACACAAAGAGAGAAACAACATCACAAACCAATCCATCACCCCCCTCCAACGGAGAAGCTAGGGTTTTGAACAAAAGGCTCTGAAATTTACCCATAGTGCGCCACGATGAGGCGACACACCCATCTAACGTCACAGCGACCGAGAGCTTGGGAGAAGAGCCGACGCCACGACAGAGCAACAGGTGGAGGAGGAGGACCTGCTGCTGATACCGTGGAGGAGATTGGGATGGCGGCCAGTTTGGCGACAGGACCGGGGGGTGCGGATGTTGGGGTGGGCCAAAGGGTGGGCTCGAGCTTGATGAAGCCCACCCGATGGCTCTGCCTATGGGTTGGAATACATCATTTTGAGTGAAACTTAATCAGATTCAGGTCACAAAATACAACATAGCTCTCCCCTATCTTCATGCTTGCTTTCTTCACAGCTTTGGTAGCCACCTTCATCTTCAGATCCTCGCTGAGCTTTTCATCACGGCCCATTCATTCACCCTGCCTGCCTCCAACAAGCTGATGAATGTTGCTTTTGTTCTATGTTGTGACATGACATTATTGAAGAGGATCCAGAGGACAAGCAAGTGAAGAGACCTACATAAGGTGATACTTCGTATAAATTTTAGTATGCAGCTTGATGTATCATTCACTAATCAACACTCATCAGGGAGTATTAGACATTTTTTTAGATCACAAGGAGTATCAGTTGATATTCATATTGCACAAGCTAGCATTGCAAAGTATCTGGATAGATTTGCACCTCGGTGTTCTGACAGCATTCAGAAGGGTGATGATTGTGGGAACATAGAACAACCCCACTTTGGTATCTAGACCCCAGGGATCAAGACGGTTGATGGGATGATCAAGCAGTAGAACACAAATGTCACAATGTGTGCAACGATCTTGCGCACAAAGAAGTTGTAGATGACATGGATTTTCTTCGAAAGTGTCACTTTCTGCACCAAGATCAACAACATGCTTGTAAGCATTGGCAAAACTTGCTGTCTGTATAAAATTCAGGAAATGGTTGCCTTCTCTGTCTTTGCATTTGCAGAGACCACCTTATTTCTCACAATCTCCATCAGCATTTTCCTGAACAGGATCGCAGGTCCGCATGACCAACGGTGGTGTTGATATCGGTAAGCTTTCAAAGTACGCAGGAGTTCATTTTTCACCTGAAAAGGCAAACACCTTGGTTAGCTACATGCCACCATCTGCATTTTCTTCTAGGGTAATACAAATGCAATACAAAATATATGCATCGCATGTTAATTAATGTGTTGTCTCAAATTGATAATGCAGTTCATACATATGTACCTTAACTTCACCGAGGTAGACAAACTTCCATCGCTTGAGACTCGCCTGGATAGCCAAATCCATGTCTTCCACTATGGTTCGGTCTTTCCAGCCACCTGCCTCATTCAGAGCAGAAATACGCCATACATCAGCAGTTCCTGGTTCCAAGGAAAAATACACGTTATGAATAAGGTCTGAATGTCGAATGCCGGTGCTATACTAAAAGCTGAAGAGCTTTATATCACATGAAAGAAAAGGGTGAGAAGAATTGCGGTTGAAGCTTACCGTTAAAGCTGAAAATGGCATAAGTGGAGGAGCCCATTTCTTGCTCCACTATGAAGTGATAATCCAAAGACATCTCCTGCATTCTTGTCATCAAGCATTCATCTGCATTCGCTGATTACCAACAGCAATAATAAACACATCATCGATTCATGATCCTCCTCCTCCTCATCATCAAGCATGATAGTGATTAAGAGAACAAGTGGCAACTAAAACTATCTACTACTGTTGCTAATAGTTCATTATGCACAGTCCTCATGTGAAGAAACAAGAAAATAAATCACAGGTTATGCTCTAAGCTTCTAATTCAAGATATTCTACTACTTTTGCTAAAAATTCCTATATTGTTCCGTCAACCAGACCAAGACCTTGTTTGGAAGTTGGAACACTAGATGCTTTCTTTCGTACCAAATTTTTGCATTCCAAATGAGCCTAAAATATTTTTACTTCTCCACCTAACCTACACTATTGTACAGTGAGTCTAAATGGTCCTCAATTGCATCTTTATTCTATAACTTCTGTTGAAAGATATATACGAGTAGCTTGGGCGGTGACCAGTTGGAACCAAACAGTATTGTGGTCACATTATGTAAGACCACATGGAGTGTACACATGTTTTGTGATGAGTATTTGACTTTACTTGAACTTTGTTGTTAAAGTTTGAGTTTAATTTTATGTCATTTGCATTTTCTAATTTTGCTATTAGGTGATTAGCGGTCTGATCGATCATGGGAGAAGGTCTGATCGGAGGGTTCTACCGACCGTGAACGATGGTCTGACTGGGGAGTGTTTCAAGTGGAGATGATCTGGGAGGATGCCAGAGGCATATAAGCTTGGCAACAAGTCATTGTGCATTACAGATTTTGTATTGGAGTTTGCTTCGAGGAGAATCATCGTGAAGGCCGGTGGGTGGCAATTGCATAAATTGTCCAATACCAAATGCAAAGGCAGTTTGCAAAACCGCGGTGGTGGCTTAAGACAAATTAGGTCACATCTTAGTGGATGGAGCGTTTTATCAGGCTATTGAAGCCATATGGAAGTCACACTTTGGGAAGTATGTAAATGTGTAAGTGTAAAACCCATTTATGTATGAGTTATCAGACTTCCCATTTGTAAGTGATTGTATCCACTAAGTGTAGACTGGTTTGCCCTAGTGTGGCTTCACCGTAGCATATTTATGCATCTTGCGATGGTTGCCCATCGGGTATTCTAGAAGTCTTGCCAGCTCTAATGCAGTTTCAACATAGCCTAGTTACGTATCACAGGATGATTCCATCTCGTATATAAAATAGGAACTTAGCAACTAGTCCTCGCTAACAGGCACAACGATCGCCGAGAGAAGGTATTTGTTCACTCCTAGCATGTGATATAGCCTATTGCCCCTCGGTGCACCGGAAGTCCTACCTGCCCTAGTGTGGCTTCATCGTAGTACATTTATGCATCTTGCGATGGTTGCATCTTATAGAAAAAAGAGGACTTGGCATCTAGTCCTCCTAAAAAATATGACATTACCAAGACGATAGCCTACAACGCTCGTCGATAGCCACAATGCTTCACGATGCCACAATATCGTAAGACACTTGCAACCTCTTATTGTTTCATTGATGAAATTTGTACCACTCATTACTGAACCTGTTTCATATGTCACTTCAGTAGGAGCGGGCATAGCGCATCGTAAGCGCCTTTGAAACCGCCATCAGCATCCCAGACACACCACCGGCCTAGCAAAAAACTTTCAAGTACATCCTATCACAAGCTAAGAAAATAATGAACAACCTAAGCTGTGGCCATTCGACAGACCATGTCGTGCGCATTGAGCACCCAGTGGGGGCACCATGCTCACCCGCCAGGTCATCGTGACCTAGCGAGTTCGGCGATGTCATAGTACTATCCGTCGGTCATCCATGAGCCAGATCGACAAGGAGGTAAGTTACGTACAAATCTACATTTTATTTTCTTCTTATGCCTTACGTTCCACTAACATCATGGCATTCTCTAGCCGTATGTCCGTTGTCGAGATGTATCACTCTTACCCTTCACACCCCTTACACAGACTACCGATCCCTGTAGGTCATCTTCGCTGCACATTTGGGAGGTATGATATTCGCAGTCTACAACCAGAATATTTATTTTTACTAATATCATTTTGTCTTGCAGTATTCAATTCAACGTGGGAGTGACACCAGTCAACCGATGAGGATACGGGCCTCGGTTGCTTCCAAGGAGCAGTACACAACACAAGGGTTCAAAGCATACATAGGGCTGAGCTCAGTGTTCGGACCGTACATAGGGTCCAACACATACACAAGGGCTAGAGTGTACGTAGGGTAGACCTCCTTCGACTTCACTGGCACGTCGTACAGTGAAGGCCAGAGCTTGTCCGTACAACTGGGATTTCTACAGTCTCTCGTTTAGGACATCATCTATGGTGGCCCCCAGTTTGACATGTCTCAGCAGGAGCACATTGACGCTTACCAGACCCAGGCTATTCTAACTCAGGCTATTGGCGCGCCGCTGGCCACTCAACATAGTGAACGGTCTCTAACCTCCTCCGATCTGACACGCACGCTCCGGACCGACTGTCCTATCCCACGGGACATGATCGATGAAAGACAAGACCACGCCTGCAGACACGGCGAGGAGACATTACCGGCTCAGATGAGTGAGCCATATTACATCTCGTGCCGGGGCGCTTTTTTTTTACTATATATGTACAATTTTTGACAATACAAAATTCTACAAAAATTTCATAATTTCTCGTGCTCATTTGCTAAATTAGAAAATGCCTACAAATAGTTTATTAAATGATTTTTCAAGTAAAATTCAGAAATGATAAAATTACAAATAAATTACGTTGTGTCGAGAAGCTCTACAAAAAAGTTGTAACTTTTTGAGTTCATTCACTATATATAAAAATTTCAACATTCAATACGGATAGTTATTCCCTAATTACGCTATTGGACTAATTAATGATAGAGGCTAATGATCTGCCGCATGGTGGCTGTGTGCATGGCACCGGGCTTGCGCATGGTGGCCATGCGGCAGGGAGCTTAGCTGCACGGTGGACATGCGGCAGGCGGTGGACGCATGGCCATCATGTGGTCCTTTGACATGTCACCACGTCAGGCTCTATCGCACGGTGACCGCATAGCAAAAATGCTAGTTTTGGCATTGCCGCGCAACTTACGTTATTACTGTAAATACTCCTAAAAAAAGAGCCAAAAGTTCCAAAAATTTGCCCGGGTGCAAAGGGCCAGTCTGTGGTAACGAGTACTGAAGATCAGCGATGTACATTTTGCAAGTGTAGTTTCACTACTGTGATACTGTCTAGCAAATCCACATAGAACAATAGTAAAAATTAAGTGAAAAAACAGAAATACCTACAAAAAATGACATAGAAAATCAGGAAAGAATGAGCAGATGTTGAGTGATTTGGCTTGATCTCAAGCTCTTCGCTACATGACATCTGAAGATGATCTGGCCATGACAACGATGGCAGCAACTGGAGACAAAGACCGGGTCCCTGTACGGTACAGTAGGTTGTAAGTCAAGTGGCAATGCCATGAGCAACAAGCTAGAGCTTCCTCGTTCCTATTCTGCCAACGCATCACGCTCTGCTTCCTAACGTATTGGAGCATAGAAGAAGAGAAGAACACTTTTTATGGTCAAGAAATGAGACGGTGAAATTTGCACCGACGAAATGTTCGTTTGTTCGTGTAATTTTCACTTTTCAGCTCATAAAATTGACAAACATTGCAGTACGTGTGCTGAAATCTGTTTTCTTCACAGTTCTCAGCCTCATCCGTGGAGGGCTACGTGATCGTGTCACACTTGGACGTTGCCAATGTTGCTCCTCTCGGACTCCCGGACAACGCCGGCGAGGCGCCTCATGCTGTCGTCGTGGTACCACGGCGTCTTGTCGGACCAGGTCACGTTCCCGTCAGGCGGCACGGCGGGGACGAGCTCGCGGCACACCTCGCCGAGCACGTTGATGGTGTTGTGGTAGTGGTAGTACCGGATGAGGTGCTCCGTCTTGTGCGTCGTGTTCCCGATCACGTTCTCCGACATGTGCACCCCCGTCGCGTACGCGTTCCTCGCCTGGATCGCGTACTTCCGGTCGCGCCGCACGCCGGTGATCCAGTTCCGGAACACCAGCTTCTCGAACCCCCATAGCCTTCACGACGATCTCATCAATGTTAATTAGAGCGTTGCAGCAACGAGGAATCAAGAGTTCTTCGATCGTGTACACTTACTTGGAGAAGTCGGCGTTGGGTTCCTGCACGCACAGCTTGCTGGACATGGGGTTCTGCTCGATGGTGAACTGTGTGTAGGGGCTGAGCTCGCCGAGGACGGCGTCGAGCGTGCGGCCGTCGGGGAGGAAGATATACTCGTCGACGTCGAAGAAGAAGGTCCAGTTCGCGGCGTGCCGGTACCTGTGCAGGCAGTCGTTGACGGCCAAGAACTGGTTGTAGTAGTAGCCGTCGTACTCTGCCTGCGCGCGGATGTCCTGGACCGTGGCGCGCCCGGCGCGCACCCAGGGCGCGAGTGCCGCGCGCACCGCCGGGCTCACGCCGCCGGCGTCGTGGAACACGAAGTGCGAGCTGGGACCAAAGAACCACGCGTGGTAAGCCATCCACTCCCGCACGCGCGCCGCGCTCAGGTTGCCGTACAGCGACGAGCCGCAGTAGAGGTACTCGTACTTGTACGGCGGCCGGAACCTGGCCACGTCGTACGAGCCGGAGTCCTCCTTGAGCGCGACGATCCGCTCGTACCGGTCCGGCGACGGCGAGTAGTACGCGTACAGCACGAGCTGGCCGCCGGCGTTGTCAGCGTTGGGCACGCGCGCGAAGGTGCAGTTCACGACGACGACGGTGTACACGCGACCGTAGCCCCAGTCCGGGAGCATGTGGTACGTCTTGGCTGCGCGCATGAGCCGCGCCGGCGCCCCCGATGGCGAGGAGGCGTTGGAACTGGGCACCCACTCGCACCGGAACCACGGCTTGCCGTACACGTGCGTCGGCTTGGACGCCAGCCCGATGACCGCGAACGTGTACGGCCCGCCGCGGTACGCGCCCATCTGCACGAACAGCGCCGCGGCGCTGCCTACCGCGCGGAACTCCCGCTTGTTCGGATCCCGCGGCCGCGGGAGCGTGAAGTTGGACGACCTGTTGGCCTGCACAGCGAGGGACCGAGCCGGCGTTTCTTCCGCGGGCTGGGCGCACACGGCGGTGGAGAACAGCGCAGACCGGCGTGGCTGCAGGTGCCAGAGGGCCATGACGAGCGCCAGCGCCGTCAGCGCCGCGATGAACGGCTTCGGGTCGAGCCTGGCAACAGGCAGCCATGCGTTCGCCGCAATGCCGGCGGCTGCGGGCTTGCAGCAGGCCGCGTCCTTCCTCATGGCCGACTGTGGCGCGGAAGCTTTCTCTCGTGTGGAGTGTGTGATGAGTGGCTGGATGCTACGCGTGCATTTGGCGGCCTTCTCTACGTTTGGGCCGGTGGCTCGCCGCCTCGTATCGCATTCTCGTCTCGCGGCTTTGCTCTGTCTCGCCTTCGTCCGCGTCGTCGGCGCCCGTCGTGGCGTCTAATTCATGCGCGCCTTGCATACTTGCAATCCTATCAACTATACTAGCAACCAATTATCAGAGATGGTACATCTCGCCTATAATTGTTCATATGGTTGGTTACTAGTCGGATTTCGGAGTAACGGCATGGGCCTTTCCTCGCTTCTCGGCCGCCAAACCTAGCCAAGTCGCCCTTCACCATGGTCAAGATGGAAATACATGTAAACTCACCTTGTTCATGGTGTATGCTGGCCAATTGGCAATATTTCTTTTCGAACACGGCGATTGGACATATTTACAGCACAGAAACCAGGATCTTGTTTCTAAGGCGGGCCATGACCAAAATTACTGCCGAACAAAGTGCCGGAAAAGAAGGGGCATGGAAGAGTTTTGTGCGTACATGAGGACGAGAGGTAGATTTTGACTGCCCAACAACTAACTACTCGACTGCTTACTGCAAATCACGCCAAATTTTGCACCCTAACACTCTCAAAGTGCTGTTCAGAGCTCGACAGAGAATGGAAGTGAAACATGAGTAGATGAAAGATTTGTCACCGTCTCACACGTCACAAAAATTCAAGAAAAATTTGTAAGCATGTTTTCTGACGACGCTTACATACTAAACTACAGCTAAAGAGAGGACATGACATCAGAGGTCAATCAGAAGAAAGGCAGAAAGTGCATCAGACTTTGCAGGACAATTATATGGGCAACCGATTCAAACAACGGGTACTTCAATCCTAATACGAGTGATTAAAAGGCATGGAGCACAGCTTTGGCGAACCTGCAATGGCGGCAAATCATTTTGTTGTCTTATGAGAAGGTAGCACCGCAAGGACAATCTTGATTCATAGAGAGGTCATCAGTAAGGACAGTTGTAAGATGCTGCTTAATTCAATAGTTCTGATCCTCATTGAGAGCTTGTTCCGAAAATAGGAAAATTACAGGAAATCGTGTAGGATATTGCTACGGCCAGGTGTTCGATGCAGGCTGTATGCTCAGACGGCCCATTTCTCGCTCAATGCTTGACTGCTCGAGAGAGGCACCGCATTAGCAAATTGATACGGGGTCGTCTGATCTTCTCGACGTAGGATTGAATACTCACGTGTAGCCTCTCGAATCGTAGCGATCCTCCGTTGCCAATGTAAGAACGAACGCTCTTTAATTCGTAAGATCACACACACCGGACTTCCACGACCACCAAGTGAAGCCCTATCGCGCTCCCAATTCCCAGCGAAAAGGTTGAACGATCTCAGTTTGTAAGAACTCTCAAAGGTTTCTATTGAAGTTTGATTGACTATCAAAAGATCAAATGTGTATAGAAAATTCATGCACAAAGCTCTCCAAAAGTCCTCACGTCACGTACTATTTTTCCCATCAACTTCTCCTCCTCTAATCACGCACAACCGGCATATATATATGGCGGCGGTAGCTAACGCACGCATACATGGGCCAGGCCGAAACCCAGTTATATTCGAACGTTGCGACCAGCTCGGTTTTGGACTAATACGCCTAAAGAGTTTTTTTAACATGGTTGCACCTCAAAACACTAAACAGAAGATTTGACGTTCGCAGACTTGATGATGTTAATCCTGGTAGATTCAACAACTGCAGGTCCAACGTTAGTGTGGGGGGCCTCTTTCTCATCTTCTATCCCTTGTGTGTTGGTTCACATGCATTGTTGGATACAAAATCTTTAAACCTGATAATACACAAAGAGCTTGCATAAGGTAGAATGTTGTTCTCATCAACATAAGGAAATTCAGTAAGAAACAAATTCACCTGTTTATTTAAAAGTTTGGCTCTCGCTCGAGTAATTAGACATTTTGGTGCTTCATGAATACTCGGAAAATGTGATGACACAGGGATGTCCTCATCACAAATCCACAAGACATCACTCGAACTCCTTCGCATCTACTCATCTCCACCCACATTTACTGGTCTCCTTGTGGTGGCAGGGTTCATCCATTTCATTTATCCCCTGTCTCCTTCCTCCCACATCGCATCCTTATACACCGCTCAATTTAGCTTCGGACTTCTAGCTTCTGCTTTTTTCACTATTCATTAATTTTGTTTTTTTTCTGTTTTTTGGGTTTTTTGTCTTTTCTTTTTTTCCTCATATTCCTTTGCATTGTTCATGATGGGCTAATATATTTTTTCTATTTTTTAATTTTTTTAAATTTAATTATGTCAAATAAGTCAACTTAACTACAGTAAAAAGTAAGCTAGCTACAGTAAAAAATCCATAAACCAACGCCATTCTGAACACCCCTTTAGTGTCTCCCAAAAGACTAGCCTCGAATCTAGCATCTACAATCCCTAACCCAGCGCGCCGACAATAGCCGTAATTTCCACTTGCTGCCATCATCTGCCATCGATCCCTTCAATCACATGCTGCTAACCACGCCACCATCACACACCTCTCCCAAAATCATGGAGGATAGCAAGCGAAGTGTCGTTGACCTTAGGTCACCATGTAGAAGAAAGAGCGTGGCCGAAGGAGCCGAGTCAAATGGTAAACAAAGGGATGCCGCCACCGTATCGCCTTGCAGATGAGTTAAATGTTTGTTGCATCTACAAGATTTTTTATTGTAATAGGTGATTTAAGACATTGAAATTATATTTTTTGAATGTTGCAGTACAGATTCTTGAGTTGTTGCACTTCACACTACAAAATGTTGTGTCCTCCGTGTCAAAATTTGCTATTGTTATTTTTAATGTAGTAACATTTTTGTTGAGAGAATGGATTTTTTTAAAATTTTTGTCGATGTTGCAACAATCATTGCACAATATTACACAGTCGAAATCAAAATATTTCATAAGTTGTCTCAATTGTTGCGCAGAGGAACGTTTGAGTGTTTTTGTTGCAACCCAATGGATATCTGTTGCACTTCGCTATACACTTTATTGCAATCGGGCATATTTTGCTACACCAACCATAAAGGAGATCCGACGGTGTGAGATCTAATATTTATAAAGATCTAAAGGTAAATAGAGCGTACAATGATCCTATCGTACATTATAACACTAGCAACGTCTAATAATATAATTTATAAGAAATGTCGCATAATTTCCATGTTGCGAACATGCTCTGACAATTAGAATCACTTTTCACGGCTATTCAATGATCACACACACGTTATTACATGTTTCCTTCTTTATGCAACTACATCTCTATGTTCTCTTCCTTACATAAAGAAGGAAACATTGAAAAAAGAATACAGATGAACACACGTTGGGAACAAGAACACGCAAACCAATTTCCTTCAATGTATACTTAGCCAAGAGTTTGGTCGGTATCGGAGCAACAGTGTGCAGCGTGGGAAAGGGTCAGGTGAGGGGTCCATGTCAACGGCCATGGCTTGGATCGATCTCGCAAGGGAAAGGAATGCCTCAGGATGGATGGGTTCCTTCCAACTGAAGCTAGCAGGGGGACAAAAGGTCCAAGCTAGTGCCAGGCCCAGGCGCAAACCAGTGCGACCGACACGGTTTTGGCCCTTTTTTTTAACTTTTCAGTTGATGGTTTCTCTCGAATAAAAAAATAGAACAATTTCTCTACTGTATTTTTGAAGCAGGTTATTGAGATAGCCTTTTTAAAGCGACTTATCAGCATTTGATTCATTCGCACAAGTATTCGTGCTAATGCCAAAAGGCATTAGCCACGGCTATAAACTATCAGTTGCAAATGAAAAAAAACGCTGCATATTTTGTTTGCAGGTTGCTCTACCTTTGGCAGCAGGTGGAGCGGTCATTGTAGCACCCTAAAGAAAAAAAAAACCTAATTACCTTCCCAACCGGTGATTAAGGGCTAATAAAAGGATAGCCCTAATCCCATCTCATGCAGATCTCCATCTTCCAATGACATGTGCTCCCTTCCATCCCATCTATTCTTCTCCCCCCCCCTCCCCGAGGGCGGCGCAGGCCAGGCGGCGCCAGCTCACGACGGTGGCGGGCGGCTAGCGTCGTGTGCAGCGCGTGGGCAGCGCGGCTGGCCGAGGCGGCATTGGGCCAAGCGGCATGGCCGGCCGGCACGCGGGCCGGAGGTAGCACGGCTAGCCAAGTTATGGTGCTGGCGATAGGAGGCATTGGACGGTGCACGGTGGTAGCGCGCGACACGTAGGCGCACATGCGGGCCATGGCGGGCTGGCCAGGAGGCGGCGGCGGCTTGCAGCTGGGCGGCAGCGTGATGGCCAAGTGGCGGCGTGTGGCCAACAGGTGGCGTGGCACGACGCGGCGTACATGGTTGGCAGGCGGTTGGCCGAGGCACCTTGGCCGGAGGGCAGCGTTGCCGGGCGAAGTGACCTGTGACTTTTTCACGGTAATGTAGTTCGGCGGTCGAAATGCGCAATCGAATAGCATTTCGCACGGTGTTTTCCTAGGCCATGCAGTAAGCCGTGGTTCGTTCAGCCGAACAGTGATTTGCACGATGAATCCTTGCGAACGCGATCTTTTCTAGCTGAACCATCTCCTGCAGCCTTTTCACAACTTTTCATAACCCTCATCCGATTCACTTCCATTCCACCGTGTAGGTTCACACGCAGCTGTTGAGGAAGCATTTGGGCAGTTGCGCATTCCAGATCCTTTGTGCAGCGGTTTCGCCAAGTGTACTCAAGGTAAGTATCTCGCGGTCGTAACCTTTCGATTTCGCACATCACTTGTTCCATGATTAACTGTCGCCACTACCTTTTTTCACAATTAACACATTATAATAGTTGCCTAGTCGTATGTTGTTAATATACTATTTATATCATGATGTTCTAAGTTAGCTGGGGTCCTATATTTCTAGGCTTATTAGAATGCTCAATTATAATGTTCTGGGATTCATACTTTAATTAGTGATTAGAATTGATGCTTAAATCATTGATGGGGGTAGCGTACATGTTCAAATTTAGTGTTAACTAATAGTAATCTTTTAATATTGGACTGCTATGTTCATATACCCTGTTCCCATGATCCTTTATCAGTTGTTTGCACGAATAAGTGCCTGGTCGATTCCTTCCATCTGCACATGTAAGCTGTTGATGGCAGTGAGAGAGGTCTAACAATAACTGTCGATCAATTATTGTCGTTCAGGGAAAGCCTCAAGAAACAACCGTAGGGTAGTTGTTGTTAGAGATACTGGACCGAACATGAGCGATTATGGGAATAGGAGCGCACGTGATTTGCTTCTTAACTGCACAAGGCATTATCTCAAGGGAGGCCAAATGTCAGATTGTAAAGCTTCTGAGTAGTGGATGGTCGGGTAAATGAACAGTGATTTTCGATCAGGAGGTACTCGGGACTTATTATAGTATAAGCTATTATAACACTGGTCTAAGGATTTTGATTACATATTAAAGTTGCTTTTTAATGATTATTTAATCCTCGTCAACTTTTTCTGTTGTCGGATTAGCAATTCAGAAATGTGTATATCACTGTACATGTGTTTATGAACAAATTGTGATAGACAAAATTAGCTACATGATATTTAAATTTGTGACGTTTGCCGTGGGACACCCAAATTTGGTGCCTTCACTAGAAGACACTACAAAAAAAATGGTCTTTACTGCAGAACACTGAGTCCAATATAATAATATTATTCGTTATTTTGGAGAGAAACACCACAAAATAACTGTCATTCCCTTTTCTTCTTCGTCATTCCTTCTCCATGTCCTCTGGTTCTCTCTCTTTCATCTACTCCTCGCTATCTCTCACCTTGGGTTGCTCTGGTGGTCCGTGTCCTGCGCCGTCGCCACCCCCTCGCGCAGCATCGTTGCCTGTAGCAACCGAAGCAGAGGTGGCATGCAGTGCACGGCGACAGTGAGCTTCAGAGATGGAGCGACAAAGATGGCACACGCACAGCATGTTCCTGAGCAAGGCAAGGCAAGTGGCGGAGGTTAGTGGCGCGGGGATGAAAGGATTGGCCAGAAGAGGGGAAGAATGGTGGCGGGGCAACTCCAGATGGGCCGGCCATGGCGCGGTGGCGGGGCTCGACGTTGGCCAGAATAAGGGTCGTGGCGGCTGGAGAAGGAGCAGGGCAGCGATGGCACCGCCATCTCCTGAAGAGCGCCTACGACGGGAGAAGGTGAAGGAAGTTCAAGGACTTCGTCGACCGGCGGCTCAAGCTCGACCTCGTGTAGGGGAGAGGGGCCGAGCAGTGGAGGTGGCAATGAGGCAGCAGGAGGGGCGAGCAAGGCCGCAGGACATGGGAAGAGGCTGGTCAGAAGGGAGAAGGATTAAGGGCAAGTAAGACTTTTTGCATACACTCTTCTACTACCCAGGATAATATTGTTATAATAGACTCTGTCCTGCAACAAAGAGCTATATTTTTGTAGTGTCTTGTAGCGAAGGCACGAAATTAAGTGTGCAATAACAAACGTTGCAAAATTAGAGTGTCCTATACGTAATATTGCCATTGTAGTAATAATGTAGAGGCTTCTTTGTAATTTCTGTATACAAAATTTGCCATTGTAATAATAAGACTAAATTGTACTTTATCACTTATTTTACTTTGCACTAGATTAGCCATATTTTTTACTTTGCACCAGAGTAGACCAAATAAAATTTTACTTTGCTCTAGTCAATCAATTCTAATTCTAAACAAGGCAATCAAATTAAAACAACATATCAATCAAAATTATACATACTAACTTATTATGTGGAGCTGGTTTAAGGCAAACAAGGTGGATTAGTGCAATATAAAATTTTATTTAATTCATCCTGTTGTAAAGTGAAAGTATAAATTAACTCTAGTGCAAAATATTTGATCTACCCTATTGTAAAGTGAAAGTATACTAGTTATGTGCCCGTGCGTTGCTACGAAACCATAAAATTAACACTAAAACACTAAAATAGCATATTATGTTAACCAATCTCTTTTTCACATTTGAAAAGCTAACGCAATTAATCAACAAAATGCCCAAAGAACAGAGAGCGCATTTCACGCCTAACATCCAAAATCCATGATAAAGAATAGACAAGCATCAACAAACTCAATTAATCTCAACAAAATGCCCAGTAAATCCTCCTAATAAAGGAAATAGTAGGTGATGCATTAAAATTTTAACGGAAGAAGAGCAGATCTAACAAAACATATATGTGTACAATACTACTATTCCCACAAAAGTACAACCGCTAGTGGAAACAATTAGTGACATGATTGTGAGTCACTACCTCCTTGTAGATATCCACATCCAAGTTTTCTTGTATAAATCTCTTGGCCATGTCTCCCATAAACAAGTGAACCCTACACGGAGAGAGCAAAACCATGACCCTACACCATGATATGACAATGTTCAAACAAGCGAAAGAATGATGATGAAAAGAGCTTGACACTCCGTCCTTCTACCTTATCCTCATGTGTAGGCTTGCATAAAATCTTAATTTAATCCTCCATTCATATGTAATGTAGCTGATGGACTACATATTACATAGCTGAAGAACGTCAGAAACAACTCGCATGGATTGGGCAAAACTTTGAGCAAATCAATACTTACTTAAGTATTCAAAAAACAACACATTAATGTCCTATTTGTGCAACAAAAAGTAACATTTCATGGAATTCCATATTAATGTTTGCATCTCTTCTAGAAGAGCAAGTTCTCTTCTAGAAAACCATTGCATGTTACGTAGATAGTGTGTACTAAAAAGTAATTTTTAAGAAACATATACACCAAACCACACATGTGTACATATTATATCGCTAAGATGTTAGCCATAGAAGAACATGCAACAAGCGAGTGATCAATGAACTTTTGATTTTAAGAAATACTTTGTCAAAAGAAAGCGGTTTACATTACAAACATCTCCACCATTTGATCATACGAAAAAGATAAAATAAGATGGTAAAAGCCACAAAGCTTTGACAACTAACCTCCATTTTTAAGAATTATTCAAGTGAAAACGGAATTCTAGAAAATGGAGAGGATGTACCTGTGGAAATACTCCGGTGAATTCTCGATATAAAATCATCTCCAAATGAGGAAGCTTGAAAGTTCTTATGGTGGAAGCTCGGCTCTAATTAGGGGAATCAAGAACACATTAGAAAAAGTGAAATAAAATGAAGTGAAAATACGATCGACTTATGGTGATTATTTATATGCTTTTTACGCATTTCTTAGTAATCTTCTTAGTGTGTTTTAGGTGAATATTATAAGACCACCAGAAATAGTCCGCTATAATCCATCAGAAGAAGACATTATATAATTTATTATTTAACTTCTAGTAGAGATTTGAAGTAATTGTTGCACTATAGAATTTTGCTCAGCCAGACTAACATGATTACTGATATAAGTCAATTTTGGTAACATAAAGTAGAAGTTTCCAAAAGTATCTATTTCATAGTTTAGTTCACTCAAGAAAATGTTTGGTAAGTAGTACCCTATATGGAAACAGAGAATTAGGCTGCAACTAAAATAAGAAGCTTCATGGGAGCACTAAACATCCTCTTGCAATAACTCTCAACTTTTCATAAAGGACTTTCCAGAGTCTTTTGCATACACTTTTCTGCTACAAAAGATCGCAATAGCATTGATAATACTATTAAGAAAATAGTTTAAGAATAGTCTTCACTTCAGATAAGTGCAATTCATTTTGTATGAACAAACATCTTTGCATGCATGAATATATAAAGCCCACCTTTCCAGTAACGATGATAACATTTACTCCCCTTGAAACTGCATCTCTCAAAGATTTCAATAGAATCTTAACAAACTACATACTTTTCATTACATGAGAAGAGCCATTTAGCGTAGCGACTCCATAGTAGACATTTACAAAAGGCCAGTAGAGAAATTAATATTGTCTTCAAGTTCAATGTCATAATTCTTGTAACCCAATTCCCTTAGTAAAACTGAAGAAAACAAGAAGTTCAGTATAAGAACACAGAAGAGAAAGACAGCTACCAAAATTAAGTTAACCAGAGTAGATGAATACCTGCCAAGCCATTGAGCAACTTCAGCTGTCACCTGCATCATGCCGACCTTGATCTCCTTAGAGGAGGAAGGCGGCGCCTATTGCGGCACCACCTAATGGCCCCCTACTTCCTTCTTGCTCACCTAACGAGAAGATAGAGTTGTAGCAAAGCTAGCGATCTGCAGTTCCCACGTTCAAAAGAAATCTTTAAATCAAGCGAATAGTGGTTTGGCTCTGACCTTTGATATATGTTCAACATTTACAACCAGGTAAAATGAAAACTTTACTTGAATATAATGCATGAATAGTAAACATAAGCCAAGATGTTTTGTATGATTCGAACTCAACATCTCAAAAAAGATAGATGATGAGCAGATTCGCCATTTAAATAATGTAAATAATTTAGAAAGGATAAATGGCATATAATCTAAAAGGAGATACATAAATATATCACTTTCCCTCTAAACATATAACTTTCTAGTTAGTGCCCATGCGTTGCAACAAAAATCCATGATTTGCAGCATATAATTTCCATGTTATAGCACCTTAGCAAACAAATATTGCATAGAATAATCTTCAGAACCCGACAACGCCACCTCTCCCCGCGTCGATCACGAAGAGATCATAGTCGTAGTTCTCGCCGTCGGCGACGGCCATCTCCTCGTCCTTGAGCATCTTCCTCGCCATGGATTTCGAACGCTATAAAACCCTAAGGCACAACAAGAGTCTCCCTGAGAACTTTCGATCCAAAGTTGCAAATCAACACCACCGCAATAATAGCAGCACCACCAGGTCGTCGCCGCGCGCGCGAAGGCTCCAGCGTAGGTCGGCGACGGAGTCCAACAGGAAGTCGACACGGTAAGGTCCGGTGCGGTCGAAGCCGGAGAGGGACTTGCCGAAGTCGCGGGGGTCGAAGACGAAGACCGGGAGGAGGGGAGGAGGCGGTGCGGCGGCGAGGTGGAGAGGAGGAGGCGGCGGCGGAGGCGGGGTGGGGAGGAGGGCGAGGCGCGCGGCGGGGGGGGAGGTCGGCGCTACGGAGGAGAGCGGCGGCGGCGAGGTGGGGAGAGCTGCAGCCGCGGGGAGAGCGGATCTGTGGAGGCGAGGAGAGTGAGGGAGGCGGGAGAGCGAGGGGGAGGCGGTGGGGCGGCGGGAGGAGAGCGGGATCTGAGGCGGGAGCGAGGCGAGGCGGCGGGGCGAGGCGGCGGGGCGGCCGTGCGGAGGCGAGGAGAGGAGGGCGGGAGCGAGGGGCGGCAGCGGCCGGGCGGGGCGAGAGAGAGGAGGGCAGAGAGCGGGGAGGCGGGGAGCCAGGGAGGCGCAGCGAAGCGGCCGTCTGAGGCGAGAGAGAGGAGGACAGAGGAGCGAGGCGCGTGGCCAGAGAAGTGTGGCCGTGCGGAGCGAGGGAGAGGAGGCGGGGAGCGAGGGGAGGCGGCGGGGTGGGGCGCCGTGTGGGAGCGAGGAGGCGGTGGAGAGCGAGGAGCGGATCGGGGCAGTGGAAGGAGAGCGAGGGGGAGCGGATCGGGGCAGCGGGGGGAGAGCGGATCGGGGTAGCAGGGGGAGAGCGAGGGGGAGAAGGGGGCGGTGGGGGGAGAGCGGTTCAGATTCTATCTCATAATCAGATCGAATGGCTAAAAAGAAATAAGGGAGGACTCATCAACCACCAACTCCTTCTTTTAAAGTAGTAAAGAAATTAACTCTAGTACAAAATAAAACAAACAACAAGTTACTTAGTACAAAATACAATTTACTCTAATAATAATATAGTTGCTTCTGTTGTAATTTCCGTATGCAAAAGTAGCGTATAAAGACTTGTGATGCATATCTTCGATGCTGACGTCTGAAGGCTTCTGATGCAAAGCTCGAAATAACACACATAGGCAGGCATTCACACTCGAACAGGAACACAATTTTCATTATCTAGAATGCAAAGAAATTAATCAGACATCATTCATACAACAACCGATGCAGCCACACACAAATTGAGGTTGTATTCTTTTGGGCTACCACTAATGGCTTTTGACTTTGGCCGATGACTTTTGTCTATGCTTTTCAAGACACAAGGGATAGCGAAAACACTGTCATAGGCAATACATATGGCTTTAGGCTCAGAAAACCGTTTAGAGAATCTACTTCAAGAAACGGTCTCGCTTGTTTCAACTAGCCAAAAACAACAGGCCCAGATACACTACTCTAGAGCCAGCAAAAGAAGAAAAAAGGTTAGCTTCCATCGCAGGACTGCATCTTGCTGATGCCCTGGTTGAGATGTAGAGGACCTAAGTTCCAATTCTCACATCTGCTATGACGAAGCTCGATTTGGATCAACCTCTGATGACAGGTTTTGGTTTCTCGTCGTCCTTGCTCTCGGTGGCTACAGTTGGGGGCCTGCGTTGATGCTGGACGACTGTCAGTTGATCGGCGAAAAGCAATTCCCTTAAATAATGGAGCTGCCGCCGCTCTTTCTCCATCATCAGCTCCTGCTGCTCAAAATGACATATTTTATTCTGGATTTCCTTCATCTGAAAAGATTTTGTAACAAAAGAGACAATAAGTTAGTATAAATGGCAATTCTTTAAGTAGTATTATCTCAGAATTCTAGCTTTGGTACCTGAACATCCACTATGTCAGATAAAGATTGCTCTATATCCTTCCGTTCCTTCTGAAGTTGCACGTGTGCATTAGCAGATGCCTCTCTGAGTAAATCGCTGGCTGAAAGTCCATTTGTACAAGGAGATTCTGCTGAGGACACAGATTTAGCAAAGTGAGCTTTTGAAATCTTGCAAGAAGTATTCTTACTTCCTTAGGAATCAGTGATAAGCTAAATATCATGATAAGCATTCAGATTTCAGCAAGCGGCAGCAAGATTAGGCATGCATGATAGAGCTTATTGCTCCCTGCAGCACATTGTTTGCACACTGATGCTGTTACAGCACTCGCCAATCGTCATTATTTTTATAAAGTGATACGCAAAGCTGTATGTTTAGCAACAATGCGGCATCAATATGACAGAAGCTGTCAAAGAACATATCAAACATTTGTTTAGAGTGCAGAGCAGCTACCTTCTTCCTTGGTGCTGTTGGTTGAAGAATCAATCCTACTGTCATTTACATCAACCTGGGACTGTGCAGAAATAGCTGCTTGAGCTGCAGCTGCAGCAACATCTGAACCCACAACGGCTGACAAAAATGCAACCTGGGAAAACAAATGTCAGTTATTCAGTTTGTTCCGTCAATCATTCTCCACATTCAAGCTAAACAGCCATATAAAGCAGCTTTTGAAACACAGAAGCCACCAGCATGTACACAGCAGGTCAGTGCAACACAAGTGTGCACAAATCCTCCTGTACTAAAGTCGGAAATGTCATGTCATAAACTATTTTAAATGTTATCATAAAATTTTGTGTCTGAAGTAAAGAATATAACTCATAAATGCGAGGAACTGAGGTTATCTGAGTAAGTACAGTGTTATTCATCTATTTACATGAATGCTATATTAAATGTAATGCCCTACCACAGGTGACATTCTTTGATATGTAACAGGTCTCTTAGTTACAACTTATTTTCTTGGCAACTACGATTGCAGTCTTTGCTTCAGGTACAAGACTACAAGCGGATGGCATACATGAGATATACTAACATTAATCTTGAATGCAGAATTGATGTTGCCAATCAAGGGATTTAGCAGCTACCACCAAGGTAAAATCAAAGATACACTGATACCAACCTGAGCCATAATTGGATTGCTTGCATCTGCCAGTGGTGTGAGACATAGTCGTTTCGAAGTCTCTGCTCCAGATTCATTGTTAATGTTGCCATCATTGGGTCCCATGAACTGTTCTCCAAAAGGTAATCTGATGAATCGAGCAATGCAGTCTTTCTCTGATCGACTCCCAACATGTTCAGACACCTTTTTCCAATCTTCTCCATAATGCAAGACAGCCTCAAGAAGGTGAAGAGTTTCTTTGTCTGTCCAATCTGATTTTGCGTCTTCGGTAATTTCAACTCTCTTGAAGTCAGCTGAAGTAAGACCTGGCCGGTAGTTGGCACGTACATAGCATCTAGCACATAGGCTTATATCTGCCTGATCATGACCAGAAGTTAAGAGGGAAATTAATAAAATTTCTGATTAAAACATCCAAGAAATCAATGAGAGCATCAGCAAATATACAAGGATGATATATATGATGACATCATGACAGTAACTCAACTGATGTTATCAACAGTCATTTACAAATAGAACCAAAGCAAACGGCAAACAAAGGTCAAATAAAGTGTTGCAACGAAACAGCAATGAACTCCACAGCTGACATAAAATGACGTGCAATTGCTCTATATTGATTGCAAACCTTTATTGCAAGTCTTTTTAATGGCCAAAACTGACTGCAAAGAGTATGATAGTTCAAATGGATTCTGAAGTGACCCAATGAAACATCTTGATGTGGTACGGTCCAACTACCGATGGTAGAGCACTCGCCCTTGATCAGCCGGCCATACCGCTACCAAGCCTCCGAGGCCTGTTGAATAATAGGGGAAGACTAAAGAATTTTGTTTATTTCTTTACTTAATGATAATAGGTACAATGATGTCATTTTATAGGGATAACTAAACTTAACCCCAAGAAACATATCTCTATATTAAGTAATCTAATCCCTAATAATAGGAAAATTATCTCTAATACATTAAAACAATTTAAAAGGAAATAAAGCCCAAATAATAAACTAATTATTATATTCCTAATCCGCGATATACCGGCAAACCACCCAAATTCATACGTGCTATAGTACCCGCGGGACTGCTCACGCGTTGCTAAAGTACCCGCGCGATACTGTTTGCGATTGCTACAGTACCCACACGGTACTGTTCGCGGTTGCTGCAGTGCTCGCGGTATTGTTTGCTCGCCTGCTGCGCCACCAAGGTTCTAAAACTTGGTAACCAGTACTCGCTCGGTCACCTCACCTTGTGGTGATTATACGATAATCGGCCTTATACTTAGCCTTGTAACCGGTTTTCCTATTTTAATAACAAACTTATATATGTAATTGTATGTTCATATAAAATCAAGGCCACATTTGATGCTATTATTTGGTTGATTTCATAGTTAGGACATTAAATGGTCACACTAAATTCATGCATCTTTCTGAGCATACTTCTACTTAATAGAAAAATAGAGAAAAGAGAACTCAACTCAGCAGTAGGGGAAGAACTCAAATTGCCGGGAGGTGGAAGGCCACTATCGGTGGGAGGGCTGCGATGAGGAGGACGCCGCTGAGGGGAACCGCAGCGGGGAGGAGCGCAGTAGGGAGCACTGCTTGCACGAGGGAGGAGCCACAGCAGGGGAGGACATCACCGGAGGGAGGAGCCACAGTAGGGGAGGACGACGCTGGAGGGAGGAGCCACAGCAGGGGAGGACGTCACTGGAGGGAGGAGCCACAGCAGGGGAGGACGACGCTGGAGGGAGGAGCCACAACAGGGGAGGCCATCGCCGGAGGGAGGAGCCACAACAGGGGAGGCCATCGCTGGAGGGAGGAAGCGCAGCAGGAGAGGCCAGCATCGGAAGGAGGAGCCACAATATGGGGAGCCCACCACCGGAGGGAGGAGCCACAGTAGGGGGGGCCGCTGCCGGAGAAAGGAGATGTTGCAGCAACGGCTGTCGCCACCGCCCTCCCACGCCTAGGGTCCCTTAACATGCTATCATTACGATACTACCCTTGGGCGTGTGTGTGTCACTGCCAGTGCTATAAGCTGTGGGCTTCCTCTACTGGGCTGTGCCACTGTGGGCTTAATTAAATTTGATCGTGGGCTTTATGCCTTCATTACACTGGACATGCCACTCGGGCAAGTACACGGCCTATTAGCCGATTACTCCGATTACTCGCCTAGTTATATCAGTTAAACCGGTTATGTACTCGTTTTTGCTTGCTCGTACTCGGTGAGGGGACCTAGTCCTAGTACTCGGCCGAGTACACCTAGTTTTAGAACCATGGCGCCTACGTCGAGATCCTAAACCATAACATTACACCCCTCGGCGAGACAGCTCATATTCGAGCTGTCAGGTGGCGGCCATGGTTGAAGTCCTTCGTAACCTCATGTCGACAAGAGAGCACGATGATGACCTTGTGTCATATAGAAGAAAATCAGTGAAGCTCCAATGGACAGTAACCCCTAGGCGTGGTTTGATGACGCAGGAGATGTTGAGGCATGGGCATCCAACGTGGGGTAGCAACATCATCCCTCTTGCCTCGGGCTGCAATGGTTCTTGAGATGCGACGACGTCGCTGACCCCCATATGGCAACCGTTGTACTCCACACTTACGGAGGCACGGTGTTGGCCAACCGTGTGAAGCTGACAGTACTTTTGTGCCACATAACTCAAACTTTGTGCATGCTCGTATTTGAAATTGCATTGTAACCCTCTCTGTTTTTTCCTAAAACTGATATGACCGCCATTGTAACCATGGTAGTACCACTACATCGGTACTACCGGATTTTACATGCTGGTACCTTTTTTTCCAAAGAGGTGCTTTTTGGAGTTCTTCAGGCACGGTACTACCGCACTAATTCTTCAGCATTATTGGATCGGTATGACTACGGATCATTCCCGCTACTACTGCACCTGCGATATGACCACGTTTGTGTTGACGGTAGCTATTTTCCAGAAAGGCACTTTTTGGAAGTTTTTCTCCCCTCCGGAAAATGGTACTACCGCAGCATAAAAGCGGTACTATCGCTCGTAACAGTACAACCGGGCAATGTGAGTACGGAATGAGCGATTTTGATTTAATAGCTAGTTCCAATGCATTTAATGATCAATACATAGCCGTTGAACAGGGGTCCAATACTACCGGCCACAATATGGCGAAACTACCGCTCGACCCAATTTTTGGTGATTTCATCCCCAACAATCACCCTAGTTGATGGAGGCTATAAATATCTCCCCACCTACAGCAAGTGCACTCTCTCGGACCTCTATTGAACACTTTTGAGCCCTCGCATCCCTCTTTTCAATTCTAAAGCATTTAGTTCATCTTTTGTGGTTGTTGAGAGCATTCAAGTGTATTACATTAATTGTTTGAGCTTTGTGGTACTTAAAACCTTCAAGCAAGCGTCATCAACTTGTTACTCTTAGAGTTTGCCGAATCCTAGACGGCTTGAAGGCGGATGATCCGGTGATCCCTTCAAGAAGATTGTGAAGAGGCCTGGTTGATTTGTGAAAGTTCGAGCTCACTTACCTAGAGCGGGAAAAAGCTACCTCTAGTGGATTGAGGAAAGGCTCAATTGCGCATGGAGCTGGCTTGATTCGTTCAAGCTCCTTCAACGTGGATTAGGGGGACAGGCAAGTCTCCAAGACCACGGAAAAAAGACTCTTGTGTTCATCAAGTGATTTACTCTCTTGCTCCCTACTTTGTGCATTTACATTTCTAGTGATTAATTTCTTACTTGTCTATCTAGGATTGTATCTTGCTTAGACCTAGCTTGTTGATGCACATAGAGACTAGATTATTTAGGCCTTAATTGTGAAAAAACCGTATTGACTTGCATTTCCATATAAAAACTTGTTTTAGCCAAAGAAAATGTAAACACATACTAATTACACCCCCTCTAGTCGGTTATCATTGATCCTACACCCTGCTAAACCGAATTCATTCACAAGCACTCCAAAAGAAGAAATGAGTCCATAAGGTTACACAGCAAAGGCTTGCCAATGCCAACCAGAATTATTGTTATTTCAGCATGAAGATCAAGCTCTAGACGAATAAGGGCATGCCAGAACTAATTGAACTCCAATTGTCTAGTGTAGCCATTAGTCTACAAAATCTGAAGATTTCAATAGGTGCAGATAATTTTGTGTACACAAGTTCCATTACCCTCTCAATTAAATTTATAAGCAACTAATAAGACAATCCCCACAACAAAATATAAATCATCAACGTGTTGTCAACAATCTTGTTTGCTCATCAGCACAAATTCCCTTTCTATGGGACATACCAAACCAGCTAAACTAAAACCATTGATCAACCAGGAATATCTCCAATCCCACATTCCCACCTAATGAATTGCTCAATACACGGGCAAATTAATAACTGCAAAACTAGTGCTCCTCCCGTTACATACCATATGAAATTAAACATCCGTATTTTTGAGGCTCCATGTTCCTTGATGGCAAACTGTTTGGCATAGCCCATGAAAAATAGTGGCATAAATGAGCTAAGATAGTTTAACCCATATATAAATGATGCACACATAGTAACGCAAATCTGTAACGCAAGTTTTGCAGAACCACACACATATCTCGTTCACAAATCAAAACAAGGGCAAAGTACTCACCTTCTCGCAGGAGAAGTAGGCAAGCCCGCACACAGTGCGGCACCCAGTGCAAAGCTTCCTGGGAAATGTTGCCCCAGCAGGCAACGAAGACTGCGATGGCACCACCTCCTCCCTCTTATCTCTCCCCTGCTTGGCCCCCGATGAAGAAGCACCATAGTTGATGAGCCCCCACTCCTCAAGGAAGTCGTACACACGGCGCACGGAGCCGACGTCTCCGACGAGGCCCCGCCTGGCCTCGGTGAGCGTGAGCCGCCGCCCCGGCCGCGCCCGGAACCTCCTGACGAGGCTGTCGCGGTAGTACTTGTACGCGTCCGGGCCCCGGGAACCGGACGCCGCGGCAGCCTCCCCTTCGAAGAACTCCGGCAGGAGGCGGCGCTCTGTGTCGTGGATGGCGTCGTACGAGAACCACGCTGGGAGCGGAACCCTCGGTTAGGGTTCTAGGTTTAGCAGTTACAAGAGGCGCGGTGTTGGGGTGCGGACCCAGGGGGATTACCTGAGTAGCTCGGGACGGTGATAGTATAGGATGAGTCTTCAGCTCCGGCGGTGGCTGCGGCGGCGGTGGAGGTCGAGGTGGGGGTGGGAGGGGCCTCCGTCTTGACGGTGCCGGCAGTGGAGGGGGCCTGGGAAAAGGGTGCTGCCATGGATGGCGGCTGTGGAGGTGTTGGTGCGGAGTTGGCGGTGGCCGCCGGCGCCCGCAACGACGGTGTGGCCATCGGAGGTGGAAGCGGAGGCGGAGCCGGTCAAGTTTTGGGTTTGTTCCGTGTGGGTATGCGCGTGTGTTCTGGCTTTAGCGAAGCTGCCATGAAAACGGGGCCAGGCGGCCAGCTACGCAGAGAGAGTACTCTCTCAAAAAAAACAGATACGCAGAGAGAGCATGCTGCTATATTTTAGTACCACATCACCAGCCTTCGGTCTATTTATCCTATCTCCTGCTGGTTGACTTCTTTTTGGATGACCCAAAAGCTGATATAAATATATGATTTTTTAAAATATTTTTTTATTTTTTTCTAAAAATAAAGATAGGAATTAACTTATGCATCACGTATTCTACTTCTTTTACTCCTATCTAACACGTATTTTTCTTACTTTTTTTTACCGTTCACTTCTTCTAAAACCATTTCCTTTAACTACTATTACTATTTATTTTTAGTTAAAAAGTTTCAGTTGTAGCTAACATGAATATGTGCTTGGTCAAGAGGAGGCAGCGGGCGGATATAAAAGGAGTCCCGAGGCACAAGTAGCAACTCATGCTGAATTTAATTTTTGTGGGGAACAATAGCGAGCCACTGGGATCTTTGTACGTTGCACTACAGTTTGGACCCACTGCACCCTAACAAATGCTCAAGTTTAAATTTCATAAAATGCCTTATAAATGTTTTCATCAGTTTCTAAAGGATGACCTTTAAAAAAACATTTAACTGAAACTGCAACTTTAAAAAATTCATTGAAATTGAAGATTGATGTGCGATCCAAAGTTATTTATCTGTCGTCAGGTGTAACTTCCAGTCTAAATAATGATATACAGAATCCATTCAACCAATCCAAATATAAATGATCCCAAATCGATAGCAAGCTCAAAGTAAATCTATGTTCTTTTATATATGACAAAAAAACCCACAAGCTTCTGCGCTAACACCGAGCTGACATGGCGCTTCTGCGCCTCCCCATTGGCCAGGCCACGGTATCCACCACCGGTGGGTCCCAGCGGACCCCACGCACCAAACAAAACTCCTAAAATCGAGTCCCATCCCATCCCCGTCCGGCCGTCCCTCGGAAGAATGCGAAGCCGAGATGCGAGTGTTGCTCAGTTGGCTGAGACGCCGGCGTCCGGGTTCGACTCCGTGCACGTTGATCTGTGCGCTGCCAATAATTTCAATGTTTAGCATATATGGCATTGTCTACGCTTATTATTATGAAAATGGTCGGATGCATAGTGTATTAGTAAAAACAGTGTTTTACCATCTGATGGCTGGACAACAACATCAAAGAGGTGACGCGTGCTCCTTATCGCCCTGCCACTAGGCGAAAGGCTGTCTGCCACCCCGCCGCCGGACGACGGTAGCCTGCCACCCCATGGCAAGATGGCAACATTCTGCCACCCCATGGGCAGACAGTAGGTAATTAACCTAGCTAATTAGCTGGCTTAATTACCTACTTTTTTGCATAATATTTATTTAAAATTTTAAATATAGTAAATGAGCTCAAAAATTATAAAATTTTACGCGCATCTTTCCAATACAGCGTAGTTGATAGTGTAATTTTTTGATAAATTTATCCGCTTTGAATATTGCTCAAAAATTCGTATGATTTTGATATTTGTAGGAGTTATTACATATAGCAAACAAGCTCTAAAAATTACAAAATTTTATGTAAAGCCTCCCGACACAGTCATAGTAATTATGTAATTTTTTTAAAAATTATGTATTATGAATATTTATAAAAGTGCATGTTATAGTACAAAAAAGTATAGCACAAGATGCAATATAACTCACTTATCTAAGTCACTGCTATCTCATCGTTGCATCTGCCTCCCCGTATGTGGCCTTGTCTTCCATTAACTATGAGCATGTCCCATGGGGTACATTAGTGGTCCGGAGCTTGCGTCTCGGTTCAGAGGAGATATAGAGATAGTTTTGTTTCTTCAACGGCCGATGGTAGTCCAGTAGGCTGAGGTACAATAGGCTGGGTCTAGTAAGTGTTGATATCCTCCTACTGAGACATGTTGAATTACGAGCCACCAACAATAATGTTATGAACGAATGACTCTAGAAATACCCTCGTGGTACAGAGGGGTTCTAGCCTTGACCGTATGACGTGCTAGCGAAGTCGGACGAGCTTTGTTCAACGAAGTCTCCAAACCCTAGGTATGATGTGAGCGATGAGTTTTGCCCAGCGTATGCTACAAACCTTGATGTTGTGTACCGCTTTCTGGAAGCATCTGGGAGGCCCATATCGTTGTTGGTAGACTCGACATCACCCCATATTGAACTGGAGACTGCAAGATGAAACAATGTTAGTGACAATAAATATTTCGGATGTAGAATGCGAATCTTGTACATCTCAGATATGCAGTGAAGATAAACAATGGGAGTGATAGTTTGTGTAGGTGGTATGGAGGTCAAAAGTGATGCATCTTGACAATGGATCTACGGCGGAAGAACGCAATGATGTTAGCGAAACGTAAAACCTAACATAAAAGTAAAATATAGGTTCACACGTAAGTTACCTCCTCATCGATACAGTCCACGAATGATCGATGGGTAGTACTACGACGTCAGGCAGACTTTGTAGATTATGATGGCTGGCTAGACTCACTAGATCGCGATGACCTGCCAAGTGAGCATGGTGCCCCACTGGGTGTCTGAAGTGCACAGCGTGCTCCGTCGAACGTTTGTAACTCAGGTTGTGCACTATTTTTTTGCCTACTTTAGGATGTACTTCAAAGTATTCTGCAATGCCGGTGATGTTTCGGGTTGCTGATGGTGGTCTCCGATGTACCTTATCTAGGATGTCAGGAACCTATTTCAATCAACGATCAAAAAAATTGTTGTCAAAATTCTGATATTTTTCCAATTTAATGAAGAGTGCACCAAACCGACTAAAAGAGGGAAATTTCGATCCATTCTTGCTCATGAGTTCTAGATGGTCTAGGTGACATAAAATAGGTTCTCGCATATCATAGCAAAGTTAGAACACAACACATTCAACCCAAAACACCCACAAGAGCAAAATCCAAAAAAATCACCTCTCTTTTGAAAAACGAGCAAACTCAAGAACTTCTTCTAGATCATGCCTAAATGGATGGGATTTTATCTCCAGAAGACATATCTACCTTTTATATGTCCTTGGCAATAGAAAAGCTCAAGAGAAAAGAAATCTAAACAAGAAAATCAAAAGCTCGTGAGGGAATTCATGGTACAACTCACTTGGGCAAAATTGGGATGTTCATTTCACTTTGAGAGATATGTTTTATAAGCAATCTCTCAGGATAGTAGAGCTCTAAGGTATGTTTTATAATCAATCTCTCAGGATAGTAGAGCTCTAAGCCTAGAGCACACACACAAGACTTTAACCTAAGGAACCCTAATCTCCCATAGGAGAGAGAAGGAGCTAACCACAAAAAGCTTAGCCAATCTTCTCAAACTCTAGCTCTTATCACTCATCTCTTTATATATACTATAAAATATGAATAAAAACCTAATAGATCCACCCATTAAGCCAAATCATAGATAACTCGTTAGCACCATCTAACATCGGGTTTTACTCTCTCACATACGCTTATCAAAGCGGCTTACAACCATTAACCCATTAGTGAATCAACACTTTATCCATTTCACATTTTCAACATATATAAAACATAAACCACTTAGGTCAACGCCGCGGTTTCACACACCGACACATTTTCGATATTGGGTAATTTACCAAAATGCATCTTTACCACCTTCGCAAAACTTTCAGCTTCCTTTACCACGAAGCATCACCTATACTTCACCATCTTCCATGTAGCTCTAATGACTTGCCGCTAAACCTCTCATGCGTTTGGATCCTACCGAACCGTCCTTGTTTGCAAACAACCCAAATCACTTGCGCATGATGGCACCCGGCTTCCATGATTGTCTGGACCTCAGCTCCTCCCTGAGCCTAGTCTTGGTCCATCTTGGCGTTGCCAATCATGTCTACCATCGGTAGCTCCCGCTCCGGTTCCTCGTCATCTCGGTTTGTAACCATCCCGCAAGCCTCGGTCATCTTAGCGTCTCTCTAACCGTTCTAGACCTCAGCACCACCTTGTGTCTAGTCCCGGTCCTCCTACGCCTCACCATATCTAGCTCCAAAGTATTGCAACCAACCACAACAAGTAAACCATCACGTAGCACCGCACAATATACAAAATCATCAATTAGCACAATTAATCCATACAATGCACTATGCAAAATATATGCACCTAAATTACTGATCCTAAATTTAGGACCAAACAATAAACCCATATGCACACAAGCAACAACACTCAGGTTAAACCATGACTAAATCCCCAAAAGCTCTGCTTTTCTAGGAAGATCGGTAGTACCACTTTTAACATGTCGGAACTACCGCTCTGCGGTACTACTGCTACTCAAGTTGGTACTACCGCACTTGTCTGGACCTCTTTGAAAAAAAACGTACCGCTGCTCTGTCGGTACTACCGCACAAACACTTACGGTAATACCATGCTTATACATGCGGTATTTTCGATTTTTCTAGAACTTTCAGATAACAGCCCAAATCAATTGCAATCTTTGCACGATCTTCAAAAACTAAACTTAAATTCAACAAATACTTTAATCCAAAAATCAATTACTCATTACAACCATAGAATTACTTCTACATTCACACATTCCTTCCACGGGCCTACGTAGAATGCACCAAGCTCCGATTCATTGTCATGCAGGCTTCATGAGCTCTGAACTCTGATTCAGAGCTCGAGTTGCACCCTGACCGTCTGATCCGTGTGACCTTTTGGAATGCATTCATGCTATGTGTTATATTACCATATATTTCTTGACTCTAAGCAACCCCGACCAATATTTTGCACTCAATTCATCCTATTTTTGCTTCGTTTTGGACGTCGGCTCGATATCTAAATCTAATACACCTTCATTGGAGATAAACGGCATGAAGTCCTTTCGATGACAAATCTACTGGTATCATGTTTCATGTGACAAATCTCTAAATGCTTTTATGTATATGAAATGATAAAAGTTTTAAAAGACGGACTATCGGACCAAGTCATTAACGCTTTGCACTGGTATCAGGACAAAGGAGGTACTCCCTCTGCTGCCAATTTCGTCTCCTCTCCCAAGCCAGCTTCCAATTGCCACCACTCACAGCAGATAAAACAAGCTTGGGACAGAGGAGAATAAAACTGGAGCTTTTGAGTGCTCATTTACCAGCTCTACAATTATACAAAATAGGGTCGACGAACACACGAGTGACTAGGTGGGCGACGCAGGTAACATCTGACATGTTGTCACAACTCACAAGCGAAACCATGGGGCTGCTGACTCGCTTGAAGTGGCAAAATCAAACAGGGGAACAGTACCAGACTGTTAACTGATTTGTATAGAAAAGCGCGGCATATGAATCCTCACACAGGAACGAGATACAAGTGAACGATTACAAGGTTTTAGCACCACCACTTGACATGAGGGACGCAGCTGCAGCGCCAGCAGTTGGGACGATTCCAGTTGAATTACCTGGTTTAGAGAGATGCAGCAGCCTGCAGCGAGTTTGCAGTCTCATGTGAGTAAAGATTATTTAAAAGAAGACCGATGTTTGATTTATTAAATACGTCACTCTAACTGGAGTCTTGAAATTCAAGCTAAGGGGTACTTACGGTGCTAGATATTCACAGAACGCAGTGACAGCTGAAACAACATCATTGTAGTTGTCAGCAGCAGCAGGAGCTGTGATTTCTACTAGCTGTATTCCAGGAGTGACCGGCACAGCTTCATCCGTCGCATGGAGTTTTGGCATCTTATTAGCAGAAGTAACAGTCACAGTGATATGGGCACCTCGGTGGAAACGAAATGCAAAACCCACTTTCAAAAGTTCATGGTCTAGCTTGTACCCTATACCATAGAAGTAGCGCAGGACATTGTTGCTGGCTTTGCTCTCTACAATTGCCCGCACAAGAACTGAGAGTTGCTCTGCACCAGCACCTCTTATGGCACCACCAACATGTCGTATGGTCCTACATGAATATTACCATCTGAGATTAGTGTCAAACATTACAAAAACAAAAAAAAGAGTAACTTTCAGCAGCTTAACACAATCAGTTACCAGGATGGTGTGGGCTGAGCCAAGTCACACAACAAACGAACCTCTGAATGGACAACTCCTGTATGATTGAAAGATGCCAATGAATATAACAATTGCATATGACCCCAAGAAAAGAGATATCAGAAACTAACCTAAATTTGGTCCACTTTTAAGACAGAGCTCATGCACCCTGACACGCTCTTTTGGGACACCAGAGAGGCCCTGGAGAAGAACCTCAAGAGCTTCAACATGCTGCATAACGGAAAGATCAACAAAAAGTTAAAGTAATGGCAAAGCAATATAAACTAAAGGACGGCTAAATGATATTCTAAGCACAACACATTGACTAGAATATACAAATTAAATTTCCTTTTAGAATAAAATATAATATATAAACTATATAGTTCCTCCAACTGTACATTACTTATAATTATTGTATCAACAAGCTGAGCAGATAAAGTAAACAAAACCCCAAGTGGCAGAAGTAGTGCCCTCAAAGTGGAGAAAAATGGTTGACATATAGTGGTCAGCATGATGTATCTATCTATCAATTTTGCAAAATATTTTTTATTCTTCAGTAATGTTGATTCATGCTGAGAGAGTAAACAATAAGTGACTACCAACTTGTCATGGAGACAATGAATCGATGATAAACTCTAGCATCAATTATTATTCTCTATGGACATAAAGTTCTGATACCACTTCATGCTTATGGAAGAAATGACAAGGTAATTAATTATCTTCTTAAGTAAGACTATGGAGAGTTAATTCAGTTCTGAGCTCTGCAGTTGATGGATTTTTGACAGGTAATTCAACATTAGGTGGACCGCCGAACTATGGTTGACTGAACCAGGGATAGCATAATTGTTACCTTTTCTAAGGTTTATCACAAGTACAGTTATAGAGAACCCTCTTCATCAGAAGGCTATTGATAAACTAGTGTCAGAAGATAGTTATGCTGAAAGTTCCAACAACAAAATCAATATCCTAAATCAACCGATAGAAACTCCATTTAATGAACACTAAAATTCTAGATACCACATCCTTAGATAAGGTTGTCACGACAGTCCATGATATGGACCTGCTCTGATACCAAATGATATGGTCGGTGTTTGTTGGTTACAAGGTCTAAGGACCGAGAGTAAGACACTCACCTTTGAACAGCCGGCTATGCCGCCACCAAGGCTCTGAAACTTAGTTGAAGAAGAGGGGAAGAGACTAGAAACTTTGTTTATTCATTGCTTAATTAGAAAAGATAACAATACCACGCTTATATAGTGTCGGCCTCCTAGCAATCCAATCTAATCTTTCCAACTATAAAAGATAACCTTCTTAATAGATAAGATTATATCTCTAACAATAACTTGAAAGTCAAGGAATCCCAAAACCTACCTAAACAACTAATCTTTTATACTAGGAAATCAATCAAACTACCTAACCAAATAACACTGCTAAAGTACCCATGCAGGTATTGTTCACGCGGCGCTGCAGTGCCACAATGTCCTGTTCACGTGCTGCTACAGTACCATAGTTCTGTTCGTGCCCTGCTAGTCTTGGCCCATAACAGTTCGAAAGGCCAAAGAGCTTATGCCAAAAGTCTTATCAAAGATACAAGCAGCTAAAGGGGTGATCGTTTCGGCTTTTTTCGGTTTCAGCTTCTAGCTTCAGCTTTTTTTTCACTATTCACTACACTATCTACTAACTCAGCTACAGTGTTTTTTCAGCCAGCTACAGTGTTTTTTCAGCTAAAAGCCAAAAGCCATCGCTATTCCGATCACCCTCTAACAAACTTGGTGCATGGCAACGAGGCTACACTAATGGCCCAGAAAGGTTTTCCGTCCAACAAAAGTTTAGAGCGCATTGCATAAACCATCATTCCAACCTGCATTATGACATATGACTTTCCTGGTAATTGTTCAAACAAGTCAAGTATTACAGCATAAGTTGATAAGTCGGTTTCACATTAATGATTGATCAATTTATATGCATAACTAGAGTTTACTTGAACTATCCTCACAGCATGGATAATCACTGCACATATCACTCGCTACACAAAGAAGCCCAATACCTGGGTCTCGATGATCCCCTGCACCACGCACTCCATCGGCCTACTGTTTCCAGCTAAGGCAAGCCTGAAAGAGACCAAGAAACCAGGATCCTGCTCGCCCTCCGCTACTCTCACAAAAACTCAAATTTTGAACCACTGGTTGCGGCATTCCATCGAACAGCTTGCTTGCAGCAACAGAAAGAACTCACCTGTGGCCCAACGGTATCAATCCGCGGCGCTGCGGCTGCGGCGGCGGCAGTAACGGCGGGGAGGGATCTGAGGTGTAGCCTGCTCCGTCGCGGACCTCGCGGTTTCGAGTCGAGCTGATCCCACGATGGATTGAACGGGGTGGAGCGCTCAAGATAACCCTAACAGGCAGGCCTGGCAGCAGTTGTGACGAAGAGAATACAGAGAACGAGGGAGCTAAGTGATAAATTCCCGTTCGGGTAACGCCCGCCCGCGGCCGCGGCCGCGGCCGCGGCCACTTTTGCATGTCGCCTCCTGAAAAGTCAAAATGCCAGTCATACCCCTCCCCCGTCCCCTCTTCCACCGCTCCGCACCGCACGCACCCGTCACCTCCCAGCTTCCCTCTCGTTCCCATTTGTTCCACTTCCACCCCTCCTCCCTCAGATCTCTCCCACCTCCAATGACCACTACCACGACGGCGACGACCACCGCGTAGCCACCTCCCCTCCACCCCCGCACTCGCCATGGCGTCCCCCCCGGCGCCGCTCGGCGGCGCGTCCCCGTCGGGCCGCGTGCTTGGCCCGGCGCTGGACCGCATCATAAAAAACGCGGCGTGGCGGAAGCACTCGGCGCTCGTCGCGGCGGCCAAGTCGGCGCTGGACCTCCTCTCATCGTCGGCCTACCCGCTGCCCGACCCCAACTCGCCGCACCCTTCGCCGCTCCTCGGCCTGCCCACCGCCGCCGCCGACGCCTCCCTCCAGGCGCTGCTCCTCGCCCTCGAGTCCGCCTCCCCCAAGGTCGCCGACCCCGCCCTCGACTGCGTCGCCAAGCTCCTCTACCACCGCCTCCTCCTCGGCAACCTCGGCGCCGCCAGCGACGACTCCCCCGCCTCCAAGCTCCTCGCTGCCTTCCTCTCCTGCGGCGCGCTCGCCGACGACGCCATGGAGCTCGCCACCCTCCGCGTCCTCGTCGCCGCCGCGCGGTGCTCCTCCATCGCCATCCGCGGCGAGGGCCTTGGCCAGATGCTCAAGACCTGTTATAATATATACCTCAGCAGCAGCAGCGCCGCCAACCAGCTCTGTGCGAAGCTGGCGCTCGCGCAGATGCTGGTGATCGTCTTTGCGCGCGTGGAGGTGGACTCCATGGATGTGCGTGTGCGGACGGTGTCCATCGCGGACATGATGGACGTGTCTGATCGCAGCCTGAACGACTCCAGCATCGTGCAAGTGGCACAGGGGTTTATAAATGAGGCGATGGAGGGGAGTGACGTCCCGGAGCCAGGGACTCCCGTGGCTCCAGCTGAGGTGGATGGGAAGGAGGATGCTGGGATGAGCAAGATCAGGGAGGATGGGCTGGCGCTGTTCAAGAACTTGTGCAAACTGTCAATGAAGTTCTCAGTGCCAGATAACCCTGAGGACCAGGTGCTGCTACGGGGGAAGCTCTTGTCTCTTGAGTTGCTCAAGATGGTTGTCGACAATGCTGGGCCATTCTGGAAATCAAATGAAAAGTATGATCTCATAGTTGCTGTTGTTTCAGTTAGTATATGGCTCTATGCATTTTAACAATTCAACTTGTTGCATTGCCTATCTATCTAAATATTGTTGTTGCAGTGAGTTAGAAGAATGCAGATGGCTTAAATAACCATGGGAAAGAAGGCATAAAATGGACAGTGTAGAAATGGATATGGATCCTTCTTGTTTGCCATACTCTAGTAGCTCAGAAATTATGGATGCATGTTTTTTTCCAGCTATAGGGTCCATATGAACTTTGCTAATGTCTGCTCAGATGTTTTAACATGTTTGCTATGAGTTTTTGGTATGTTTTATGACGTATGACAATGTGACATGGAAAGGAAGTGATGATATAAATCTATGGTGGTTTATGTTACTCGCTGGAGTCTTGCTGTTGGTGATAGCAAGATCCTTACTCTCATCGAGAGGATGACACTCTGGGAATGGGGCAAATTTTCTTGTTTATTTCTCACACAATGCCACACCAACCTCGAGGGTTGGGGATACAAATTTATAGGTCGCTAACCACCAAGCATATGCCAAGATGCTAGTCCTAGATGCTAGTCTAAAGCTGTCCTAAAGCTAGTCTAAGATCTTGTCCTTAAAGGAGATGATGTCCTTAAAGGAGTCAAGATCTTGTCCTTAAAGGAGATGTTTGTCCTTAAAGGAGATCTTGTCCTTAAAGGAGTCAAGATCTTTGTCCTTAAAGGAGATCTTGTCCTAAAGAGAGAAGAAACAACAACACAACAACAACACAATGACTTATCCATCACTCTCCCTAAGTCTTGTGCGTCGTCTTGTGGAAAAGTTGAACCACCCCGACCCTAGAGCGAGCTCGAGGAATTTGACCTCCCAAGAGGCTTGGTGAGCGTGTCCGCAAGCCGATCCGTGGTGTTGATGTAGCTCGCCTTGATGTCGCCTTCATCCAACGACCTCGGATGAAGTGGTACTTCACCGGATGTGCTTGCTCGCTCGTGGAAGCGGGGTTCTTTGCGAGCCGAGCGGACTTGTTGCTCACCCGAGCGCCACCGCGTTGTCTTTGCCGAGAGATCACCAAGCGCCGAGCGAGCCGAGAGCGCTGAAGTCGAGCGGACGCCGCTATGTACTCGGCCTCACACCGACAGGCCACCACCGCCGCTTGATCGATCGCCACTAACGAGGCACTTGCCGAGAAGAAGAGAATCCGCTGTGCTCTTGCTGGTGTCGATGTCGCTGCGTGGTCGCCGTCGCATGCCGATGAAGTGTGCGCGCGGACACCTCTCGTAGTGCAAGCCGTGAGTCGGAGGTGCCCGCAACGTAGCGGAGGATCCTCTTCACGGCCGCTTGATGCTCGTCGTCGCCGTCGCGATGAACCGACCGACGAGCCGGCAGCCGAACGCCAAATCGGACGCGCGTGGACGAGGTAGCTAAGGTCGCCCACAATGCGCCAGATTGCGTCGCGTCCACCTCCTCCGCGTGCTCTCACGACTCGGCTTCACCTCTCCTCCAGGAGGAGTGTGGCTGGGTTGCGTCGGTGAGCCCGCCCACTTCGGCGGTGCGCTTGGCGAGGCGGTCCGACGAAGGAGATATCGAGTCGCCCCGCGGACCTCGATCCCTGTAGAAGGAGAGAGCCCCAAGTCGCCATCCGGAAGACGGTCTTCATTTCGCCTTGAACGCTCGACCTCGGCCTCCTTGGAGCGGTGATCACTGTCGTCGGCGACGACGCCACCGCGAGGGCGGCGTTGCCGCTTTGCCCCGCCGATGACCGCAGCTTCGTGCGCTCTGCTGGAACCCATTTGCTTGAGAGTGGAGTGCTTGAGCGTTACGAGCTCGTGGTGCTGCCGCCGTAGAGCCGTAGGGCCTTGCGTAGGCGAGAACCTGCCTCCTTGCTTGGGGATGACGAATCCCGGCACGACAGACGAGGCCTCTCCTTCAAGTCGCCGTTGAGGAAGGCGGACTTAACGCCCATGTGATGGACGCGCCAATCCTCCCCGGCCGCAAGCGCGAGGAGTAGACGAACGGACTCCATGCGCGCGACGCGCGAAGGCATCATCGAAGTCGACTCTCTCCGCCGCGACGGCCTCGTGCCACCAAGCGAGCCTTGTGCTTGACGATGGCGCGGCCATCCCGCTCACCTTGAACACCCACTTAAGGGTGATCGCGCGCGATCGGCGGGAAGATCCGCCGCCTCCCACGCCCGTTCCGCTTGACGGCGCCCATCTCTTCCCGCATCGCAGACGCCATGCCGCGCGTTTTTCTCGCTTCGGCGGACGAACGAGGCTCACCGCCGCCGTCTGCGAGGTGCGCCCGCCCGCGAGGTCGCCGCGCTGCGCCGATTCGAGGGGCCGCCGCCAGGGAGGTCGCCCACGTGACGGTAGAGCAGCAGAGGCTCGCGCCGTCGTGGTAGGCGCCGACGTCCTCGCTCGTGAGATGGCGAGTAGCGAACTCCACCATGCGCCGCGTCGTGGACCGGCGCTGGGGTCGATCCCGTGGTGTGGCCGCGGTGCGGAGAAGCGGGCGAGGCGGGCCGGCGGTGCGGAGCACTCGCCGAGCCGTGGCGAGCAAGGTGTCGAGGCGGGCGAAGCTTGGTGACGAGCCGCTAGCTCCCCGCTCTCTCGAAGTGGACGTGAGTCGACAACAAAGTCCCTAAGAGTTGAAGTCGAACCGCCGCCCACCGCCTTGTCTCACGCCCACCGCTTCGTCGAACACAACGCCACGCGAGATGCGACGACGCAGGTGTGTGGTCGAGGATGCTGTGAGGCCTTCGAGCCCTCCGCGAGCCGGCGAACACTCCCGAGTGCTCCGCCGCCGAGCTTACCGATGTGGCCAAGCTCCTTGGCGAACGCGAGGGAGCCAAGACCCGCGCTGGAGACCGCCGGCCTGCGCTCGTGCCAAGCCTCGACGGCCCCGCCATCGAGCGCCTTGGTAGGCGGTTGAGGATGTAGACGCCGCCACCACCGCTCTCCCCGAAGATAGCCGCATCCTCGCTGAGGAGAGCCCGAGCCATCCCCACAACCGTCTGGTTGCGCTGCCGACGACGCTGCTCACTGCGGTCAGACGGGCGCGAGAGAGTGGCGCCAATGCCTCACCCTCACGCATGAGACGACGCACCGCCGTGAATTCGCCGCCGTTGTTGTCGCGGCGCAAAGACGCGCGCCTGCGGCGCGCTCGCCTCCACAAAGCGACTGCGTGCTCGATGGCGCCCGCAGCCTCTCCTTGCCGCGAGGACCATCACCACATGTAGCGGAGAGGTCGCCGACGAGCAGCAGAAGTAGCGCCATCCTCCGGTGTGGCGGTGTCACCGCCACACAAGTCCCCCTGCACGAGCTCGAGCTCTCCTTGGCTTCAAACTCGCCTCACGAGGAGCGGAGTCGCCTCGCTTCGTCAACACGCAGACGCCGCAGAATCGCCACATGGTCAAGGCACGCAGCCTCGCACCATTTCGTAGCACCGAGCCGCCGTGGCCTCGGTGAAGGTGCCCAAAGCGCTCGTGTTATCGCCACGCTCGCCGCCCGACGAATGCCGAGACAGAGGGTTGTGCCACCGCGACGTGAAGTATGTAAAGTCGATTTGCGCCTCGTTACCTTGGCAAGAAGGCGCGCGAAGATCCCAAATCGCAGCACTCGTGCTCTATCTCGACACGCGAGCCGCTCATCCACCGCCCCAAGTCGATGATGGAGTTCCGCAGACGGATGTAGTAGACGCCGGTGAGCAACCCGTGCTCACCGACACGCGCGTGAAGATGACGAGCCGACGCCTTGATTTCCACGCCGAGGCGCCCCAAACTTGACGAGCCTCGGACGCTAGAGTCAAACCCGGCGAAGAGCTCCCGCCGATCATGTGACGGGTGGCGCCGGTGTCAGGCACCACCCGTCGATCTTGTGTTGCGAGCCGTGCGCGGAGGGCATGTGCTTTTGGCTCGTCAAGTGGAGGAGAGTCTGCGCGATTGCGGCTGGAGATAGTTCGGTGCTCGCATGAGCAATGAACAGAGCGGCCGCTTCCTCCGCCGCGCGACATGGGCACAGCCACGCCGTGGTCGCCGACACTCGCCCAATGACCAAGCTTGCCGCAGCTTGTGGCAAGAGTCGCCTCGCGCGCTTTGCTTGCCGCCAGCGCGCCGCCGGGCGCCCACGGTCATCACCTCGCGACGCCCCGTGCTCGCTCGGGCGTCTTTGCGTGGCTTGCCGCGCTTGCCACGCTTGTGGTCGTCGTCGTGGAAGAAGGCTCCTTCTTCCTCGCCACCTTGGTCGCGCACCACCGCCCCGAGCGAGAGGAGCTTCCGCCAATGGTGACAGTCCCGAGACGTTGTGGCTCATCGTTGTCAACCACCTTGAGGCGACCAGCGCCTCCTCGATCGTCATCGCGAGAGGTCCGCAGAGACTCGATCGAGCGAGCCATCCGCTTGTACTTCTGGGACGCACGGAAGAGCTTCTCCACGCCTCTCTCGCCGTAGGTGTCGCCGCCGAACCGCACTAACTTCGCAACAGAGTGTTGAGACGGAGAGCAAAATCATCAACGCCCTCACCGCTTGAAGGCCGTGTTCTCCCACTCTGCGCGAGTGCCCGCAATGTAGACTTGCGCGCGCGGCCGCCGCGCGTCGTCTTTGCGGCGATGGCGCCCCAAGCCTCTTTGGCGCCCGCTTGTTGGTAAGCGAATCGCATCTCGGGCGGATCGCAGCGATGAGAGCATCCGGCGCCCGCCGATCCCGGTCGAGTCGACGCCGCCAGATCGGATCGCATCCCACATATGCCGCACCGAGCTTTACCCTCATCACCGCGCCCACTCGACGAGTTGGTCTTGGCGAGGGTAGGCCACTCGCCGCCGGGCCGACGCCCTCGACGACGGCTCGGTACTCGTGGTGACCACGATGCCAACCGGGAGAGAGCCGCGTCGCTGTGAAGGCCGCTCTCGCCAACCCGACGCGACCGCCGCGGCGCGCCTCTCGAGCGCCACCGCGGCGCGCTGCTCTCGGCTCGCCGCCGCGCGCCGTGGGCGGCGCGGCCGCCATCGCGCTTACTCGCCGCGCGCTTCCTCTCAGCCGCTCAAGATCTCGTCGCCGCATCGCATCAGAGATGGAGCCGCCGTTGCGCTGCCAAGCAGAGCCTTGACTCTCCGCTGCCGCCGCGACGCGCGCCGCGACCGCCGCCGCTTCCGCTTCCCTCCGCTCGCCGCCGCCGGCCGCCGCGGCCTTTGACGACGCCTTTTCGCCGCGCGCGGGCCGCCGCCGCTGCGCGCGCGCTGCGCGCGAAGCGGCCGGCTGTCACGACGACGCTGCTCTCGAGGCGACCGAAAGCGCCGAGATCGCCATGGACATGGCGCGCTACTGGGGCTGTTGCGTGGAGGGAGGTCCGCCGACGAGCCGCCCGCCTCCGAGAGGAGGGAGCGGGGAGGCTGAATCGCTGGCCAAGCATAGCCGGTGCCGCGCGAGGTCGAGAAGGAGATGAGCAGGAGATGCTCAAAGCAGGATAGTATGGCTCGATACCACTTGTTACTCGCTGAGTCTTCTTTGTGGTGATAGCAAGATCCTTACTCTCATCGAGAGGATGACACTGGGAATGGGGCAAATTTTCTTGTTTATTTCTCACAATGCCACACCAACTCGAGGGTTGGGGATACAAATTTATAGGCGCTAACCAGCCAAGCATATGCCAAGATGCTAGTCCTAGATGCTAGTCTAAAGCTGTCCTAAAGCTAGTCTAAGATGCTGTCCTTAAAGGAGATGCTGTCCTTAAAGGAGATGCTGTCCTTAAAGGAGTCAAGATGCTGTCCTTAAAGGAGATGCTGTCCTTAAAGGAGTCAAGATGCTGTCCTTAAAGGAGATGCTGTCCTAAAGAGAGAAGAAACAACAACACAATGACTTATCCATCAGTTTAGACATGTTTTGGGGTTCAACAAGATTTTGTTATATATCCTAGCTGAAAAAGTTTCTATACTATGAATGAGACATACAAAAATGAAAATGACTAAGCAAAGCAATAGCAATGGTATAAATGATATTAACTATTAGTCAGAAAGCAGTGCATGTGTATTTGTATTGCCATCAACTGGCTACTGACAAACCTTTTAGAATGGTCCAAATGATGTGCTTATGATAGTCTGTATTTGAATGTTGTTGTCATAATGTGTGGCAGTTTCTTCAGTAAAAGACCAAAGAAAATAAATAAGTAACGTGTCAGTAGTACACTGAAAAGGGAATAAAACATGGTGGTATTGTTGCGTGAGCTGCAGATGTGATGATGGTTAGAAGAGGGAGGCAGAGTGAATGCTATTGTATTTATACTAAGAGTGACTAGAACTTCATATTATTGTTCAAAAAAAATGTTCATCATTTGCCACAAGGTAGAAATGGTAATGGTGAAACACGCTCATTGTTCCGCAAACTTCTTGCAAGTATATAGTACAGCTTTTAGCTGTATGAGGTTTTATTTAGGTTATTCCATAAAGAAGCATTCAATTTAATGTGATCTTGAGTTCTTGACATAGAATGGAACTCTCATACTGGAGGTTTTTCTTTTGATGCAGGTACCTTGGAGCAGTCAAGCAGTACCTTTGCTTGTCCTTGTTGAAAAACAGTGCCTTGTCAGCGATGAATATTTTCCAGCTGTTGTGTTCCATATTTGTGGGTTTGCTGTCAAGGTTTAGATCTGGACTGAAAGAGGAAATTGGAATATTTTTTCCCATGCTTGTCCTAAGGGTTCTTGAGAATGTCCATCAGCCTAGCTTTCTGCAAAAAATGACGGTTCTAAACTTGCTAGAGAAGATCTGTAAAGAACCTCAGGTTATTGTTGATATCTTTGTGAACTATGATTGTGATGTTGATGCACCAAATATTTTCGAAAGGTATGTAATTATGTTCTTGATGAATTGTCACCTTCCGTTTTATTGTCAAAAAAGTGCAAAACAATAGCGGCTGGTCTGTAATTGTGTGGAGGCAAGTCAAGCACAGTGTAGGTATTGATGCATTAAGCTGAGCAAAGTCCTATGAAAAACTCTCTTTTCATCATAATATCATATATTAAACCGCTTTTAATTCCAGCAGATCTTTGCAGGATTGTGAATGGACTTTTAAAGACTGCTCTAGGGGTTCCTCCTGGATCTACAACAACATTAACCACAACCCAAGACCAAACATTTCGAATTGAGTCAGTCAAGTGCCTTGCAACCATAATCAAATCAATGGGTTCATGGATGGACCAACAGTTGAGAATTGGTGAATTTTCACCCAAACTTTCTGAAGCTTCTTTAAATTCAATAGACAATCCTAACATCCTTATTGGAGAAGATGGGAGTGGACTTGATTATGAAATGCAATCCGACTCTGGTAGCCCAGACATATCTGATGCTTTATCACTTGAGCAGCGTCGTGCTTATAAAATAGAACTTCAGGTATGTATATATATTGCATGCTTGATTGAGATTCTCTCCATTGTTAAACTATTTTTAGGGGGGTTTCACATTTGGATTACTGAATATAAATTTCCTTCTGCAGAAAGGAATTTCCTTGTTTAACAGAAAACCTTCCAAGGGTATTGATTTCCTCATTAAAAGCAAGAAGGTAGGTCATTCCCCAGAAGATGTTGCTTCTTTCTTGAGAAATACTGCTGGTTTAAATGCAACAATGATTGGGGACTACTTGGGCGAAAGAGATGAATTTCCTATCAAAGTTATGCATGCATATGTCGATGCACTGAACTTGGAAGGTCTGGACTTTGGTGAAGCCATTAGGTATTACTTGCGAGGTTTCAGGTTGCCCGGGGAAGCACAGAAAATTGATCGGATCATGGAAAAGTTTGCTGAACGATACTGCAAATGCAATCCAAATTCTTTTACCAGTGCAGATACTGCATATGTTCTTGCTTATTCTGTAATCATGCTCAATACTGACGCTCATAATACGATGGTCAAGGATAAGGTTAGCCAAATGATTATTTGCCTCTGTTATCAATGACATAAGGTTTGTTCATTAATGGGATTTTCCTCATGCAGATGTCTAAGTCTGACTTCATTCACAATAACCGAGGAATTGATGATGGGAAGGATTTGCCTGAAGTTTACCTGAGTACATTGTATGACCAAATTGTCAAAAATGAGATCAAACTGAGTGCTGATTCATCAGTTCCACAAAACAAGCAACCTAGTAGTGTAATTAAGCTCTTGGGCTTAGACAATATTATCAACCTTGTCAACTGGAAACAGGCTGAAGACAAGGCACATGGAGCAAATGACTTGCTCATCAAGAACATACAAGAGAAATTCAAAGCAAAGAGTGGAAAATCAGAGTAAGACTAATACAACTATTCATAGACAATAATTTTGTGTTTGCTGATACTTTATAGTGAATTCAAGCTTGTGCCTCATGCAGGTCTGTATTTTATGTTATTACCGATACAACCATTTTAAGATTCATGATGGAGGTTTTTTGGGCACCTATGATGGCTGCATTCAGTGTGACACTTGACCAAAGTGATGATAAGGCTGCGACATCGCAGTGTTTGCAGGGATTCAGATCTGCAGTGCATGTCACCTCTGTAATGTGCATGCAAACTCAGAGAGATGCCTTTGTGACATCTGTAGCGAAATTCACATACCTCCATTGTGCTGCTGACATGAAACAAAAGAATGTGGATGCTGTGAAGGTAGGAACTTGGAAAGCCAAATAGGATTTTTTTTTGCAAATTCCAATTAATGCATCTCACGATTAAAAGGACCTTATCATGCAAAGCATCTCAAATACTATGATACTTGAAGAATCTACATCCTAACTTGTTTCTTGCAGAGGCTTTTTTTTTCATTCTTTAGTCCTTTTTTTTCACTAATTTGCTGTACACCTGTACAATTTCTGTATCTTGCACTTTCATATGAAATTCTTTAGAACAAATTCCTTATGTATGTGTAGTGTCTTAATTTAACTGCATGGAGGCTTAGGTGACATCAACAGCACTAGGAGCTTAGACTATCCAAAGTGTTGTACACTTGTACTGTATTATAGTCCTTTATCCTATTATTTATCATCACCATATGAATTAATATTTGAATCTATTGTTAGTTAGACCTATTTGTCCGTTTTATAACAAGTCATGTTTTTTTACTTTATGTTTTTCTGCAGGCTATAATATCCATTGCAATAGAAGATGGTGATTATTTGCAGGAAGCTTGGGAGCATGTACTAACATGTCTTTCACGGTTTGAGCATTTACATCTTCTTGGAGAGGGGGCACCTACTGATGCTTCATTTTTGACAGTACCTATGGTTGAGTCAGAAGAAAAGGCACAGAAGTCAAGTACCACTACAACTTCAAAGCGAACTAATACTCTTCAGAATCCAGCTGTAATGGCTGCTGTTAGAGGGGGTTCTTATGACAGCACAACAGCAAAAAATAATGTCTCGCCATTGGTTACTCCTGAACAGATTAATAATTTCATATCAAACATAAATTTGTTAGACCAGATTGGCATTTTTGAGTTAAATCATATATTTGTTCATAGCCAAAGATTAAATAGTGATGCCATTGTTGCTTTTGTGAAAGCTCTTTGCAAAGTCTCAATAACAGAGTTGCAGTCACCTACAGATCCACGTATCTTCTGTCTAACAAAGATAGTGGAGATTGCGTAAGAACCTATTTCCAGATGCATGAATTGTAATAGCAAGCAGCTGTGATCAATAATGTTTTAAGTGATCTAACTCAGAGCTTCACTTGTGCAGGCATTACAATATGAACCGTATACGTTTGGTGTGGTCTCGTATTTGGAAAGTTCTATCAGACTTCTTTGTGTCTGTTGGGTTGTCAGAAAATCTTTCTGTTGCAATATTTGTTATGGACTCTTTGAGGCAGCTAGCCATGAAGTTTCTGGAAAGAGAGGAACTGGCAAATTATAATTTCCAGAATGAATTCTTGCGACCTTTTGCTGTTGTTATGCAGAAGAGCAATGCTTCAGAAGTACGAGAACTTATAGTTCGATGCGTATCCCAAATGGTTTTGAGTCGTGTTAACAATATAAAATCTGGATGGAAAAGCGTCTTTACGGTATGTATGGTGTTCTATGGGTAGTTTTAATTTGTCTTGATTATCTTAGCATAACCTCATGTAGGATCTAGTTCTCGGGAAACCAACTAGGGGAACACTCCTACATCAATACTCAATATTACAGCATTTCATCTTCTTACAGGTTTTTACTGCCGCTGCCGCTGATGATCGAAAAAGTATTGTTCTGTTGGCATTTGAGACCATGGAAAAGATTGTTCGGGATTATTTTCCATACATAACTGAGACTGAAACCACAACATTTACCGATTGCGTTAAATGTCTTATTACGTTCACAAGTAGTAAATTTAGCAGCGATGCCAGTCTCAATGCTATTGCATTTCTTCGGTTCTGTGCTGTTAAACTTGCCGAGGAAGGATTTGTTTGTCATGACAAGGATACTGACCATCAACCAAATAATTTAGATTCTTCAGACGGTAGTGCCACAGTGCACAAGGATGATCATGTTTACTTCTGGGTTCCTTTGCTTGCTGGTATGTTACTTTTTCTTTTGCAAAATTACATGGATCTTTTTTGGATAAATTTGGAAGAGCATCACTTTTGTAACATAGTTGTTTGAATTTTCTCTATTTCAGGTCTAGCTAGATTGACAACTGACACAAGACCAACTATCAGAAAAGGTGCAGTAGAAGTACTCTTTGACATTTTAAAGGATCATGGGCACCTCTTCTCGCAGTCTTTCTGGACCAATATCTTTGAATCTGTTATTTATCCTCTATTTAGCAGTGAAAGCTCTACACCCATTGGCCAGATTAATAGCACTGATGATGATTCTTGGAATTATGAAACTAAAACAGTAGCAGTGAAGTGTTTAGTGGATTTGTACATTACCTTTTTTGATGTGATGCGACCAGAACTTGCTAGAGTTACTTCTGTTGTTACAAATTTTATCAGAAGCCCTTGCAAACAATCTGCTAGCACAGGTATATCCGTTTTTCAGCGTTTAACAGAAGGACTTGCGAGCAAACTCTCCAATGAGGAGTGGAAAGAGATCTTGTTGTGTTTTAAAGAATCAGCAGCACACACATTTGTTGTGTTGGACAAAATAGTTACAATGATGCAACATATCGAAATTCCAGATAGAAATGAATCTTATTCTGAACCTGAGCAATATTCAGATCATGACATATACAATGATGAAGAAGAGGAAGCTAATATGGAAACAACATCTTATGCTATTGTCAAAATGAAGAATCATATGGCTCTGCAACTCTTAGTTGTTCAGGTACTACAATCTTTTTGTTAGTTAAATCTGTTCATACTTCCCTTGTGTTGCATGTCCTGCTTCGGAGATCTCATTTAACACTACGCTTTTCTTTGCACACCCAAGTGAAACAGGAATTAGAACAAATATAAAATAAAAATAAGTCTGACTGCATGTTCAGCATGCCAACAATCATACTAAGATCACACTCACAATTTTCTGGTTTCTTTGCAGGGCATTATTAAATTGTATGAGACACACAGGAAGTCTTTTTGTGCTGAGCATATGGGCATAATGTTGGAGATGATGTCAGCCATTGTGTCACATGCAAGTGAAGTGAGCTCTGAATCTGCCTTGCACATGAAATTCCACAAAGCATGTTCCCTTTTGGAGGTATCTGAGCCAGCAGTTATCCATTTCGAGAATGAGTCTTACCAGAGCTACCTCAAACTTCTGCAAGCTTTGCTTCATGACAACCCATCATTGTCAGAAGATATGAACATCGAGTCACAAATTATGCTTGTTTATGAGAAAATACTACGGATGTATCTGAACTGTGCAGGGCATGAACCATCTAATGATGCTTCTCGTGGAGATCCAGCTTTACATTGGGTACTGCCTTTGGGCATTGCTAAGAAAGAGGAACTGTCTGCTAGAACTTCGTTGGTCCTTCATGTAATGCGGTTATTGGGTGGCCTGGAGAAGGATTGCTTTAGGAGAAATTTGCCCCTCATTTTCCCCTTATTAGCTAATCTCATTCGCTGCGAGCATAGCTCCAGAGAAGTTCAACTTGCACTGTATGATATCTTCCAGTCATCAATAGGCCCTATAATAGTATAGTATATATTATTTGTTCAGTTGTACAATTTTGTCACGCCAATTTCATAAGGTAGATTATCGGTAGTGGTTACATGGGAATATGGGATAAGAAAAGGGTACAGCTTGACACTACTGTAAATGATTGAAGCCTGTTCCTTCAGAGCTCTGGTGTGGAAGGTGAAATCTCTCTGGTTCTTGACAACTTACATGTTCAAATTTCAACCTAAGTGGGGGGATTAATCTGCTTGTGCCGTGTTTTGCAGCATCATGTAATATCGACCCAGATGCCTGGAGGTGGCCTTTTGAGGGGCATTTGCCATTCTTTCTAACATTCATTTCAGTTGGTGGGTTATCATCGACATTGAAGGCAGCTAATTACCGGAACAAGTCTTTGCTGACTTCCAGCTACTGCATCAACAGCTCTGGAGTTCCAAAAACCAGTGACCGAAATTTTGGCATGTAGCCTTTTTTCCTTGTGTTAATTGCCTCTTCTGAAACGAGGCTACAGACTACAGTAGAGGCGCTTTTGTCAATTTATTTATTTATTTTTTACCCAAACCTTTTTGTTCTCATCGAATTATTATCACTGTATCTACAGTTCTACACCGCACTCAATATGTATTTTTTTCATACTTACCACAACTGGATCGATAACAAAGTGAGTTTATGCCCGATGGCCTCTACTCTCTACTTATATGGCTACGTTCAAAATAGCTTCTGGTTTCTAGCTTTTAGAAACTAGAAATCGTTTTGAACGAGTTATTGATTTCTTAACATGGTTTTTCTTTTTCTTTGCATTGTTTGTAAAGATATAATAGTATTTTATTTTCCTCTTTTTTCCTTTATTTTATTTAATTGAATATCTTAGCTAAAAGTAAACACCTGCTACAATGCTTATTTTAGTTAAAAGCTAACAACTATAGTTAAAAATCATTAGCAAAAGTTGATTTAAACAGGGCCTTGATGAGCCACTTTCTTCCCCTTTGATTCCAAAGTTCATATGATAGGAAATAACAACACATCTGGGTTGTTAGGTTTGAGGAATGGGTTGATTTGTTTTCTTTTTTTCAATTTTCCTTTTTTTAGAGCTTAACTTTGGATAAAAACTAGAAGTGGTAACAAGCATTATTGGTGTAGAGGTTGATTTGCAAGGATGTCACTAGAGGGGTGAACCGGCTGAACAGAACATAGGTTACGGAAAGAAAAGGCCGCCGACCGGCCAATAATCATCTGCGTTTGGAGCCTGGTTCTAGCATCAGCTCATTGTCTTGTTCCCTAGCTTTGGTTTAACTAGCCACATAGACGCGGCATCACGCTGCGCTAGCCACCGTATGAACCGAAGTAAAAAGGCGAAATTTTGCAGTAAAAAGAAAGCGGAGGGATTTTTTTGCAACAACTCGAGAGTCTTTTCACAGTAAAAGAAGAGAAGAGGGTTTTTTTTGAAAAAAAACCGATGGCCTTTTCTAAAGAACCAATGGTATGTATGTAATTATAGGAAACCGTGAGTCGCTATCTAGCAAAAAAAGTGAAGGGTTTTTCAAAAAAACTAGGGATCTTTTTACAGGAACCAAGTGCCTATATGTAATTTTGAAAATGTGAGGAGCTATTTTACGAAAATGTCCACATGGACACTCTAGGGGGCCCGAAATCCTCCCAGCTTTGTTATACGGAGTATGTGGAGGGCTATTTTGCAAAAATATTCACGTGGACACGCTGGGGGCGAAATCCTCCAACTTTGTTATACGAAGTATGAATGTAATAGGTTGATTCATCACCACCTCATTATGCATAACTATAAAGTTAATAGAAAAAAATAAAGAAAAGGTTCACCCCCACAAATACCATAAAAATTACCTTGCAATGGACCAACCCATCATAGAATTGATCCATTCTTCGAACCAAACATGCCATTATTCTTAATACCCCTGCTGCAAATACGTTACCATCAGAGTTAGGATTTTAGAGCCAGTCAGGAATTCCCAAAATTTATACGAAAAAAATAGGACGCTGGCATGTTCTGATAAGTTAGTATGACGCAGGAAACCGTCGTCCCCTAATTCGTTTGCACTATGCAAGGGCCAACTGCTCTGGAAAACAAAGCTTGTTGGATACTTGGAATTCGCCATCCATGACTCAAGATCGCCTAATTCCTAATCGAAAACTACCGTCCATGAAAGCGTCAACCACACATGTTCTTGACAAGAAAATGACCTTAAAACCGTAAAGAACATGCCCGAAAGCGTCAACCACACATGTTCTTGACAATAAAATGACCTTCCAGTGGACATTGACCAGTAGCAACTAGCAACACACACTTTTGTTTTTAATTTTTTATTCAAGAACTTGGCTCGCTAACACACACATATATAAGAAAAATACAAACTACTCCTAGATATAGTTACTCTCACTCAAATCACCGATCACTTGTTCCAAGATCCGTGTGGTCTTAATAGCAATTGCGGGGCGCATGTTAGCAAATAATATTGTAAACCCAAATTGCATAGAGTGTTAGTTCCTATATTCTAGGGAATCCATCGTGATTTGTATTTGTTTACGAGATTAACACCTCGTTTCCATCTCACGGCATTCAAATCTGGAGTTAGAGGAGTAGACGCACCGAAAGCCTAGCTGCCATGATCCTCACCATAGCTGCCCACCATGATTCCGTGCTTCAACGTATCAATGGACCGCCGCCGTCGATGCTAGGCCTAGGTGTGAAGAGGTGATCGCCGCGACATGCATGCATGCCTCCGGCCTCCATGGTATGAATCCATCCAAGTCGATTTTGATTTGGCTACAAATATACTTCCTTCGTTTTGTTTGATATACGCATGCGGTGGCACTTCTTAGATGCAGGTTTATCCAAGTTTTTGCACTAGTTCGCCGGCGTTCGTGAGGAGGTGGGGAGGTTAGAAGACGGCGAGGCCGGGGGGCCGAGCGACGGCGGCGTGGCACCATGCCACCGCGTGCATGGCCGTTCACGCGCCACTGCTGCGCCGGCCCTCGCGGCAGGATGGCCCAAGGTACAGATGTAGAAGATGACGAGGTGCCCCGAGGCGTGCATGGCCAACTGGATCGGTGGCAGGCCAATTCAAAATCCAACGCCATATCCAGTACCTTCCAAGAATTCCGAACTCAATCGGATCTGTACTTCCCAATTTACAAGGTATATATGGACTTATTGTATCCTATTTTCTAGTTGCATCATGTCTGCAGACTTGTTGCCAGATGGTTTCTATATGGTCAACTTTTTTCTTCAAGGAATTTCATCATGTCATTAAAAAAGGAGTATATTTCGTTTACTAGCACATTTTTACTTTCCTCGAATTTACTTGTTTTATGAAGTAACATTTTGATTCGTTTAATTTGGCATGTACTCTTGTTTGGTGATGTTACTTGTCCCATATATTCACGGTATACTTCTTTTTTCTTCATAATCTAATCAAATACTTCCATGTATGTTAGGTCATTGAAAATATTCCAGCAGTGCATGGAAGGTGTGACCGTTGATCCTAGCTGCCATGCAGTCAACATCGATCAATGAGCAAACATGCCCGTGGCATCATCATCTACAGGGTATTTGATTGTATTTAAAATCATATTGCCTCCATACCACCTTTTGGTTGGTGACATACTCCATTTCTAGCTTCTGAACCTCCTTTTACAACCCTGCAGGGCTACCTAATCCATGCATGTTTTTGGTTTTGAGAAAAAAAATTAACGCGTAGTTGTGTTATGGAGGGAGTACGTCAGATGGCACGGCGGCGTGGCCCCATGATGGCAGACCCTAGCTCCATGCAGGCCTAGGGCGTTAGTACTCGGCACTCACCACTGGCCCTCATAGGTAGAGGTGAGCATTGGGTCATACTGTACCAATATAGTCTAGATCTATCATGCTTCAGATCACTTCGTGCTATGCCAGTTCGGTCTAATCACTCCGTCGTGCCATGCCGCCCGCCTCACCTTTGACTAGGTCCAAGCACAGCTCAAAGCCCGCTGTGCTAGTGTTTATGCGTGCCAGCCTAAACCCAGCCCGAAATAACTATACACAACGAAGACGGTGGCAACAATGGCAATGGTGGTCGCCATCTTCCTTTCTCTCACACCCACCTCATTAAAACTACTGAAAATTGAATTAGTTACATAAAAACATGAGCACACAATGACATAAATATTTCAGAGAACAGTGGAATTTACTTATCTCCTAGGTATTATTTTTGTAAACGGTTGTTCAGATATAGAAAGAAGAGGCACACAGTACTCATTTTTCTACTTCTTGGATCAATTCTCAGTAAAGATACTTTCTTGGATTGTATCTTGTAAAGTTGCTTTTTGGATTGTATTGCGTATAGATACTTACTTGAATTATACTGTATAAATTTGGAAGATTGAATCCATCGTGCTGTGTAAACTTGGATGGAGGGAATATTATGGAATTGCTATACATCATATGAATGATAATTTATGAGTTAATCATTGGAATTTCTGATCTTACGATTTGCTTGGAGATTAGTGCTCCAACCGGCGAGGTCTTCTTCTCCAGCAACGGCGGTGGAGGCGAGGTTCGCCGAATTAGGTCTTGGGTTCCCTATATTAGGGTTTGGAGGTTTACCGAGCCCGGATTTAGAGGGACTCGTTTGGAACACATAAATTTTATAATAAAGAGTTCAATTTTTGCAGTAATTAAAAAAACCCACATTTGAAAGGGGCTTGAATAACTGAAGGGTGGAATTAGTAAATTAATGTCTATTTTACTTGAAAAATGATGCCAAATTAGATTTTTTATTTGCCAACATGATTTTACAAATCGCAAACATAACACTAAAATATATTCCACTTCTGGCGTCCCTCCCTCCATTTTTTCCTCTCCTCCCCCCTCCTGTCTCTCGCTCTCTCCGCCCGCCCTCCATTTCTTCCTCTCCTCCCCCTCCTCTCTCTCGCTCTCTCCGCCCGTCCTCCATTTCTCCCCTACCGCCCCCTCCTCCCCCGATATCCCACTACCTCCCCCGCTACCTCCCTCCCCCTCCGCCCTCCTCCCCGGATCCCCCACCACCTTCCTCCTCCCTCCTTCTCCCCCAATCCCCCACTGCCTCCCTCCTCCCACTTCCTCCCCCGCCGCCCCCTCCTCCCCCTCCCCATCCCCTCCGTGCCCCCATCCTACCATCCCCCTCCAGCGCCACCCCCACCCACGAGATCCAGCATGCCCCCTCCGATTCCATCCCCGTCCCCTCGCCCCCTCCCCCCACAGCCAGACCCGGCGTGGGAGGCGGAGCGTCGTCGAGGCGGCGCCGAGGAGGGAGGCGATGCCGAGGCTGAGGCGGGAGCCATGGGAAGCGACGAGCTGGTCTGCTAGTGAGTGGTGATGCAGGATGCGGACTGACGGCCGATAGCTCCTCCCGTTGGCACGGTATACTCCTCTCCTTTACTCCCTCTCTCTCTACTCTGTGATGTGTGATGGCTTGTGGGGGTTGAATCCATGGGATGGTGACAGGAGGGCAATGAGAGATGGGAGGCCAAGGTCGAGGCGGACGATGGCGTCGGCGTGCCCGCCGTGCTGCCCGACGGGCCGGCTTTCCAGGCCCGACCCTCCCGCCCACTGTTCGTGTTGTGCTGGCATGGCCCGCCATGTGGCATGCCCATGCCGTGCTTGGGCTATGCTGGGCCAACCGGGCCTCGGGCTGGCTTAGAAAAGCATGGCTTGTCTCCCACCTCTACTCATGGGCGACGTGGTGGACGTCCTCACCGGCATCCTTGCATATTGTTATGCCAATGTAGTATGCCTAAGATGTATGTACTTGTCATTAGTATTTGATGCCTCTTGTCATATGTGTATCTAGAGTTTATATACCAATTCTTTTAATTTGTAAAAAGGGTACATGCCTCTTTGTGTGCACATGTGTGCATCAGAATATATTTCAATAGGAATTTAATTTAATACCATGACTCTTTCTCCCCCTGCCACTACGGACTAGTACATGGACTCTGACGCATCTTCACACATGACATCGGACACCGATAACCTATCCTTGTCTCACCCTCCCTGGTCTTCTACTCCTTCATCAATCATTGTCGGTAATGGGTCGTTACTACCTACCACCTCCACTGGCTCTACAATTCTTTCTGGTCATCTTCATCTTAATAATATTCTTGTTGCTCCACACATAATTAAGAATCTCATTTCTGTTCGCCAGTTTACTACTGACAACAATTGTTCTATTGATTTTGACCCTGCTGGCTTTTCTGTGAAGGATCTTCAGTCCCAGAACATGATTGTCAAGTGCAATAGCTCCGAGCCTCTTTATCCTTTGCGCTTGCCAGCGTTCGTCTCTCTGTCATGTGCTCTCATCGTCGGCGCCCCTCCCACCTTGTGGCACCAACGTCTCAACCATCTTGGACATGATGTTTTTTCACATTAGCTCGTGCATCTGCCATATCATGTCATAAAAGTGCCATTGACACTATTTGCCATGCTTGCAAACTTGGTCAACATGTACACTTGCCATTTGCCACTTCCACTTCTAGAGCTCTCAAGAATTTTGATTTAGTGCATTGTGACCTTTGGACCTCCCCCGTTACTAGTGTGTCTAGTTATAAATACTATTTAGTTATTCTTGATGATTGCTCGTATTTTCTTTGGACGTTTTCTTTACATCTCAAATCAAAACCGTTTTCCACTATATCCCATTTTTTCTCTTATGTAGCTACTCAATTTGGCAACACGATCAAGAGTGTTCAATACGACAACAGTCGGGAGTTCAACAACTCTTCGCGTGCTTTTTCCTTACTCATGACGTTGCTCTTCGTATTTCATGTCCATACACCTCTCAACAGAATGGTAAGCTTGAGCGTATTCTCCGTTCCACTAATAATATTATACACTCCCTTCTCTTTCAAGCATATTTCCCTCCCTCCTTCTGGGTTGAGGCCCTAAACACTGCTACATGTCTCCTTAATTGTCTTCCCACAAAGACGCTTAATTTTTCTATACCTTTCTTCGCACTCTATGGAGTACATCCCAATTATGACCATCTTTGCCCACTATTACAGCTTTCCTAACCTCGTTCGACGTTGCGTCCGATTCGCGAAGGGACATCGACACCTTGGACCGGTCGCCACCGGATCCAACCAGTACGAAGAAGGGCACCGTTGGATCCAAAGCTGGCCTGCCCCCACCTGCTCTGCCCGAGAAGGAGAAAGCTCCACCTAAAGAACCATCATTGTCTCCGACCACCAAAGAAGTCGCCGTAGCCAACCCAAAGAGCCTTCCCCAATCGGCCAAAGCATCTGATCTGAAGCGCCGCCATTTGAAGAAAGCCCCTTCTCCAACGCCGACTACCAAGTCCGGCCGCAACATTTTGGAATATCTAGGGTTAGTACTTAGTACCATTTAATCTTGTATTCTTTTTGTTCTCTTTTATTACTGCTGCATAGTAGCCTTCAATCTTAGACCTCTTGGTGATTAGCAGTAGGTGATAGCGTTTATGCCTTTTTATAATCTGCTCATGTGCTTTGCATACTTTTTATGTACTCTTCAATGTATCCATAGTATGTGCATTGATCAGCTAAGCATGGTTATGTGATGTTTCCTATTTATTGATCATTTTATTGATGCAAGTACCGCTGCTTAAAGCATGGTTACAATTTTTATATGATGTTTTCTATTGCCTAGTATATGTTTAATAGATACAATTTGTACTGAACGACATGTTCAAAAAAAATGTCTACAACGGGCAGTGCAAGTAGCAGCCAGCGTCAAACCCCATGTTCTCAAGGCTCACAACCAAAATCAGAGTCACTTCCGATGTCCGGACGCAACCTGAATCTGTGAATGACTCAAAGCAATTGAAATAGATGATGAGGAGGAGGAGATTGAAGTAGCAGAAGAGGAAGAAGTTGGCGTAGATCCTGGTTCAAAGAGAAAGCTCACTCCAGTTGTTTGGAAGGAGTTCAAGATAGTGAAATACATGGGCACAATCAACATAAAATGTGTGTATTGTTTCAAGAAGCTTGGAGGAGAAAAAAAGAATGGAACTAAGCACCTTCATGATCATTTGAGGACCTGCTCACTTAGAAGGATCAAGTTGATGGGAAACAAGACATTAACACAGTCTGTGTTGAGGTTTTGTTCCACTGATGTCGGGAAAATTGCAGTGGAGAACTACACAATTGATCAAGACATAGCTAGAAAAGAACTTGCTGCTATGATAGTACTATATGAGTATCACTTATGCATGGTTGATCATGCCGGCTTTCAGAGATTCGTAAGTGCACTTCAGCCACTATTCAAGATGGTTACCAGGAACACAATAAGGTATATGACATTTCCATTAGTATTTTTTCCCAACTGTTAAATCAATTCCTATTTTTTTATTTTATTGTAGGAAGGACATTCTGGTGCAATATGAGATGGAGAAGAAGAAAGCCATTTAATACATGGTTGGAATTAAATCTAGGGTGGCTATCACAACTAACTTGTGGACCTCCGACAACCAAAAGAAAAGTTACATGGCCATCACAACACACTTCATTGATGAATCTTGGACACTTAGAAATATTATCTTGAGGTGGTAATTGTGATTTGTGAATCTGATTGCATATTTGTCAATTATGATTGAATTTCATTGTGTATTTGCATTATCAATCCGATTTCATAGAGTGCATATTTGTGTTGTAAATATGATTGCATATATTATTGACTATTCATACATAGGTTCATTTATGTGCCAAGTCCTCATACTGCTGACGTCATCGGTGAAGAACTCTATAAATCCTTGGTCGAATGGAATCTTGATGAGAAGATATCCACCATGACTCTTGACAACTGCACTACAAATGATGCAGCGATTCCTTTTCTTGTGAGAAAGATTGACAAAAGTAAGCTTATCTCTAACGGCCAAGTATTACACATGTGTTGTTGTGCTCATATCCTTAATCTGGTTGTTAAGGATGGATTAGAAGAGATGAAAGAAGCAATTGAGAATATTCGTGATAATGTAGCTTAATGGATAGCCACATCAAAAAGGATAAAGTTTGAGGAGATAACTAAGTATGTTGACATTACCATCAACAAAAAGATAAATCTCGATTGCAAAACTAGATGGAATTCAACTTTCAAAATGCTTAGTGTTGCATTGCCCTTTAAGGTTGTTTTCATGAGAGCAAGTCATGTGGAAAAGCTTAGATTGTTTAATGACATAATTGATTTATTTTCTGGAACTGAGTATGTGATTGCTAATATTTTCTTTACCAAAATTTGTGAGATTAAAATGAAAATTAGACAATGGTCAACTTGTGACAATCCATTAGTAGAAGCAATGTCAGCTAATATGGTAGAAAAGTTTGACAAGTATTGGTCCAACATTCAAGGACTAATGGGCATCACAACTGTTCTTGATCCTCGATTCAAAACTAAAATGTCGCTTATGTTTTTGAGTGGTTACTCGATAAGACCGGTAAAGTTTGTGACAATGAGGTTCATAAAGTCATGGACTTGCTAAGTGATTCGATGATTTAGTACCATGTGGAAGAGGATGAAGATAACTTGAAATTATCTATACCTTCACTTGACAATATGGAGGTCTTGTCTACCTTTACTGCACGTGTTGCAAGGAAAATGCTAGCTGCCATGAGATTCAAATCTAAGCTAGAACACTACTTGGATGATAAACTGGTCATAATTACAACAAAGGACTTCAAGGTTTTAGATTAGTGGAAGGTGGTTGGAACACACTATCCTACTTTGAGGAGGATAGCATGAGATATTTTTGCAATTCCTGTTACCATAGTTGCTTCAGAAGCTGTTTTCACCACTAGTAGGAGAGTTCTTAGTGAGCATCACAGCAAGCTCACACCTCAGTTGTTGGAGGCTCTAATGTGCTCACAGGATTAGATTCGAAACAAGTACAAAGGTATATGTGTTGTGCAATTCATAGTTTCTTTATTATGGCTGCAAACTAAATAACTAATTCTTCATTTCTGTTTGGTAGTTGATGACAATGGAACACCTACTAGCTTGTCTCCAAGATATTCAAGGTCTTCAGGTGATTGTTCAAATACAACAATATTCATATTTTGTGCTCTTTGTCTTGTCAGTTAACTAGTTTGTACACTCAACTATCATGCAGGAACTTGAATTTTGAGCCTGTGATTTAAGATTTCTACTTCATATTAAAAAGTCCTTTTGGTTTTGGCAAGGAACTATCCTTTTGGTTGTAAACTTTAATGAACTTGTGGTGTCATAATTGTTTTCGGCTGCTGCCTACTGGCCTACTGCATCACTACTACGGTGCTGCCTATATGCCTGAGCCTGACTGCCTGCGTGGCTGTTTGAGAGTTGAGATTTGAGAGTTGATGTGGTGAACTAATTTAGTTATGAACTTATGATCTACTCATGTACTCGTGGTGAACTTGTAGTGTGACTAGTATCCTACTTATGTCTATGTGGTCATCTGGTCAACTATTTAATTTGCTAGCATTTTTGCATCTCAAAATAGTGATTTTCATGCTGCCATCTCGCAGCTGTTGTTGACCTGCATACATTGTCCTATTGGGGGCAAGGACCCGTCGGGTACCTGTTACCTGCACGGGGACGGTAAAATCTGCCCCGTGACAAGGGATGGGACAGTTTTTTAGGCTCGAGGGTGAGAACGTTCCGGCGTTCCCGGTGGGTGCAGCCCCGTTGCCACCTTTGGTTGCGCTATAGCGCGCACACAAACCTACTGTTCTACAAAGGAAAAGTTAATCGGGCGATATTTATATTTTCAACAAACAAACGCGAGGCAGGCGGCTAGGCGCCTACGCATGCCATGACCGAAATTTTTTTATTTTAACCTTTTTTTTGAAAAATATTTATATTTAGACCCCTGACAGTTTTAATTCCGTTTTTGGACCCAAAGGTCGGCGCCGTGGAACACGGCGCCGAGGTAAAACGTCTCGGCGCCGTGGTCCATGGCGCCGAGGTCGCATACCCGCTCCAGCATGCGAGCCTGCGTGGCGCTGAGGTGGCAGCCATCTCGGCGCCGTATATCGTGGCGCCGAGGTCGGCGCCGTATATCGTGGCGCCGAGCTCGGCGCCGTGGATCTTGGCGCCGAGCTCGGCGCCACCATACCTGCCAGACTCCCACCCAACCCGTGCGCTCGCCTCGTTTCTTCCGCCTCTCCGCTCCTCTCGCCGCCGCGCCGTCCTCGCGCTCCCCCCGCCGCCCTCTCACCCGGCCGCCCCCCCTCGGCCCCTCCCCCTCCTGGCCACCCCCCCTCCGGCCCTCCCGCGCCACCGCCCTCCTCCCCGCGCTCCCGCCGCCTCTCACCCGACCGCCCCACTCGGCCCCTCCCCTCCGGCCACCCCCTCCGGCCCCCTCGCGCCCCGCCGCCCCACTCGGCCCCTCCTCCCCGGCCACCCCCACGCCACCGCCCTCCTCCCTTCGCGCTCCCCGCGCCTCTCACCCGGCCGCCCCCTGCTGTGTCTCCCTCGCGCCCCCTCCTGCTGTGTCTCCCTCGCGGCCGCCCCCCCTCATTCACGCCCTCATCTACCCATTTCGGCCGCTCCCCCACCTCTCCTCCTCTCTCTCTACCCAGGCGACGGCGAGGCACCGGCGGCCGCGCCGACGAGGGGACGGCGAGAGGACCGTTACGGCGGCAACGACTGGCCAGCCGACGGCAGCAGCTTTGGGATCCACGGGTCTTCTTTCTCTCCCTCAATTTTGGGCTGACGTCCTCCCCCAAAACCGAAGGTATGGACTCAAATCGTCGATGTTCTTGTAGATGTTCTTGTACCACATGCTCGATGACTAGATGGAACAATGACTACATTTGATACTTGCTATTGTACCGCGATGTTTGTGGGAATACTTGCTATTCATGCTTAGTAGTAGAAGTTCTTGTTATGTGGATGTTCTTGTTATGTTAGATACTTGTCAATTAGTAGAAGTTCTTGTACCACATGCTCGATGACTATTAGATGGAATAATGACTACATTTGATCAATGGTAGGTTGCCATTCATACTTGCTATGCATGGTTACTAGTATCTTGTGAAAGACTTGATGTTTGTGGGAATACTTGCTATTCATGTTTAGTATTTTATATCTTCTACATCATAGCAACCAGTTAGTAGTTTTTTTTCACCCGTGCATTGTAGGAGGAGGAGAGAAAGGAGAAGGAGGAAAGAAAAGGGGGAGGATCGATCCGGATCCTGATCTACCCGTTTCGGTCAAGGAAAAGAAGGTAGAACCCCAATCTAATCAATCGGGGCTAAGGGAACCCCTCCTCTTTGGTTGTTTATCGATTCATGTAGCCATTAAAATGCCAATTATTACGATTAATGCTTGCCGGGATGATTAGTGACTGCTTTGAGTAAGCAATTAGTACCGTATGTGATTAGTAAGGGGATGAATAATCGGTATAGCCGTATGAATGCTTGGATGGAGAGATTGGTGTTTTTGTGTTCGTATGTGGAATTGTGGTGAAAGTGCGAGTAAAGACTAGTAGTATGGAGAGATCAGCGAGAAGAAATATTAGGTGATTTGTCTTACCGTTCCGATAGTGAGCAAAGATAAAGAGTTTAAGCATATAGAGTTTGATCCGCAAATATAAATGACGAATCACTAAATTAGGTATGAATTGATTAAAGTAGTATGAATTGATTAAACTATGCTAACTTCATTAATTTTGGATAAATTAGGTAACTTACTATTGCCAACCATAACTTCTCAATGGTGGACAACTGTTTCATAGTATGGTTTTGTTACTGATGGTATTTCAACATGTTTTATGTATGAAGTAGATAGACAACCTAGTCACCCTATATCATGGAGGCAGTGTGACAAGTGATGATTATAGAAATGTTCGATTTGTTGAAATGCAAAGGGTGCCTCTGATATTCAGTGATAGGCCGTCGTTTAGTGAGTTGGTTGCCAGGGCCCGGGAGGAGCTACATTATCATGCAAACGAGGAGAGTATCACAGTTGAGGGGTTACTTCACTTCGGTTCGAAAGATACAATTCTAAGGCGGTTGATCTTAATTGGTTGTGAGGATCAGTGGGACAAATATGTCAAATTGGTTATGAGGAATGAGTTCCAATGTTTGGACCTTGTTGTGCGGAAGGTGTCCATTGATCCCACCCCTCATGGTTATTCACCGGAACTAGGTGATCAGGCACCCTTTGACCCTCCGTTACCGGACCTTGCGGTGAATGTGGAAGAAGTGCCTGAGGTGCTTGATGCTCTATCTGCCCCGAACGAGGTTCAGATTTCTCAACCAGCTCGAGTTGAATGTGTCGTGGTGGCCTCTCTGGATCATCCCAGTAAGTGTCGAGCAACACTTTAGCATTTTCCAGTCATTCCATTCTTTTGTCTCGATCCCATCGTTTTCGTGCTTATGATGCAGGAGACATTATTTATAATGTGGGTGTTCCTCCCGTTGCTCCATCTGGCAACGTTGAAGAAGTCTGTAGAGACTCCAACAGTGTGGATGTTCAAATTGTGGATGATCTAGAGCCTTACGAGATCGCAAGGGCCGTTGATTCTGATGATGACCGCCCTTTTGGAGAGCTGACCGAAAGTGATATTGAGCTGATTAGGCGTTATTGCCTGGCCGGATCCATCGTTCATGAATTCAGCGATCTTGGCATTCTCATGAGGCTTATGCGAAGGAAGGGATGACAAGTTGCTAGATGCTCCTGAGGCCGGGTCAAGCATGACAATTGAGAAGGGCATGGTGTTTGAGGACATGTCTGCATTGAAAAGGTGGCTGCAGGAGTATTCAGTGATTCGTAAAAGGCCATTCAAGGTGAGGCATTCTTATGTGCAGCGGAGGTACAGTTGTAAAAGTAGAAGGAAACATGTGAATGGAGGGTTTGTGCTAGCAAACGTAAGGACACGGAAAGTTCAAGATCACAAGAATCGTTGGCCCACATACTTGTGCCGGGCGAGCTCAAGCGAAGCATCGGCGATTGACCTCTACAATTATTGCCAAGTCATTATGTCACATAGTAAAGGGAGAACCCAATATGAAGGTGAAGACACTTGCTGGGATTGTTAAGGAGAAATTTGGATACGAGATAAGATATGGGAAAGTATGGAGGGCAAAGCAACGATCCGGAAGATGATATATGGGGACTGGAAGATGGGTACTTGCGATTGCCAACACTCTTCAATGCAATCAAAGCGGTTAATCGGGCATGCATTATGAGTACGTCCCAAACCGAACGAATGGACTCAAGATGGGATGAGATATTCTTCCGTGCTTTACGGTGCTTTGCTCATCCATCGAGGCCTTCGGCATTGTCGTCCGTCTTCTCCATTGACGGTACGTTTCTTCTTGGCAAGTACCGGGCACACCGATAGCCATTTCTGTGGCGTGACAACGCGTTGGTTCCTTTGGCGCTTGCTTTGGTTGAGAGGAGAACAAAGACACCGGGATGATTCATGCGGCTCGTTCGAGGCACGTGGTCGGCCCCGTAGGGAGGTTGGTGTCATATCCGATAGACACCGTGGCATACTTGTCGCCGACAGAGCAGATCTGGGGTATCCACTTTGCAACCACCGTTGGTGTACTCGGCATCTTCCGAGAATCTACTCCGTAAGGATGGTACGAAGGATAACTTTCATCCGCTCGAGGAGGTCGCTCGAATGCTTGAGGTCAAGTTCTTCCGGAGAAGTTGGAGCGACTTAATATCGCAACAAACTCGGAAGGTAGACGGTGGTTGACGGGATTGATGAGAGATGTCGACAAATGGACAAGGGCTCATGACGATGGTGGCTGGAGGTACGAGTTTCAAACAAGCAACATGGTCGAATCCTTCAATAATTTGCTTAGGGGTATACGTGGTATGCCTGTCAATGCTATCGTATCCTTCACCTTTTACAAGCTTGTTGCCTGGTTCAACAAAAGACACGCACATGCAATGGCGCTACAGAGTAAACAAGTGAGATGGGCGCCAAAACCGAAGCGGCACCTTGAAAAGGCAAAGGCGAGGGTGAGGCACATGAGGTACATTGTTTTGACAACGCCACTGCACTTACGGGGTTGTAGAAAGGGGTGGTACAACGACCGATGGAGAGCTCCGGCCGACGAGGAGGCATAAAGTTGTCCTTATTGCTTTCTCATGCACATGTGGTAAACCGAGGCAGTACCACTTTCCATGTTCTCATTATGTGGCAGCAGCAAGGCATCGCAACTTTGACTACGAGAGCAAGATACCTCAGGAGTTCAGTGTTGACAACCTTGTGCTTACGTGGTCTCCCGTTTGAGCCTTACCGGGATGAGGGAGAGTGGCCACCATACACCGGGCCCAAATACATTGCGGATCCGGGTAGCCGTTGGAACAAACGTGGAACGAGGAAGAGGACGAGACACAAGATGGTTATGGATCAGCTTCCAGGAAGAACGAGGCGAGGGAGAGCAACCCCCTTTCTTACTGACCCCGAGCAGAACCAATGTAGCAGATGTGGTAGACTTGGCTACAATTCACGCACATGCCATTGGCCACTTAGTCAGGTGCGAGTGCTTGTTGTAAGTTATGTTTCATATTTCGTCTAGTTGTTTTCCTATATGCAATTTGCTGTGTTTCTTGTTTAATTTCTTATTATTTCCATAATTTATAAATGTTAAAATTTTTGTTTACTTCTATGTTGGACTGACAAATTCTAATTTTTTTGTAGGATGGCGCAACTGCACCTGCTAGACCCGTACTACGAGGAGAACCACCGAGGACGGCTCACCGCGGAGGGGATGGTACTGCCTTCATCACTTCTTGTACAGTTAATGATTTATGTTGATGGATTAACTAAAAAAATTTGTGTATTCTATACAGGAGCTGCCCATCTTTCATCCTCGAACCCATGACGGGTTTCTAGACATGCGGTACGACGAGAGGTACACTCCCTTCCTGGAGAGGGCTGGCCTAGACGTCATCTCTTACCAGGTTCGCCGTAGGTTGCCCAACTTCAACCCCGGCCATCAACGCCGTTGATGGTATTCTCCTAAACCATTGCTCCACTTGCATGTTCATTGTTTATCGGCTATGTGCGCCTCAAATTCTCTGACATGTCGTCCTCTTTTTGGTATCATGTAGGTGGAGGCCGGAGACTCACAGCTTCCACCTCCCTTTCGGTGAGATGACTATTACGCTCGAGGACACTCAGAAGATACTTGGTGTCGCCATTCACGGCCGCCCAATGATCGGACCGTGCGTGTTTCATCGGTTGGAGAGCCCGAGTAGAGGCCTTCCTCGGAGAGAGCTTCACGAGGCAAAGCCATCGCACTTCTGGAGTTCCAATCACCTGGCTCCGGCAGACTTTCGCAGTGTGTCCTGAAGGTGCGGACGAGCAGACGGTTGCCTACTACTGCAGGTAGGGGTGGATATCGACCCAACTCGTCGTCTGATTGTACATATACTTAGTTTGATTTAATATCATTTTACATATACTTGCAGGGCATGGATCATTCACTTGTTTGGCTGCGTTCTCTTCCCCGACGGAACGGGGGACAAGCGTCGTGGATGTACATCCACCGCCTCACCGACCAGGACACGGCGGGCGATGCATACTGGCTTCCGGTGTTGGCGTTCCTTTACGCCACCTCTGCGAGGCGTGTCGTCGGACTTCGGCGAACTCGTCAGTAGGTGGTTACCTCTACCTCCTCCGGTGTGGATGTGGTGTCGTCTACCGCTTGGTCGTCCCACGGTTTTGCCTCCTCGTCCATGGTTCACAGAGGTTCCTCTTCGCCGACGTCCGACATTGGCATATCTTTGGGACCGTGTCTCGATTCCTACGACAGACGGCGTGCCTACCTAGAGTTCACGAACGAGCTAGATGCGCCACGGCCTCCAATGTAAGTTAATTCCATTTGGTATCGTGATTTTCATTTGTTAGTATAGTACCTTACAAGTTAATTGTTGCTATGCGAGTTAAGTGGGAGCCCACGCGAGCAAGAGGTGGAGGCCATTGGATTCAGCAGATTGTGCAAAGATAGACGAGGCCTTCTACAGGATGAGGTGCCCCTAACTGTTTCTATATTGTTGAGTATCACCGCCACAGAGTAGCACGCCAGTTTGGTATGAGGCAGCTGTGGCCAGTAGCACCGTTCTCCACGTCTGTGGCCTTGCACAAGTAAGTGCCATGCAATTTCAATTCTAACCTTGGATTCTAATTGCATAGAGTTTCCACAAATTTTACTTATTGGGTTACGTGACATGCGATTTGATCGCATCGATGTAAGGTCACAGACTTGAAGCAAAGCACCACCACGTGTACGCTCAGGAGTGGGGACACTTTCAGACAACGTGGACGACAACGACGAGCCGCACAAAGAACGCGCGACTTCCGCGGTACCAAGTTTGGTACCGGGCTTCGACGTGGATCAAGCTTAAGGGACAATGGACTCAAGATGACTATGCCGACATTGAGTCCTCCGACGATGAAGACACCGCCTACGATCAGTCTACTCGACTTGGGACGCAGGTGGAGACGGCACCAATCCTGGACCGAGTGGTAGTGTTCAATCTCATTGCTTATATTCCAATAGACATAAAAACCTCTACATATAGCCAAATATCGATTCTTGTGCTTGTTTGCGTGGCAACACATCAAGCAAATCCGACAGACATAGAGAGTTTCTCCAGGACAGTCGGCGACGTCAGGACGCGTAGCTTCCTAGAGGTAAGCTTCGACAAAGCCACTCACAAAATTGTTCACCTATATTCTTCGTATCTTGTTGGTTAACAAAATGTTGGACGACAGAGACTAGCAGTCGGCTACGCCGCGCGGTGGTCGTTGTGGTTGCGAGACAGCGCGGCGAGGGACGTACTCGTGCCTCGACCAGACTTGCGCACCGACGCGGCAGGGGTCCACAGTTCAGAGCTCGTCCCCCACGACGAGTGACACTTTCCCAGCCCAGGGCGGTCACCACGACGACGAGGACGAGGTGGAGCGTACTTACGATGAGATAGGCCCGTCTCTCACCGTTGACGCGCTTCGACCAGCCCTGTGGCACGCAGACGCCGCCGCGAGCCTAGCCGTTACACTCCAGGCAGCGATGCACTTGGTAAGGGTAAGGCTAGGAGGCAGTGACGGGTTTTGTAATGAGCTACTTGTTGTATATACGTGTATATGTTATATTCATGTGTTATTTGTGTTTACAGTGGCTCCTAAATTTCTGACTAACACGATATAATATATTCGGAATGCTTTTTTGTAATTGAGATGTTGTAACGTCGCATGGTTTCGTGCAATCATTTATGCAATTGTTGTGTTCGTACTGTCATGCGCTTGTGAAATTATTTTAACTACAATTAAGGCATCATTTTAATATGACAAGTACTTTCATTGCATTACATGCACATACATGATCTCTCCAGCAGTAGACGACACGATAACAACAAACACATGGTACAACATAGCATAAAACATTAGCAACATAGGCGAGATCAACCATACACCTCGTTGCCTACATACCAAACGAGCCTCGTGGCACCCACATGGAGTATTGCTGAGGTGGACGCCTCGGACGTGGCTGGTCGTCGTTGTAGTGGCACGCACATATGCAGCTAGGGTTCGCGCAGCAACATCCGGGATCGTACGAGCTTCCTATGTTCACGACCTCCTCGTTGCCCCTCTCGCGTTGCATCTGCTGGCGGAGGTCGTTGTTCTCCTCGTTGAGAGTCTCAATTCGCTCCTCCAACTGAAATATTCGCTTCCATAATGTATTCACGTACATAGCAACATGCCGTTCGTGAGGCGGGTCGATCCAGCGTGAGAAGTCGCATTTCGCCATCTGCGAGAAAGAACGGTTAACAAGAAGGATCCATAAGTAGTAATGAAAATTGTACTATTAGCAATTTCTACCCCTGAGTGTGGGCATCGGAAGAAACGTCGCCCGCCATTGACTTGGCCATCCAAGACCTGCACAACCGCGTCCGTATTGTGTCTGCATTTTCGCCATGCAGGTTGAGCACGCCGGCTTGGTATCAGGCGGTACTGTGAATCGAAGTTCTCCCTCCTTTCCATTGGGAGTTCTTCCTTCGGGGACCCAAATCCGACTAGACCCTCGACTTCCGACATGGTATGTTTCTGCACGACGGAGAAGGGGCTGGGGCTTCGTTCGATTTAAAGAGTTCTCTACGTAGGGGCCGGGGGACCAAGAAAATGACGCACCGACACGTGTTCACGACCGGATAGTAACAGGGCCCCACTGCGCACGCGGATGGAAAAGGCCCGAGGAGGTGTCATCATGTCATTACGCAGTTGTCGGACAAGACTCGCGCTTTGTGCAATGAGGGGACGAGTGGCTCGCTTTACGCAGACAAGACGAGACGGGCCGCTTTTAGTACGAGACTATAGTCTCGAAAAGCCTACATAGAGCCATTTATTGCTTCACCGATGCCTTCATGACGCAATGACACGTGTTCACGACCTCCGAATAGTAACGGGGCCCCTACTGCAGGCACGCGGATGGAAAAGGCCCGAGGAGGTGTCATCATGTCATTACGCAGTTGTCAAGACAAGACTCGCGACTTTGTGCGGCGAGGGGACGAGTGGCCCGCTTACAGAGACAAGACGAGACGGGCCGCTTTATTACGAGACTAGTCTCTCAAAAGTCTACATAGAGCCATTTATTGCTTCGCCGATGCCTTCATGACGCGGTGACACGTGTTCACGACCTCCGGATAGTAACGGGGTCCCTACCGTCGCCCATGGACTATGCCTTCATGCCTCCATGGACTATGCCCATCGCACTGATAACCCGCCTACATTAAGGCATCCTATGTCTTCCATACCACATCTCCTCAAGACATCTCAATACTACTACACAACAATGTCTTCTCGAGGTCCGACCCATTTGGAGTGCCGGAGTGGCATGAGCGCCGGTGCCATTGCGGCTTTGACGATGTTGTGCGCCTGGACGGACGAGTACAACGAGCCAAATACGGTCGTAGGTTCTTCAAGTGTCCGGACACGGATGACGACTTCGTGGTAACGACGACAACTAAATCATTTGTTTCGTTATCGTTTTCAACTTTATCCATGACATCTACCACGCCACACGAGGCTTGCACGCTCATCGAATGGGTGGATCGGTGTCGCCGCATGGCCAGTAACCGGCAAAGGCATGTGGAAAACAAAGGACAATATCGTCAAGATGACTCGTGCTCGCGAGGTGGAACGGCAGATGCGCTTGAGCAAGAGCGCCGCATGAGGGTGGACCAAACCGTCTCAAGGGTAAGGAGGATGAGCCGCAAAGGAGGCGGGAGCGATTAAGTCTACGTGAAGCGACCATCAAGCGTCGGAGGAAGAGCTTCAAGCTCGTGAGGCGCTCTCAAGACCAAAAGTGACAGAAAGAAGGATGTAACTGAGCCATCTTCGTGGTGCGACAAAAGGGGAAACAACCACGCTACACCCAAGAGACAAAATGTAATAGACCCAGCAAGTTATTTTCCTAAGGCATGCATGTTAGGACTAGTGGTGGAATTCAACATTAGCAAGACAGAGTTCCATGGCAAAACAAAGATGCTCAATGAATGGCCGCTAATGAAGTACCGATTCACATCAGTAACCTTTTCACAAGAAGGCCTTCGAATCTTGCCAGAATCTAAAAGTCTTCACCAGATGTCAATCAAATATGTGTTTTTATAAGTTTAAAATCTCAATGCATTAGATCATTGAGACTCAGAGCAAGAAACCAAAATCTTGAATGTGTATACTTTGGAGGAACAAGAATAGCATCGCAGAATCGCATATCATCAACAATTCTGCGATCAACCGTAACAACACATTAAACAGGGGCATTTGTGTATACCTTTCACTAGTATGGAAGCCGAGCGAGATCAAACAAGATAACACGACCCTCTCATCAACTCTTGTAATTACTAATATAGACAAAAGTGAGGAGGTCGATATCATCGTCGCATTGCAAGACCATCCAAATGAACATTCATACCGTGAAAGGTTACTCAATACTCATTGATCCCATTGGTTATGCACAAACAAAATATTCAGATCAGATACTTAGCACAATAACATCAATCACTAATCCCCTTTGTCAACTAGAAACAATCACATTGAAACACAGATACGTCATTTTTCGCCTATTCTCAACACTTGCATGATTTGAAAAAGTAGGTGAACTGCATTTTTTTTAACAAAGAATTACTCAACACAGTAATTTCTCCCAATAGACTCAAAACTATGTAATGATCTAATTATCCAAAACTATGCAAAATCACCAAGGTAAATAAAGATTGTGGAAGTCGACAGAGAGAGGAAATATTTACATATTGACAACTGTCCCAAATTAGCGGTCATCATCCGCTTGAGGTGATAGTAAGCTGAGCCAAATGCTGCTGCTACATTCCCAGCATAGAAGAGGAACCATCCAAAGATCCCAAGGGGGATTTTTGCCCTTTTAGGTTTCAGGAGCTCGGCGCCACGACACACGGCGCCGAGGTGGTGCCACCACGGCGCCACGCAGCCGACACACTGAGCGGTGCAGCGACCTCGGCGCCGTGTCCCACGGCGCCGAGACGCGATATCTGGCGCCGTGTCCCACGGCGCCGACCTTTGGGTCCAAAAATGGAATTAAAACTGTCAGGAGTCTAAATGTGAATATTTTTCAAAAAAAAAGGCTAAAATAGAAAAATTTCGGATGCCATGACAAGCACGGCAAGGTCATTCCTGATCTCTGAAAAGACACCTGCGCTTCTCGGGTGTGTCCGCGACAACCATCTGATCTTGCAGAACCAAACCTCGGTTCCGAGTAAGTTTCCTGATCGGTGTTTGTTGCGCGCATGGCACCGGCTCTTCGTTCTCTTCAGCGCAGGGATTGCTCTGAGAGGTCCTGTGTGCAATCAGTTCCTCCCCATCCGCGACGACCTCTTTCATAAGCTAGAAATGGGTAAAAAGAGAAGAGATAAGGTCAGATTATTTGCAGTAAACTTACAAACTCCCACAACATGAATAGGTGAGAGAATTTTGATCCTGTACATTTTTTTCTTGCCCAGAAGGGGCAAGTGAAAAGAGGAAAAAAATTAGCTATTTTTTTAGCCAATAAAGGAGCCGTTTGGGACATGGCCAAAACAAAATCAACGCAATTTCTTCCCAACTCAAGACTAATATAATTTCTCTTTCAAACGCAGGATGGCATGCAGGCGGATTGAAGATGACAAACTAAATAAATAAAAATGAACATTTACTAGTTTTAAGTTATGAAGTTACTCTTGTAAAAACAACATCCCCAGATGGGGTGGTAGTGGTATTCAAATCAAATATGACAAATAGGAAGCTGTTTCCACTTATCAAGTTCTGCGGTTAACTGAATTTTGTACAGTTCTCTTGCATGAACTCACACCCAAAATTGAGATTGGTTATCCAGGTCAAATATAGAAAGGCTTATCAATAAAACCCAAAAGAAATCTAAGCAGAAACTGTACCTTCCAGTCTCTGAAATCGAATCTGAAAACAAAATGGCTGTATAAGACTTCTCCTGAGGCTATGGAACTGGCAGCAGGTGCATTTCTTGGATCTGTGCAAGGCCAGTACAATTATATTAGATACAGAAGCAAGCATCTTTATAGTATCATTAAAGCACATAAGAAACAAGATAACATGTCCTTACAGACTATATGATGCCCATTGTCATCTACGTTTATTGCCACCCTGCCATCTTTCACTAGGAAAGACAGTGCAAAAATATTCTCAACCGTTTGGGCAAATGAAAGTCTGTTCAAGACAAGGTTCTCCAGCCTTGCACTCTTCTTCCTCCTCAAGATATCAAATATAGCAGACACATTCCGATCAGTGTCTGTCTTTGCTCCCTCTGAGGAATCAGCAAGCTGCACATTAAAGAGCATCATATGAACCCACTGTTGGAAGTGATGAAACAGTCTGCAAGTCTAGTGATTATACATATATGACCAAAAAAACTATGGGAAAGAATAGCATTCTATCTGGCAGCCCAGAAACATTATAGCGGTCAAAGGAAGATTGTGAGAATATGAATGGTATTGTACCAGATATTTCTTTAAGGGCTTGTTTGGATGGGCCAAAATCTTGGCCCATCCAATATTTTAGTTCAAGTTCCCGGCCCATCCAAACAAGGCCTAAAGAAAAAAATGTTTGATGATTTATACACAAGAGAATCCAATAAGATAGGTCATGCTAAGTTGCCAATCAAAGAAATGAATAATGGCAAAGCACCACATCTGCTACCTACCTCACAATATGTTGGATTGAAACTGAAGGCAAACAGAGGGGGAAAACAAAACATGAAAGAAATGTACAAATGTATGTCATTGCTTCATTAACCTCTACTGTATCATTTATAATATACAAAAGCATGTGGCTACCTCTTCAGGGCGAGTATTTTCAGTTGGTTTGGCAGTTCGTTTTCTATTAAAACCCAGAACCTTCCGCTGCTTTACTTCTGTATTCATGGGTCCAAGCCTGTAAAGATTACAAGCATGCATGCTTTAAGTCATTTATTTACCTTGCAGGCACTAAGCCTAAAATGTTAAAAACTAATATGAAGGAGCTTCATTACATGGTGCAGCATCCAGGCACAGCCCTGAAAACATGGGAAGCGGAAAGCCCAACATCACCCCAGAGCAATGAGACAGCCTCAGCATCAAGGCCCCCTTGCTGCCCAAATTTCTTCAGCAATGCTGTTACAAAATCAGAAGGTGTCATTCCTTCACTTGACTGGGACCTCACAGATGTTACCAAAGTGTTTGCAATGTCCAGCAGAGCTTCTGCATCAGCTATTTGCTCCCTAGGTCTCTGCACTGCAGTGAGGAAGGACACACCCGTTATGTGTTTTTCATATAACATTAATACTCCAAAAGTTCAAACCATCAAAACATATCAGAAGATGGGCAATTGTTTCCACAGTAAGTAATCATCTTGGCATGCAACAGTGAGCTCTTATATGCTGTCTGGCATGCTTATAGTACACCCATTTTTGCAAGAAAATGCAATTATGCCAAAAAAAAAAAAGCCAAGCATTGAGCAACAAAATCAATGTGACACATCAGTATGGAAGAACAGCCAACACAGTTGAATCCACAGTCCATACATGATGCATACTCAACTCCACTTTACTGTATGAAACATAAAATATTTCAGAATTCTCTCCTCAAATAGTTTCCTTGAAATGAACTTTCTAATGCTATTCATCCTGGGAAGGGCATCAAAAGTCTATACACACACATTTATAGACATCACTCAATAGTTTATTGCTAGAGCTGTGTCCTCGTGTTAGCTTAACAATTTCCAGTAAAACATCAACAGCTAGATGAAATATGAATAGGAATGTAGATACTGAATCTCCAATATTATCCTCTAGGCGTATTTCTTTCTTAGACCAGTTGTCACTTGTGTACACAGATTTAAGTATGTATGTGTTCTATCCACTTGAATCCACTGGAAACTAAAACCTCTCAGGCCCTCAGTCCCACTTCTTGGAGATTAAACCCTCTAAATTGCAGGAGCTGGTTTGGACTGACAGACCCAGTTGGAAGTGTTCAGGCTTTGTTGAAGTTTAGTTTTAATATGCCCGTTGGCTTTTTCTGTTTTTGGTAACACACTAACACTATTGATTCAGTTGTCAAGATCTAGCATGCCAGTTATGGACCTGGACTTAACATAGCCTTACTTAGTGACTGTGCTCGACCATGAATTCTGATAATGACACTTTGTGCAACATGTAATGATCTGAATTTCATTTACCCAACAAGAATCCCCTTTATCAAGATTGACTGACAGCTGAGTTCAGAACTTCCAAAAATTTCACATTTCACCTATGCTCATGAAATTGCTGATGATAGAAATAGCACTTCATTGTTGGGGAACATGCTTTATGAGGCATTAGAGTAAGTGAAACCATCTGTGCAACGTGTACGCTGAATAGGATTTGATCCCAAGTAAACTATTTTTATCAATGCTGCTAGATTCAGCTGAGCTTTGTTATACACAGAACGAAAGCACACCGCTTGCAAACTAACTATAGCTGAACCTGTTGATTGATCATAACATTCAGAGAAAGTAGTTCCCTTTTATCGGGAGCCATTTCAAACCCCACAATCCTACAACATATTATATAACCTGTAGCTGTAAACTCACATACAGCACAAGTTGGAAACAGCAATTCCAAACAAAACCACCTCACGCCTCTTCAAAAGTTGAAACTACAATCTCAAACAAATCAAAACACTTATTTTTGGGAATATGCAGAAAGCGAGAGATGAATCTTACCGAGCTCGTGCAAGCACTCCACCTGCGTGATGACAGCCGCGAACTTGCCGGAATCCACCCTAGCCATTTCATCTTTCTCACCTGCACACGCGCACAAATCAACACACACCGACTCAAATCGCACCGCGGCCCAATCCCGGAAGCCGGAATCCAACCCAAACCCGAAGCGTAAGGTGCGGAGGCCTACCGCTGATGAGGTTCTTCACGGCGAGGTAACGCGACCGGAGCAGCCGCCGCTCCGGCATCCCCTGCTGCTGCTGCCGCCCGCCGCCCTCCGCCCCCGCCGCCGCAGCCATCGGGGATCTAGAGCTCTAAACCCTAAGCCCTAAATCCCAACCCTAGGCACGCAGCTGAGAGCGATCGGGGAAGGGAAGCGCTCTGCGCGCGTGGGGGGTAGAAATTTCGCCAAATTTTGGAGACGGGGAAGAAGAGGAAACGGAGAGGAGAGGCGGGGATTCGAAAAGAGAGCTCGCAATACATATTGTATCGGTTCACCTCCGACCAAGATATGGCACGAAAATAGTTCAAATCGTGTCAGGTCTAGAGCTGTCAATAGGTCGTGTCGGATCAGTACGATACGGATCTGAATATAGCATAGTCCATTTAAGCACGATTTATTTAAATATAGTTAATAAGCAAGTTGTGCCGAGGGTTGGGCCCAAACATGACCCGTGACTGTGCCGTGCCGGCTCAAGTACGGTTAAGGTTAAACAGGCCGACACGACCGATTTAATCTGGAAAAATTCAAAAAATATAGAAAATAAAGAAAAAATTGTAAAAAATACAAAAAAATTATAAAAAATCATAGACGTTGTTAATCATCAAGATAATTACTATCAATGATATAATGAGCTTTATTAACTTGTTAAATGATATTACATGGATGTCTTGTTAAATGATATAATGAGCTATATAGAGCCGTGCCTGGGCCGGGCCTACAGTAGCGTGTCGCGGCCCAGCCCACGTGGGCACGGCCCAGGTGGCCACCTCTAGTCAGGTCAGTCTGGTTACGCTTAGCTAAATAAGCCATTGATAGTCAGTTAATTTTACTGTTAACTATAAAAATTTTATTATCAATCATAAGTAATTTTACTACCAGTAGTTGAGTCATAAGTATTTTTACTGCTAGTTACGAAGTAATTTTACTGCTAAGTCATCCGTTCATGTTCAGAATAGTATATTAACTCTAATATAAATAATTTTACTGTCAACCGCAAACAATTTTATTGAACTACCACAAGAAAGTTATTATGCGTGCCCGAGCTAGGGCGGCCAGTCATGCCGAGATATTAGCCTAAGTATGGCACGTCTGGTCAGGCTAGGCCGGCACGGTCCATTTACTATTTATGTCTTGCCATGCCTAGGCGGGGTTAAATGTACTATGCCTCAGGCCGACATGGTGGACCTAACCCGTTTGCCCAGATTTGCTTCCTTCTACGAGCCAAAATTTTTAATGGCTGAAACATGGTACGGATGATGGTGGGCCCATCTTGCAATGAAGGGTAGGAAGGGTGTGTCGGACCTCGTAGTTGCCATCTAGAATTATACGTATGTGCTTTCAAAGTTTAAATGTTCAATTATCTTCATAGTTAACAAAGTAACAATCAGCTGACTAAAATAGGTACTAAATTTTATGATTTAGATTTTAGGATTTCAATTCTATGATCTTTAAAATATTTGTGGGTTAGGGCTTTAATATTAGAATTACATGTTTTAATTTTTGCAACAATTGAATTAGAGATTTTTTATGTGTTTCAATATCTAATTCAATGTGTCTAACTTTCAATAATTGTTATCTCTCCATGGCAAGTAGTCGTAGTCATAGAGCTATTTCTAAAAAGAAAGACACCAAGATCAAGTGCAAGTGCTACGAATATAGAAATCTCAAAAATCAACTAGGAAGAGGAGATTCAGTTTGATCCTGAGAAAAGGAAAAGAATAGACGATTATCTCCTTAATTAGAAAGATGTGGTAAAAAAAAAGTACATAGATAATGTGCTTTGCAACTCACACATAATTTTTATATACAATGTTGAGGAAGAAAAAGAGGATATTTAACCTTGCATAGTTTGTTTAGTATGGCAGTTGGTTTAAATATAGCGAGTCCAAATATATAATTTAGAGCATATTACTATCGACTATATTATTTATAGATATAAGGTGGTGATCGTTTTAGCGATGGCTTTCGAAATTTCATGAGTGATTCTTTTATCAGAATGAGTTAGTGGATAGTGTAGTGAATAGTGAAAAAAAGCTGAAACTAGACGTTGAAACCGAAAAAAGCCGAAACGATCAGGGCCTAAGTATACGCATAGAGTACGAGGGCCTCACATTTTTATTTTAGATTCCACTACTGATAATCGTTAAAAGAAATCAAAGCTAAAGGTAGACTTAAAAGGAAAAAAAAGACGAACTGCAACCTGCACTATGTCTACGAGGGCGTTTGAAATAGCGATGGTTTTTGACTGAAATTTCAATGTAGCTGGCTGATTTTTTTTACTGTAGCTGAGTTGGCTTATTGGGCATAATTAAATTTAAAAAAATGTAAAAATAAAAGCGGCATGCTAACATATCGCGAACAATGCAAACAAATACGAAAAAAAACACAAAAATATCAAAAACAAAAAAGAAAGAAAGGAGGAGATAAATTTACTACAATGCATAAGAAGCAAAAGCCCAACGCCGCCGCTGGCTTTAAGGGGGCGTTCGTTTTAGCGATGGATTCTGGTTTTTGGCTGAAATTTCACTGTAATTGGCTTTTTTTTACTATAGTTGATTTGGCTTTTTAGATATAATTATTTTTTAAAAAATATAAAAATAGAAAAAAAATGTTAGCCTATCACGTACAATGCAAAGGAACACGGAAAAAATGCAAAAAACTTAAAAAATTTAAAAAAATTCAGAAAAAAATGAATTACTAAATAATGAAAAAAAACTGAAATTAGAAACTGAAACTAAAAAATTGAAACGAGCGGAGCCTACTCATGTCCTCCTTGGAGACTGTCACCACTAGAGGCCCAGACGCCCATCATTTGGGTCAACTGGAGACCCTTCACCACCTCCAGCATGGTCGGCCTCCTCCACGGCTCGTCAGCGGTGCAGTCCCGGGCAATGGCGAGCACGCGCGCCATCTGCTGCCGGCACACGCGCGAAACCGGCAGGCAAGGATCAAACAACTCGCTCTCATGGCCGCGCGCGATCATCCACCGCACCCAGCCGACGAGGTTCCCGCCCCCTTCGTCCATCTCCTGCTGCCCCGTGGGTGGCCGCCCGGTAAGCAGCTCCAGCATGACGACGCCGAAGCTGTAGACGTCGCCCTTCGCGGTGGATCTCATCGACAGCCCGTACTCCGGGGGGATGTAGCCGAACGTGCCGGCGATGTCGGTGCTGACGTGCGTCTCGCACGCGCTAATTATCCTCGCGAGGCCGAAGTCGGAGACCCTCGGCTCCAGGTTCTCGTCGAGCAGGATGTTGCTCGACTTCATGTCCCGGTGGATGATGTGCGGCACGAAGCCGTGGTGCAGGAACGCCAGCCCACGGGCGGAGCCGAGGCAGATTTTGAGACGGTCCGGCCATCCAAGCGCTTCGACCGCGTCTTCTCGGCTCCTCAGCCACGTCTCAAGGCTCCCGTGCTCCATGTACTCGTAGACCAGGAACCGCTCGTCGCCGCAGGCGCAGTAGCCGAGTAGGGGGACAAGGTTTGGGTGCTTCACCTTCCCGATGGTCTCCATCTCGGCATGGAACTCACGGTCACCTTGGAACTGATGGCCACCATGGAGCCTCTTAACCGCGACTCTCCGGCCTCCAGGGAGCGCTGCCCTGTAGACAGTGCCAAAGCCGCCGTCACCTATGATGTGCATATTGCTGAAATTCTCGGTGGCTTTCAGGATATCATCTGCGGTGACCCTCATCGGCGCATGCTCGAATGTTGCAAGATTGATGCTCAGAGGCTCTCGCGGCTTCTTTCCCAGGAGTTGGTCGCTTAAGGTTGGCTCATGGGCAGCCTTGGCCGTACTATCAGGTACAAGAGACAATGATGGCTTGCTTCTCAACAGCTTCCATTTCAGATAAACCACCAGAAGAACCAGCACAATGACAACGGCGAGTGCAGTGCCGCAAACCGTTGCTGCTCTTCGAACAAGATGAGATGGATGATCCGCCTTACCATCGATGCTATTAGCGGCGCAAATACCTCCCGCAGTACAATCTGCTGAGCTGTACGTGCCAATGTGGTTACCAGAGAAGTTTGCAAACGTGAGGCCAAATATATCGCACATACCGCAAGGGATGGCACCACTGAAATCGTTGCTTGAGAGGTCAAGATAGTACAAGGAACTGAGATCGGAGATCGCTGAAGGAAGGCTTCCAGTGAGGCTATTGTTGTGGATATCAAAATAAGTCAGCTTTGTGAAGTTGGAGATAGACTCGTCTAGGGTTCCTGAGAAATGGTTACTGCTTGCATTGAAGAAGATCAGTGTCCTGGAGGATTCTCCGTCATCGGGACAAGAGAATGGGATCTGTCCAAATAAATTGTTGTTACTGATATCCAGATGGGCTGGGCTCTTGTTGCAGAGTAAGGACCGGGGTAGAGTGCCGGTAAGTGCGTTGCCGGACAAGTCTAGCGTTGTAACCTTGGGAAGAATTCGCCCTATCTCAGCAGGAATGGAGCCATTTAGGTGGTTATTAGACAGAAGAAGGCCTTGCAGGCGTACCAATGGTGCAGACCAAGGAAGCACAGGTCCAACTAATGCATTAAAGGACAGATCAATGGTTGCAAGTTTTGTCAGCTCACCAAGCTCTGCAGGAATAGTGCCATTCAGCAAGTTACCTTGCAGGTATAGCTCCACCACTATAGCGCAATTCTTGATCGCTGTCGGGATCTGACCAGTCAGTCGGTTGTATGACAGATCAAGCAAGCCTTGGTGCTGAACAAATTCCAAGTCAGAGTGAGCCTCATGAGAGAATCCCGCACATATCTCCGCAGGGATAGCACCGAACAGCTGGTTATTTGACAGAACCAAGGTATTGAGCAATGTCAAGTGAGATATGGCCCTCGGGATTTGTCCGGTCAGATTATTAGAGCTCAGGTCCAGCGTGACAATGTTTGTGCAGTTGAAGAGCTCCAGTGGGATGTTCCCAGATAGCCTATTGCCTTGTAGAGACAATGTTGTCAGATTACTTAGAGCTCCAACCGACCGTGGGATAGGTCCTTCCAAATAGTTTTTGTCTATCTGCAAAATGCGCAAGCTGGACAGCCTGCCAATGCTCTCAGTGATCGGGCCAGTAATCTGATTATCGCTGAGAGAGATATGCTCAATGGTTGATGACTCCCACAGCTTGCCAGGCAGCATTCCCGTGAAATTGTTTTGAGACAGTTCCAGTATAACTAGAGGTAGCTCAGCCAAGTATTCCGGTATCTCGCCATAAAGATGGTTATCTAGCAAGTTCAGGTCAGTGAGGTTCCTGCATCCTTTAAATGTCTCCTCGATACTCCCTGTCAGATTGTTATGATGCAATCCGAGCGACCGAAGAGAGGTGGCTTGACATACCTCGGCGGGGATAGGACCCGAGAGCAGGTTGGTTTCTGCAGAGAAACTAACCAGATGCTGCAATGGCAGCACTGGCAGAGGTCCACTGAACATATTCTGAGACAGCTTTATAGCTACAGCATTCCTCCAGTTATGAATCCAATCTGGAATATGACCTGACAATTTGTTCCCTTCCACGTTAAATGCGGTAATAGCTTCTAAATCTGCAAGTTCTTGAGGGATAGAGCCAGTGAAGTTATTGAACGACAGATCTATATTATAAAGCTTCTTGCAGTTACCAAGTTCTTTTGGTATGCTCCCAGGGAGCCCTGCGCTATTTGCAAACAGCTTCGTTAGATTGCCCAGCTCACCGACAGACATTGGGAGTTCACCATTGAAGTTGTTCCCTGATATATCAAGTACTGACAACCTTTTGAGACCACCGATTGACCAAGGGATGGTGCCTGTCAACTTGCATTTGAAGAGTTCAAGAACTTCTAGCCGCTTCAAGTTACCAATCTCTTCTGGAATGCTTCCAGTGAAATCGTTGTCCCCTAAACTTAACCTTTCCAGATTTTCCAGTTGACCAATCTCCCTAGGTATTGCCGCCACTAAACTGTTTGCCGATAAATCAAGTGTCGACAGGCTCACCATTGCGCTTATTCCCCGGAATATTGATCCAGTGAGGTTATTCTTGCTTGCATCAAGGTATGAGAGCCGAGACAGGTTACCGAAAGATGCCGGTATGGACCCATTGAATGCGTTCACGTCAAGGTCCAGGAACTCCAGGTTCTGCAGGCTGCCCAGCTCTGGAGGAAGGGCTCCAGAGAAGGAATTCATGGATATGGATAACTTAGTGAGGTGCTGAAGCTGAGCAATGGCAGGGCTCAGTTGTCCAGAAAATCCGTTGTTGTAAAGCACCATTTCTTTCAGCATCTTCAGGTCAAATAATGAGCCAGGCAAGGACCCAGCTAGCTGGTTATTGCTCAAGTCTAGGTACTGGAGATGCCGCAAATTCCCAAAGGCTTCTGGAAGCTCACCGGAAAACCCACATCCACTGAAGTTGAGCCGAACAAGTGACTCGAATGCCCCGATACATGACGGAAAAGAGACATAGAGTGGCACAGAGGACAAGTCTATGGCCACAACAGTACGTCCCACGCAAGTTATACCTGACCAGCTGCATGGGGGAGTTCCTGAATCATGCCAGTTGTGAAGGAGGCCCCTTCCTTCAGTGACTGCGTTCCTCAGAGTAAATAGATTCTTTATATCAGACTCCGCCAAAGCAGAGCTTGGAATAAATTGGAGAAGTAGGATGAACAGGCAGAAGCTATCCTGGAAAAAAGAAAGAAAGAAGAGTTAAACCAAAAGGCATCCCTGTTCACGTAACAGAGTTCTGAACAATACAAACACATCGAACCAATGCATCATACAAGAGTTACACCGAGTGCCTTCCAGACCATGGTGAGTCAAAAGTTCTGATTTTAAGTTGTTTGAACTCTGAACTGCTTAATTTTCAGCATTCTTCATAACTCAAAAAGTTCTGATTTGTCAATGCCAACCCATAGAGGTGGGTCCGTCCGTTTGACAATGCTGCATCCGATGCTTATGCAGGGCTTATATGAATTGTGTTTTTTAAGAAAGGACCTGTCTGGATTGGTATATACATGCAAAATTAGAGAAGTACAACCAGATATCTGCTAAGTTGTAAGATTTGTAGTTTCAAAGTGTGCACTTAGAAATGCAGTATGTATGTATATAATAGTAATACGAGAAGTGTTTCTATACTTTCCCCTCTAATAAGAGTAATATTAGCACATAAAGAGGTAAGTAACATCTATCCACCATTTATCGTGTTTTAAAAATTGCGTAAATCACTGTTAGAAAAGCATAGAAGCACCTTGCATCAGATTTTACTAACCTTCTTTTTGGTTATGTGCATTAGGATCTGGTGTATGAAAGTCCATTTGAATCCCAACTTGATTAGTGTTGTTTAGACAGATAATAAAGTGGTCTCCGCTGAGTATGGTCAATAGATATATTTTGTTGTTTTGTTTTAGTTGAACGACAGCCCTTGTTCAGGGCTACTTTTTTTCACAGCTGTTTGAATTTGTTGCTTACTTAAACCTGCACATGAAAAAAATGTAATACAAATGTTTTACTCTAATAGATGTATGACTAATTACGAATCACTTTGACCTTAATTTCTAGTAACTGAGTGCATAATTTCCTTATACCTTGATATAGTATTTGTTAACCTTCCCTAAAAAAGACAGTATTTGTTAACCCATCTAAGGGGTGCAGTGATATGAATGGCTCTGTTGGAATGTTTATTGACTACGAGGGCAAGAGCTTTTTGAATGGTTCTTTTCTTTCAGCTTTTGTTTGGTTCTTTTTTATTAGAGAATTTGATTAACTCTTATTGAAAAACGCAAATTTTTAAAAGGAATATTGAAAAATAAACATGATGATGAAAAAACGCAAAGCCTGATATATGTTTAATATAGTTGACCTTTGTCTTCTTTTGCCAACATGAATTTCACATGCACACAAGCTAGTTAAACAAAAAGGCATCACTGTTCAGGCAACAGAGTTCTGAATAACACTCAAAACATTAAACCAATGTAGTGTATATACGAACAGTTGAAAAAAAAAACTTAAATTCCAAACCATGACTCTCAGCTTCTCAAAGCCGCAGCAGTTACGTAGAACAGTAGAAGATGCAACTTCACAAATCGGAAGTAGGGCGGTCTCTCAGAAATAGATACTGAAAAGAAGAAAAGGCAGCACGGAGCACAGTCAGCTCCATATAATTGTCAACTAAAGGTACAAGAATGATTAGCAAACAAGCCAGTCCTACACTTCAATCAACATCAGACAGTACAATCTGAAGGGGGGGGGGGTGTTAATTGCAAAAGAGAGACATTTTGTGCTTTATCCTATTGTTAGGGCCTCTTTGGTTTGAAGGAATGCATTCCGATGGGAAAAAAATCCTATGTACGGTGTTTGGTTCAAAGAAAAAGCCATGAGAATTCCTTTGAAATTCCTATGGAATGACGTTCTTTTATGGGAACTTTGGAGGAAAACAAACATCCACCTAGATCTTTCGGAAATTTTACTTTGGGTCTATGGCAATCATGTCAATCACCAAAATTCCTATGTTTTTTCTATGGTCTAACCACAAAACATTTGCATTTGCCACACAATCCCGTGTTTCTAATTCTTGAGGATTTAACGTGACATGACATCCAATTTCTGTAATTTTCCTATTCATGTGTATCCTAGTCCCTGCGTTCCAAAGAGGCAGTTGATCTCATTAACATGTAAAGAGGGGATCGGAACTTGGATTGACCGAGTGCTACAATTAATACTACTACTGAACTACTACTCGTAGGACTGCAACTACCCCTGCTAATTAGTCTCCATAACTCCAGTAGTACTGCAAGAGAGGCGATCAAACTACTCGCACGGAGTAGTAGCACGTAGCCCGAGACAGCACGAAGGAATCGAAACCACCACAGCGAACTGGGGGCAGACCTTGAGGTGGCAAAAGCAACAAATTTTTTTTCAGGGAAAAATGAGCAGAGAAGAAGAGATTGGGATTGGGAGCCAGAGGAGAAGGTGTCTTTTTTTAATAGGATGCAAGACAGACACTCACAGCCTGCTCACACCGCCACACGTTCGTAACTTCGTATACACACGTGCATGCCTCTTGATATACGCTTGAGAATTTTATCAAGGTATTATGAAACACTCGACATATGTTTCCTCTCTAAACACGCACACGTATGTAATCTACTCTAATTATTTAGGTGAGACGAGGACAGCAGAAGGCAATACTGCAACATCCAAACAAGAATAGTACTACTGTATATAGCGGGGAATGGAATGATTGAAGCGGGACGATGGAATGGATGGACGGATACCTGGTCGGCCTCTCGCGACGCTGGCGGGGCCGGTGATGCCTCGGCGGTGCCGTACGTACGCGTGCTCCCACCTACGGGGACTGTGGGGTGGGTGTGGGCGGGGTGGGCGTGGGCAGCGGGGGGAGGGGAGCCGGGAGCGTGCTATACGTAGGAACAGAATCGAGGGAGGACGACGGATCTCGGTTACCTGGTCGCCCGCGGCGCGGTCGCCGGCGATCGGAGCGGACGCTCCGACGGCGACTGGGGCGGGCACGGGAGAGGCGTGATGAGCGAGAGCAGCGCGAGGAGAGCGTGCGCAGGTAGGAACCGACGCGAGAAGGGGGGGGGGTGTCATTTATGGAGGGCAGGAGTGGCGTTTGGCATTGCGCGTCTTCGTCGACTACGCATGTTTTGTTTCTGAGGTGGGATTTGTCCGCGGGTGTTTCTGATGTAAACGAAATGCCGTTTTGTCCTGTTGCTTACCAATTTCATCCGTAATTTTGTTTTGTTCTAGAAGAACGTCATCTGTTTTTTGCCCTGTCCTTTTGGGCTTTGGGATGGTTTTTTGATATCGGTTTCTTTATAAATCAAAACAAACGAGACAGCTTTTTTAAATAGTTTTTCATCTTTTGAGTCTATCAATGCTTGTGTCGTCCACATTATCATCTTCACTATTTATCACCTTCTTAAAAAAACACAATAGAAAGTTATGAGATGTAACTAAAAAACCATCAATCACATCAAAAAAAGCTTCTTCTACATAGCAGTGCATTTTAGTAGTGTACAAGGTTGCTAGTTGCGACGTGTATTACTGAGCTTTTGTGACGCGTTGAAATGAAGGGAGCTTCTGGACCTTCAAATAGTAACTAGCGAAAGGGAAAGAGAAACATTGGAGTGAGAAAGGCCTCAAGTCCCACTCTCGTGTAGTCTGCCCCGTACTTCTTCTCTAGGCCGCCTTCCACCTCCGCTCCTACCCCTCCCCCTTCATCTCTGGCACGTCACCGGCATTATCAAGAGGGGGACCCACCTCTTATATATATCTACTATAGTTAGTAGTAGTTTACTCTAAATAAATCTTCGCTTGAGGGATTTCTACTATAGTATTAGTGTTTATCACCGTCTTAGAGCTCGGTGAGCCGGCAGCATAGTCTTCACTTTGATAAGATCTTCTGCCCGTCCACTTGCTAAGTTCCTCCAGCCTCCAAAATCCCCTTTCTGATCCTCCAGATTTAGTTGAGGGGTTTATTACTCAATGAGAACAACATATGTACGTTTTCAAGTGTGGGTACGACCATCGATGAGGTCGACGATCAAGCAAATTTTTTCTTTTTTTGGGGATGGGATGATAGGGTAAGGAGACGATGCTGGGCGGTAGAGACAGAGAGCATAAGAGGGAGATGAAAACAAAGTGAGTCAAGGGAAACATATCGAGAAGATGAAGGTTATGTTCATATTGATTTATGTTTGGAGAAACTAAAAGACAATACAAATATTTAGCTTTTTGAAGTGACTTTTTCACTCTCCTCACTCTCGTCTTACTTCGAAGATAAGTCAAGGGGTCATATGTATATCACGCACCTCACTCCTTTCGCTTTCGTCTCGTGCACATATCTCTCCCTCACTTTTTGCACCGCCCACACTCTCCTTTTTAAAGTTACTTTTTCAGCCATTATTTTTTATTTTTAGCCAAAAGCTATTAGTCGCAGCTAATACGAATGCCCGAAGTGGAAAATATGTTATAAATAAGGGATTGTCTATACAACATTCGACTGTTTTTTAGAGCACAATTAGTCAGATTTTAGAACCATTGGATAGAGGTCTAACGCTCTAGATTCGGAGTACTCACTTTTTTTAGAGGGGCTATATGTGGGATCCGTTGGATGGAGATTCAATACCCTAGATTCGAAGCACTCATATTTTTTTTTGGAATGGGTTGTATGGATGATCTGTTGGGTGAAGATCCAACATCCCAAAAATCTAAATGATCCGAGTAAAAAATACTTAAGTGTTGTTTAGCAATACCCTATAAACAAATTTTGCGGGTGGGGCCTGCGGTGCAACTCAATCGCTCATTCACTACGCATGGATAATTATACCCAATATAAAGCTGACAAGTAGGGATGGGGCCACATGTCAACGGCACGTTTATGTTTTTTCCTACTCGTGCGATCTTTGACCGAGGTATACGAAGCAATTTGCTTCCACTTTTACACCGTACTTGTTTGGTCGGGTTACCTATCTAGTAACATCTGTGACCGTCCATTAACAGTTAATGACACTAGTAATCATGTCACACAGTCAGCCTCTTGGCAATGCATAAGGCACTGATTGGTTTCTAAATAATGGCACTGATTACCTCCCATTTTATCTTGGATACAGATATAGTAGTGGTTGAATGGTTGCCATTCATATACATGTACAGTATACCATCACAATAACTATATATATCTGTGTAGGTACTGTGTTACCATTCAGCGCATGCAGCTGGCCTGTTAGGTACTGTGATGGCATACTATATTCAGCAAATTGCTCAGTAGCATTATATAAAGATCATTCGGGTCGAAAAAAATGCTACACCATTTGCGTGAGATTGATCTAATTGCTCCAAGTATTACTTGAAAGCATGCATACCTGCGTACAAAACATATGTGAGGCAATATAATCCATTTGCCATACATTATTAAACATGCCCTTTTTTGATCCTGTGGACTCCTATTTCACGTATGGTTTTGATTTCCCTACTTTACTTTTTCTCAGCAAAGCGCAGGCACTACACTGCGGCACCACCGTCAGGCGCTAGCTTTATTCCTGGACCCATGAACGCATTTGTGTTTGGCTAAGCCTAGTTGCAACTCATGCGCAGGCATTCTATACCAATACTAATTAGGTATTTTAAGAAAGCTCTTACATTAATCAATATATATATATATATATATATATATATATATATATATATATATATATATATATATATATATATATATAGGAAGTCTCTTTTCTACACAGGTGTAATTATACCATATGCGTAGAGAGTATCTCTGTAACGGAGAGTATGTACGTATAGTACGAGTATTTACGCTCATCTAGGTGGTATGAACAATTTTTCAGAGGTAGTATGTATATTTTTTTGACATTGGAGGTGGGTGTAATTACACCCGGGTGTAAAAAGTATTTTTCCTATATATATATATATATATATATATCAAATAAAGAGTCCATATCAAATATAGTCCAAATTAACTAATTAGGCACTCCAAGAAAGCTCTTACATTAATCATATATATATATATATATATATCTTTACTATTATAAAAGAAGCAATTGGTGGTTGGTCCGTCGTCACTCCTCTCTTCTCGGCCATTCGATTCGATCTGATTAATCCGAACCGTCCGTCTCCTAATTCCCTCTTTCTCCCCCGCCGCCCGCCCCCGCCTCCTAATCCCTCGCTCCCGCCGCCCCGCCTCCCCTCGCTCTCCCGCCGCCCCGCCCCCTCGCTCTCCGTGCCGCCGCCCCACTCGCGCCGCTCGTCCCCACCCTCGGCTCGTCGCCGCCTCCATTCCCCCACCTCCGCTGCCGCGGCCGCGCCTCCTCCTCCCGGCCTCTCCCCGCCTCGCTCTCCCGCCGTCCCCCCTCCTCCCCCCCCCCCGCCTCCTCCCTTCCCGGCCTCCCCTCCTCGCCCCGCCGCCACCTCCTCCCCTCCCACCCACTCCCCGCCGTCCTCCTCCATCTACCTCAACCCTAAAACCTCCTCCGCTGCTCACTCCAGACCGCAGCGCTGCCGCTCTGCTTTCGATACCGGATACGAGCGCGGACCCCGAGCAAACCCTAGCTTCCCACCATGGTACGGCGCTCTTCCGACTTGTTCATGTGATCCGCGATGTTTCTTGTTCGGATTGTTGTTGGATTTGGGGTTCTGATCTGTGTGAATTTTTTTCTTGCGGGTGGTGGTGGTGGTGGTGCAAGTGCTCCAGAACGACATCGACCTGCTGAACCCGCCAGCGGAGCTCGAGAAGCTCAAGCACAAGAAGAAGTGCCTTGTCCAGTCCCCCAACTCCTTCTTCATGGTAACCCTCTTGAAATATTTGCCTCTATACTTGTTCTCTTTGCTGGAATGATGCGCATGTGTATGCTCGTGTAGTGGTACTACTGTAGATGCGGTGCCTCGTCATATGCAAAGGTGGTAGGTACCGCATAGATCATTTTGATGCTTGAGATCTCTGTGTTATTTTGAGTTGTCTTTGAGGATGGAGGCATCACTATCGGAAGGATTGCGCCAATGATCACCGCTCATGGTTAGTTATGTGGTGGACCGTAGTTGTGGTTGTGATTAATCTTGAAGCAGGCGTTAGTTCTGTCGAATTGTCGATAGGTGAGCTTGTATGGTGCCAGCGTTGCTAGGTTGTGGGAGCGATTAAAATCGAGTTGGCCTAGAAAGCAAAGCTTTATGGTAGTACAAATTTGTGGGGAAGAAAATCTTATGCTGTGATTGGAATCATTTATGTGGATCCAAGAAATCACCGCTCTTCTGAATGATCAAAGTGGAACTAAGTGATGAGCTCACATTTTTAGGAAGTTCTTTGGGTAGTTTGTCTTGGTTATGTTGCTTGTGCATCTATTGTCTAGTGGTGGCTGCAATAGCTCCATGATTTCATTGTTTTGTTATGCTAAAATTTGGAATTGCTCTTTGTATGTGTGACGATCAATATACTGCGGGTTCTAATGGTGAGGTGTTATTTTTGCAGGATGTCAATGCAGGCTGCTTCAACATGTAATGTTTCTTCATGTTTGTGCTTTGAAACGATATCCTGTTGTGTAAAGAAGATATCTGGTATAGGTGTTTTATGATTGCTTGACTTTTCCATGTTCCTTTGATATGAAATATGATCGAGGTGTGCTTAAAAAATGATAGTTGCTTTTTTGAGGTGTATCTAATATACATGGACAGTTTATTCTACTGCTGCTTTTTATATATAATTGGATGGCTTATACATTAGTTATACATTAGTTTATTATGTATCTTATATATGAACATTTCCGGTGAGGCTTTGGGTGGTACACGAGCAAGGGGAAAACAAGGTGATGACTTTCGAATTGGTCGATTCTCTGGAGGTTTGAGTCTGCACACTGCTTTCGATGTGTGCTTCTTTCAAAGGTTCATACTTTTTATTGATAGAATTGCAGCAACACTACGTAGATTTGCCACAAAGATAGTATAATCAATATCATAACCAACAGATGCCGCTCTGTATAACCTACCCCCTGCACCCATATTATGTACTTACATGTTTTGTCTATACAATCTACACATAATTGTCTACCTTTTAAAATCAATGTTTTGATTGCTAATTTTGAATTCCTTCGCTTGGATGGTATTTGATGCAATGTGATTGTTTGGCCATTCATATTAATATGTGACTTGTAAAGTGAAAATGGCTCTGAATCAATAAAAGATTCTAAACATCTCTTTTTTCGAATGTTCACTGGGCTATCCTAAAGAAACATTGTTGCGCTTCCTTAAGGCAGAGAGTGGAACATATCTAAGGCTCATAAAATGGTAATCTTTGTTATTATCTTGTTCAATCAAAAGAGAATTCCCAAGTTATTGGTCGCTAATTAGTTACAAATATATCATTTATGTAGCTTGTAGATTCTTTGAATTGGAGGATTCAAAATGAAATCGATAGCATCTTGGAGGTGAGTAATTCTTTTATATTATAATCCCGCCAGATGTTACTAAATCTATGCTAATCGTAAAGCTATGGCAAATCTTTTATTGATGTACAATTTCTATTTCTATGTACATTATGCATCATCATTATTTGGTTTTCCGTTTAACGCACGGCACTTTACTAGTGTGTGTGTGTATATATATATATATATATATATATATATATATATATATATATATATGTGTGTGTGTGTGTGTGTGTGTGTGTGTGTGTGTGTGTGTGTGTGTGTGTGTGTGTGTGTGTGACCTAAATTATAACAGTCTAAATTAAAATAAAGAGTTCATATCAAGTACAATCCAAATTAACTGAAATTCAGAATAAAAATATATATATACTAATTAGTCACCTCGAGAAAGCTCTCACATTAACCAGAAAGATCTAACCATCTATATGGCGGATCCAAATTATAACGGACTGTATTAAAAGAAAGAGTCTATATTAAATATAATCTAAATTAACTGAAATTTAGAATTAAAAAATAAAAGAATATTTTCCAAAAAGCTCTCATGTTAACTAGAAAAACCTAGCCACCTATTTGGTGAATCCAAGTTATAACGGAATATATTAAAAGAAAGCGTCTATGTCAAATACAATCTAAATTAACTAAAATTTGGAACAAAAAATAAAATAAAATTAGAAACTTGATTTCTATATGACTTCCAAAGTGACATCCATAAATAAATAAATTTAAAATAATAATTAAATATAAATTAGCAAATTCAAAGAAAGAGTCTATGTTAAGTACAATCTAAATTAACTGAAATTCAGACTAAAAATAAAGGAAAAGTAGAAATTCAATTTCAATACGACTTCTAAAATAATATTCATAAATAATTAAAAACCATAATAATAACTAAATAAAAATTAGCAATTAAAAAGAAAGAGTGATGCCAAATATAATCCAAATTAACTAAAATTTGAAATAAAACTAAATTGATCCAAATGGTATAAGAATATGCATTATCCTAAATTGATCCAAATGACACAAGAATATGCTTTCATGTTACTTTTTATGATTTCTCTTAATAGTACGGCAATTAACCTATAATCTGACATTCCAACTTTTCTCCCAAAATCGGTAAAAATGAAAAGAGATCCTAGATTACTTATATCTTTATCTTGAACCATCTTGATTCTCATGTTGACCTTTAGCATATATTTTCAATTTGTCACATTCATCATTAGGGATTGAACCTATTTGATACCCAACAAACACATTAGTCCCATATTCACATATTGTCATTAATTACTAAAACTATTTTTAGGGGTCTAGATGCTTTCACCGTTGACTGCTAATATTCTCTAAGCCACATATACATCTAAAGACCAAGCAACCATCTCGAGTACAGATTCTATGTACTTAACTCACGTTAGTCAAAATAATGTATCATGCAACACCACAACTAAACAATGACACCCATGTTGTGCATACACTCAAACCCCTCATAGCCCCAAGCCATGGGTCAAATTCAATATTATCATGGTTTGTTCAATCATGTCACACACAGCCTTCACATGCACCTCAAAGCATAGATGCACGACCCTCTTGGCAACCTACTTCTCAACCATGCTTATATCATTTTCATCAATACCTCAGACATGTCTTAGATACCACAAATATGTCTGGTATCTCCAGAACTTCTCTGGAAACTCCAGACATATCAGCCCTCGAGAAGCCGGTCTGACCACCGTGTCCAACACTGATTTGACCGCTCTTCTCAGATCATCAACCACTGGCTGGTCTGACCACACAAGCCCAACTCCAAAACATGATCTGTAAAAAAAGCAATCGCCAACTAAAATCCAACCACATAGCCCGATAGTCCGACCGCCAACCAAAATCTGGTCACACCGGACCAAACTAGACTTACTAGTTACACTGACAACAGAAACTAAGTTTTACCAACTTTCAAAAACAAACTTAAACTTCAACAATACTTGTACAAAAGTTTAATACTCATTGCACATGAGGTGACCTTCACGTGATCTCACGCATAACAGACAAAGTAGTAAAGCTTGTCAGTCGACAGGTCTTCAAGAGACAAACGCAGAACAGCACTTGGAGGTTGATGCTCAGGATCTCTCTTTCATAACAGCCAGGCCGTATTTTGCGCCATCTCTACTGGTACTTCACTTAATAACGCTTCATCTCTCTCCTAATACTCTTCGCATCAAAGTCTAACCTTGATTATTCTGATCAGCCAGTCATGGTGGAACTGAGAGCTGCACCTCTCGGTGACGAAGACCCGCCCTTCCCGAATTTTGTCAGATCTCATGCTACTTCGTGTGCTCGAGGCTGCTTTCTGCACTTCTTTGTCGATGCCAATTGGTGATGCCCAAAGCTGCTGTGTTGAGACGCGCTGACCAGGGAAGACATTGGAAACATGCGATGATTGGCTACGGAGAAGTGGCTGAAACCAGTAGCAGTAGCGTTCGAATAACGATGATTTTTGCTAAAATTTTACTGTAGTTGACTGATATTTTACTGTAGTTGAGTTGGCTTATTAGACATAATTAAATCTAAAAAATGTAAAAATAAAAGCGGTACACTAATCTAGAGCGAACAATGTAAAGGAATATGAAAAAAAAACAAAATACAAAAATACTAAAAAACACAAAAAAAATTTGAATAAGAACAAAAGTGCTACAATGTCTAGAGTCGTTGCTACAATGAATTTAACGCCCCATCGTGGCGATTGAAAGCTGGAACGAGCGTTTCTAAGCTTATTCTGGTATAAACTTGTGCAATCATGGCTAGCAGTAATGGTACCGTTTTATCCCATGTACTGACTAGATTGGACCCAACTGATCTCACATGGGGATGCTACTTGGAATGCTTTTCCCAGTAAGTGGTAACTCCAGTTGGCAGGTCGAGGCTTATCTGCTCCTCCCTTCCTGTGAGGACAAGATGCTTGTTAGGCAGGGGCCAGTGGCTGTTGGTCCAGAGAGAATTCACGCATGTCTTCCTCACCCAAACACGACAAGAGGAAGACACATAGATATTACTGGTGTCGAGCGTGGAAAGGATAACTAACCCTGCAGTGTTCTGTTCTTACTTGCGATCAACTCAATGAGCTCAGCTCAAGAACCTTGTTATTACTGATGGCATTCTAGTATCTCAAACACACTAGTAAATGCCTCTTCCTGGTGACACGGGAGCAATGTTGTACGTGGTGTACATCTTATTTCGAATCCTACATGCAATGGTGCAATATAAAATCCCCTTGTAGCTCGGAGCTGATCGAGGTCAGATGGAGATGCTGTTGGGGATGCCCCTCCCGGTGACCCCTGGCCCCGAGAACGGCATGAGCAGCTCGTACGGCACGATCCCTGCGCCGCACCGGTTCCTGCGCTGCTGGTCGTTGTTGCGCTCGTCGACGGTGCCCTCGATCTCCCTGAGCCTGCCGCTGAACTTCTCGAACGCAGCCTTGACCATGGGCTCGGCCAGCCAAGCCGGCTCGGCGTACTCGCCCATGTACTCCTCGTCGGGGGAGTGCGAGGAGAGGATGTCGAGCGTGGCCATGATCTTGATGGCCTGCATCTGCGAGGGGAGGCTCTCCAGCAGCACCTCCTCCGGCTTGGCCATGAACTTCTTCATGTCCTGCTCGTGGTTCTCCTCCACCGGCATGCTCTTCCGCACGATGGTCGGGCGGTTGGGGAAGTAGCCGCCGTAGTGGTACTGGCCGAAGTTGACGGCGGCGTGCTGGCCGGAGGTGACCCACATTATGGTGGTCAGCACCTCGACCAGGCCGTCCCGCGAGTCGACCGCCGGCCACCACGGCTCGTCCTTCTTGTCGGCGTGCCCCTTGGTGCGCACCTCCTCCCACCACGCCTGCAGCTCCTCGTCGCCGGCGACGTCCTCGTCGGACTTGTAGTAGAAGCTCACGTAGTCGGACGCCCACTGCTTGATGGAGCTCCAGACAAGGAGCCCGTCGTTGGCGTACGGGTAGTCCTTGATGCTGAGCTCGAGCTCGCCGTCGTCCCGGCGGACGGCGAGCCCCCGCCGGACGAGGTCCTCGGGCAGTGCCTCCATGTCGAACCGCCACGTCGCGGCGTAGGCGACAGAGCTGAGCTCGATGGCATACCTCCCCGGCCAGAAGGACTTCTCGATGATGCCGTCGGCATTGATGAGGCTCTCCCGCGCCAGCGCGTTGATCTCAATGGTGTAGCGGAAGTGCGGGTGCAGGAGGCGGTAGACGGGGTGCATCCGGCTGAGCTGCCGGTTGGCGGCGATGATGTAGGCCTCGACGCAGCTGTGCGTGCGCAGCCAGTGGCTGACGAGCTGGTGGTAGCCGGTGTCGTGGGTGAGGACGTGCGCCTTGGCGAGCTTCCACAGCCACGAGTCGGTGGCGTCAGGCCCGTGCGTGAAGGCGCGCTTCCACTGCGGCCTCGTCGGCGACTGCGGCCGCGTCAGCTCGATCGCCAGCGGCATCAGCGTGCCCAGGTCGGTGAGGAAGAAGACCGTGCGCGAGCCGTACAGCGTCGTCTCCGGCAGCTCCCGCACCCTGTGCACGTACGGCAGGAACACGTCGTGGTAGTCCAGGATGAAGAGCCGCTTCTGCTCCAGCGCCTGACATATATCGATTGACGTTTTAATTCGCATCATTAGTGGGAGGTCAGCTGCTGTTAATTAATTTCCTCTGATTAACCGACTCTGACTAAGCCGATCATTAGCCATCGATTTCACGAGTTCTTGCACCGATCGATCTCACCTGCTCGACCGTCATGACGCCGTTCATCTGCTTCTCGAGGATCTCCTTGGTGAGCGCAGACTCCGGCGGGCCGTACACCTCCGGGTCGAGCTTGCTCACGATTGGGAATTCCTGCACTCCAACACGTACGTGCTCCGTTAGCTATAAACTGTCTGCACATTGATCAAGCGGAGACCTATTCTTTTTTGCTGTGATTTTCGGTTTTTATCTGAATTTTTTAAATTTTAGCTGTTTACGGCAAAAATTACGGAGAGATACGCCATTTTATCATAGACACCGAACGTCTATAATTAACATTCCAGTCTTAAAAATTTTCGATTTCACGGTTAGGCAGCGTAAGAAAATCAAAAATCATTTTAAAAAACTAAAAAAAACAGACCCGGATTCGCATCCTCTTGCCTTCCAGTTCGAACAGCACGTACACGCCATTATCAAAACGGCTAATGTATAACTGGAGATGGAGGCGTGCGTACGTACCGTGAGGAGCTGGATGCAAACAGGGTTGATCCCTGCGAGCGTCTGCCGCGCGAACTCCTCGTCTCTGAACCACGAGAACCTATCCCCTGCAGGCCATGTAACGAATTAATTAAGGTTAATAGCTTCTTGATTAACCATTGCCGCTGCATATATAGCTTCTACTCACTCTCGACCATCTCGGGGACCTCGAAGCGGAGGACGTGGTCGGCGGTGTCCTCGATCATCCTGACGACGCGGGGGATGACGCTGCGGATGGCGTCGAAGGAGGCGCCGCCCTGCCCCGGCAGATGGATGCCGTCGCTGTAGAGGCTGTCGATGGCCGGGAAGTGCGTGAAGCAGCGCGAGCGCTTCGCCAGCAGCGGCTCCAGCGCCGGCAGCACCGCGTGCAGCCCCGACCGCAGCGTCGTCGCGCTGAACGTCAGCCCCTTCACCTCCGAGAACTGCTCGTCCCGCGGCACGTACACTGCCCCGCCCCGCTTCTCGGACTGCGGGTCTGCGCTTTTGCATATTTGGTATTGAGTTTTGGAAATCGCTAAACAACTCTCGAATGTTTTTTTATTTAGAGTATTTAGATTTTTTCTCATATATACAATATTTCTTGTCTATATTTGTAATATTTTATATCCATATATACAATATTTTTTCCATATATACAATATTTCTCGGCTATAAAATATTGCATACATGAACGAAAAATGTTACATACATGAAAAATATTACACATATGAGCGAAAAATGTTGTATACATGGAAAAAATCTAAGTGCTCTGAACCACAAAAAACACTCGAATTCCCTAGACAGCACCTTGATTTTTTAGTTAGTTCCATTTTCTTTCTGCAAGATTGACAAATTAGATCGACCCTGATTGATTAATACTAGTATATAAAATAGATAACATGTATATTATAAGTTATCTATATATGTAATACGTTAAGAACGTTTTGTAACTTTTCTGTATAGTGATTTTATCGATTATATATTTGTGATGTTTCTCTTACGGATTTTTTAAGTTAAATCTTTGTCTCTGCTCCCGATTATCCTTCGTTGTTTTTCATATCCCGCCCTGCCTTTCAATACAAGCGATGACGTACCGGTCTTTGTCCTGGGGCGGCCGGTGCGGCAGCGGCGCGGGTAGGGGTGCTCCTCGCCGCCGAGCACTGGGCGCTTGTGGTCGGGGTTCCGGTCGGGGTCGCCGAGGTCGTTGTACACGTCGTAGTCGTAGACGCGCTCGAAGAACTTGCGCTCGCCGCGCCCGTCGCCGCGCAGCGTCTCCAGCTCCTTCTTCCTCAGCGCCTTGATCCCCTTGGGCGTCTGCGACGGCAGGTACGACTGCACGCGACGCCGGCCAGTCGGCCACACATGCACATCAATTCCCAGTTCCATTTCTAGCTACAGTGCCATGCAAGCTCATACATGCATGGTGTCTGTGCACACGTCTATATTAATTCCTCCTACCTTCATGGTGAAGAAGACGCGCCGGTCGGGGTTGTCGAACTTGGAGTGCACCCAGGAGTTGCAGTCGAAGGCGACGGCAGTTCTCTCGTCGCCGCCGGAGACGACCTTGATCTCCTTGATGAACATCTCCCTGTGGTGCTCGTTCTCCACCAGCACGGCGCCCACCGGCCCGAACGACGCCGGCACCGAGAACTTGGCCTCGTACGTCCCCTCCGTCGTCTTGTGCGCGAACCCGGCCACCTTCTCCTTCTCCAGCCCCGTCTCTGCCAAAAAATGAAAAAAAAAACACTTAATTAGTAAGAGCTGTCCCGTCTCGGAGACCGTGAGAAATCAAGAACTAGTACACCGTTTGCATGCATGGTTTGCTACAAAATGGCACTGTTGGAAAGAGAGACATCTGCATGCGAGTTGAGAGATGGAGCTCACTTGCGTCGAGCTCGGAGCTGACGAGCTCGAGGACCAGCGTCTTGCCGAAGAGGTCGCCGAGGTCGTCGATGCCGCGGGCGGCGTACACCACGCCCAGCGGCGGCTGCACGGTCACCGTGGCCGTCACCGTCAGCGGCCTGTCCACCGTCACGGACGACACGTTGACGGCCTCCTCGGTGGAGCTGCAGCTTATCCTCTGCAGCATGAGCCGGCTCCGCGGACCTCTCCTGCCGCCACCTGCTCGTCTCTGGCAGCTCGCCGCGGCGGCCGAGGACGGCGTGAATAGCGGCGAGCCGACATTGCTCTGCGCGGAGAGCACCAGCGGCTGCTTCAGATGAATCATGGCTATGTTATAGCTGCGTAATTCGTCACGTTCTTGCCTGCTGCAGATTAATTAATTGGCTAAGATCGAAAGCATAGCAGCAGCAAATGGAGAGCGCGTGGATAAAATCTTCTTTCTCTGCCGCTTAGCTCGCTATCCGATTGCTTTTTGTGTCTGTGGTGAACTGCGGCGTGACGTGCACTGGTCTGATAATATAGCTGGCGTACGTGAGGGCGTGGCACAAGTGGCTATTATGAATGCGCGCGCGCCGTGCACTGTACAGGGGAGTGCCCACCTAAGATGCTCCCATACACGATACGGATAGGGTATTACAATAATTTTCAAAAATAAGAATACATTGATATAGCATGTGTGTGTGTGTGTGTATATATATATATATATATATATATATATATATATATATATATATATATATATATATATATATATATGAAAATAAAAAATTGTAAATATGCTACAGGAGAGGAAGAAACTAAGATTACCTTGATGAATTGAATGTTATATATTCCCTTAATCAACCGGGCAAGATAACACTTTCCAGTTGGTACAACTACAATGCATCAGCCATCCGATTTTCTTGTATCTCGGTCTTCAGATTTCCATTGGTATAATAATCTATGCTTGGCTAGTAATAAAAAAATTGAAAAGATTAAATGACATACCACTTGGCAGTTGGCAAATAATTACTCACTCATAACATGATTTGTATAGAAGCATAGCTATAAACAACATGCATTGACAAGTCCAAAGCTGAATGATAGTCCATGAAAGGAGTAAGTAGATGCCATACAACAACTTTCAAGAGCAGCTGGCAAGCAGATGCCATGCAACAACTTTCAAGAGCAGCTGGATTTATATCTTCATCGGAACCCAGAAAAACAAAACTAAACAAAAGTAATTTAACCAACCAAATGAACCACTACATCAGAGCCAAAATGTTGAGAAACATGTTGCGACTATCATTCAGCATAAATGACTTGATCAAACAATTAAATCAAATAGGAAATAACCAATGGATCGGATTGAAGTTTTGGATTGAAGCATACCAACAAACAAAATTATTAGGAATTCGTAAAAGATAAATGAACTATTGCATCATCTATTGAAGGACGCGACAACCCAACGAAGTCAGCACTATTAAACAAGGAGCGAAAACAATGGGAAGCAAGGTGATGTGAACGAGCTGCCGGGGCTATTAGAAATTTAGAACAATTAAATCAAATAGGAAACTAACTGAATGGATTGGATTGAAGCAAATCAACAAAAAAATACATGGATTTGGAGAAATTGGGAGAACTGACAATGAGAATGGAGATCACCGAGGTGGTGGGACTCTTTTGCAATGTCTATTTTCTACATTCGCACATGTCCCATAGTGGCCATGAGATTCACCATCGCTGGCTGCGAATCAGCCACTGGTGTTCAATATGGAGAGAAGGAAGTTATGGAGGAGGGATTTGGATTGGGGAGAGAAGGAACAGGCGAGAGGTTTGGGGGAAACTCATTTGGGGACATAGACAAAGAGAAGAGAGCGATAAGAACATTCTTTCCTGGAGAGAGAGACATTGGTGGGAGACGAAGCCACGGATAAGAACATTGAACAGTTAGATGCTATCCCATTGATTGCGTAAAAATGCTACAGCGTTGTGTAGTCTTTATATATATATATATATATATATATATATATATATATATATATATATATATATATATATATATATAGAGAGAGAGAGAGAGAGAAACTAAAGAACGATATATTGTTTTCTTCTCCACTGATGGCATAGCCTCTCCTTCCTCCTCCTCCGCCGCCACACTACATCTCCTTCCTCTTCCTCCATTGGTGCTACCACCTCCCCTTCCTCCTCTACTGCTGTCGCTGGCTCCGGCTCCAAATCTAGCAACAGGGGGCGCTGCCATATTGACGGGTTCATCACGTCCCCTAGATCTAGAGGGAGACGGTGGTCCGATGGTGGGTGGTGGCAGAGGGCGATGGGCGGTGGCGGAGGGAGGAATAGGCGAGGTGGCGACGCTGTGAATATTAGGTTGGGTGGTGTGGTGGCGGTTGGAGAGGGGAGACGACAGAGCTGCGAGGCGACGATATTGCTGCTAACCGCTAGTGGTGGAGGAGGAGGCCGAGGAGGGGTGCGGAGCTGCCCATGCTAGAGAAAAGAGGAGAGGGGAGCGGCAGCAGTGGGGGAACGGCAAGAAGGGAGGCGGGGAAGATGAGAGAAATGGGAGCGGCGAGGCTATCCCATTGGATTGGGGCCCAACAGGATAGCGTTGGGTAGTTGCTCTTATACACACACACATACGTATACATATATCATTGACCCTACGTATAACTTGTTTTGGGTTGCTCCTAGATAGGCTTTGTAAGGGAAAGTGCTTATTATAGCCTTTAATTGTGGGGTCACTGGGAATACAATCACATCATGTGATGTTCAATGGAACCCAAAGTGGACAGCTGGCTAGCCAGGATATATGTGATAAAGCTAGGCTTTTCAGCACAATATTTACTTATTTAGGATGAGTTGCAAATTGAACGTCATATTTGATCCCAGGATGCATAGTAAGTTTTTGCAGTAGCTAAAGGTCTAGTTTTTTTTATGACTTATGACTTCCTTCGAATAAATAAATAGGATGACTTCTTCATTGCCATTTTAAAGCAACCTACCTAGATAACCTTTTTGAAGCGGCTTATAGGCATTTGGTTCAGCCATATAAGCTCTCACACTAATGCCAAAAACATAAGCCGTAACCATAAACCATGAGCCACAACCGAAAAGAACACACCCAAACTACTTCGGTACTAGAAAAATGGTGTAGAAAAAATGATGAAACTTTTTAGGGAATATGAACTTTATGATAATTTTATAAAAAAGAGTTTTATGTTTGAAATTAGAAAAACTCTTGTTTTTCAAACAGAGCCTTATTACGCGGGCTCAACTCTTGTTGGAGTATATACTATGTAATTGACTATAATGTTTTACTTTGATTGTCGATTCAACGATAAAACCAAACTGGCATGGACCGGATGTCTAATAAAGAGTAGTCCCTTCTGTAACTTCCAATAAAATGTTATTTGAAGCGTGCACATTACACACCCTAATGATATGTTAATTTGGTCGAGCTTTGGAGCTGGGCTTCTGGAGGGAAGCTTGAGCCATCCATCCAAACACTTGAGCTCTAGAGTCTGGCTCTAGAGGAGCCCAATTTGCACTAGAAGAGAAGCAAGAGGAGGGTGGCTTCACTGGGGAGCTCTATATGATTTTAGGAGGAGAAATATGAATCTTGCCCTTGTGAGAGAGGTGGAAGATAAGATTAGGAGGGAAATTTGGTAGAATAGAGAAACTTTTAGCTAGAGATCGGTATAATAGGGCCTAAATCTTAGTACACTCCTCCTCACCCAAACAAATCCTAGAAGGATTTTTTTCTTTTTTGTCAAATATATTCACATTGATGGTAAAACCATTTGGCCTAGCCAATACCAAGAGCTAGACTAAAGTAGGGCATTGCTCCTGGAAAAGAGCTAAACAATTTTGAGGATTTGGACCTAAATTTCGAGGATTTGGATCTAAATCTTCCTTTTCCAAACAAGCGTTGGACAGAAGATAGTGTCCGAAGTCCATGAATGATAACAACCTCGTAGGTATAAAAACAAGAGACAACCGTATAAGCTGGTTATCAATCTGGCATGAAGTAGTCCTTAATTACATGAAATATTGTAGGACTGAGAACACGACGAAATGGAGCCAATACTATCAAACACTTTTTTAAAATATTTTTCTAAAGTGAAATCAAAGCACTTCACTCTAATGGCTATATGAAGCTATGGAGATCAAAGACTAACACCCACAAGGAAAGCCCCAAGAAAACCGAGCCAAATGAGTCTAGACATACTTAGCCGGTCTGACCATAGTGCAAAGGGTGGTTTGACCTCTCCTCCCGGTGGTCCTGACTGGCCTTGGGAGTCAGACCTCTTTTACATGGGTGGTATGACCTCTCGACAAAATCAGCACAACAGATAGAGAGAGAAAATTGTACAACTTTCAAACCATAGCTCCAAATCACTTGAAATTTAACATGCACCTTATCTAAGATGACAGAACCTATTCTAATCAATGATCAAGAAGATCGTTGTAACATCCCAAAATTTTAATTTCTTGAAAAGAATAATTTTAAATTAATTAATTCAAATTATTTGGATTTTCCAGAGTTAAAGTTTCTGTTTAAAAATAAAAATTTATAATAATATAAGTTGAAAATATTTTTCTTAAGTCTAAAACCTCTCCAGGGATTTCTGTGAATTTTTCTGGAATTTTCAAAATTTATTTGGTATTTTTCTAAGCATTTTAAAGCCTCCTAAGTATTTCTGAAAAATCTTAAAAGATTTAAACTCTAAAATTTCCCTCGGGCGACACGTGTCATCCATCTATGACATCTTTCCTCGTCGGACCTAATCCGCGCCGTTCATCTCCACTTACCCTTTCACCCGCCTTCCCTCTTTCTCAAGCCGACACGCCATGCCCGGGCGCCGATTTCCCGCTGCTCAATCTCGCCCGTCCTCGGCCACTTATTGCACCGACGCCCGGATCAAATCATTTTCCACCCGATCCGATCCCGCCGCTACCGCATTTACCCTTCACCTAGATCCAACGGCCGTCATCTCTTCTCTTCGCCACCCGTCGCCCATCCGGCCGCTCGCCTCTCTCTCTCTCTTGCCGACAGATGGGTCCCGCCTGTCACACCGCTGCCCCCGCCTCGCGTCGCCGCCGCCATTATCGCGCTCCGCCGAGCTGCTGTTTCCCGTCTCCGTCCGTTACTTTTCGCCATTAACGCCCGAGCACCCGCTCGTCGTGCGCATTCAACTCACGCTGTTTCCCCTCGAGTTATTGCCCATTTCCGTCGGTTGGAGATGAAAACCGTCGCTTTAACTCCGGTGAGTTCGTGCGCCCGTTTTCTTCCTCCGCGGTATATAAAAACTCTTCCCCGGGGACCCTCTCGCCCTTCGCGCACCCCTCCTCTATAGTTCCAGTGTGCTCGTCGCCGCCGTGCGTTTTCGTCGCCGTCGGTAAGTCGTCGTTGGACCTCCGCCGCTAACGTCGCCCCGCTCCGCCCCTCGGTCCTCGCGCCAACACCGCGCCTCCGCACGCCTACTCCCACGGTCGCGCCGCCCGCGCTCGCGCACGCACGCTCGCGTCCGCGCGACGCTTCGCACGTCGTGTCGACCCACGCGTCGACAATCGTGCGGTTCTCGCGTCCGCGCCGCCCAATCTCAACCATCCATTTCCATTGGTCTGGATGCGCCCACGCGTCCCAATCGTGGTCGTTCGATTCGCGCCGTCTCGCTCGCCGCCGCGTCCGCGCGCTGCGCGCGCTTCGCGTCGCGCCGCGGACGCCGCGCGGCGAGCCCGCCACGCGTCCGAGATCGGACGTTCGCCCGCACCCTGCCGTTCAATCGTGGCCGTTCATCCAGATTTCTTTTCACGGCTCGGATTTTGCCACGCGGCACAACCTCGGCCATCCGATCTTCCGTTGCCGCCGCCACCCGAGCCGCACCGCACACGCCAAGACGACGCGCCCTAAGCCTACGTGGCAGCCACGTGTCATGACACGCGGTTGCCACGCCACCAAACCGCCTCAGTGCCACGTGGCAGCCACGTCAGCTAACACGTGGCACCATCAGCGCGTGCCACGTCAGCCCTAGCCGCCGTCGCCCGCTTGCACTGTTCGGTGGACCGGGTTCACCGTGGACCGGTCCCACCTGTCAGCCTCTATGAATTTATTTAATTTCTTTGCTGACGTCATTATTCTGATTTTTCTTTAGGAAAATAATTCTTGCTGACGTCATAATTCTTTTTCAGTAGAAATTTAATTCCAGAAATCAGTTCATTTTCATTTTCTTTGATTTCAAACTTCCAAATGCCATATCTTCCTCATTTTAACTCCAAATTGACCCATTCAAATTTCTAAATTCATCTAAAATTCCAAACTTTCATTTGGTATATTTATTATTAATTTTTGAGTTTTTATTTTATTGGTTTTCTTGTTTCTCGTGTAGAGTCCGATTTGTCCGAGAATTTTCAAGAGCAACTCCAGGAAGATCCTCGCTTACTGCAAGAAGGCAAGTCTCCTTGATCATTTTGCTCCTAAATTTGTAAATAATTTCATAATTATTTTAAATTAATTGCATGACTATGTTGTATAAATTGTTAGTTTTAATTGTATAAAATTTAGATAAATGCCAAACTTGTTATACCCTCCTTTGGAAAGTTTATCATGTACCCTTATCAACATAGGATATCCCTTAGGCTCATAAATGAGTTATTATTACTTTTTGCTAAATTTAGAATACTAGCAAATGCTTAGTCTAGCTGTTCTTTTTAAATGGTTTGTATGGGAAAAATATATGGCTGAATGATTTTAAATTTTATATGTTTGGTAAATTAGTGGCAATAGAGGTTGTCACTATTATTTCAAAATAAAAGGAAATATATATAAAATAAAATTTGACCAGGGTGGATGGAAAGTTTGGCTGGTGCGGAATTAGCACAAGAACTTGGATTGTGAATGTTCCACTCTAGTCATTTAAGGACCGACTCTTGTGCTTGTCCAAACTGAGCAATTCCGTACAACCACAAGTTAAAATAGGTACAACCTAGCTAATTAACCTACAATAGTTTAGTTTATATGCCACCATTGGAAAATGGGTACTGTGGATTTATCGTTACTCAAAGTGAGGGAGTGGATTTATCAGACTCACATGGCGCAAGAGGGGGCTTCTGACTGTGGTGGATTTAACCCTTCAGCGGTGAAACCTTAGCGGGTGATATATATCTAGACTAGAGAGAGGTAAAGGCTTTGTGATATTTTATCTGGGTCTCGTGCCAAAGGAAGCATGTTGACTATTAAGATAATTTATCTCTTGTGGGTAAAGTTGTACACACTCTGCAGAGTAATAAACTATTCGAATAGCCGTGCTCATGGTCAAGGGCGAGCAAGGAATGTATTCACATGGTAGACCTTTGATTTTGACTTTAAAAATAAAATATTTTGAAAAACTTGGGAGTGGATGTAACTCTCAGAATTTTTGGTTTGGTGGATAGAACCAAATCAGGTGACTGAAACCATCATTTTAAATCTTGGCAGATATATCCTAAACTATTAGTGTAGGTGGATGAAACCTTCACTAAATTGCTTATCTAATTTCAATTATTGAAAATAAGTTATTTAACAAATTTGCTTTTAAGGTAAGTATGTAAATTTGAAATAAAATGCTGTTTTATGCAAAAGAGCCATATAACCTTTTCTTGTTAAGCCTTGCATATATTGCATCTTTCCCAAGACTTACGGAGTACATTTTTGTACTCACCTGTTGCTCTCCAATACAAACATCAGAAGATTTTGAAGACCAAGAGATGGATGGCTACTACTTTGAGGGAGCTGAAGAGGAAGGCTTTGTAGAGGACTAGGCCGCGTTGCTCCAGTCAATTGCCTATGGCAGATTGATGGGCCGGATGTTCAAGTTGTTTTTGCTTCCGCTGTTATCTTTCTTTTGTAAGAAGTTCTGTATACCTCAGTTGTAAGGCAATGGCCAAAAAGTGCGAACTTCAGTTATTATTGTAATAAAGCGTGGTTGGCAATGTATCATTTTCTGATTATCTGTGTATACTAGCGTTGATCTGGGACTAGTACTACAATACACGGAGGGTCCAGGAGTTTCTACTCCAGGGTCTCACAATCGTAACCAAAGTTCTGACATTTTTTATTTAAAGGAAGGTTGCACAAAACCAAGCAAAACACAAGAACTTATAATCAAGACTTTCTCGAGTGTAAAGATGGTCAAGATGACATTGGATATACTCCCACATGTCCTACCAAGCCTAACAACAGCAACAACCTAAGCTAAAAGCCCTCAAGATCAAAAATCCCAAAACCACCCATTCTTGAATCAAAATTGGGCAATAACAAGAATTTGATATGGAATGTGTCTAAATAGATGGGATATGATCTTCAAAGATATTTCCATCACTTACACGTCCTTGATGCAAAGCAAGATCAAAATGGGAGAAGGAAACACCAAAAAACTAAGAAAAATCAAGATTTCAACACTTTAGTAAAGAGGAGAAAGACTTGGATGAATTTTAGATATCTATTGATAGTTAGAAATGAATGTCTATAGCCACTCGTAAAGCCCAATAATGACAAGAAGCTTAAGACAAAGAGTTACAACTCATCTCTCAAAGGTTCTCTCTAATAGCCCTAACCTCCTCCACTTGGCTTCCTAGAGAGCTAACCTTAACTCTCTCAACTCACCTCCTTATATAGTGGAGGATTACAAGAAATCCTAATAAGCACTTCTAGTTGGGTTTCATTCACTTATATGGGCCAAGCCATTAACCCAAGACCAAACCGGGTTTTACACTTACACATACATGCTTCTAAAAGTACACACAACCATTAACCCGTTAATGAATTAACACTTGATCCTCCTAATATTTTTAGCACATCCTTGACCTAAACCACCTCTCTTGTGCTTCCTCATGTTGTGGTTTCATCAAATCTCAACTTTCAGGTTTGGGACAAAAAACTATTCCCCCCAAACCACCTTCCTCAAAGCTTCACGATTCCTTTGCCTTGAAGTAGCCCTGTGTTTTATCTTCAACTCCATGTAACCCCAATGACTTGCTGATAAGTCTCTCACATATCTGGATTCCACCGAACTATCCTCGCTTGTAAATGTGCCTAAGCCACTTGGCAAGCTACATGCCTCTCCATGCACTATGATGGCGCACGGCTTCACTGACCGTTGTGGACCTCAACTCCTCCTTGAACTTAGCCCCGATCCACCTTACTGTTGCCTATCATATCCACCACTTGTGGCTCTCACTTTGGTTCCTTGTTTTCCTAGTCTGTAACCACTCAGTTATTCTCAGTCATCTTCCAGTGGCTCCTTGACCGCTCTGGATATCAGCTCCCCTAGCTTAGTCCCGATCCCTTTCGCCTCACCATGACCTAGCTCCGAGTCTAACAACCAATAACAATAAGCAAACCGTCACGTACCATCGCACGCCACAAAGTCATCAATTGACACAATTGATGAGCTAATAATCCTGACCTTCATCTCAAATCATCTCCACATGCTTTGACACGCAACCCATAGTGTCTAGTAACTAGCCTTCACATTTTCATGCATTCGAACTCCTTCAAACCGTCTCTATATGCATCGGCCTCATCACTTGGTGCACTACATGCACCAACTCACATATTCAGAATCCTTGTTTTGTCTGTGCTTGCTGCTTGAGCTATGTAGCTTTACCTGGACTTACATGACCGCTCGAACCTCAGCTCACCCGCCTAGTCCCGATCAATTACCGTCGATCGCTAACGTTCTCTAAGCCACTTGCACATCCAAAGCTCAAGCAACTATCTTGAGTAAACATTTCATGCACATACTTACATTAGTCAAAATAATACACCATGCAACACATTACAACAAAACACCAACACCTATGCCATGCACACACTCAAAAAAGCTCGTACACTGATTCTAATTTTAGGACCAAATCTCAAACTAAAATGCATAATTTCAGCACCAATTCACCAAAAACCAATCTGATCGCCATTACCTGACCCGTCACACCACCGGCTCTGGTCTAACCACTAACACCATGCCAACTGATCACACACAATCTAACCACCATGATTTGGTCGTTCTGACTACTTAAGAGCACCAGAACTTCAAATTGATTGACACCTTGTGTAAAGACATCTTCAAACACACCTACACATGTGGTCGGTCTGATTGCTCCATAGCCTCAAGTCAGACTATTGTTGCTAGGTCGGTCAGACTAGTTAAAACCTAATAGCAACTTTGAAAATTGCAACTCCCAAAATCAAACTCAAATTTCAACAACATTTGCATAATAATGTTAAATACAAATCATACACTATGGGATGACCTCCACATAGTCTCACAATGTCCCCCTTGATAAGTAATAAATATAAATAAAAATAACTGATGATGTTTGAGGTATCTCCTTCATTTTGAGGGTAAGAAAATTCCACAATAATCCTAAAAAAGAAAAATTTTAGAAATTCTCATATTAATTAATCAAAAGAAAAAAAGAAGGGCATCCATCACTTATTTTAGTAGGGTTAGATTATAACGGTGCAAATTAATCATATATAGATATTAGAGTTATATAACAAATACAATTGTATTTCAATTATAGAAAATAGAATTGTATATTAAAGACAACTGTATCATAATATCTAGCCACATAACTACGCGGGTAAATTTGGTAGTTTGACAAACACATAAAAGGGAAGAATTTGATTTTGTTTTCATAAAGAAAAATAAAAGAGTTACAAAACCACATGTGGTCCATTTGAAAGAGAATGAAGTAAACATGACCAAAGTGGCAAGATGTAGAATGGTGCTAAAGCCAAGAAAGAGGAAGTTTTCAACAAAAACTCCAATCTATACCAAAAGCTTCTCAAAAGACAAAATCTTACTCATGGTCCAAAAAAAGAGCAATTGTTCAACATGACTATTTTCATAACAAAACAAAGCACCAAAAAAGCAAAACAAAAAATGCAATGCAAGTGAGCCTCCCTTCAACTCAAGTTCTCATTTATGTCTCAAAATATATTTTTCTCGCTCAATAGCTCATTTTGCTCTTTCTCAACCTCATAATGCACATTTTCACTTTTTTAGTTCATTTACAATTTCAATGAGCATTCTCCCCCTTTTAAGATCATTCTCAATATTTTTCCCCTTTTGACTAAAAGCAAATTTGGCCTTAATCATTCTCCCCTTTTGGCAAAATACCTTTTGGCAAAATAGTCATCAAGGAACAAGGGGCTATGCAAGCTCACTAAAACTCACCATTTCTAATACTTCCCTTTAAATGATGCATGGTAACATTTAAAGCACAAAGAAGCAAAAGAAAGAGCATATATGCATGAATAAAAATACATAACCTAAAAGTGCTTTGAAAATTATTCAAAGTCAGGTTCAAATTAAAAACATACCACTGAAGCCACATGATGCATATAAAGATATATAGATCATGTTGAGACATACATAACCAATCTAGGCAAGATAGGACAATTTAGAATATTCAAAGTAATTTCAATATAAGCAATGCTTCAAGATTGACAAGTTGATCTAAATATATCCAAATATGAGCTAAGCCATAACAAAAAGACTAAATGAAGTCAAGATGCTATAATTGTGTCAATCGAAGTTCTAAAAGTTCAATTTTAACTACTTATGCTCAAGCGCTTGATTAAAGCCACATAAGATTTTCAAAATCATTTTCAGGTCATATATTAGCAAAGCAAGTTCTAGGCTAGAAGCCATCCAAAACAACCTCCTCAACTTCAACTATTGTTCATAGTTATATGGTCTATCTCAGTAAACAAGTCCTAGACTAGGGGTCATCTACAATTACCTTCTGAGCTTCAACCAATTTGAATTAATTTTATTCAGTTAATTTGATTGATCTCAAGTAATTGTTGACCATCTTAAGTATTACACTTAAAAAAGTGATCTTGGTAATACAAAACTCCGTCTGAGTTCATGACAAGTGCAATGTCAAGCTGTCTCATGAAGAAGAATAGTTGAGATCATGATTAAGCACACAAAAGATCATTCATTTAAGTTAGGCACTAGTTCATTAAGCAATGACATGATTTACCAAAGAACTAACATAGCAATAAATAAAGTTTAATTTTATACTCAAGATTCAATAGAGCATTTTTGACGTGGCATATATCATAAAAAGATCACTATAAACTAAACTAGTCAAAAGATCAACTATTGCAAATTATAAGGTACCAATTATGAAATATATTTTTAGTTTGCAAATTAAACTAGTATGACCAAGATTTAATCATATATACAAAAGTATGACAAAACTAGCTAAGTAGGCATAACAAATGGACAATATCAAATTGGAATTACATCACAACTGAGTAATAATCAAATCTTACATCTAATTGTATATCACAATAAAATACCATGTATGTATGACAAAAAAAGGAAGCTAGAAAAGGAAACATTCCTAAGTACAAGAGGATACCACTTGCAAGAACAAAAAAAGATAAAGCTCTCCCTAAACACAAGTCTCAAGAAGAACCAGTTGAAAGCACTTGCAAAGGATATGACTTGAAACCAAAAGCAACACTCAAAACTCTCTTCTCATAGGGGATGAGATTAGACGCACCTACAAGAGAAGGGAATGACAACAAAAGCTACAGATTTACACACTCTAACACAAATAGGGAGCAAAACACCAATACTAGCTATCACAAAAGTCTCTCTATAACAAGCTACCCAAAGCCTGCTAAAATCTTGTGAGTGATGGACAAGATCAACCCATATTGCAAAAGGACCTCCTAGAAGATCATAAGATAAGAAAAGTGCATAAGAAAAAACACATGCTAGAGTTGTGCAATTTATCTATTCTATGCCAAACTTCCCCTAAAACTAACTAGGCCCATACAAGATGCAATGAAGAGGAGTACCAAGAAATTTGTAGGAATAAAACTCATATAATCATAAGCGATAATAAGGCACAACCATGCATAAGCATAGCCTGATCATGGATATATCAAGAATAGTACATGCTAGCAAAAATATGATGAGGCTCAAGGCATTTATATTTTACACTAAGTGATACGGGGTCGTCCGATCTTCTCGACGTAGGATCTGGATATTCACGTGGATTTGATGAACCGTAGTGATCCCCCGTTGCCAATGCAAGAGTTAGCACTCTATAATTCGCCAATCTCACGTGCTGAACTTCACGACCACCAACGAAGTTCTATTACGCTCCCAATTCCCAGCGGAAAAGGTTGAACAATCTTAATTTTAGTGAACTCTCAATTCTCTCAAGTTGGATTGGCCAACGAAAGAACAAGAGTATTCTATTATCAAAAGTCGTTACCTTTAAAATAGGGGTCTACCCCTCAATATATAGTTTCAAACTAAGACCACTCAACACTAAACTTTCCATATGGTACTATTCACGCGGAGGCACTGTAGCACGGCCTGGTACTGTTCACGGCCCGCGAAGCACTATAGCACGGCACTGTAGCATAGGCCCAGTACTGTTCATGACCCGCAAGCACTGTAGCTCGGTACTGTAGCACGGTCTGGTACTGTTCACGCATGTCACTTTTCATGGACCGATCATTATTCATGCCGTGGACTTGTATTTTCTTGGATGACGGCCACATATCCTTCATCTCCATTCATCGTTGACTCTTCAAAACTGAGCACAAGTAAAATATTATTTTTAGGTAATATAAAATTCTCATTAAAATTAATGGCATACTCATTAAGGAGCAGGTTCACCTGAGATTGTAGTTTCTTGGCTCGTGCTCTTGTTATTGGTCCTGTTATTGAAGTCTCATTACTAGCTTTGGCATTACTAGCGATGTCCTCATCACTAAGGCACAATACCATGTAAGCAAAATAAAAATATGAAATTGGACAAATCATAGATGATGTATGCTAACATGTATATCGAGTAAGCATATCAATACCTTGAGCAAGACATCAATAAGAGCACAATAAAGCATAAGTGCAAGTAATCATATAGCATGACATATGATAGATCAAGAACAATACATGCTAGTGATAAGAATAATACATGGTAGTGATCATATGTTAAGTTCATATGTCCACCCTCAATATAGTGCAATATCATGTAGGTTGAAAACATGTCATACAACACATCATGAAAATATGTGGTACGGGGATATCAAGTAAGCACATGGATACATAGAGCAATATAATAGCAAAAGCATCATTAAAAATGTTCCAAGAATAACACATGCTTATAGAAATAAAATAAAACTCATATATTCACAAATCATGAACAATAAGCCAAAACATGGATATACAAGCAACAAACTCCCAAAGGCATGACAATGAGTACAACAAAAGTAATACAAGCTAATATAGTATAAGTGAGTACATGTATAAACACAACATGCTAAGAGTATACTAGCAGCAGCATGGTAAAAGATATTCCAAGAATAACACATGCTCATAGAAATAAAACAAAACTCATACATCCACAAACATGAACAATAAGCCAAAACATGGATATACAAGCAACAAACTCCAAAGGTATACTAATATAGTACAAGTGAGCACATATATAAACACAACATGCCAAAAAGTAGATTGTCATGTATGTAAAGGCATGAAGATAACAGATAACTCACAAAGTCAGTGTAGACGCCATACATGAAAGCACATGCCTCTTAAAGGCCATCAAAGGAGTAGAGAACTATCTAGTGTCCCGATCACATTATAAGAAAAAAGGTTGGAATCAATCAAGGTAATGTTCTCCATTCCATGTCCCGGTACCTACACATGAGAAAAAACAAGATGCCCAAGTATTGGATCTAGAAGGGTTAGTAAGGAAATACTTGAAAACCCAAAACCTGGACACATAACCAATAGAAGCGTTTGAACCATTATGTGAGTTAATGTGATGCAAATGATGGTACATGCAAGAAGATCCAATAATATCCTTGGAGGTACACCGCGAGTAGACAACTCGAAGAGGAAAACAAGAGTCATCTTTAGGAAAGAGGCAAAGGTCTTGCTTAAAAGCACCATGATGAGAACCAACACAACCACCAAAGAAACTCACAATCTATTAGACCCTGAATTCGCCATTTAAAACCCTTTGTGATTCCACCACACTATACCGTGGATCAGTAGATAGGGCTCATAGATATAATGTTGAGTTATTTCATATACCGTATGAACCATATCAAACACTTATATTATATAACATAGTTAAATCCCCATAATAGGTTGAGTTTACATAATGGGCTGATCAAGCCAAAAGTTTACATTACAAAAGTGGAAGGAATGAGGCCACATCTTGCCACAAGCAAGCAACTAGAGGTAAAGGATACCTTACTATTCTCTAAGAGTTTGGATAATATATGTGTACACAATCACCATCAAAATCTACCTAATTGTGGCAAAAACTATACTACTAGAGAACGTCCTAGTCTTTGCCATCATCATCTCCGTGTGATCCGGGTGCGATATAGTAGGCGTAGTAGTCTTGGTCCACAGGTTTTGAATTATTGTAGTGAGCTAGAGTGAGCACAAACAACCGTACTCTACAAGCCAATACACAGAATGCAATAATATAGATGCATGGCTTAATAAAGAAAAGCTCAGGTTCTTTTATTTGCTAAAGGCTTTAGTTGAAAGTTACAACAAAAAGAACTTCCTAAGACTTAGCATTTTTCACTAAACCATGTTTTCTAACGAATGTGAAAGTATGCAGTACTACTAGTAGTAAAGGTTCCATCCACCATATGATATAATTCCTTCTTGGTTTCTATCCACTCTTTATAATCATTGGATTCCAATCACCCAGAGGAAATTGAAGTCAAGGTTCCAACCACCCTTTCTTATTTTTCATCCTAGCCACAAAAATTATTTTGTAAATAGACACTAACTCAGTAAGTTCACATGCCTACCCATGACTATGGGCACGACTATTCAAACAGTTTTTCACTCTATAGATATTGCACACTTTACCCACAAAAGATAACCAACTTATTATATTCCACATATTTTCTTAGATATGCAAATCAAGAATGCCATCGCAAGGCCCTTACAATGCATCTCCCCAGTGAGGCAACACTCGCTAAGGTTTTCATCTACTGTGGGGTTCCAACCACCTGCAGAGGCCCCCTCTTGCTCTGCACGGAGGCTTCCATCTAACACTCAATTCGTGTTCCATCGAATGGCGCATCCTGTGCTAGGTCAACGCAAATTAATTAGTCGGTCGTACGCATTATAGACTTATGATTGCACTATTTTACATTAGAGAGTGGTTACCAAGTTAAGTCCTTAGGGTTATCTAGGCAGTTCTATCATAAACCACACTTTCGTGCTCCATCTGCATCGGCCCCACTTAATATCCGCCCAGATATTTTAGCAACTTTAGAGTTTTGGGGATCAAAATATCTTTTCTATTCAAATACCACCCATTTTCATCCAATGGTTGCTTAAACATAAGTTTTTATATTTAGAATGATGTTAGAGCAATTTAATGCCCCCGGGTATCTAAGCAAAACTAAGCATGGCGCTTAGATATGGATTTATCACTAGTATATTTATCATTATCTCTAAGATGATAAGGTTTTATGTCCAAAGTTAAGGAGTGGGATGTAAGAGCATAGTTATTAATTGGGACCTAACTATGAACTTAACATGAATATAATTTGCATAATGAAATATGACATACAAATTTAATAATTTAAATTTACATAACTTTCATTCAAAATATAGGTACAGCATGATCAAAGTATTAACTCACCTTGCACACAAGCTATTTGGTCTTGAGGGTCCTGGTTTAGCTCGAACTACTATTCTTCCTAGACTTCGTATTCTAAATGAACGCTCGTGACGAGAATCGGATAAATAATAGATATACAAATAAAATTCAAATAAAAATCCAAATAAATTTTAAAATTCATAATTTTACACCCAATATGAAGATCTTGATTTTATATGAATTTAGAATCAAATTTCATTTGATTTGGATTTAAAACGATTGAGAACAGGACTTCCAAAATTTAAATTAGGAAAATCCCAAAAATAAATAGATGAGAGAGACTATGTCTCACCGATAGTTGGACCACACAATTTTTAATTTATTTTTTTATTTCTTTCCATACTCAAAAATACCTTAGAGGCTGACATGTGGAGCCAGCCTAGTTTTAGTTTTTTTGAATTATTTTTCTTGAAAAACATTGTTGTCACTAACAGGTGGGACCGGTTAATATTAATTTCTTTTCTATTTATTTTGTTTAAACAAATGGATGGTGTGGCTGACAAGTAGGACTGGAGCATAGTAAGGACCTACAAGTCAGTGGCTCAAAATTCAAATCCGGTTTTAATTAAGTTTCTTAATTGATTAGGCCACATGTGAGTGGCAAATTATCACTAAAGGGGGCGTTCGGAATAGCGATGGCTTCTGGCTTTTTTACTGTAACTGAGTTGGCTTATTAGGCATAATTAAATTTTAAAAAATGTAAAAATAGAAAAAACATGTTAACCCATCACGGACAATGCAAAGGAATACGAAAAAATACAAAAAGCCCAAAATATCCAAAAACAAATCAGAAAAAGGCAAATTACTGAACAGTGAAAAAAAAACAGAAACTAGAAGTGAAGCTGAAAAAAAGCTCTTTTGAGCAGGAAGTCAATGAGTGTCATTAAACCTAATTAAATACAGTCTTTAATTAATGATAGTAACAGTGTTCCTCCTCTTAGTACAGAGGAGGTGCGCTTGCCGAGCTCGCCGCCGGTGAGGCGGGCGATGGCAGACTCCAGCAATGTCAAAATTGGGTTGCCAGGACCACGATGTCCTAAAGTTGGCGACGACGTGGCCAATGGCAAGCCACTGAGGCGGCATGATGGCACACAGCGACCGCGAAGCGTACATGGCTCTGGTGACGAGAAAAGCAATTAAAGGGGTCCGAGAGCATCTAGGGGCACAGGGAGCTCATTAGAGGGGTCGATGAGGCTCGAGGATACCCAAATTCAATGTTAGAGGGAGAGGAAAGGGTTCTTCAGGCGTGAAGAATTGGCCGAGGACTCACCGGGGAGGAAATGACGTGGTAGTGGTTGGTTTCAGCTAGAAAGGAAGGTGACGATGACTTTAGCAAAACTCGCACAAGGGTAAACTCAATGGAGTGAAGGGGAGTAGAGATGGAGGTGTAAGGAGGCAGGTAAGGGCTTAGGGTGGCTTTATAGCCAACAGAGGCGACTAGGCGAAATGGGCACCGTTGGTACAGGCAAGGCATGATGTGGCGAAGCAGTGATGGGGCACACATGGCGAGGCGGCGAGTTAAGGCGATGCAGCGGACACAAAGGAAATGCTCCCTCGGCCAGTCAGCAAAGTGGTGCAGCACTACAGTACGATGGGCAAATGTCGTGGTGTGGAGTGGCCATTAGTGGCAGTAGGTGAGCGAGAGGACAGCTCTACGTGGCGCGTGCGAAAGTACGGTGAGGTGGTCAGTGATTTCAACGAGCGTTGGGGCGGTGTGGTTGGCTCGAGTGTGAGACAGAGCAAAGAGAGGGCAAGCTGGGCCTAGGGAAACAGAAGGAAGAGGGAGCGGAATTTGGCAGCAGACGGCTGGGCCAAGTAGCCATGGGCTCAAGGAAAGAGAAGGAAGGAGAAAAGGAGGTGGGCTGGACCCAAAACCAGTTTTTAGAGTTTGAAATTTAGAATTTGATCAGCAATTTGAATTTAAATTCCAAATTTTGAATTGAACCCATGGTTAAATTTATTTTGGATCTAATTTGAAAAATAGTTTAAAATTTAAAATTAAATTATAGAATTTTGATTCTCGATTCATCCTTTTGATCCAAATTTCTTTCCTTAAATTTTAACCCATTTTTGCTTTTAAAGAAACAAGCTTTGAATTTGACATTCAGCTTAACTTCAATTTTTCCTTAAATTAATTTCACTGTAATTTCTCTTGTGTTACGTTATGGATCATCTTTTCATATTCAACTTTTTATTCAAATTTGTTTTGTCAATTGTATATCTTTTCTTGAATTAATTTTCATAAATCAATTTCTAGAAAAGCCACAAATAATATTTTAGAAAAATCAAAGTATCAACAAGATGCATCAAAAGTTTTAAAATTTTCATATTTTCAAACATCCAATTTTGGGGATGTTACACAATACTTGCCGTTGGTGCACACCTTGATGGGGAAAATGAGTTCACCTCTTGGAAGACGGCAGAAATCTTGCCTCGGGATAGCTCTTGGACTAAAATCAAAATCATGAAAACCAAGTCCATGACGCTGTCGAATACTACTAGAAAAGGTGTTAAAGAAACCATCAATAAGATGAGCCTTTGTGTTAGACTCACGAGTGTTCATGCCATGAGAAAAACAATGACCACTTGAAGACTTAGAAGCATGGGCTTGACACTTGAGTTTGGCACGCTAGTAAAAAGTCCACATGATGCTCATCCTTTTCACAATATGAGCAATAGTGTAAAGATCTATTAGGTGACACAATCTGACAGGATAAAGCACCATTGACGCTAGCAGGAGAAGTCCCATAGGACACACTACAGGAGCCACCATCACTTCTAGTGCTTGTGTCGGCATTAGGAGTACACATCTCTCCCTAGCCGCTCACAAAGTCTAAAATGGCAAAAAGCTTAAGACAAAGAGCCACAATTTATCTCTCAAATGTTCTCTTCAAGAACCCTAACATCCTACACGACTTCCCAAAAAGCTAACACTAACTCTCTCAACTCACCTCCTTTTATAATGAAGGCTTATAAGAAACCCTAATACCTCTAGTTAGATTTCATCCACTTACATAGGCTAACCTATTAACCCAACAGCACACTAGGTTTTACACTCACATATGCATGTTTCTCAAAGCGCACACAACCATTAACCCATTAGTGAATCAACACTTGATCCTCTTAACATTTTAGCACATCCCTAAACCACCTCTCTTGTGCCTCCTCGCACCGTGGTTTGATCAAATCATAACTTTCCAGTTTAGAGCAAAAAAGACCATTTTGCCCCCCAAACCATCTTCCACGAACCTTCATGCTTCGTTTGCCTTGAAGTAGCCCGTGCTTTATCTTCAACTCTATGTAACCCCAATAACTTACCGCCAAGCCTCTCACGTGTTCGAATCTCACCGAACCATCCTTGCTTGCAAACAGGTCCAAACCACTTAGCGCGCCACATGTCTCTCCATGCACCATGATGACACCAGATGAAACGACCCGCACAATTACCAGGGGGTAATCATGCTAGTCAACGGATTATTACTCGCTTTAGCCGATAAAACACCGCTCTAACGAGTAATAAGCCTATCAGAGTATTGCAGCAGAACAATAATTAGAAATAATACAATCCATATAATTGCATTGCCACGCAGGGCTAAAAGTCTATACAGCAAGATAAGTCTAGCTATTACAAGGCTATTACAAAAGTCTGACAGGTTTCTAATTAAACACTAGAAGAGAGTACAAAATACAATATATGGCCAGCACAGGTACTCAAGACGTGGAGCCCGAACTGCTCCAACTACTCTAATCCTCCCAGTCATCGTATGAGGGGCGACCCCCATACGGCTCATCCTCCGAACCATAGCCCTCTCCAGGGGAGTAGGGCCCCTCCTGCCTGGTCTCATCTCCTGCGGCTGCAGTGTAAAAGCTATCCTCTAGACAAAGGAAATAATAGCAAGGGTGAGTACAGAGTACTCAGCAAGCTTATAAAACAAATATGCACCAAATGCCTCTATCTCTTCTTTCTTTTCTGCTTTACTCTCAAGCTCAAAAACCAATCTTTATGCTCATAGGGAAAATAAGGTTTTTGGTTGTGAAAGATTTCGATTTTTATTATTTTGAAAGCTACTAAACATTTGTATGAACAGCGAAGAACTTCCGTAAGTTCCCGTAATCTCCTTTCCCGGAGACAGGCATGAATTCATGGTTTGGTTAGCATCACAAGAGCTTGTATCACTTTACCCAACACCATTCGATCCTAATGACGACGGATTACGCATTTCTAAGATGCGGTGCCAGATCGAAGACAAAATTTTTGTAACTATCAAGTATATTATATCTCCACCCGACTATTCTCAATTGGTAGCCCGACGGAATCACCCTCGCCCAAACTCACTCAAAAGGGACATAGCCGTTGGCTGGGCCGATTTGCTCAACCCTACCCAGCACTCCACTGCGTAATATATCGCCTTCGCGTACCCCACTGCTGAATATCAGATCAGTCTCGGGTTATTGCGATTCACGTACCCCGCTGAATATCGATCGGTCTGCACGAGGTTGGATCCCCTTGCTGATCACAACCAATCTTGGGTTCATTTCCTTTGATTAATACTTACCCATGTGGAGAATATAACAACCCTGATAGAACTACTAGCCCTGTCCGTCTTCGAGACGAATGTGGTTGATACGTGATATCACGGTCCTTCATACAGATGAAGTGGTTTAACTCTTAGATTATACCTATGCAGAGGTCCCGAACTGCCCTTCCGATACTGCCAAGGCAACCTCTCGCCCACCCCTTTATTAATTTACAAGGTGATTGCTCCATCATCGCCACCGTTCTTTCTCAATGACCTTGATTTAAATCCTTTTATTTGAATGCAGGGTGATATTAAATAATATCAAAATATCGAGATATCGAAAATACTCGAGGAATTGATCAATGGGATGCTTGCCTGAGTTCAACAAAAGATCCTGAGCCTCCGCACTACCCAGGTATTCTTCCCTCTGAGAGTTCGGATTGCCTCCTGCAGGAATATGAGGCTACTAAAATAATGCACGGTTTCGACGAGAAATTGAACTAAACTCACAGATGCGATAATATGCCGCGAGGCTCCTAGGTTTTGGGGTTTGGTGGCTATCGGGTTTTGAAGGGCTGAAATACTATAATTAAATTAACCACCAAAGAAAGTGTTAACTAATGCTATCTTACGATGTACTATTCCTAATAATTTAATTTAACGAGCAACGGAACTTTAGGCTGGCGACTAATAATACTAATACACCCGAGCAACAACTTTGAAGAATAAGATTACTCATGCAATACAATTTAAGCTAAGTCCTCGGACATGTTAATAAAATCTTCATTTATTTTTATTATGCGGCGAAAAGTCTAAATGCGGGTGTTATGCAAAATTATCCACTTCTAAAATTCTTTCATCTACAAACTCTATTCTTAATCAATGCATTTACTTATCAATCTTTATTTTTATTTAGCTATATATATATCTATGTACATATGCCTATATATATATATCTATATATATATATAACTATTTATTATTATTATTATTTTTTTTTTCATCCGGCCGGCCCATCTCCCCCCCCAATTTCTTGCGCCGGCCCAACTAAGGCCTTGCGCCGGCCCACCCCTCTTCTCCCCTTTTTCTTTCTTCCCTCAATCTCTCCTCCCCAGGCGCCGCCGCTCCCTCACTTCTTCTCCCCCTTGCTTGCGCGTTTCCCTCTGCGCCTTCTCCTCTGCGCGAGCCGCCCCTCTGCTCCTCTACCATCACGCCGCCTCCTTCCTCTCCATCCCTCTCTTTCCCTGTAACATCCCAATTTTTGCTTTTATCTTGAAGAAATAATTTTAAATTAATTATTTCCAATTATCTGGAATTTTCAGAATTTAAAGCTTCTGTTGAAAAGAAAATTTAAGGTCAAAATAAGTTGGAAATATTTTTCATATGTTTAAAACATCATCAGTGAATTATGTGAATTTTTCTGGAATTTTTGGAATTTATTTGGTATTTTTCTGAATATTTTAAGCCTTCTAATGTTTTCGAATCTTCAAAATCATTTAAAATCCAAAACCTCCCGGTTGCCACGTGGCGCCATCCGCCGTTCATCCGCGCGCCCGAACCATCTCGGCCTCTCGCGCTCATCCCGCCTTCACTCCTCCGCTGGCCGACACTTGGCATCCATCCGATCAATCCGCCCGCACCCGCGCTAATCTCAGCCTCTCGCTCCCACTTACCGCTTCAGTCGCTTTATTCTCTTCTCCTCCCGACGCGTGTCGTCATCTTGACCGTTTATGATTGCCGTATTAGATCGCGCCGCCGTTGCCACTTAGTACACCTCATCGGCTCAGATTTAAATCCGGTTGCCGGATTGAATCTCAACCGCATCCTTTCACTTACCTCTTCATTCATCATCCTACGGCTTTGATTACTTTCCTCTGCCGCGCGTCGGGCATCCGAGCTGTAGCCGTCGCCTTCTCTCCTTCCCTCTCTCACTGACATGCGGGGCCCATCGGCGCCGTCTTCCCGCCACCTTCTTCCTCCCCGTCTCGCCACGCCGCCATTAATCAAAAAGCGAAGCTTTAAAGCTTGATTTCTTGGCCAATTGTTTCCCGCACTAATGCACATTCAAATAGCCGCCTTCCCGCAATCTGTTTACGCATTATTTCCTCTAATTATGCACCGCGGCGCCGCCGCCTTCATTCTCGGCGGTTCCAAGTCCGGCGAGCTTAGCCATACGCTGCAAGCCTCATCCTCTATAAAACGCCGCCGAGCCGTGTCTCGATTCCTTTCGCTCTCCACCTCCAATTGCCACCGCCGAGCCGAGAGCCCTCCTGCGCTTGATTTCATCCGTCGGCCACCTTCGACTCGGCGAGCAATCGCCGCCGCTTCAAGCCTTCCGAAATTCACCGGAGCATCCTTGACGTTCTTTGGTGCCCAGCGATCTCATGCGACCACTTTTACGAGTTATTGCGACCGGAACCCCTCCGCCGCCGTGAAGCTCTCTCCGACCGCCGCCCCTTTTGCCGTCTCGTCGCTCCGACCATCCTCGTGAAGCGCAAAGTACCAACGTACTTCCATGCTCACCTCTTTCATTTGGTACCCTTGGCGGCGCGCCGCTTCGCGAGCTTCGACTACCATTGGTCCACGAGCTCCACCGCACGGCCGTCGCCACGCCGCATGTCGGGCCGACGTAGCAGCGAGGTGGCAGCGGGAAGGACACCACGCCGTCGCCACCTCGCGGCGTAGCTGTCCACGCCGGCTTAAAGCGTGGCGTGGCAGCCACGAGGTAGCCACGTCGCGCGCCACGTTGCTCGCCGCCCCCGCCGTTAATCCTTAAGAGGATTACCTACCCTTATGGGGTAGGCGGTGCCTCCCGCTCACTTGGCTAGCGCCGCTCTCTTCCCCACTCCTCGGCGGCGCTCGAGCCCGCTCGCTGGCCGAGGTTGAGTTTTCTCCGCTTTAATCCTGGCGACAAGTAGGCCCACCCGTCGTCGACCACCCCCTGCGCTAGTCACTAACAAGTGGGTCCCGAGTCCATGGGTTCCACATGTCGAGACTGATTGTATTGCGGACTCACCGACGATGGACCCCACCATCGGTAATTTCCGAATTTTTAGATTTAATCAAATCGAGAATTTCAAATAGCCATATCTTTTCATTTTAACTCCAAATTGGTCCATTCAAATTTCTAAATTTATCTAAAATTTCAATCTTTCAATTGGTATGTTTACTTTCAATTTTTGAATTTTTATTTTATTTTATTTATTTGGTTTTCTCGATTTATGTGTAGAGACCGATTTGTCCGAGATTTGCAAGAGCAAGTTGTGGAAGATTTCAACTGCACACGTGAAGGCAAGTCTCCTTTGAACATTTTGCTCCCATGTTTTGCAAGTTTCCTTTGATCAACTTGCTCAAATAATTTGGAAAAATGTTTAGGTAGTTATTTTAAATTAATGCATGCTTATGTTATATCAAGTGATAGTTTGATTTAGAAAATTTAGTTAAAGACCCAATTTGTTATACCTTCCATTGAAAATTGTTTACCTTGTACCATTGTCAACTTAGGATATCCCTTTGACTCAATAATGAGTTAGCATTATATTGGTTGAATGTTTAAAATACTAGCAAATGCTTAGCGTAGCAAATCAATGTAATAATGTTCAAATGAGTAGCATGTTTATCAAATGTTTTGATGAATGATTTGTTTGAACATTGGTAATGGATGTTACCATTGTTAAATATTTTGTTTGAACATTGGTAGTGGATGTTACCATTGTTAAATATTTTGTTTGAAAAGTGGTAATGGATGTTACCATGTTAATTTGAAAATAAAAATGAAATTCAAAGGAAAAGTTGACAAGGGTGGATGGAAGGTTTGGTGGTGCGCTTAGCACGAGAATTGTTGGGTTTGTGAATGAGCCACCCTGGTCGATTAAGGACCGACGCTTGTGTTTGTCCAAACTGAGCAAAACAGTACAACCACAAGTCTATATGGGTACGACCTAGCTAACTAACCTATAAAAGTTTAGCTTAGATATCACCAGTGGTATATTGGGTGCCAGGGTATACTGGTTACTCATAGTGAGGAACAGGGTTTACTGTACTCACATGGCGCAAGAGGGGGCTCCAACTCGTGGATTCGGGTTGTGGTGAAACCTTAACGGGTGGTATTTAAACTATACTGGAGTAGGTGAAAAGCTTTGCGATAATTTATCTGAGTCTTATGCCAAAGGAAGCATGTTGACTGCAAAGATGACTTATCTCTTGTGGGTAAAGTTGTACACCCTCTGCAGAGTTAAAACTATTCGAATAGCCGTGCCCACGGTCAAGGGCGGGCAAAGAATGCATGCACATGGTAGAAAGTTTGACTTTGTTTTCAAAAAAAAATGAATTGGAGAAAACTCTGGAGTGGATGGAACTCTCGTGATCTTAGACTAGTGGTGTAACGATTCTGTGGATTTAACTGAGTTTTTGAAAGTTAGCAGATTGCTCGAGATTTTAGTGTTGGTGTTGTAACCTTCACTAAGTTCCTCATATAATTTCTATTATGAAAAACAAGACGTTTATAAAATTGCTTTCAAGTAATTAGGTAAATTTAAAAATAAAGCGCTGATCTTTGCAAAAGAAATCTATAGCCTTTCTTTGTGAAAGCCTTGCATCTATGCATCTTTCCCAAGACTTGCGGAGTACATCTTTGTACTCACTGTTGCTTTACAATTTAATAGCAGAGAATGAAGAAGTGAAGCGGAAAGTATGATTTACGTCTTTGAATGTGGATGCGTGGATTCTTCCGGAGGATTAGGACTCGTTTCCCACCAATTGCTCGTGGCGATTGATGGGTCGATCAAGTTATCTTTTGTGTTTCCGCTGTGTTTAATCTTTTGTTTTAAGGTTCTCAGAACCTTTGTTAGGCAATGGCCTATGTTAACTTCGATTACTATAGTAATAAAGCGTTGTTGGCAATGTATCATCTTTTCTGCTTGAACTGTGTACTAGCATTGATCTCTAGGACTAGTACAGTAATACACAGGGGGTCTAGGAGTTTCTACTCCGGGTCCCACAGAAGTGGTATCAGAGCAATCTTGACTGTAGGACGAGCCCTAGGTTTTGGTAAGCTTTAATGATTTATATTTAATAAAAATTTATGTACAAAAATATAAGTTTCTTTTGCTTCTACTCTTTTCTTACTTAGTATCTTGTTCTTGTCCTACCCTCACTATTTAAAAATCTTTACTGATCTCTCCTTATTTTCAAACTTATAGATGATAGGTTCTTCGTCGTCTTCAGCCCCATGGGATCACCATTCTCATGGCGAGAGTGAGGGAGCTTTTGCGACTCTTCTACGACAGTTAATGCAGCATCTGAAATATAATCAACAGCTCATTTTCAGAGGGCGGAACACTAGAGTGATGACTATGGATTCATGGATCATGGAGGTATTCATCTATGCTCCGGATGGGCAGCTTGACCCCGTCATCGCAGGATTGAGCACCCTCGGACCCATCTGCATGACGCTATCCGTGATGCACCAAGATGGCGATAGCGAGTTGTGCAGAGGCACAAGGAGGAATTATGATACGCCTTCTCGCTTCTTTCGACTACCGAGCGGGACAGACCCACCCCGAGGCTTTCAGATCGTGGTGGACGACCCACGCTGTCTCATCAGTGCGATTCACCCAAGCATCGCCCGCGACTTACGCCGAGCTCAGCAGAGATAGGACTTCTCCGGATGCTTCGACGCCGAGCTACGACCACTCCGACACTCTCCGAGCACACCGCCAGAGTGAGGCCGCCACGCCGACGCCAGACAGCGAGGACACCGCCGAGGCGAGGTGGAGCGCCTTCGAGCCGCCACCACTACACCGACTCCACCGGCTCCCGTTGTCGCTCCGTCGGACCCTCGGGACCTCGCACAAGGCTCACCGCAAGGAAGAGTGTGCGACGCCCGATCCGCTACCCGACTCGACATCGGCGGATCCACCGAGGACGCCCGCCGCCTGCGTTCGGATCACCTACTTTCACCAGAGCCGATCACGGTCGCGTTCACGAACAACCTGCCGTGGTTGTGGGACAGAGTCACTCGTCGGACTCAGAGGAGGATCCCGAGGAGGAGCCAGAGGAGCGTATCATCGTTGAGGACAATTAGATGTTAGATAGACTACCCCTTTTTCAGTTGTTTATCGATACTATAACGCTTTTATAATGTTATGATGTAATAAAATGAATTGTACCGAGCCTTGTGCATTTGTGGTACAGCCATTTTCAAAAGTTAATTTGAATTTCAAAAGTTGAGTTTTCTTAATCTATTGTGTTAATCTTGTGTGTTGTTTTGGGATGATAAATTGCCCCGTCTCTCATCTATGCTTTTCCCTCTTTTCAGTACTTTTCTTGATGGAGCTTGGATGGTGAACACGAAGCAACATCAACAACAACCCAGCGCCCAACAACAATGAAGCCCCAATTCCACCTCCGCCACCCAAGCTCCCAACATGGAACAAATGATGGCCATGCAACTTCAACTTCTTCAGCTTTGGCCCAAAATCAAGTCAATCAAGCTCAACAAGTACCTATTCAACCACCGCATCTAAGCTCGGGAATTCATGAGGACCCGACCTCCGCCTTCGCCGGATCCGCCGATCCGTTGGAGGCGGATGATTGGATCAAGGAAGTGGAAAGGAAGCTGAATCTAGCTCAATATGCTGAACATGAGAAGGTTATGTACGCTGCTCACCAACTCCAAGGAGTTGCGCCAATTGGTGGGATAATTATCGCACGCACACCAGGATGCTCGTAACATTGGTTGGGCGAATTTTTGGAAGCCTTCCGTAATGCTCATATTCCTATGAGTATTATGGAAATGAAGAGGAAGGAGTTCCATCATCCGCAGCAGGAAACCCGAGCGTTTGCCGCTTATTTAAGCAAATTCATTCACTATCTAGATATGCCCTGAAGATGTGGCGATCGATGCCGCAAAGATTTGGAGGTTCATGGGAGGGATAGACCCCAACCTCAAGGTTCAATTAGTCTCCAATGACTACCCTACTTTTCAGCATCTAGTGAATAAAGCTTTATTGCAAGAAGATGCTCAACGCCAACTCTTCGACTCCGGAAGAGGAAGTTCCAAGCTCAAGCGATCATGAAAGCGCTCACGATTCACGCCACCACAAGATAACCGACCTCCAAGACATAGTCATATAAGGACACCGATTCTCGCACCTCGCCCTTTACCTCAAGCTCCTAGAATCGAAATGCAGCCCAACCTGCAAAGAAATGTAAATGTAGCCGCAGGAGTGCAATGCTACAATTGCAAGAATATGGGACACTATGCCAAGAATCGCCCACAGAAACGTCAAGCGGTAACCCCGGTTCGTTTCAATCTTGACCCTACTCCAGCAAGAGCTCCAACCAATAGTCAAGGACGTGGAAGCCCTCAAACTCCCAAGACTCCACAAAACATTAATCGAGGGCGATCAACCATGTCATCGCAGAGGCGTGGAAGATGCACGAGACGTAGTTTCGGTAAGTTCCTAGTGAACTCGGCATCAAAGCAATCATATTATTTGATTCTCGAGCTACACATTCTTTCGTAACAAAGGCTTTTGTTGAAAAGAATAATTGGAAAATTTGTTTGCTAAAGGACCTTATGATAGTCCAATCTCACGAAAAGAATTGAGGACTAATTTGGTTAGCCCTAGTGCAACCATAATTATAAGCGGAGTAAAGTTCCTAGCTAACCTTATTATAATAGACTCGATGGTCTAGATATAATACTTGGTATGGATTGGTTGACCAAGTATAAGGGCGATCGATTGTGCCAATCGTGCTATTATTCTTACCAATTCGATGGAATTCGGATAAGACATGAATCCGTTATGCCTTCCGGGAGGACAAGATGTTAACCACTCTAAAAGGAAAAGCTTAGAAGATGTGACAATAGTCCGCGAATACCCGATGTATTCCTCGAAGATTTGCCAGATTACCACCGATCGAGAAGTTGAATTTGTTATAACCGTGCCCGTACACCCAATATCAAAGAGACCTTATCGGATGTCACCGATGATTTAGCGAAGTCAAGAGGCGATCCAAGAATTGTATGAGAAAGGATTCATCGCACCAAGTTCTTCGCCTTGGGAGCCCAAATGCTTCTAGTAAAGAAGAAGGATGGTAGTCAACGGATGTGCGTTGATTATCGAGCTTTAAATGAAGTCACTATAAAGAATAAGTATCCTTACCTCGGATCGATGATTTGTTTGACCAACTCATAGGATCAAGTGTCTTTTCCAAGATTGATCTTCGGTCGATATCATCGATTGAAGATTAGACACAAGATATACCAAAGACACCTTCGCCACAAGATATGGATTATATGAGTATACGGTGATGTCTTTTGGTCCGACAAATGCACCAGCATACTTCATGAACTTGATGAATAAAGTCTTTATGGATTATCTAGATAAGTTTGTTGTTGTTTTCATAGATGACATTCTTATCTATTCAAGAATAACAAAGAACATGAAGGTCATCTAAGGATAGTGTTGCAAAGACTCGTGAACACCGCTTATATGCCAAATTTAGCAAATGTGCATTTTGGTTAAAAGAAATTGAGTTTTTGGGACATGTGATCTCAGCAGAAGGAGTATCTCAGAGATCTGGAAAAGTTAAGGATGTATTAAATTGACTCCACCCAAGACAAGAATCGAGATCAAGAAGTTTTAAGGATTAGCCTTACTATCGTCGATTTATTGAAGACTTTTCCAAGATTGCCGACCTTTAACCCAATTGTTAAAGAAGGAGAAGAAATTTGAATGGAGTAAATCTCGTGAGGATAGTTTTCAAGAGTTAAAGAAAAGGTTAACTTCAAAGACTGTTCTCATGTTACCCGATATTCAAAAGATTTTGAGATATTTTATGATGCTTCAAAACAAGGTCTTGGTTGTGTACTAATGCAAGAAGGAAGGGTGGTAGCTTATGCATCAAGGCGCTTAAGACCGCATGAAGAAAATTATCCCACTCATGATTTAGAACTAGTCATGTACAGCATGCTCTAAAGTTATGGAGGCATTACTTAATCAAGAATCGGTGTGAGATATATACAGATCATAAAAGTTTAAAGTATATATTCACCCACGACCTTAACTGAGACAAAGAAGATGGCTCGAATTGATAAAGGATTATGATGTGGGAATACACTATCATCCGGAAAAGCTAATGTAGTAGCCGATGCTTTGAGTCGAAAGAGTCATATGAATAATCTGTCAATTCCGGATAAGCGCTTAACCCTCCATGAAGAATTTCAACGATTAAATTTGGAAATAGTTAACGAAGGTATTCATGTCGCATTGAAGGTTCACCCTACCTTGGAAGATCGATCAAGGCAGCCCAACGAGAAGATGAATATGTTAAAGAAATTAAAGAGAATATGAAGAAAGGTAAAGCTACTGGATTTTCGTAAGATGAAGGAGGGACTCTTTGGTTTGGAAAGAGAATACTAGTACCCAGAAAAAGGAAATAAAAGATTTAATCTTAAAAGAAGCTCATGAATCAGATATTCAATTCATCCTGGAAGTACAAAAATGTATCAGATTTAAAGGAAAGTTCTTGGTGGAACAAGATGAAAAGGGAAATTGCGTAATATGTAGCCTTGTGTGACATATGTCAAAGAGTTAAAGCAGAGCATCAAAGACTCACTGGTCTTTTGCAACCTCTGCATATACCGAATGGAAATGGGAGGAAATTGGAATGGATTTCATAACAGACTACCAAGAACCAAGTTAGGTTATGACTCAATTTGGGTTATAGTTGACCGCTTAACAAAAGTCGCTCATTTCATACCAAAGTGAAGACTACATATTCGGAGATAGATTGGCAGAGCTTTACATGTCAAAAATTGTGTGTTTGCATGGAGTTCCAAAGAGGATCGTGTCGATAGAGGAACACAATTTACCTCAAGATTTTGGCGAAGCTTCATGAAGTTTTGGGCACCAATTTAAATTTCAAGATCGCTTATCATCCTCAAACAGATGGTCGATGAACAGGTAAATCGATATTGGAAGATACGAGAGCATGTGCTTTAGCCAATAAAGCCACTGGGATCAAAGTTTGCCCTATGCAGAATTCTCATATAATAATAGTTATCAATCTAGTCCAAGATGTCTCCGTTTGAAGCCTTGTATGGCAGAAAATGTAGAACGCCGTTATATTGGTCAGAGACCGGAGAGAGTCAAGTATTCGGACCGGATGTCTTGAAGTTAGCAGAAGATCAAGTTCGCTTAATCCGAGACAGATTGAAAACAAAGATGCAATGCATAAAAGAGTTATGCCGATAATCGTCCAAGAATGTTGGAATTTACGCCAAAGCGATCATGTGTATCCGAAAGTGTCACCTATGAAAGGGATGCGTCGATTCAAAGTCAGTGGTAAGCTTGCCCCAAGGTATATTGGACCATTTCTAGTTATAGCAAGAAGAGGTGAAGTCGCTTATCGCCTAGAACTTCCTCCTCGCTTGTCGATGTACATGATGTATTTCATGTATCACGATTGAAAAAGTGTTTGAGAGTACCAGAGGAGTTGATACCTTTGAGGATGTGGATTTAAAGGAAGACTTGACGTACCAGAAATTCCTATCAAGATTTTAGAAGAGGCGAACGCACAAGAAACAAGACTATCAAATTCGCAAAGTGCAATGGAGCAACCGCCCGTAATCGAAGCAACACGGGAACGAAGAGGATCTTGACGCAGTTTCCGATCTATTTCTCGCTTCTTCCAATCTCTGGTCGAGATTCCTTCTAAGGGGGTAGGTTTGTAACATCCCAATTTTTGCTTTTATCTTGAAGAAATAATTTTAAATTAATTATTTCCAATTATCTGGAATTTTCAGAATTTAAAGCTTCGTTGAAAAGAAAATTTAAGGTCAAAATAAGTTGGAAATATTTTTCATATGTTTAAAACATCATCGATGAATTATGTGAATTTTTCTGGAATTTTTGGAATTTATTTGGTATTTTTCTGAATATTTTAAGCCTTCTAATGTTTTTCGAATCTTCAAAATCATTTAAAATCCAAAACCTCCCGGTTGCCACGTGGCGCCTATCCGCCGCTCATCCGCGCGCCCGAACCATCTCGGCCTCTCGCTCATCCCGCCTTCACTCCTCCATTGGCCGACACTTGGCATCCATCCGATCAATCCGCGCGCGCGCTAATCTCACCTCTCGCTCCCACTTACCGCCTGGCCGCTTTATTCTCTTCTCCTCCCGACGCGTGTCGCCATCTTGACCGCTTATGATTGCCGATTAGATCGCAGCGGCCGCTGCCACTTAGTACACCTCATCGGCCAGATTTAAATCCGGCTGCGGATTGAATCTCAACCGCATCCTTTCACTTACCTCTTCATTCATCATCCTACGGCTTTGATTACTTTCCTCTGCGCGTGGCCGCATCCGAGCCGTAGCCGCCGCCTTCTCTCCTTCCCTCTCATCGACATGCGGGCCCATCGCCATCGCCTTCCCCGCCACCTTCTTCCTCCCCGCGTCTACTGCTGCCGCCATTCGAAAAAATCAAGCTTTAAAAGCTTTCTTGGCCAATTGTTTCCGCACTAATGCACATTCAAATAGCCGCTTTCCCGCAATCAAGTTTTCGCATTATTTCCTCTAATTATGCATCGCGGCGCCGTCGCTTCATTCTCCGGCGGTTCCAAGTCCGCGAAGCCATACGCTGCCGCACGCCTCATCCTCTATAAAACCCGCCGCCCGAGCCGTGTCTCGATTCCTTTCGCTTTCTCCCTCCAATTGCCCACCGCCGAGCCGAGCCCTCCTGCGCTTGATTTCATCCGCCGCCACCTTCGACTCGGCGAGCAATCGCCGCCGCTCAAGCCTTCCGAAATTCACCGGAGCATCCTGACGCTTTGGTGCCCAGCGATCTCATGCGACCACTTTTCGAGTTATTGCGACCGGAACCCCTCCGCCGCCGTGAAGCTCTCTCCGACCGCCGCCTTTTGCCGCCTCGCCGCTCCGACCATCCTCGAATCGCGCAAAGTACCAACGCATTCCCGTGCTCACCTCTTTCATTTGGTACCTTTGGCGGCGCGCCGCTCACGAGTTCGACTACCATTGGTCCTCGAGCCCACGCGCCCGCCGCCGCCACGCCGACATGTCGGCCGACGAGCGCCGAGGTGGCAGCCCGGCGACACCACGCCGATCGCCACTCGCGCGTAGCTGTCCACGCCGGCTTAAAGCGTGACGTGGCGCCACGCAGGTAGCCACGTCGCGCGCCACGCTGTTCGCCGGCCTCCTCGTTAATCCTTAAGAGGATTACCTACTCTTATGGGGTAGGCGGTGCCTCCCGCTCACTTGGCTAGCGCCGCTCTCTTCCCCCCACTCCTCGCTGCGTTCGAGCCCGCGCCCGCTACCGAGGTTGAGTTTTCTCCGCTTCAATCGCTGGCGACAAGTAGGCCCCACCGTCGCCGACCACCCTCTCTGCGCTAGTCAGCGACAAGTGGGTCCCGAGTCCGATGGGTTCCACATGTCGAGACTGATTGTATTGCGGACTCACCGACCATGGACCCCACTGCCGGTAATTTCCGAATTTTTAGATTTAATCAAATCGAGAATTTCAAATAGCCATATCTTTTCATTTTAACTCCAAATTGGTCCATTCAAATTTCTAAATTTATCTAAAATTTCAATCTTTCAATTGGTATGTTTACTTTCAATTTTTCAATTTTTATTTTATTTTATTTATTTGGTTTCTCGATTTACGTGTAGAGACCGATTTGTCCGAGCTTTGCAAGAGCAAGTTGTGGAAGATTTCAACTGGACACGTGAAGGCAAGTCTCTTTGAACATTTTGCTTCTATGTTTTGCAAGTTTCTTTGATCAACTTGCTCAAATAATTTGGAAAAATGTTTAGGTAGTTATTTTAAATTAATGCATGCTTATGTTATATCAAGTGATAGTTTGATTTAGAAAATTTAGTTAAAGACCCAATTTGTTATACCTTCCATTGAAAATTGTTTACCTTGTACCATTGTCAACTTAGGATATCCCTTTGACTCAATAATGAGTTAGCATTATATTGGTTGAATGTTTAAAATACTAGCAAATGCTTAGCGTAGCAAATCAATGTAATAATGTTCAAATGAGTAGCATGTTTATCAAATGTTTTGATGAATGATTTGTTTGAACATTGGTAATGGATGTTACCATTGTTAAATATTTTGTTTGAACATTGGTAGTGGATGTTACCATTGTTAAATATTTTGTTTGAAAAGTGGTAATGGATGTTACCACTGTTAATTTGAAAATAAAAATGAAATTCAAAGGGAAAAGTTGACAAGGGTGGATGGAAGGTTTGGTGGTGCGATTAGCACGAGAATTGTTGGGTTTGTGAATGAGCCACCCCGTCGATTAAGGACCGACGCTTGTGTTTGTCCAAACCGAGCAAAACAAGACAACCACAAGTCTATATGGGTACGACCTAGCTAACTAACCTATAAAAGTTTAGCTTAGATATCACCAGTGGTATATTGGGTGCCGTGGTATATGGTTACTCATAGTGAGGAACAGGTTTATCAGACTCACATGGCGCAAGAGGGGCTCCAACTCGTGGATTCGGGTTGTGGTGAAACCTTAACGGTGGTATTTAAACTATACCGAGTAGGTGAAAACTTTGCGATAATTTATCCGAGTCTTATGCCAAAGGAAGCATGTTGATTGCAAAGATGACTTATCTCTTGTGGGTAAAGTTGTACACCCTCCGCAGAGTTAAAACTATTCGAATAGCCGTGCCTACGGTCAAGGGCGGCAAAGAATGCATGCACATGGTAGAAAGTTTGACTTTGTTTTCAAAAAAATGAATTGGAGAAAACTCTGGAGTGGATGGAACTCTCGTGATCTTGGACTAGTGGTGTAACAGCCTGTGGATTTAACCTGAGTTTTTGAAAGTTGGCAGGATTGCCTGAGATTTTAGTGTTGGTGTTGTAACCTTCACTAAGTTCCTCATATAATTTCTATTATGAAAAACAAGACGTTTATAAAATTGCTTTCGAAGTAATTAGGTAAATTTAAAAATAAAACGCTGATCTTTGCAAAAGAAATCTATAGCCTTTCTTTGTGAAAGCCTTGCATCTATGCATCTTTCCCAAGACTTGAGGAGTACATCTTTGTACTCACCTGTTGCTTTACAATTTAATAGCAGAGAATGAAGAAGTGAAGCGGAAAGTATGATTTCGTGTGAATGTGGATGCGTGGATTCTTCCCTGAGGATTAGGACTCGCTTTCCCACCAATTGCCCGTGGCGCATTGATGGGTCGATCAAGTTATCTTTGTGTTTCCGCTGTGTTTAATCTTTTGTTTTAAGGTTCTGTAAACCTTTGTTAGGCAATGGCCTATGTTAACTTCATTACTATAGTAATAAAGCGTTGTTGGCAATGTATCATCTTTTCGCTTGAACTGTGTGTACTAGCATTGATCTCTCGACTAGTACAAGAATACATGTGGGGTCTAGGAGTTTCTACCCGGTCCCACATTCCCTCTTCTTCTCCTACCTAGCGCCGCCGCACGCTCTCCCTCTTCTCTCTGCGCGCGCGCGCCCTCTCCTTTCCCCTCGCGCGCCGCTACCCCTCTTTTCCTCGCATGCCGCCGCCTCTCTTCTCTTGCCTGCGCGCCGCCTGCTCTCCCCCCTTCCTCTCTCCTTTCTTGCCGTGCGCCGACCCGATCCGGGGCCTGGAGCTCGGATCCAACCTACCCCCTCGCGCCGACTACACCATCGCCGGATCCGTGGCCTTCGGCCGGATCCGGCCCTGCTAGGCCCGATTCACCCTTCCCCTACTATTCTTGTGGATCCTTGTGAAGATAATAAACTGATGCTTGTTATGTTTTTATTTTCTTAGCACAAGAGCACGGTTGGCATGGATGCATGCGGTGGTGGCTAGGCTTGACGGAGACCGACGCCACCCGCATGCCGGGGGGGTGCGAGGTGGTGCTCGGGGGCGCAGCCTAGTCGCCGGCATCGCGCTGATGCCTACCTCTAACGGTGGTAAGACCTCCTCTTTTGCTACTTCTACTTTCTATGTGCATGCAAAATGGTAACGGTGGTGCTCTGTTGGGATGGTTCTGTGGTGTGCTGGTGCTGCCAAAAGCTTGCATGATTGCTAAAGGTGGGGTAACATATGCTATGGAAAGGCTAGTATGCTGGTGACTTGTGGGCTACCTCTTTCTGGTTTGGTGCTTGGATGATGTCGGTTGCTTGAGGTCGCTCCCCTGGTTGCTTGGTGTTAACTGGTCCCAGCGGTGGCCTCCTTTGCGGCTTGCGGTCCCCTCCTGGTCCAGCTCCTTGCTTGCTCTTGGTCGGCTGATGCTTGGATTGGTTTGGTGGTGGCTGTGGGGCTGGAATGTGGTTGAGAATGGGGAGGAAGAAGTGCTGGTGCTCTTCACTGGAGGGCTTGTGACTGAGCTCTGGCGCTTGCTTGGGGTTGCTCTTTCTAGGGGTTGTATCTGCCCTGGTTTTACTGCTCCAGCTGCTGTGCCACACGAAATATCCGGGAAAGCCGCTTGGCCGCGATTCTCACCGCGATGTTGGCTTTTTTGGGGTCCGGCCGGGCCGTTGGCTCTGACACTTGGCCGCTATCTTTGGGGTTTGCCGGGTCCGGCTGGTTTGTTGGCTTGCGACGCAGCCGGCTTTGCTCTGTTGCTGTTCTCCCGTGCTAGATATTTTCGCCGAGGAGGCCGCCGCCGATTGATGCTGGGCAATTGCTTGGCTGGTTGGTTTACTTATTTGGCTCTTGACACTTGTTGGGGCTATTTGTGCTACAGTGCTTGTGCTGCAAAACAGTTTGTTGAAATCCGGATGATGAACCCTATGGTTGTGAGAGGTGCCGATCGCCCCTGACGGCCAGTATCTCCGTGAACGAATGCCCGCCCGAGATAACCTCGAGGGCTCGACGGCAAATTCTTCCTTTTTCATCGCTTTTGTACTTTTGTTCTTTTGTTCGGTCTTTTTTGGTATTTAATCTATTGGCTACTCTCAAATGAAAAGGTGGGGTGTGTGGCTCGACGGTGATTCCTAGTGTATGAAATGAAATACGTGTATCTTGTCTTTATACTGTGTACTAGCATGTGTGCAACAAATCTAGTGTATGTGTGGATGTATGAGATGCAACATGCGTGCCACGGTGTATCCTTGTGACAGTGCAAATAATTGTTGTATCGTGTTTTTAATCCATATGCAATTGTATGAGATGAGTCTTTTATGTAATACAATTCCTTCTAATGTAAATGCAAGGTTTTAATAAAGTGAGAAATGATTCAGAATTAATCTCCCTTGTGTTATTGTGTGCAAGATTACAAAAGAATTTATTTCTATTGCAGGTTTAAACTAACGGCTTAGCTTATCTAAATAATAACTAATTAACCCCTGCGATTACTACTAATCACACCTAATAGCTAATTAACGAATGAGGGTTATTTCACCAGAGTTCACTAACCATTCTGGGCCTCAGCTCCTCCCTAAACTTAGCCCCGAGCCACCTTGCCATTACCCGTCATGTCTACCATAGTAGTTTTCGCTTCGGTTTCTTATCTTCTCGGTTTGTAACCACTCCACTAGACTCAGTCATCGTCCGATGGTACCTTGGTCATTTTAGACCTCAGCTCCCCTAACTTAGTCTCGATCTCTTCCGCTTCACCATGACCTGCCTCTAGAGTTCTACAACCAACAACAACAAACAAGCTATCATGTAGAACTGCACGACACAAAATTATCAATTGATGAGCCAAGAATCCTTTCCTTCATCTCAAAGCATCTTCGCAAGCTTTGACACACAGCCCATAGTGCCCAATGACTAACCATCACATCTCCACGCATCCGAATTCCCCCGAACCGTCTTTACGTACATCGGCCTCATCATTTGATGCACTATATCCACCAACTTGCCTCTTCATAATTCTTACCTTCTCTGTGCTTCCCGCTTGAGCTACGCAGCCTCACCCGGACCTACATGAACGCTTGGACCTCAGCTTTCCCACCTAGTATCGGTCCGTTACCGTCAACTACTAACGTTCTCCAAGCAACCCACACATCTAAAAATCAAGCAACCATCTTGAATATAAGTTCCATGCACTTACTCATGTTAGTCAAAATAATGCATCATGTAACACACCATAAGAATACACTGACACCCATGTCGTGCACACGCTCAACCATGCTCATACGTTAATCCTAACCCTAGGACCAAATCTCAAACCAAAATACATAATTTCAACATCAATTCATCAAAAACCAGTCTGACCACCATTACTTGGCCGATCATACTAGTTAAAAGCTGACAGTAACTTTGAAAATTGCAAACTCCCAAAATCAAACTAAAACTTCAATAATATTTACATAACAAGGTCAAATACTTATCATATACTATGAGATGACCACCATGATGTCTCACGGATACTACGAAGAAGAACCCAATTTTTGTTAAAGAAAAATCTAGCAACTTGCCCTTCTTGATAAGAAAATGTGCCATACTGGACCCCTCTCTAGCATATAAAGTGACATCTCTGTCAGCAAAATGACATCTTTGGAATATCACTATAGGTGTTTCATAGCCTCATATGCCACGCGACGTAGACTTCTTGGACACAACGTGTGTGATTGATGCAAAAAGTGGCTAACGGAGGGAGGCACGGTAACAGATAACTGATGGAACTGCGCGCCTCTCACGAAACGATTAAACATGTAATTGGATAAATTAATTCAGATCGCACAAGTACATTTCTCATTTACATAATTTTACTTTGCGTGTAGCTTAACGACATGGTCATATTTCTAGATTCGCCACTTACTCCATTCTTTTTTATTTGATTATTTGATTTTTTTTTACTATACTCAAGATATAAAATTTGATCATTGCTTTTTATAACTTTATGTTAAGATATACTAATAAAATTAAAATATTTTTAATAATAAATCTAATAATATAATTTATTTGAAACTTACCAACAACGGCTAACAAATAGCAAAATAGACGCATCACCATCGCACATCCTCTACGAAGGCTCCAATTCCTATCTCTCGAAACAAACCCTGTAACAACCGTTTGATCGCCCCTTAAAGTCGGGCGGCTGGCGATAATGCCGAATGACCGGAAGTCACGGTCGAGGATTGTTTTCAAGACTCGCACATGTACTACGGGCCCACACAAACGACAACACGAAGAGGAACTCCCTTAGATTTCGCCGCCGCCTCGTGCTGACCCAGTCCTGCATAAATCTTAGATGAGTTTTTTTAAACTGTGACATATGTATTTTAGTTTATAACTTGATACAGGGTCTATTCTTTTCAGCATCTCAAAACGACTTTTAACTTTTGCTATAGTATCTAACTTTCAAACGAAGTAGTTTTTTAGATGAAGTCTATGAGTTAATTATAGTACACGTTAAAAGTCTAACATCTGTACCATCCAAAATCACAAGCGAGTATATCTCTGTCCGTAATCTCTATCATAAATAGCTAAAATTCAAAAATTTTAATCATAAATTATAACTAAAAAGAACAGACCCACAACCAGCGAGTTTACAAGAACCCAGCCCTTGTCCGCGGGGGTTTCGCCGATGGACGGACGGGGATTCGCTGCGCAGGCTGCATCATTCCTTGGCATCTCTCTCCCCGGATATTTGTACTGCGTGCAACTAAATCTGTGGCTACCAATTAGCCACCACTACCACTGTATTCCGCTGGACCTCTTCTGTACTACTGCAGATCGCTCGCTGTCGTGAAGTACGCGTCAGGAGCTGAACCGTGCTGGCTTGAGGTGATGCCAAGATGTGGACATATGCTTGGTGAAGCGCAGTAACTCGGTATCAATCGAGGGGTTGAGTAACGTAGCTTCCTGCAGCGAGGGTTATCGATGTATCGTCTACGTTAACAATATACTACTTGTATGTCAAGATGTGTACATATATGCTTGGTGAAGTGCACTAGTGCAGTAACTCTCCCCTAACTTGTGAAAAGCGAGGAAAATTGCTGTTATTTTTCCATTGGATCTAGATTTACCTTATATTTCACCGTTTAAAAGTTAGTTACTGTAGCAAAAGTTAAAAACAACTTTTAAAAATCGTAAAAAACAGAATCTATATATGGCTATTTTTTTTAGCACCATCTGTGGCCTTCTAATAAAATGCAGCGGCTTGCACTTGAGCAGGAGTCAGTATCAATCGAGGGGTAGTTGATGTGTCGTCTACGTTGTACTACTGGCACTAGAGATATGATGGGATAGCCGGATAGGGCAACGCCTTTGCCGCCATATATGCTTCAGAGACGATCTAAATCGAAGCGTCGTATTCTCGAGGGTGGTAGGAGTGAGATGGCGCCGATGGATGCTTGTGTAGCCCGTTTCCTTTCGTACGATAAGAGAGTGGGAACTAGTTGTCCTCAGCCACATGAATTTAGCGAGATTCCCAGAAAAATCCCTCTTGTCCAAGCACCCCCCCGGTAAGTTTACACCGAGGGTTTCACCGTATGTGCATCAGGTTGGATGACTAGGGCCATCAACCATCCGATTAGAAATTGGACGGCCTAGATTAACGTGGAAAGGTAGAGAATGCATTGGAGGATATTTCTCCCTACCACAGGGTCAAAAGGGCAATTGCGCAACGCATATACAGGCAGCTTAATCTTGGCCGTTGATTTTCGATTCACGTGCCATTTGAACTGAAAGGCTGCTGCTATAATATGGATTCATCAGCTCAGGATGCAGGCAAAAGTTTCGTTGTCATGACAACGGCCACGCAGTAGTAAGGATCTGGCCTTTGCGTGCTGTCCGTCAAGTACGTTTACACGGGCGGACCCAATAGGGGCGGCCGGGGCGGGAGATCCTTGGTTTGTTAAAAATTCGCCAATGAATCGAGGTCTATTTTTTTTAGAAATTACAAAATATATATTGTTTAGTATCATATTACCTAGTCAATTAAAGGAAAGATAATTTATAAGATAGACTTGTTGCCACTCTTTAAAACGTATGATATATGACATGAGGATGGTATGATGAGGACTATGGCTAAACACACAAGCGCGCATATGTTCGCGTATTTTTACGTGAAAAATTGCATAACTTGTGACTTGCGATGAACGACAACGCCGTGTCATAGCATGTCTCATGACACATTACCACCATTTATTTTGTTAAATCACACATTATCTCTCTCGTTTATTCTGTTTAAACGTGGTTTAAACGTCAATTACTAGTGAGTTAATTGGTTTAAATTGAGTTAATGCAGTCAGTTATTAGTGATTAATTGTCACACATCTTTATAAGGACCTAGAGACACCCATGCCTAAGGACAACCGAATTTTTCTTCTCCATTCTTCTTCATCCTCACTGCAGAGCTATACTGTGGTGTTGAATAGCTGAATCGCGCCAGCCTTTCTCCTCGGCGTGTACCAAAAAGGAGGGTGGGTGGTATCTCTGAGTTGTTACTACAGAGAACACCTACACGAGGCAGTAATAAGGTTTCTAAGCAGTGCACATCTACGCGACCACTCGATGCACTATTTCATCTATGTTCTACACTACATTGAGCCTACACTGCTTTCTGTTCTTCATCAAGCCCAACTATAAGTCGTTCGTATGATCGATCAACTTTGTTATAATATTTTTTCTTATGTATTTTCGAAAGTACAATGAGTAGTTTTCTGTTATATCCATTTATTGCATCATTAGTATTTTACTGTATTTGTCTCTTAGTAAAATATTATCCATATATTCAACAATGCATAAACCTTATTGCAAATATTTTTGTGATTAGTAATGGCCATTGTTTTTGATGCTATAAAACTTGAGAGGTTTTCTTGTCAGAACTTACATAGATGGCAGACTAGAGCCAAGTTTTAGCTCATATCTTCGGGACTGTGGTGGGTTATCCACTCGTAGTATCCATATATGATTAAACAATATATGCAGTTCGACAACGCGAACAACATCGCTCTTGGCTGGTCACTAACAGACTTGATTAATGCCATGATAAAGAGTGTTGGTATGTCTAAGGCATGGTAAGGGAGAAGCTATATCAACAACAACTTTTGTTCTAAATAGAGTAATCACTAAAAAGAGTAAGATTACTCCATATGAGCGATAAAAGAGAGAAAAACATATTGTCAATTTTCTACAAACTTGAGGGTGTTTGGCAAAAGTCAATATAATATTGCAGAAAAAGAGAAAGCTTTGACCTAAAATTGTCAATTGTGTTTTTCTAGAATATGCACATAACAACACATTCTATAGATCTTTAGTAGTTAAATCAGATAGTTCTAATATTATTGCTAACACAATAATAGAGTCTAGATATACTCCATTCTTTGACGATATTTATCCTATAAGAGCCGCAGGCAGTACTTCACAAATCAGGAATATTCAAACTGAAAATATCAAAAGTGATAATAATCAGACTTCTGTAGTTCCTACCATTTTTGAACAAATATGTGATATCCCTGAGGAGAATAACCATCTAGTTGCAGAGGCTCCTCGCAGGAGCAAGAGACAAAGGGTTGAGAAAACATTTGATGATGACATTATTATATACCTTGTAGGTGATATATCAAAGACTCTTTTATAGGCTTATGTATCTCCTGATGCTGAGTATTGAAAAGTGGTAGTCCATAGCTAGATAGAATCTATCATGGCTAATGGGACTTGGGAGATCACTGATCGTCCTAGCGGGTAAAAACCTGTAGGGTGTAAGTGGGTCTTCAAAAAGAAATTAAGGCATAATGGTACTATTGAGAATTACAAGGTAAGACTTGCGACCAAGGGTTACACCCAGAAAGAGAGAGAAGATTTATTTAATATCTATTCTACTATCACCAGACTAACCACCATCAAAGTGCACCTTGCGTTAGCATCTTTCTATAGTCTACATGCCCATCAAATGGACATAAAGATAGCTTTTTTTAATGGACAGTTGAAGGAAAAAAATCTATATGAATCAAGCAGAAGGTTTTGTCATTTCTGAAAAGAAAAATAAGGTATGTAGATTATTAAAAACCTTGTATGGCCTAAAGCAAGTACCTAAATAATAACACGAAAAGTTCAACAAAACGTTGACATAAATTGGCTTTGTTGTGAATGAAGCTGATAACTATGTATACTACTGTTATGGTGGGATCAAGGGGTGATTTTTGTGTTTATATGTGAATGACATACTTATTTTTGGGACAAATACAGCTATAATTGACGATGTCAAATCTTTCTTATTTTGATCTTTTGATATAAAAGAATTGGGAGAGACAGATATCATTTTGAATATTAAATTAACCAAGAGCAAGGATATGATTATTTTGAACCAATCCCATTATGTTGAGAAAATATTGAGCCATTTTGGGTATGAGAGTTATAAAATTTCTCCAACGCCCTATAATGTGAGCATTAAGCTTTTAAAGAACCAGGGGTTAGAAAAAGATCAATTGAGCTATTCACAAATTATTGGATCGATTGTGTATTTAGCTGGTGTGACAAGACCAAATATTTTAATACGGGGTCACTCGATCTTCTCGACGTAGGATCTGGATACTCACATGGATTTGATGAACCGTAGTGATCCCCCGTTGCCAATGCAAGAGTTAGCACTCTATAATTCGCCCAACCTCACGTGCTGAACTTCACGACCACCGATAAAGTTCTATCGCGCTCCCAATTCCCAACGGAAAAGGTTGAACAATCTTAATTTCAGCGAACTCCCAATTCTCTCAAGTTAGTTTTTGGCCAACGAAAGAACAAGAGTATTCTATTATCAAAAGTGGTTCCCTTTACAATGGGGGTCTACCCCTCAATATATAGTTTCAGCCTAAAGCTATTCAACACTAAATTTTCCATGTGGTACTATTCACGTGCACTGTAGCACGGTACTGTTCGTGGGCCTTTACTGTTCACACGCACTATTCACGGGCCTTCTACTGTTCACGCGCACTGTTCACGGGCCTGCTCATGTAAAGCACTATTCATGGACCGATCATTATTCATGCCGTGGACTTGTGCTTCCTTGGATGACTGCCACATATCCTTGATCTTCATCCATCGCTGACTCTTCAAACCTGAGCACAAGTAAAATATTATTTTTAGGTAGTATACAATTCTCATTAAAATTAATAACATGTTCATTAAGGAGCAGGTTCACCTGAGATTGTAGTTTCTTGGCTCGTGCTCTTGTTATTGATCCTGTTATTGAAGTCTCATTACTAGCTTTGGCATTACTAGCGATGTCCTCATCATCCTCCCCTTCTTAAAAAGGAGTCGATCTCGACTCTGTACAATTTTGTCCAAAGAAGGGTGATAGATCAGCAACATTAAATGTAGAACTTACCCCATAATCATCACCGAGAAGCTCAATCTTGTATGCATTATCATTGATCTTGGCAAGAACTTTAAAAGGTCCATCACCACGGGGCATCAATTTGGATCTACGTTTCTGCGAAAAGCAATCTTTGCGAAGGTATACCCACACTAAATCACCTGGTTCAAAAAGCATTTTCTTTCTAGATTATTAGCTTTAGAAGCATAAGCACGTACCTTCTTTTCAATTACCTCTTTGGTTGTGGTATGGAGCTTTTTCACAAAATCAGCACGTTTAGATGCCTCCATATTTGCACGTTCTTGTAGTGGAAGAGGAAGCAAATCAAGGGGCGTGATTGGTTTGAAGCCGTACACCACCTCGAATGGACTCAATTGAGTTGTAGAATGTACCGCCCTATTATATGCAAACTCCACATACGGTAGACAATATTCCCACTCTTTCAAATTCTTCTTTATCATGGTACGAAGTAACGTTGAAAGTGTGCGGTTCACCACCTCCGTTTGCCCATCTGTTTGTGAGTGACAAGTCGTTGAAAACAACAACTTTGTCCCCAGCTTAGCCCACAAAGTCTTCCAAAAGTAGCTCATAAAGTTGACGTCGTGATCTGAAATAATGGTTCTTGGCATTCCATACAATCTCACAATCTCCTTGAAAAATAAATCGGCTACATGCGACGCATCGTCGCTTTTATGACAGGGAATAAAATGTGGTATTTTAAAGAACCTATCCACAACAACAAAGACTGAAAGCCTTCCCCTCTTGGTCCTAGACAGCCCTAACACAAAATCCATACTAATATATTTCCAAGGAGCACTAGGAACAGGAAGTGGAGTATACAAATCATGTGGATTGAGTTTTGATTTTGCCTTATGGCATGTGATGCATCTTTGAACAAATCTCTCGACGTCTCGCCTCATCTTTGGTCAATAGAAGTGATCAGCCAACATCATGTAAGTCTTCTCTCTCCCAAAATGCCCCATCAATCCTCCTGTATGAGATTCCTGCAACAATAACAAACGCACAGAGGAATTCGGAACACATGGCTTATTCATACGAAAGAGAAAGCCATCATGAATATGAAACTTATCCCACCCATTCCTATCTTTGCAAATTCATGATTGGAAGCATATAAATCTTACAAACTTTTCAACCCTGGTACCTTTACTTCCAACTGAATCAACAACACATGTTTCTAAACAAAGCATCAGCTACCACATTATCTTTGCTCATCAAGCATATCATCTAACTTAGGAATAGGATGACGATAGCGAACAGTTATGTTGTTAATAGCTCTACAGTTTTTGCACATTCTCCAAGTACCATCTTTCTTAGGAACAAAAATAACTGAAACGGCACAAGGACTAAGGCTCTCGCGTACGTACCCTTTGTCCAAAAGTGCTTTCACTTGGCGCTGAATCTCTTTTGTTTCTTCTAGATTTGTGTGGTACGGCGGTTGGTTGGGAAGAGGGGCTCCCGAGACTAAGTCAATTTGATGCTCAATACCTCGAATAGGTGGTAGACCAACGGGTATCTCCTCCGGAAACACGTCGTAATAAACCTGCAAAACTTGAGAAACAGCACTAGAAAGAGATGTTAAGTCATTAGTAGAAAGCAATGCATCCTTGTACAGCAATACAAGGTGCATCAAAGCGGGATCATCTTTCATCTCTCTTAGATCAGATTTGGTGGCTATCACGACTAAGTTTTTCTCTCCCTCACTCTTGCTTTTACCTCTCGGATTTGGCTTGTGGCTCTCACTCACCTTTTGTGGAATCACACTCTTTGGTTCTCTCCCTTTCTCACTCTCAATTTGCACTTCAATCTTCTGCACATTATCATTTACAATTTGAGAAGGAGTCAACGGTAGCAGCACCACTTGTTTTTTGTTCCACCAAAACTTATATTGATTAGTCCTTCCATCATGAATCACAGCACGATCATATTGCCATGGCCTTCCTAGCAGCAAGTGACATACGTCCATAGGCACCACATCACACTCCACCGTATCACGATAAGTGCCAATTTTAAATTCAACATCCACGGTGTATCCCACACTCAATGAACCTCTCTCATGCAGCCACTGGATCTGATATGGTTGTGGGTGTTTCTTGTACTTCAATCCAAGTTTATTGCAAAGCTCCTTGCTAGCCAAATTACGACAACTCCCACCATCAATGATTACCTTGTAAAATTTACCATCTTTGCTAACTTGAGCTCTTATATGGAATAAATTGCAGCGCTGTTCATTGGAAGACTTTGATTGCACATTCAACACTGTCGGAGCACACACAAGTATAGAACTAACACCGGGCTCACAATACTCTATGTCTTGCTCCTCCCCATGTGCATCATCATATGTCCCTAAATCAGCATGGTGATCATTCTCTTCTTCACTTGCCGAATCATATTCCCCATTCTCCACTATCAACATCGCCTTGTTATTTGGGCAATCCTTTTGCATATGACCACGACCAAGACATTTGAAGCATTGTATACCGCTACTCTTCGCTGTAGAACCCACAGAAGAGGAAACACTAGCTGCTGGATTTGATGGCTTCGTTGCACTTGGAGTGACTTCTTCCTTCTTGCTAAATGATGAGCGAAAGTTTGAACCACCACTTGGAGCTGTTCGTTGGCTTATTTTTGATTTGGAACCATATCTTCCTCCGCTGGACGGTGTACGTGCAGCAAAGGACGTTATTTCTTGCAAACTTAGCATCCTTTTGCAATTGTCGTTCTGCCTTAGTAGCTTGATGCACTAACTCATAAAGATTGGTATAAGGCTGAAAATTGACAATTCTTTTGACTTGATGGTTCAAACCTGAGAGGAAGCGTGCCATGGTTTGCTCTTTTTATTCTTGAACCTTGGCTCGAATCATGGCTAGCTCCATCTCCTTGTAGTACTCCTCCACAGAATATTCTCCTTGCTTCATATTCTGCAATTTATCAAATAGATCACGCTTGTAATGACGAGGAACAAAACGGGCCCTCATTTCCCGCTTCATCTCTTGCCATATTGCAACAGGGTTTTCTCCATTCTCAGCTCTTTGAATAATGACTTGTTCCCACCAATCCAAAGCATAACATTTAAACTCAAGTGATGCCAACTGTATCTTTCTCTCATCCGTATAGTGATGCATACGGAATATTTTGTCAACCTTCAATTCCCATGTGAGATACTCCTCGGGATCAGTTCCACCTGCAAACTTGGGCATGAAAAACTTGAGCTTGCCCAATCCATCATCTTCATTGCGTGGACGACGATAATAGTCATTGTAATGCAAAGCAAAATCACCATCCTCTTCCATCGCATGTTCAGCACCACCACGCCCACCACGGCCTCCACCTAGACCCTGACCACGCCCTCCATAGGCTTCTCCTCGTCCTCCTAGCTAGGGTGGACGTACCACGTTGACCGCCACTCGGTGTTGCGGTACAGGAGGTACATGTGCAGCAGCTTCTCCTCCTTGAACACTTGATTCATCGCCACCATTGCGAGCTTGTATGAGCCTAGTAAGGGCCCCAATGTCCTCCCGCAATTGGCGCACATTTTCATCAGCTTGTATCTCCATATTTTGCATATCCCTTGCAATTTGATCAGCAAAAGCATCATACTTCTCATGGAGTTGATTGAGCCTTTGGTGTAGCTCACGTTGAAAGTGGTCGCGGAGTGCCCCAAATTAATGTTGCTTGACATATGCCTGAGTTTCATTTGTCTCACCACTCTCATCATGGTGTTCTCCTCAACCTGACATAGTTAGTTATGCAAGAAACAAATAGCTATGTATATAATAATGCTTTGTGAAAATCACTCAATCTCACTATGTCCTCTCTCCAAGTAAAGTTCTTACCCTTCCGAAGTGAATTAAGGCCAATGAAAACTTACACCTGGTAGAAGTGACAATAGCACAGTGATGATCAAGCGAATTTAAGAGTGTTCACTACTTGCACAACAACGGTTATATGGTGGAGCTTGGTATGAAAGTGTTTATCCTACATAATCTGAATTTTACGATATTGTAAGATCAAGTAATAATCCAAGCTATAAATTTTGCCCAAGTGCTGATCCAAAAGGTTTAAGTGAAGTATAAAAACGCACACGCAAAGATAAATGTGACTTAATGCAAACAATGGAATGAGCTAGCTGGAAGAAATATGAACGTAATAATGAAATAGCTCGTTTTGCATCAAGTACTAGGAGAGACGCTAGCCAATTGTAAAGATATGAATGTAAGGGCACAAGATTTCTCAAGAAATTGAATTACAGAATCTGAAAATTATGATTAGAATTGGCTAACCCTAATTCGGCCAAAGCTCACTTTTTTCTTTCTTCTTCTTTTTTTTTCTTTGCCGTGGCTTTTTTTCTTTAAATAGCTTGCCTTTTCTCTCCTTTTTTTTATGTGTAGGTGGCCGAACTATGGTTGTTTGAGATGCCTTTACAAGTTCAAATTTCAGCAAGTGTGTAAAATACTCAAGAACTGCCATATATGCAATATTCAATAGCTAGTCTCAATTGATGAATAAAAGTACGAATGAGGCTCATGATCATTGCTCGAGATATAACCAAGCGAATCAACTAAATGAAACAACTAGCAATCACAAAGACAACAAAGAGTAGATCGGTTTTTTGTGGACAAAATGAATAAGCGACTTAAAAGGTCACAACGATCAAGACCTAAACAAAAATTCTAATGGACTAAAACCAAATTAAACTCACGCAAAATAACAGATTAATCTAAAGGTTCGGATTTTTTTTTGTGTGGCAAATTTCGGTTTTTAAAGGACTATAGGAATAGAAGTAAAACAAACTAAGAGTAAGGGTAAATAATCCTACCGAGTAAGCCACACTCTGATACCAAGATGATACGGGGTCGCCCACTCTTCTCGACGTAGGATCTGGTTACTCACGTGGATTTGATGAACCGTACTGATCCCCTGTTGCCAATGTAAGAGTTAGCACTCTATAATTCGTCCAACCTCACGTGCTGAACTTCACGACCACCGATGAAGTTCTATCGCGCTCCCAATTCCCAACGGAAAAGGTTGAACAATTTTAATTTCAGCGAACTCCCAATTCTCTCAAGTTGGTTTTTGGCTAACGAAAGAACAAGAGTATTCTATTATCAAAAGTGTTTCCCTTTACAATGGGGTCTACCCTTCAATATATAGTCTCAGCTTAAGACTATTCAACACTAAATTTTCCATGTGGTACTATTCACACGCACTGTAGCACGGTACTGCTCATGGGCCTTTACTGTTCACACGCACTGTTCACGGGCCTTTTACTGTTCACGCGCACTGTTCACGGGCCTGTTCACATGGGGCACTATTCATGGGCCGATTATTATTCATGCCGTGGACTTGTGCTTCCTTGGATGACGACCGCATATCCTTGATCTCCATCCATCGCTGACTCTTCAAACCTGAGCACAAGTAAAACATTGTTTTTAGGTAGTATACAATTCTTATTAAAATTAATAACATGTTCATTAAGGAGCAGGTTCACCTGAGATTGTAGTTTCTTGGCGCGTGCTCTTGTTATTGGTCCTGTTATTGAAATCCCATTACTAGCTTTGGCATTACTAGCGATGTCCTCATCATATTTCATTTGTTATGAGCAAATTAAGTCAGTTTATATCTAATCCAAGAGATGATCACAGGGAGCCACTTGAAATAGTGTTGCATTACTTAAGAGATACATTATCTTTTGGAATTCATTATACTGGATACTTATCTGTGTTAGAAGGATATAGTGATCTAATTGGATCTCTTATGTAGATGAGATCAAAACTACAAGTGACTATGTATTTAGTTTAACTGGTGTTGCAATTTCATAGAGGTCTTGCATACAGACCATATTGACAATGTCAACAATAGAAGCAAAACTTGTAACACTTGACACAGCCACTGTTGAGGCTAAATGGCTGAGAGAACTTTTGTTAGACTTATCTTTGGTTAAGAAACCAATACCGATAATTCTGATGTATTGTGGTAATTAAACAATATTGGCTAAAATTATTGGTTTAAATCTATCAGAAAATTGAGGAACTCCAAAGTGACTAAATTGAGGAAAAATAGTGTTAGAAGGATATTTTTATTGTGGTGTTGAGCAACTAAATCACGCCAGCATTTCTCCTTGGTGTGCACTAGAAAGGAGGGTGAGTGGTATCTCTGAGCCGTTACCACAAAGAACACTTGCATAGGGTGACAATATGGTTTCTAAGTAGTGCATATCTACGTGACCGCTCATTTTGCTACTTCATCTACATTCTGCACTGCATTTAGCCTACACTACTTCCTATTCTTCATCAAACCCAACTGTAAGTCACAATTGATCGACTTTGTTATAATATTTTTTATGTATTTTCTGAAGCACAATAAGTAACCTCACTGCTAGATTTATTTATTGCATCATTAGTCTTTTACTATATTTGTCTCTTAATAAAATTTAGAATTAAAATATTGCACACATTTCCAACAGGGTACCCACCACCATAGCACCAATATCCATTGGCCGTTAGAAAGTGAGTAAGGTTTGGAAGTTGAAGAAGACTGGATTTCTGTGAGCACCCCTTTATTTTAATATTGAGTCTACCACTGGTTTTTACTAGCTTCATGTGCACCAGATGAGGGCAAGCATGTCGAAGTCGTTGGACCAATAATACAGCAGCGGTTGAGCACTTCGAGACTTTCTACCTTACAAATTACGGCCTCTTTTGGAACAAGGAAATTTTATTTCAAAGGAAACATCCGCTCCAACTGCTCCTCCTCCTTAGCAGACGTTCGTATTCACTTCTGCTGATGATTGCGGCTAATGCTTTTGGCTGAAAATAAATAGTAGCAGCTGAAAAAATAATTTTTAGAAGGAGGGACAAGTGGTACAAAAAGTAGAGGAGAGATATGTGCGTGAGACATGAGCGGAAAGAATGGAGTACGTGATACGCTCGTAATTTTCTGATTTATCATTTGAAGAGAAGAAAGTGAGAGAGGTGGAGAATCTGTACGAAGATCGTGCTTTCCAAACGGAGCTAAAACTTCACGGTGAGTCTAGTCACAGTTCCATGTCCGTATCTTCTCCGAACAATTTTAGTTCACGGGTCTCTGTCCCATACGGGCAATGTACGAACGAAAAGGGCAGATCGATCCCGTATGGGACAGAATTGCCGGTCGTGTTGGTGTAGCCCTTTCTTCGCATGTGAATCACGGCAGCCAAAGTGAGACAATGCAAGCTAGCCACATGGGTACGAAGTACGAAATACACATCCTCGAGCTGTCGTTGCTGCACATTGTCTCGATAATGGCCGAGCATGGGAACAAGCAAATCCACGTAGAAGGTGTTCTTACCAGATCACCCAAGCTCGTGACACCATACCAAGTTTCACGCGCCAAACAACCCCGTTAATAAGCTCAGACGGCTTGGGAAAGAAGAACAAATTCTAACCTACGCACGTGCCGGTACTGTTTGCTCGGTGTCACGGTGTGGCTGTCCCATCTTTTATTTTAGGTCTGTTCGAATCGGTTTCTGCTGATATTTTTGGTTGTAGCCATCATTTTTAGTTAAAAATAAATAGTAACAGTTAAAAAAATAGCTTTTAAAAAAAGACGAGTGATACAAAAAAAGAGATACGTGTGTGAACTGTAAACGACAGGAATAGAGTGTGTGATACGTCCATAACTTCTGCTCTAACCTCAAAGTGAGACGAGAGTGAAAGAAGTGAAAAAAACCACTTTAATAAAATCAAATATTTATATTAACTTTTATCATCTCTAAACAGAAACTAGACCTGTATCAGTGGACTGCCCCCACAACGTGCTCCTCGCTCAGTTAGAGAGCTGGCGCAGAAAGAGACCAGGCGACCAGCATACGTCCACGCTCGTGTACCACGCGGTGCGTCCTCATCAACGCCTGTTTCGCGCACGCAGACAACGGCGCATGGCCCGCAGACGATACGAATCCAAGAGCATCAACGCAACGCGCACGAACCCGCCACCAAACGGTCGGACAAAAACGGAGGTGGAGAAACGCCGCGTGCATACGCGAACGTTCGCGAATCTGTACTGCACATGTACGGTAGATAGAACGCAATCATGCAGATCCAGGGCGATTTGCAAGATCTGGCCGGCGGCACCCCCTCTTACGCTTGTAGCACATGCACAGCGATCGAAATCAAAACGTTTGTTTTCAAAAAGTTATCGATTAAGGTCCTGATTATTTTAACTTTTTTCGGTTTCAATTTCTAGTTTCAGTTTTTTTTCACTATTTACTATACTATCTACTAATACTCAGCTACAGTAAAATTTCAACCAATTACAGTAAAATTTCAACCAAAAACCATCACTATAACATCGTCACCTAATTCCTACTGCATATTCTTGGAGCTTACGAAAGGGGCAAAAATGTAACAACCACCGGAGAACCGAGATCAACATCCTAGCCACCGGATTTTACAGCGAACAGGATCCCAGTGATGGAAAGGATAGCTAGCATCGTTTGTGGTTGATACGTGTGTTAACTACTAGTTGGTTGACTTTATCAGACAAACATAACTATGAGAAAAATAAAGCTGACGTAATTACAATAATAAAACTGCTGAAACTGATGGCGATAAAAGCACCAAATGTCCAACTATCAGCATAAAAATTAAAAGCGGTAACAAGAGGTAAGTTGGGTTTTTTTTGGGCTTGCTATTTTTTGTTTTTGCTACTGTAATTAACTTTTAAACGGTGCATCTTTTTAAGGTATGATCTATAAATTAATTGTAGTAGACACTATACTGACTTTAGCTATACCAGTCAAAATCACATACGACTGTCTTTCTCTTCGTACTCTCGGCCAGAGTTCAAAAGCCATAACGCACATTCCAGAAAAACCCACCCATAGATGCATTGTAACAATCGAATGTACAGATGAAAACTTACCATATAACCAGTCTTTGAATTGTGCATGAAGGGCAATTGCCACTTCCTTTTTCCTAATGTCATCAAGTTGCAACTCCCGAATAGTCTTTTGAATATCTTCCAGAACAGCATGCTGAAGATAAAAATGGCACTTATATGAACATATAGCTTTTAGAAACACCAAACGGTAAAATATAGAGAAGTGAACAAACTGCACCCAAACAACATTAGCAAATGAATCCTAATATGCACTATGACCTAAGGTTTTTACTACTTTGCTGAAGAAAAAATGAAAAATGTATATTTATCTCAAGCCTCGTTTGACAACTTGAATCAGGACACTTTACATGGGCACAGCGTCACTAAAAAAATAACAGGATAAGATTTTCCTCCTACATAATCACATAATAGATCTTGTATTATATAACTTCACCATTCCTGCTGCAGCTATAACCATCTACAATTTACTACTTTCAATTGTGGTAGAAATATTAAATAGCACCTGCTTGTTCCAATGGCATTCTTTATTTGGTACACAAACTCATGAAGAGTGTGTAAGCACCAAACACAATACATTGCAATTAAATGAACAAAGTATCTCGAGGGTTCCTTCTAAAATAAGGTGAAGTAGTATCCACCAAGGATTCGAAAACTGGTTGAAGGAAAAATACCGGACCCTAACCGGGACCGGTTACCAGTGGTAACCGGTTTTCTACTGGACGGTTTCAAGTATCTTTATTTAAACTTAAAATTTGAATTTGGCTGGCTACCGCCCCAAATTACTGTTCATCAATTTAAAATTTAAAGTCAGAACTTTTTCAGACCGATATTTTTTTACCAATACGGCTAGCAACTGCCGGTAACAGGCCGATTACCACCGATTTTTTTATCCTTAGTATATATCCACAAATATACGGAAACCAGTATTGCACATACAGGTAGTGTGAGCCATACTAGACAGCTTTAGCATTAATTAAATTGAAATAGAAACTCCCTTTGGAGGTCTAGCTCTAGTTAATTTAATCATTTAACATACCTTTTTTGCTTTGGGATGCCCAATAAACTTTAGGCAATGGAAAAGGATTGCATTTCGTAGGCTCTTGTACTTTGACCCCAAACCAATTAGGAATCTGCAGAGGGAAAGAGTAATGCTATAACATTTTGTACCGGAGAACATTAGAGCTATTGTCAAAAGCCAGCCAAGCCCTGACTTTAGCATTCCACTATGCTTCATATTGCCACTACCGGCTGTAATCAACATGTGTTTGCAAAATGGCCCCTCTATTGTTTGCAAAATGGCCTCTCTATTCAAGTGTAATGGAGAAGGACAATACAAGAAAGATGAATGGATGAGTCCAATTGTACAACAAGTTGCCATACACAAATCTCATCAAGACAGGTAATGAAAATGGTAAGGTCGCACACTGATTGAATTTGTTGATCTCTTTTTCTGTATTCATGATAGTTTACAAAGCTAAAAGCTCACAATATACTTGACGAGTTGATGTACCGAAAAGTTAATAGATCAGGATCTAGGAAAGTAGCAGATTCGGCTTGTACATCAGAAGCCCCAGCAGTATGGGGTAATGAATCATGCGGATCAATGACTCCCAATACAAAAGGTTGATCCCATTTGTTGACAGCAGGGTCTACACCAACTTGGGTCATATGCTCACCCAATTGTGGATTGTACAACTGTAGCAAAAGCCGTTTTGAGAAGCTGAAAAGAACAGACCCTTAGTATTAAATGGAGCAACCAATTGATACTGGAAAGGAGAAATTTCACAAATTAAATTATTAAACATGAAAGCATTTACTATTTCTATCACATCAATAAGTTCAGTGGTCTTGTTCGATTAGCCAGCCATTGCCCTGATTAATCGACCATTTTCCCACTTAATTGTAACAACTTAATTTACTTGGTAATTGCAGTTTATTAGTCTTAATTCTCAGTGTAATGACATACATAATATGTACCACATAAATGAAGTATGAATTATAAACTATATATTACGACTAATCATAAATAGTGATATTAACATATCATAATCCTCATAAATAAATCACTTTGATAATTTCAAATATATGTGAATATATTATTTAGAATGTACAATCTTCCATTAAATTCTGATTAATTGCTTAGCAGTAACCTATCAACGCAATGAACATATACCTACTACTACAATGTTTACAACAAAAGGAGTAACAGAACTTCACTTGTAATTTATGGTTGTCCCCTACAATAAGAGGTTGGTGATTTACTCCCAAGTAGAAGATGCACTCCCGACAATTGGCAATACAAATTTGTTTTGCAGCTGAATAATATGCACTCTTTGGAAATGCTCCACTTTCACAACCTGACAAGAAACATTTGAAGTATATTTGTCAAATGTAGTTAGAGTAAAAGAGGCAACTACAGCAAAACTGAAGTGACCAACAAATAAAAGGAGGACAACAATTATGTATCTTTAATCATAGAGTTTCGTGTTTTTCCTCTTTGCTGATATACAATACAGCATATCTAGGATCATATTCGACAACCCAACTCGAAACACTTTTTATCTATTTCATATAAAAAAATCCAGGAATGCAGACTGCATAAGAACAGCAGATCAGTTTGGGGTCTACTCTCTATTGCCATTATTCTCTCATCATTTTCCCCTTCTGCATGTGGACAATACTTAATACTCATTTATCTTCTTTTAGCTGGTAGGATTCTCATCAATTTGTAGGCACAAAGAGAACAGTTCCTCACTTCCTCTACAATCTATTTTCTGTAGGACTGCAACCGTAATGTAGAATCTGGTAACTGCCGTCCACTCACTTCCCCTTTTCCTTCTTTCTTTTTAGGTGAGAGGTGGGAGTTCCTTGAGACAATGGACCTGTTCATATTGGCTGCGGCTGATAAGCAACTATGTGCATACCTTCACAGCTTCACTGAATCACCTTTGACATCAGATGCATGCTTGACAACAGAAGTTTTGGAGAAGCCCTCCACAAATGTTGTATTTCTGCAGGATTTGGTACCAGTCAGTGTGCTGTTCCTTGGATGACTTGCATTGGCATCAGCCATGGTCACGTCAAAATCAGACTTGATCTGCTGGCTGCCTTCCTTTGCTGTGGACTTCTCCGTAGAAAATTCCAATGAAGAAGCCATATTCTGCAATATCCAATCATGAACCTGAGCGGTAGGGACTGGGGCAGCAGGCATGTCTGGATCAGAATTTGCCAAAGAAAAAAAAAACATGGCTGCCTGGCTTAAGGACATCCCTTCTGAGAACTGCACTAGAAATCCAAGGTGCTCAAAAGTCTCCATTGTCAATACCTGCAAAAAGGTTGGTGTAATACAGTTACCAAATCTTTCAGAGTTTACATTTTGCAAAGTGATGGTCTATCTTGTTCAAATGCACAAAATCATGTGATGAATTTGGATGTGGGACCAGATCCATTGCGTAGCCCTTGAAATTATCTTTCCAACGGGTACAAGAACACCTGAATCGAACTTTGTTTGTGAAAATTATGGCCTTTTTAATAACTGTCTGTCAGGCTGTCCCAAACCGAATCCGAATTGAATTCTGAGTTGAATCCGAATTTGAATTGGGTTGAGCACGTGAGAAGTCTGAATTAGGCTTAAAAACCTTGTCCAAAACTTGTACTTTAAGTTCTTGGACTCCCCCTTTTGCTCTCCAACCACATGGGCTTTCTTTCCCCCTTCTACATAGGTCTATCTCTTGTGTATTTCATCCAGCTACATAGGCTTTGTTTTTGTTGGCTCCATTCGTATGGGATTTGTTTTTTTATATCTTTGGCACCAAATGTGATTGTCCTTTTTCTTGTGTCTCTCCATTGTTTTGGCCCTAGCCTCCAGCTCCTCCCTCTCAGTTCTAATATCTTCTATTTGACGAACCTGAGAATGCACCATGTGACAACATGAAGTAGTATTCCATCCTTATGAATAACAATATTAAGTTTAGTTTGGAATAAGTTCAACTAGCCATATTTCACGCGGTTCAATAATTCTTTCCAGTTGAACAATATATTTAACTGAAAAGTGCAAGACACAAGTGTATCCGCATCAACATCACTTTTGAATATAACCTAAAAGTTTAATAGGATGGACTGTTATTTTTGGCTATAGCTTATTCATCTAATAAATAATGATTACTAAGATAAATCAAAAAGCAAAAGCGGCTGAACAGAAAAAAAAACAGGCCAAAATAAAATTACAAGAAGCGAACACGACAGGTTCAGCAAGGATCTGTGGATCTCTCTCTTTCCATCATGGGGAGTCACATGGGCACCTCAACCCTCCCCTTGCGGATCTCTCTCTTTCCGTCTTGTCGACTTGGCCGGCTCACCTTCCATGAGTTCCGCGATCACGGCTCGTCGCTGTCGCGTGGGCCGCAGTGCCGCGCGGGGTGGCGGGGCGCGTCTGCCCCTCCCGGCTCCGGCGCCGCATTTGTTCGGTCTTCCGCGCACATGTACTTGTATGTTAAAACCAACTATTTAGTAATTTTTTTTATTGGGAGACAGGGGGCTATGGCCAGCTTTGTCCGTACAGAAGTCCGCCCATGACGGCTACTTTAGTTTAGTGAACAATGTATGGTTAGGTCCGCTCCTTTTGATCTTAACTTCTGGTTTTTAGGTTCTATTTTACTATATTTTTAATTTTATTTTTTCTAATTTTTAGATTTTTATGGTTTTTTTATCTTTTCTTTTTTCATATTTCTTTACATGTATTTGTATTATCCGTGATTGGTTAACCATTTTTCTACTTTTAATTTTTTTAAATTTAATTATGTCAAAAAGTTACCAATGTAAAATAAGTCAATTACAGTGAAAAAAGTTATAAACCAAAAAAATCAAGTTGAGCAATATATTTATTTGAGTGGTAAAACTAGGTATTTATTTAGTAATTTTTCTAAGTGGAAGGGGACCACTGTCCTGTTGGATTTTTTTAAGAATAGCTCCCGTTGGATCTAGAAAAACTTCTTTGCGTATTCCAGTCTCGCATCACTGCGACCCATCCGCGTGCGAGGCCACCCTATACTATTTGCATAGTTAGTTGGGCTTTTTTGTGTAACAGCCCATTGCAATTTCTGGTTGCTGGTGGCTCGGTAGGCCCATCTGGCCCGGATGTAGACTTCCACGTGTATGTGCTATGCTTACCATTTCATGAATTATGTGAGTTTATGCTTGCTAGAGTAAGCAGATTAATTAGTACGCGTGGTAAACTAAGTACTATTTTTTATACTTTCTAGGAAGAGGGAGCCATGGTCCACTTTGATCTTAAGACATGTTCAATAGTTTGTCTCTTATGTTATCTCTAAGATTTTCATCTTATCTAAAAACAATATTAGAGACAATATCTACAATAACATATCTATTAAGTTATCTCTATCAGCGAATCAATACTTCAGGAGGATCCCATCATGCATGGCTCCAGCTCGTCTTCATCGTATGACTTAGGCAACTTATTAACTACATAACCACGTCTCACAGCAACTGCATGATTTGCGTAATCACCGTGATCCACTTTCCTCTCATTATATTGTACCTGCACTTGGCTATCTCCAGCGCATCTATAAAGCCTACATATGACATCACATTTGCCTAAATACATACAGTGAATACCATAACATTTCTCATGGTATCAGAGCCTTCGATCGGCTCCTGAACCTACTCCACCATCCCTTCTTTCCAAAATTATCTTTTCCCCACCATGGGCGATACCTTACCTACTATGGAGTCTAGTGCCACGCCGAACCTCACCCATGAAGTCTCTAGCCTCGCCTCATCTCAAAACAATTCCTAGGCCATTGCAGCGTCTTCTACCTCACTACGCAGGCCATCCATGCCATCAATATCAAGGCGCTTGCGCCTACCCTAGATGTCTTGGCCCAACAACTACTCAACTTGGCGCCGTCTCTTCTACCTTCAACATTCCTTAGCCTTCCTTGTGACACACTTAAGCTCAACCATCTTACCTAATATTCTTGATGGTTTTGTATCTCAGCTCCTCCATGAGCGTAGTCTTAGTCCTCACCGTTGATCATGGTTAACTCTAAATTGCTCTGCACATCCAAAGATAAAGAACTTGTTTTTGGACACAAGTTCTTCATGACTCGACCCACATTAGCTCAAACATATTTCATATCACATGAATGAACTGATCTAGGACCAATTTACCCGATCCACGATAAAATTTTCAACTTTCAGAACTCTCAACCGAAACTTCAGAGACAGCCGGTCTGACTGCTATGCATGACCAGTCTAACGCTAGGAGTTGAACCATAAGCTGAAAATCCAAATCTTTCATAAATTTAAATTTCAACTCCGCATACATTACAAATGATTCATCACAAATAATTTTAGACCCTCTCATATAATCCCTCATCAACTAACAAATATTTGAAAACTACCGTGGCATAATTAGGTCATGGTGACATGGAGTGCATGCTAGTGGGCGTTCTATATCGACAAAAATGGGAAATTAAGAGCCATCTCATGTGACAAAACAAAACAAAATAGATGATGTGCAGCCTCCTAGTAGGGGCTTAATTGGATCCCTTTCATTTAGACATTGCGCTTTCAAGGCGCAGGAAACTATTGTAGATTGACAGGAAGGTTCTCTATTGCTTAACGAGACTTGCTTTGTGATTGAAGCAAGTGCTTTTGTCATGGTCAAATTCTTACCAGGACAATATGTCATTAATTCATTAAAAGACTTTTGCACCTTATCAGGAAAATGAATCCATGTTTAGAAAATATCCGCGACCAATATGCTTTCAAACCAGAGGATCGTATGGACCAATGCTATTCTTCTCTGCCTTGGTTTGTTGTACTACTTTTTAGGCAGTCGTCCATGTTTGCTCCATAGGAATTTCACATATTTGTAGGATAAATTTTGCAAGAACAGCATAGTTCCTACAAAACTCTCGCAATAATCAACAGTATAGTTCAGAAAGAGAGATACTCGCTTGCAATTTTTGATGATCTGAGATATTAGTTTTTAAAGTATACTACAATTAACTTGTAGACCCTATCTCAAAAAATACTTCGTTTAAAAATTATAAGTCGTAAAGAACAGGGCTTTAGTCCAAACTGAGATCTATTTTTTAAAAAGAAATAATAAAGACTAAATTTTGCACTCCTTAGGGCCTGAATGACAGGGCTATTGCTCCTAGATTCTCAATCAGAGCAGTAGGAGCCTAGTCAAACTCAATGGCCCCTCTTTTTTTTTTAAGACCTAACGGACTTCATTTGGACCTATATATATATACTCTGTGAAATGGAAAGCGTAGTGCATACTGCCAGTATATATCCATTTAATGCTCGTGTATATGCTTGAACTGTACACGTATATAAACTAGGAGACACTACTACGACCTCCTTTTATCAATAGGATGGCTCAAAGGAGTTCATCACTGCAGGCGAATATTTCTAACCGAAATATTTGAATTTATGGATCGCTTGATAATCTATGGTTTATCACGCGGTGGTGAGAGTTCAGCTCGGGGTGGCTCATGTTGTGCTAGCGATGATGATCGTGAAAGGCTGGCGTCAGCGAGCTAGGGACGACAAGATGAGTTGGAAAGCTAGGGATAGCTTTGAGAGGTGGAGGCGGTGTTGTGGTTGCGGTTAATTTGATTGGAGATGAAGCTATGGTCAGAATTTGGTTTTTGAGCTCACCAACGGGGCTTTGGCATCGACGACAAGGCTTGGTTAGAGAAGAGTGTGAAAGGTGTTAAGGGAGTTGCCGAGCTCGGCTTTATAGCCGATGAAGACGATGGCGATAGGGGTGAGGCGACAGCGTGACCGGCGCAGGGATGGCGAGGTGCTTCGTCGGTGTAGCAGCAGTGCTGGCAATCGTGTTGGCGTTGGGACGAGTCTACCTCCTCAGCGCGGTTGCACGAGCTGGAGCGGTAAGCAACAACGCGCGTGCATGTCGAGTAGTTTATGGTGGGTGACGACAGCGGTGCAAATTGGGTGGTGAGGTGGTTAGGCGTGTGGCCGAGAGTGGCGTTATGGCGAGTTATGGCCGGTCGGCGAGAGTAGGACGCGGGATGAAATGCACCAATGCTATTGTGCAAGATTTTTTGATGGGATTTGCAACAATGAAAATTCAAATAAACTTTAAATTGTTTTGGGTTGGAAATTGAGGGTGGGTGCAACCATAAATTCCAATTCTAGCGAATTCCACTTCTAACCCCGATAGCGCCGCACGACGCATCGCAGGTAGGTCATGCGGTCCCGCATCGCACGAGTAGGATGCTGGCACCAGGATGAGAAGGCACCAATGGTGAGGTGACAACGGATTTTCTCGAAGAAGAAAGCGTAAAATCGAGAAGGGTTTCTAAATTTGGTAAAATTCTTAAATTCAAGAAAAATTCAAATAAATTTTAAATTGTTTAGGGTTGTTTCAGAAATTACGGCTTCTCTTAGTTCGGTTGTTCCCCTGACCATCGCGCTACCCGCTTACCTTGTTGTTTTCACACCTGACATGAGAATAGCTGTTCTGCCTTGTTGTAGGCGATCTGGGCGACAGCATCGCATGCAGTAATTAATCTGCAACCATCCTTTTCGTTGACCTCGATTAGTTTTGTTCATGCACGCACTTCTTCTTTTTTTCTTCTGTAGTTTCGACTTTGGAAGTTTGACACCATGCGTCTGAAAGAGGAAGATTGGAAGAAGAAACAGCTTGGTTAATCGGAAGGTCAAGTGGATCTTCTACCCACAATAGTCTTGTGACGCAACCGTGCGCGCGCGGAACACATGCGTGCTTATGCGCATGGACTATTAATTAACCCGAAAGTCAACGTAAAAATTGACAATGGAAGAAAAAAATCACATTAGCCTTATGTTATGCCTGAAGAGAATCTACTACGTACACATACGAAATGACAACATTCTCGTGTAGTTTAATAAGCAGTTGTGTGTGCTCAATTTGTTCGTTTTTTTCAACAAGCAAATTGATCCTATAGTTTAATAGGATAGTTGTGTTTCGTGTGTTCTTAATTTGTACAAATTTTTAACAGACAAATTGATCTCTATCTACAATGTCGAGATCATCTCGGCGATCTCGGGTCCGGCGAGGGGAGGCGACGGAGATCACTGGCGAGCCCCGAAACGGGTCGCGGTGCCTGCAGTTCTTGCTTCCCGTTTGTGTCAGGACGGGTCAGGAGTAATGGAGTTGTAGATTGGTGAAGAAACGGATCGCTAAAGGTGTAGGCGTGTAGCTCTATGAAACCCAAAATAAATATTGCAGCAAAACTAATAGTTTTGCCATTAAAATTATAGTTTTATGAAATTTACTCTATAACTAATGCATGCTTCATACTTTCTGTAGCCACAAATACATGTCTCAAAAAGTGATTTCATAATATTATATTTTATAGATATATTATAATATAAATTAGTGATCAAAATTATGTTTGAAGATCATGTTGATATCCAAAATAATATGTATTTATGATCAAATGAAGTACTAATGGATAGTCCAACTGGTAAGGTATTCAGCTATACATATAGGGAATTGCTAATTAAACAACACTCAAATGTTTTTTTTACTTGGGTCATTCAGATTTTTTAAACATTGAATCTCTATCCAACTGATTCTCATACAACCCTCTTCAAAAAAATGTGAGTGCTTCAAATCTAAGGTATCTCTATCTAACTAATCCTTTATACATCATTTCTAAAAAATATAAATGTTTTTAATCTGATACGTTAAATTTATATCCAACGATTCTAAGATCTAACTAGTTTTATCCTCAAAAATAATTAAATATATATAGACAGTCTCATACATATATCTATCCCAGAGCTAGCATAAGTGACACCTAGGTCTCGGTTAAAAAAAAAGAAGTCCTAGGCCAGAAGGCCCTGTGTAGTTGCAGAATTGCACACGTCTCAGTGGGTAGATCGGAGTCGTTTGGTTAGGTTTTGGGATCGACTAGTCAAACCAAGGGACGACAGGTAGCACGGAGTACGCGTCATTCGTCTTAACGATCATCTCCTCAAGTTGTCAAGCCATCAATTTCTAGATCTGGCCCTGATTAAACTCGATCGTCAGCCATACGTACGCGCCAGCACCACCTGTGTCGTTCAATCATCACCAACAGAGCCAATCATCTTCGTTCGGCAGGTGATCTCGAAAGAAGGAAAAAAAACTTCACATTTTGTACCATAGTGCCTCGGTTAATTATATATATATATATATATATATATATATATATATATATATATATATATATATATATATATATATATATATATATATCACCTAGCTAGTAGCTAGTACTATTCTGTATCTTCACGTTATGTTATGCATGGCAACTAGTAATTGGTCGTGAATTGTGATAGGGAAATATGACTTCCTCTTGGTACATGCATTTCTGGAGACCCATGTCACATAAAACTAGTAATTAGTTTAAGGGTTGGTGAAAAACTGGTGATCTATGCATGCAGCTTGTAGATGCAATGCATCGTTTGAAACATGTGTATATTAGTGATCCTAACTGCAGATTTATAAAACCATGTGCATGCCAATGCGGCCAATGCACGCCCGGTCAAAGGGCTTAAAGCCCTAGCTTTTGCCTTTTTGTATAGGCTTTTTACTGTGACGGTTGTTAGTTTTTTTGTAAGTTACAAAATAAAAAATAGTAAAAATTTAGAAAAAAAAAAACACAGTTACATCTTTTGGGACAATGTAAAAGAATAAAGACATAAAAATAAAAATAAAAAGCCAAAAAAGACCAAAAAACCAAAAATCGAACTTTAGAAACAGAAAAACTAAAGCTGTTTGGACGGGGCCTAATGCCCAGACAATCAAATGCAAATTTGTATTTTGGGTGCTTAACATACAACAGACAAAAGTATCTGGGATAATCGTATAACTTAGAAAAGGCACCAATGTTCTGTCTCCCATTTTTATATCTAGGGAAGAATTTCATAGTTACCATGTTTATTTAATAATGACCACACATGTATTTTTTCTTTGAGAATTGGTTATTTGCTCCTGAAAAGTTTGGATATTATGCTAGGGTACTCAATGCTTCTTACTTGACAAGAAAAAATACACAACTTATGAATGTGCCATTATAATCACCTTTTTTGCCATAACAGTTTCATCCATCACACATCACTTGATACTCCCTCTAGCCATAAATACATTTCATTTTAGACATTGACATAGTCTTCAAAACATAATTTTTACCATTAATTTATATTATAATATGTTTATAAAACCCAATAAAATTATAATATTATAACATTATTTTTGAAACAAATTTGTAGATATGATTTTCATGTACCAAATCTAAATATTTTAAAAATATTGATGATCAAAGTTTTGAAAGTTTGATTGCACGTATTCCAAAATAACATATTTATGATTGAAAAGGGTGTATGTATAGTGGCATAAACAAATAATTCCGTTTACACATCTGATATAACCCAATTGATCAATTCACTACTGTAGCTGGTCCAAACCAAGGTTCGTTTTCCAGGGCCCAACTAATTCGCAAACCTAAATCTTGGGTTACGGCTAATTGCTTCTAGCTGCATTTTTCAAGATAATGATGGATGGCACACACAACAGCAGGCTAGAGAAGTCGTTTGGAGAAGTGTTTCGACTTTCGGAGAAGTCAAAGTATAAAACTACCCTAAAAACCCAAAAAAAAAAGGGCCAATAAATCGAACAAACGGCTGGATAATTTATCTCACCCCATCTAAATAGATCAAACATTTGAAATATTAATCTACGGATCCGATAGACAGCCTAGCCCAATGCACGCATAACTTTCTCAAAATTGACTTGGATTAACTAATATGCATGATGAACAGTAGAACACAATATTTTTAATATGAAACGTGCACAATATTGCTATATAGCAAGTATATGAGCTGAAGGGCACTTTCAGATCTTGCAGGAATGATCGAATGTAATGTAGCATACTTCTAGTGGTTCTCGGCTCCAGCACATCATCGTGAATTCCCAAGAGTTTGCTACAAGACTTCCAAAGCAGTAAACACAAAACAAGATAGAGCCAATAGAAACATAAAACTTGTCATAACATGCCAAGTAAGCATTAAAACCAGAGCTGCTAATTGCTATAGAACTCAAAATACTCACCGCACAACAAAATAAATGTCCTACAAGGCTACCACTGTGGCAACCAGGGATAAAAAAAAAAAACCAGTCGTACCACCGACTCGATGCAATCACATATCGTATTCTACCTTTTAAAAAAAAGTCTAATTATTGTCTAGCTTTTTCCATGGTTTGTAACCACTCCCTTTTATTTCTTGTACAAGCACTCAACGTCAAGCTACAAGTCCTCCTTTCGCTAGCTTCCGGTCCAAAGCAGCTAACGAAGTTATAGCTAGGAAGAAGGGGAGCCGGAAGGAAGGAAAGAAAGAAAAAAATTAACTGCGGCGACACGCGTCTACCGATCATTTTCTGACAGATTAATCAGAGCTAGCTCAGATATACGCCAAGAACAGGAGCCGGTTGTTGTATCAGATTTCCTAGCTGCTTCAGTCCATTTCGGAGAGGACAAGCTAAGGTGATCGAGAGAAGATAGTACTCAAGAGATAGCCTGTACTGTTCTTGATATTGGTGGTGGAAGTGTTTGCATGGAGGAGAGGCCATGGAAGCAGCCACACGAGCAGGCTTCTTATCAACACACAGGGATGATCCAAGCTTCTACCTCCTCCATCCATGGCAGCATCATGTAAACCCTTGATTTTTCTCCATTCTCTTGATTTCTCTGAACAAAAGCATCCTCACTCAATGTCTTCTCCTTCTCTTTTTGAAAAGTAAAGCTTTGATTTTCTTAATGCCTTCTCTCTTGATATTATTGTTTCCTTGATATATTTCTGTTTTCCAAACTTTCCCTGTGAGTTTTGGGACGAGTTGTTTTCATGTGCTAGTTATGATCCATGCATAGGTTATCCAGGATGCTTTTGGACAACATAAATATATTTTATCTCTGGTTACTACGCAAGTACTGAGGCTTAATTAGGGATGAAGTAAGCATCTTAATCTGAAGATGGTGCCCTTGAGAGTTTGTGCACTCTTGCATATATGTACTTTTGATGTTGTTTTCTCCAAATTAAAGGCGGCGTTCGTTGGTGTAACTAATTAGACTAGCTACCTCCATAAGATTTTTTTTTCATTTCTGGAAATCTTTTAAGAATTTTTACTTTTATCTTCGGCTTATATATTGCCTTCCCCTTTTTTTAGTTCTCCCTACAAGAGTGAATTGAAGCGAAAGTGCCATTTTATTTATTTATTTTAAACCTTCTCTCCTTGAAACCTCAAAATATGATAATTATTTTGCAATATTCCACTATTAATTTGTGCAAGTTCTGCAGAAAGGACCCTGGGGGATACGACATGGCAGAACTGGATCACCTCTTCCTCTACCTCAACAGCCAGGATCAAACATCAGTTCAAGAGCAACCGCGTAAGACATGCTAGCTAGCTGCTATAGCTTATTTCTCTAAGAAAACTTCAGAACTTTTCATAAACTGTCATAGTCACTGTAAGCATGCATGTGTATAGCTAGCTGTGAGCCTATGAGAAGGCAGAGGGAATAATCTTTTTCCCCAGCCATATACACTCTTGCATCGATCATAAGTTCATACATGGCGAACATGTCATCTGCCGCTATTTGACATGCATATATGGTCAAGTCTTAGCCTATACTTGCCAAGTTTCTCTAGAATTGGAGGAGATTGACATGTAACAAGAACCGACTGGTGTGTTCTTGCAAGATCATCTACTGCTAAAACAACGGAGAAACATTTTTTCCTTGGTCTTCTTCATGCACGCCCACATGTTGTGTACATATATATATGTGATGCTACTATATACGCATGTCTTCCAAGTCATTATGGTCACAAGACTTCTTCTTCATGTGTACATGCATGCAGAAACCTCAACATCTTCCCTTCTCGGCCAATGCACGTCGTCGAACCTTCTGATCCAAAGGTATGTGCATTTACAAACACACATTCACATGATCCAAAGATATATGCATGTACCTATATCTCTAGCTCAGAGACTTTGATTATGAATGTATGTACAAGTTTCTTGCGTCGAGTTTCACTACGTATTTCTGTTGCTTCTTCTCTTTCTCTTGACATGAGTTGGTGATCGATTTTGGCAACGACGTCCCATCGATGGATTTTCTTCCAACAACCTTAATTTTCTTCCTGCAGGGATCCATGGCTACCAACGCGGCGTCGGGCACGGTGGCCGGTCCTTCGAAGCGGCCGCCGTCGGCCAACCAGCCGTCGCCGAGGCCGTCTCCGACGCCGGAGCCGCTTGCCTCTGGGAAGGTCGACGGCAAGGCTGCTGTCAAGGTCAGTTCTCTACGTCTACGTACATGCAAGCACACATGCATATATGTGCGTACGTATATATGACGCTTAATGATAGCATTATTGCTGAGCTCATCCATGGTCGAGTTTGCGATCAGCCGATCACCGATCAGGGAGGGGTAACAAGTGGCAGTGGCGGCAAGCAGCAGGGCGGCACGCCGGCGTCGACCTCAGAACACGAGGGCCCCAAAACGCCGGACGCCAAGACGCTGAGGAGGCTTGCTCAGAACAGGGAGGCCGCTAGGAAAAGCAGGCTTAGAAAGAAGGTACTGATTAATGATTAACTACTGCTACTAGCTAGTAGTAGTAGTAGTAGTTGATTAACCTGAATAATTGCTGGCGTTCACCTAACAACTACTAAAGTTCAAACAAGTAGCTAGGAGCAAAAACAACATGTGCGCGTGCGTGTAATTAAGCTGGTGAAGACGTGAAGTTAACCTACCACCCTAAAGTTGTTTGCAGTACTACTCCCTAGCGAGGGGCACAAGATCAACTCAACTTTCACATTTCTATCTGAAAATTGCATTTCTCAAATTAAGACTTTGATGCATGTATGAATGATCGATGTTTCATTTGTATCTTGTGTGAATGTGTGTAGGCTTACATTCAAAACCTGGAGACAAGCAGGATCAGGCTGTCCCAGCTGGAACAGGAGTTGCAAAGATCCAGAACTCAGGTATGCACTCTGAAACAAATATAAAAGTGAGAGCATTATTTTTGAATTTTATTATGAAAACTACACGCATATATGTACAGATTGTTAGATCTGGATCCGACTACATACCTAGATTCAACCGGGTTTACTTTCCAGGTCACAGGTCTAAATGGGCTAAACACAATTAAGTCTATAGAGTAACGGAGCAACAACTTTATAAGTGGTATTGGGCTTTCTCCCACCAAAATACTAGTCCAATGGGTGGGAGCTCTCTCACATTTATAAATTGTGTTTTCTCTTCTCCCACAACTAATATAAGATTATTCTAACAATCTCCCCCTCACACATTGGTTGAGCACTTCTGCAACCATGAGGTCTAAGAAGATGTTAGGCGCCTGGCCTCTGATACTACTTGTTAGATCTGGACCTGGCCGCATGGCTAGATCCACCGGATTTACTTTCTGAGCCACAGGTCTAAATGAGCTGAACACAACTAAGTCCATGGAGTAATAGAGCAACAGTTTTATAAGTGGTATTGGGTTTTTTCCCCTAAAAGACTAGTCCAATAGGTGAAGGTACCCTCACACTTATAAGTTGTACTTTCTCCTCTCTCACAACCAATGTGAGATTATTTCTAACACAGATATCCTCCTAAAACAGCAAGATGTAGTTTCTAATTAGTTGTTTTCGAATATTTGTGATTTTCTTCTTAGAACAGTGGTAGGAGCTTAGGAGAAATTACTCTTAATTATTCATATATTACTGACTAAAAAATCTGTTTCATGCTTGCATATCTGTACACAAATCAATAAATTAAGGGTGCGATCTTGGGTGGTGGAGCTATTTCTGCTGGCATTGGAGGACTAAGCCCAGGCATGGAATATTTAAACCCTAAACTACTCAATGCGTACTCCTATATATGATCACAAACAAAACTTTCCTTAACGCTCTTGTTAATATCTCTTAATTAAATGCACATATATGTTTGTATTGTGATCATCATGTGAAATTCAACGAATTAATTAGCAGAGGCGGCATGGTTCGACGGGGAGTACGCGAGGTGGCTGGACGAGCACGACAAGATGATGAGCTACCTGCGGGCGGCCGTGGAGGAGCAAGCGGCGGACGGCCATCTGCGGCAGCTCGTGGACGCCGCCGCCGCACACCACGGCGTGCTGATGGAGCTCAAGGCCGCCGTGGCGAAGGCCGACGTGTTCCACCTCATCTCCGGGGCGTGGCTGCCCGCCGCCGAGCGCTGCTTCCTCTGGATAGGTGGCTTCTGCCCCTCCGAGCTCATCAAGGTTAGTCCTCTAGCTAGATAATTAAGCCAGTTAACACCATGCGTAGGGTTGACGGATTTGCTAAAATTCGGTCAAATGGTTTCTCTCGAAAAATCAGTAAAATTCGAGAAGCAAAACGTTAATTTTCTTGTTAATATCACAAACAAAAGTTTCTTTAATTCAATCAAATGGTTTCTCTCGGAAAAACCGGTAAAATTGTAGCCATTAGATTATACATCAGGATGGCGGTATATGGCTGTTTTTTTTAGCCATATCTTTTGACCACAGTTGATGACTATTGGCTGCCCTTTTTGAGACAAAGGCACTGACGCAGATAGCCCATACATCAATGGGTTCGAAGCATTTTGAAGAAACGGTTTCGATAAATCATTCAGAGAAGTCATTCCGTTTATTTTAACTTCCAAAGAACAGGACCTATAAGTCGATGAGCACAAAGAGTATGAGCTCGATTTTGAGGTTGAGGAGGTGAGCCATAAGGAAGGAGGGCAGTAGCATGCAGCAAACAAGGAGACGAACGACAGTGGCAGCAATAGTGGCTTGTCAGCGGTGGGCCAATGCAGCGGCACCATGGGAGTGACGGTTAGGATTAGAGTTGGGAAGAAAAAAGAGGAGATCCAGTGGATCTTTATCCAACGGTTATAAAATCTCACTGATTTTTATTTCAAAATTATTCATATGACTTAATTATGCCTTGACAACAAAATAATCAAGTTATTAATCACCAGATAGATTTTCCTAAAATATATATATTGAGAAATTAACTGAAAACGAGAATTATATACTACTAGGATGCGTATGGTTATAAAGATAAATATGGCTACAAAGATAAATAACCTAATTAATGAAAAACCAATTATCACACAGTAGAGTACACATGACGGAGTAGCTACTCCCCTGTTATTTTTTACGTGACATTTTTTACATTTTAGGTATACGAGATGCATGCGACTTAACCGTTATTTTTTATAACTTTACATTAAGATATACTTGTAAAATTATAATATTATAAAAATATTTTTAACCACAAATCTAATGATATAACTTTTGTATAGCCAATCTAGAGAGTTTTGAGTTTATTATAGGTTAAACTTTAAAAAGTTTAACAATACGGATTCTAAAAGGCAAGTAAAAAAGAATGGAGAGAGTATATAGCTAGCCTAATAAATGCACGTTTAGGCACAAGAAAAGGTTGAAATTAAAATGGAGTTGACACAAGAATTTGTGAGGGCTAGACAGGAAATAGTAAGTGACTGTTAGGTATATATACGAGCTATAGATAGATCATGCTTGCAGCTTAATTGCTTCATTAGTTGGCTCATGTGGAGATGCTGAGTGAGCCATGCGTGCTAGCTTGTGCGGCTAGGCTCGTTCGATCGAGAGCCAGCCAGCTCATGATGGGCTCTCGTAAGTTAATTAGAGTTAGATTAATTTAGCATGGAGTAGATTACAGGTAGTGTTAGGGTTTACGCTACCGGTTGAAACTTTTTACTGACCCTCACTGGTATGGCCGGTAACGGTTACTGCAAAATTTGGACCAAAAAAATTGAAATTGAAATTTGTATTTTGTAAAAAATAAATTTTTGAGAAAAAAACTATGTAAACTTGTGGGTATAAACTAGATGTTCATATATATACATGAAAATAAAGTTAAAATATGATGCATTTTTGTATTTAAATGAATTTTATTTGAAAATATGGGCACAACTGAAAAACCCATCTCGTTAATTATCCTTACTGGCCCTCATTTGTATGACCGATTTTCGTCGGTAATCACCGAAATTTTAGTGAAATTTTATTCCTTGGCTAGTGTCACGCATTGAGGTCAAATGCATACGTGAAGATGGTGCATGTCTTAATGCTCGATCATGTGGATTTTTCCACTCACGGAACTCTTCAAGAAGCTGGCAAAGCTAGCTGCCATTGGCGGCTCTAACTTCTTACATGCTCCAGAGAAGCCTAAAATTGGAGCTAGGTAGACAACGTCTTCTGAGAGTGTGGTTATTGAAAGTGCAGTTAAATTAAGTTCAGAGAGAAGGATCAAGTTCCACGTACTTTCGAATTCATTTCATTCTTAATCGATGTTTGGTGTTGAGTTCTCATATATTCCACCTTTGAGTTTTAGCTAGGTGGCATACATATATATATATATATATATATATATATATATATATATATATATATATATATATATATATATATATATATATATATATATATATATATATATATATATAACCTAAACGAATTTGAAAATATTTGGAGTTGAGTTCCATTGTTAATCAATCGACTATATATGAGCTTGTATTTTTCCAGCCGGATCGATCATCGAGTCGAAAAACTAATTTAGTTGCAGGCCGGCTCCGGCTGCTAGCTCGATCGATGGCAACGCAAGCCGTCAACTGCTGAGCTCAGGTTTTCGTAAGCTTGAGCTCACCACTTATCGGTGTATGTCGAGCACAAGCTACTCCACAAATATCGCTCCACACAGCAGCCTATATATCCTATATTAATTGTACGTTTCTTGCCTGCTTCTTGCCTTCTTGGCTGCCGTGCATAATGCATGCATGAGTCACGCATGATCATGTCGTATGGCATATATACCGGAAGAAAATCACACTGATCTTATCACCTTTAGACCTATATTAACCCTTTACCAAATAGTTATAAAACAGAAGAATGAAATACTGCAATGTAAAATACGTATCTGCATGCATTAATTAAGGATATGGATATATATACACGGATAAATATATATATATACTCTCACTTCTAATATACCATTTAAACAAACATGTTATCTTTTTAATCACTTTTGGTATACTTAAATTCTAATTATAAGATACTTCAATACAACTTGTCAAAAAAATTCGTAGGATCCATTTATTTTAGCTATGTATTCTTTTCTACATGTAAAAAGAGTATATACATAAATTATGATATAAAAAGTGAATTTTAATGAAATTTTTCATGGAACTCACTTTGGCTATCTAATAATCATTATTAGAGTATGTTCAAAAGAATAAAGAGATATAACAATATCATTTTAAGCAGTATATAAGAAATGAAATTATGTACTCTCAGAAACATAAAATCATTATCCTATATATATATACACATATACATACATACATATATATATATAAAGCCTTTTTGTACTCCGAGGAGTACATACTCTCACTTTTAATATACCACTTAAATAAATATGTTATACATTTTTATCACTTTTGATATACTTAAATACTAATTATGAGGTATAGTTGAAAATTTTCATCTAAGTCTTTTTTATTTTTGCTATATATCTTTTCCTATATGTAAAAGGAGTATATATTTAAATTATGCTTATATATGTGTATGTGTGCTAGTACTATTTGGTAAGCCACTTCTCCAGACATTAGGTAGAGATGCATGATGGATCGATTAGCTATCAAACTTTAGGTAATATTAAGTAGGTGAGAGGTCCCAGTTGATGGAACAGTTAGGCCCTAGCTTGGAAGTCTTTGGCTACTATGTGGTTGTTATTTTCTGTGTTGGAAGAAAGTGTGGTGATGTGCGACAGAGTTGGTGAAGGAGAGAGGTTAGATAAGAGATGTAGATGGGGAGATAGTTAATTTACCAATAATGGACAAGATGTGTGTGTTGGCTAGCTAGCTTCTAGAATGGAATGGGGCAAATTAAAGCAGGAACCGAAACTCAAGTTTTACTCTCTCCGTTCAAAAATATACGACATTTTAGATATTAACATAGTCTCTAAATACAATTTTGACCTCTATTTTTATATAAATATATTCATAAAATAATATAAAATTATTATATTATAAAATTATTTTCATGACTAATCTAACGATACCATTTTCATATTACCAATATAAATAGTTTTTTATATATTAGTAGCTGTAAGCATCTAGTCCTCTATTTTTAGTACTTTTAGTGTTTTAGTGATTAATGACATTTATGTGTCAATACTAACAATGTTTTAAGGCTTTAAAATGAGTTATTTGCATGACATTGGCATATTGGGAGTTCTTGGTATTTATGGATCCCAAAAAGGTGTAAATGATGTCACAACATGAAAATTAAGAACCTTGTGACTAGAAATGATCCTAAGAGTTGAGTTTGGATTATTTTAGTGATATGTTTTGTTTTGCTTTGGCCATACTATTAATAGGGGTCCAAGGCTAATAGCTTGAGTTTGGGTAGATAGTTGTGATGCACACTAGGTCTCTCTAGCTTCAATGGGAGTGGGATGATCCGAATGGGTTGGACCATAATTCAATAGGACTCGGATGGTCCTAGTGGGTTGGACTATGTGTCAGATCAATTTGGTAAAAGACTTGGTCTGAGATGGTTTTCTAGTGAGTCAGATGATTCGAGTGGGTCAGAGCATGACCAGTATCAATTTAACAGATAATGTGCTCTTGAGAAGTTGACTAGCCCAGATGATTTGAGGCGGATAATCCGACTTGGGTTGGATGATTCAAGTGTGTGCAACGATTATATTTTTTACCGTTGGAAGTGTTTAAACTGGATAATCTGAGTAGATCAATGATCCAACTCAAAGGTTTTTTTAAATACTTGTGTCTACCAAATAGTTTCTGAGGAAGGGAGCATATATAGACCTTATATATGGGCGTTCAAGTTAGGCCTCTTAGGACTATTTTAGTATCCACCCTATTGAGAAGCTTAAGGGCACTTTGAAGCTCGAATTGAAGATCTTGAGTGCTTGAGAGAGTAGATTAGGCACTTCTAGTTGTTTGACCTTGCCGGGTTCAAGTGACCTCTCTGGACTTATTACTCTTAGGGATCGGTGTCTCCTAGAAGTCTTGGAGGCATTGGCTCGATGACTTTACTTAGAGGAGCTTATGGAAGACACTAAGAGGCGTGTGAATGTTTGAAGTCCACTATCCGAAGTGGAGAAGGACTATCATGAGTAGATGGCTTGATTTCTTGCGTGGTCAAGTTAGAGTTATACTCTTGCGAGAGTACTCCAACGAGAAGTAGGAGGGAAGATCGCCGAATCTTCGATAGCTCGAAAATATTGGTTGTGTTCTTTGTCTCTTTTGCGTTTCTGTAATTACCTTATTGTTTTTCATTTCCTAACTTACTAGAATTATGTAGGGTTGGAACTTGATTGCAAAACTTCACTAGAAATTCTCGACACTTTGGTTGGGCTAGTAAAGATTAAAATTTTAATTTAGCCCTTTGTGAAAAAAAATCTTAATTTACCCCTTCTTGAACATGATCCACTTCAGTCGTCAAAGTTAAAGTTTGACCGCACTTCATATAACGTCGTATATTTCTAAACCAAGGAATATATATCAATTAATGCCGTATGTTTATTTCATATGTAGCTAGCTGAGTTCTTGTGCCTCCGGTCCTTTCAAATCACACTATTATGATACACACACACACACACACATATATATTTAATAACCATATATTATACATACAATCTTATTCTTGTGTATTAATTATTTGGTAATTCGAAATCTTAACAATCAAACCCATGCATGGGCTCGTTAATCCTCTTTGAAACATTTGAATATAGCATGTTAGTATGTTACATATATACAATGCATGCATGCTAGCATGCCAATGCAGGTAATAATTCTTAGGATCATCGGGTGAGCAAATGCAGGCAGCTAGTGCAGCATTTTGTGCAAGCTAGGGCCTTGAGAATGAAAACACGAAGTAGTACACATACATGCAGCATGAACAGCAGTGCCGTTATGTTTATATGTAATCTACTCCAGTATTTAGCAGTGAATGGAGTTATATCTACATAAATAAATAAATGTAGCTGATTGACGAATCGTAAGAATTAGTGATGATCACCGTACGTGCTTGTGTTTTAGGTTATCGCCCGGCACGTGCAGCCGCTGACGCAGGCGCAGGCGGCGGGCGTGTGCGGCGTGCAGCAGTGGGCGAGGGAGAAGGAGGCGGCGCTGGACCACGACCTGCAGGCGGCGCGCCGCTCCCTCTCCGACACCGTCTCCTCCGACGCGCTGCTCTCCCCCTACGCCGACATGGCCGCCTACATGGCCCACGTGTCCCTCGCCATCGCCAACCTCTCCTCCCTCCAAGCCTTCGTCACACAGGTAAGATACATGGTCATATATTGTGTTGATTATTGATTCTCTTGATCGATCTTGCTAGCCCGCATGCATATACGATTTGGCATCAATTTATATATTTAGTCTGATGCATCTGGTATAATTAAATTAATCAGTAATTTGCTTAGCTGATTGTGCATATGTCATAACATATAATGCGGTTGAACAAGAACACACACGTCAATAATAATACAGTATTATCTACTAATCAGCATTGGGCATATATGCCTGCAGTTCCCTTTCAGAAGGGCCAAGAGTACGTTAACAAGCTAACAATATAATTGCTCAAAACATTACATTTTCAGGGGTCACTTGGAAATAAAAAAACATTGTGTAAAAAAACCTGAACTTTTCTGAACTCGTAAATCTCTTCACTGATATGAATATATATGATGCAGGCAGACGCGCTGAGGCTGCAGACGCTGCACAGGCTGCCGCAGATCCTGACGGTGCGGCAGTCGGCGCGGTGCTTCCTCGCCATCGCCGACTACTCCCAGCGCCTCCGCGCGCTCAGCTCGCTCTGGCTCGCGCGCCCGCGCCAAGACCATTCCACGCCGGCCGCCGCCGGCCGGATCCAGCCATAGAAGCGTAAAACGCTGCGTACCTAGCTAGCCACATGGCAGATGCGGGCTGAAGAAAGGATCAAGCTGGAGATCGATCGGTCAGCTGATGCCGATAACCGTCGGTTCACTACAGTACACAGACAGGGATAGTTTCACGTAGAGATCATGGTCAAATGATGATCCATTTCTTTCTTCTTTTGACAAGGGTTGATTAGGAGTCGTTTGTGTAGCTGTGTACATACAAAGACTAGGTTGTAGCCGATAGTCAGTCAGTACAAAAATAAGAATTGAGATTGATAACACTGTAACGTGTGTGGTGGGCTATGTTTGACTGACTCTAGTTTTAGCTTTTTTTTTCACTATTCACTACACTATCCACTAACTCAGCTACGTTCTGTTTTTCAGCTAGTTCAGCACAGATACAGAGGAGTTGGCATTGTGAATCATCTTCCCCTTCCTTCGTCTCGATTGCATTATTAAGCTAGGAAAATGGAAACAATCGACAAGTTACTGTATTCTTATTGCCAAATAATGGGGTGTTGCAAGTTACAAATGTGGTTTACAATCATCCTCCCAACCTAGGGGAAACAGATCGATTAATTTATGTAATACATGAGCCTGATAGAACCCCGGCCCGGCCCATTTCCATGGGATATAAAAGAGAGCTGGAAAGGGGGAGGAGGCAAAAACCCGTTTTGTTTTCTCTTCCTCCTCTCCCGAGCTCTCACTGTTATTGCTGCCGCTGCCCTCCCCGTGTTGCCTCTCGCCACCCTCTCCCCCAGCGCCGCCGCCGCTTGGGCTACCTCAGCCGCCACCGCCGTTGCTCCGGTCGTGCCCTGCTGCCCTCCAGCCACCACCACGCGCCGTGCCGCCCCTCATCCCGTGCACCCTCGCTGGCCACCTGGCCGCTCGCCGCTCGAGGCTAGGGGAGGGCCCAGGGGCCGGCGTGAGAGAGGAGGAGGAGGGGGAGGCCGGCGTGAGAGAGGAGGAGGAGGGGGAGGCCGGCGTGGGAGAGAAGAGGAGGGAGCTGCCGCCGGGTAGGTGAGAAGGGAGGAGAGCAGGGAGGAGCCGTGCCTGCGCGTGGGGAGAAAGAGAGAGGAGAGAAGGGCGGCTGGTGAAGAAAAGAGGCCGGTCGACCAGGCATAGGAAAAGAGGAAAGAAAGAAAAGGAAAAAGAGGGAAGAAAGAAAGAAAAGGAGAAGAAAAAGAAGGAAAAAGGGAAAGAGAGGAAAAAGGGGGGATTTGCCTGATCCGCTGCCAGATTTGTCAAATCCAGTCCAGGGACGACCGATCGTGGCCTGATCCAGTCGTCGGGTTCGGGTAACGGTTCAAAAACCCTCCTCCATTATTTACAGATTTTCGCATAATTGAGTACACCGATTTAACACTGGGACAGCGAGACGTTGTCCGGTGAGTGAGAGGTCGGCTATACTGGGTTTGTGCGTAGAGCCGTGTTATTTGCTTGCATGTGTATGTATTGCATTAGCAAAATGAATTGAAATGTGTAATGCTGCTCGGGTAGCGATCAGTCCGTGTTGTCCGCGCACCGCCCGCCAGGTTAACAGGCAAGTGCATGGTAGAATAGTACAGTGTGGTTAATGATTGCTATTCTTGTTTACAGCTTGATTTACAGTGTTTACAGCTTGAGTTATATGATTTACAGCGTTTACGACATGATTTACAGTGTTTATAGGCTGAGATACAGGATTACCAATTAGGTGAATACAGATGAGTGTAAATTATAATTAAGTGCCAACAGTGAAAGCATGTGCATTCTGCATTGCACTCATACACAGTGAAACAGAGCCTACTTCGGTAGAGACTCCACGGGAGTGGAGATGGAACCCCCGTCTGAAAGAGGGTGGGGCAATTGAGTGGACCATCGATGGGTGGACACTCCGCTATACCGGTATAAGCTACAGTTACATATGCATCGCATGGCACTGCATTGCATACAAATGATACAGAGATGACAGACAGAGATACAGTTACAGATTACAGACATAGAATTGAATTATCACTTAACAGTACATAGTCATTAATTTACATATTACAGTGAGATTTGATTTGATCCACACACGCGAAAGCGATTCTGATTCTGATGAGATGTGATTTGTAGTTCACGATCCACGAAATTGATTTCTAGCTTACGAGATTGGCTCAACAAATCCATGAGACGTGATTTACAGCTTACAATCAATTGGCTTTACAGACCACAATAGATGTGATTTACAGAATACAATTACATAATTGATTTACAGTTTACAGTAGGTTTGATTTACAGTTTACAGTTATAGTAGATATGATTTACAGATCAAAGTCACATAATTGATTTACAGTTCACAGAGGATGTGATTTATAGTTTACAATAGATTGGTTTTGATTTATGTGAGAGGTGATTTACTGATTTATTTATATATTGATTTATAGGTTACAGTAGATTGGATTTACATACTACAGTGGATTAATTTATAGTTCACAGTAAGATTTACAGATCATAGTAGATTGGATTTACAGTTTACAGAAGATTTGACAAGTAATCCCAGGCTTTGTTCACATACTTCATTTGCTGTTTCTGCATTGAGTTTTGTTACAGTCAGATGTGAGCCCGACGTTTAAAAACGGGCACGTCATTTTGTTTCGTTGAATTGGTAGTTTTTCACCCGTGATGCACGCGCACGCTGAGAGCGTGGGATGGCACAGCCATGAGGAGTATGCCGTGAAATGCGGATCGTGGACTCGTTTCTTTTGCATGTTCTTTGTTACTTATATACATCAATGATAAATGAAAAGCATTCGATCATTGCACAAAAATAGCATCTCCTGTGCCTTCTTTTTGCCTGTGTGTGTGCGTGTGTGCAGGTAGTCATTCCGGCCGACGGAACAACTCCGGCAATTGTCAGAACAAGATTTACATGTGACAATAGATTGGATTTACATGTTACAGTAGATTGATTTACAGTTCATAGTAGATTCACATACTACAGTAGATTGATTCACAGTCCACAGTAGATATTAGTTACAATTCACAATAGATCGATTTTATAGTTCACAGTAGAGGTGCAGACAGTTTACAATCGATTGGATTCCTAGTTCACAGTAGATGTGTTTTACAGCTTATAGCCGTAGAGTTGGATTATAGTCTACAGATATGGATTGATGTACTGTTTTATCGTGTGCTTGCTGAGTCTTCAGACTCAACCTTGGTTTGTTGTTTTTTTAGGGTGATCCGGAATGACGGTATGCATGGAATGGGAGTAGTTCCTCTTGCACGCACATGTGAGATAATTGCTCAGTCACGTACTGAGCATTATGATTAATCCTTTGTTAAGAAGTTTATACAAATTTTCTAGTTACAGTATGTTTCGGGAGAACATGTTCTTTTGTTAATATAGTTCTTGTGCGTTAACTCTATTTATGACGCGTCTATGTGAGACAGTAACAGAGTGGTGGTAGCATCTTGGGCCCTATGGAGGATCGGGGTGTTACAATTTAAGTTACAACAGTTAATGTGCCATTTCTGGGCTCTGTTTCTTTTAAATAACTGTTTCTGTCATGAGCTTGTAGAGTTCAATTGATGGCATTTCCCCCCGAGTTCACAAAAATAAAGATGACTTCTCTCTGCTGCTATAATCTGTCAAGGGCGTCAACAATGGCATTGCGAAATGAATCGTTGTGGAGGAAAAAAAGAGGACACATGGCCTCCTGTAACCCACCGGACTTCTGAACCTGGCCATGCCCTCTGGAGCTCCATGATCACTGAACGGAGAAGCTAAGATGACGTCGTAACGCAAATGACGTAGCAAAAGATCTATTTTCAGGGAATGCAGAAACAAGGTCTGTTGTTGGAAGAGTAGCAAAGCACTCACTGAACTACTAATGCAAGCTGATGGTGAGTTACTCTGTCGAGAAATCAACCTAGTAGGTTGAAAGCAGAAGACCCAGGTAGGGCAAATCATATTTGGAAATGAATCATATATATGATAAATAATACGTAGAGTGACACTAACTGTTGCACCGACGAAAATGAGATAGCCTGCGGGTTCTTTGGTACTGGAAATCAAGTGACATCAGTCAAAGACAGCACCGATCGCAACCTGTCTTTTATTAGCAAAGACAGCACTGAACCACAAGGATCCAACCATTGCAGCATGAACACCACCTGTGTTATTAGCAAACAATGCTTGTTAGAAGAATCGACAAAGCATTTCATTAATAGAGAATTTCCAATAAGGTTCAAGTAAAGTTTCTTGAAGTAGGTAAACACCATCTTCGGTATCATATGGTATGTTTCTAATGGAAAAAGGACGAAGATAGTGGAGATAAATAAGGAAATTTCTTTGAGCAAACTCGTTTATTATCACCACTCGTAAGGAATAATTGTTATTTCAGAAGACAACAAGTATAGTAATCTTCAACAACCAGGTTACCATGATAATGAGATGAGTTTGGTAAACAGGCCGCTGCATGCCCTTTAAGATATAATGCATTCAAAGATGGGCGAGGAAACAAAAGAAAAAAGTTTAACTTGATCCATTACATGCAAGTCCCAGATCGATGTTATTTGAAAGTAGAGATTATTTTGGGCATGAACAATTTTTTCAGAGTGAACAACCCTAGTCAATACACAGAATATCTTGTCCAGCTTGTCAGGTAAAAATGCATCACAGAATGAAAACAAGAGTTCCAGAACCACAAAGATCCCTCGTCGTTCGACTCTGGTAATTGGAAGATGAAAAGGTTGAATTTGTTGCATTTCAGAAGTCTACCGACCCTGTTTTGAGGAAATGAGGTGAGGGGGCTAAATGTTGCAGAACTGCATAGGAAACAAATAACATTGATCTAGTGTCAGTAACTTGTAAATTCTAAAGCGATAAAAATCTTAACTTTCCTATTCAAAGAAGATTTATCTAAGCTACATGAGAGTGGTACATCAAGATATACAATAACATGGCATTAAACGCTCTTTACCTGCCAGATGGATCACACACGCCATCCTCTCCGGTGAAACAGACTTGGGTGTCAGAAAAGCAACTCTTGCGTTGTGACTCTCAAGAGGCAACGCATCAATTAGCTGCTCATCACATCTAGTCCTGAAAACACCCTCTCGTATACAAGAATTTTTTGTCTCCCAAATTGTTTTCCATATGGGCTGCAGCTGGTGGCCAGTTCTGGCAACGTGCCTCAGGGAATAGCTGCTTCACCATCCTCTCTAACAAATCAGGTTTGGTACCTCCGCGTCCCTCCGAGAAAAATGGTATTCCTAATTTCGTGCGATGAAGGAGAGGCCCATACATGTGGTCCAACACATAATGTACTAACCCAAGATTCACTGATACCATATTCAGTGGATGCCTGAATACTGTTGATTTCTCAGACTTTATTACAAATTACAATCATGGAGACTGAGAAATGCCTACAACACAAAGATTAACAATAGCCCAAGTCAGAATATCATAAGAAATTCAATGTATCAGGAACGTTTAACAATTAACAGCAAAGGAATGGTTTTCAGTGTATCCCCGCACTGCATGCTCGCTGATTTGGGTAACTTAAAGCAAGAATATTACAAAGCAGATAGCTCATTAGCAACATTGCGCGGATACTTCTCAAAACTCGCGTATCAGTATTAGATACCGTATCGGATACGGATACTCCTCCGATACGCTCTGATACGTATCCTGCCCGTATCCTAACTTTTTTGAATTTTCAAAAAAAATAATTTCAATACTTATCCGCTACTTCGTGGATACCCCCCGATACTTATAACCTAATTTCTACCCATATCCACCCACTCCCTCACGCCCCAATCACTCAGCCCTCCCGCAGCATCACACCTCCACCCACTCAGCCCTCACGCCTCCTCCGATCCACGCCGCCGCCTCCACCCCAGTCCCGCACACCTCCGACCTCCTCCCCTCACGCTGCCTCTGATCCACGCCGCCACCGTCTCCACCCCAGTCCGCACACCTCCGGCCTCCTCCCCTCACGCCGCCTCTGATCCACGCCGCCGCCACCTCCACCCTAGTCCCGCACGCCCTAGCCTCCTCCCCTCACGCCGCCTCTGATCCATGCCGCCGCCGCCTTCACCCCAGTCCTGCACACCTCCTCCCCTCACGCCACCACCGCCTCCGATCCACGCTGCCGCCGCCTCCACGCCACCGTCTCCACCCCTTAGTCCTGCACGCCTCCTCCTCTCACGCCGCCGCCTCCAGGCCACTGCCTCCCCAGCTCCCCTCCACGCCGGTGCCTCCGATCCATGCCGGCATCGCCTCCACGCTATCGCCCCGGACTAGGAAGGGTTAGAGACCAATATTATTTGAGCTGAAAAGAAAAGTTACGCACTTGGTTTACTTGGTCTTATCTGAGCTTTGCACTAATAAATATCGCACACCCTGGACTAGAGTCTAGGTTGTCCAGGGTGTGGATCGCCACTGAGTACAGCAATGCCTAGCTTGGTAGGCTGCATATTTATATTACCTAACTGCAAGATTGAAATACAAATCATAATAAGCTAATAACCTATGGTAATAAACATCTTCTATTTCTCTCTCACTGATCTTATAGCCGTTTTTACGATCCTTAAGAGAATGCAGTTGTTGGACCTGGGCCCCCGTTCCACTTCTCCGTTTGCTCAATCATCGCTGTCGTTACCATTGTTTCGGGTGCCATAGATAGAAGTGTGCTCCTGTGCTGGATGTGCTCTTCCTGGCGCCCTGACCAAATCGGTCGGTGTGGTCGGGCCAGAGCCAACTAATGCGTGTCTAGAAACCCTCTCTTCCCCATCTTTCCATTTGGGCTGCCTGCGTAAGGCCTGATCACTTGTACAACTGTTCAGGACGCACTGTTCTGGAACTGCAGCAAGCTGCTAGGAGCGTCCAGTTCTTGTGTGCAGCTAGCTAGTGCAGCAGCGCTGCTCTTGGCTTCGTCACTACTGGCTTTTGTGACTTACAAAAGCCAGTGGTATTTATTTAGATTCAACCAGCGAAAGCCGTATCTGACCGCCCATAGCAACTTCAGAGAGCCGGCGCTACTGGATGAACAGGCACAATCATGCTGCAAAGCAATCAAGAATCATTAAAACCTTTAGGGCCCTCCCTGCCTACATGATAGTATCTGTACTGCTTGCATTACGGCTGGCAGAACCTGTCTTCGCGAGGAAATTATTGCAGCTTCCCGGCACACCGTAGCCTGCGCCTGCCCAAGCAGCTGGGCTGAGTGGTGCACTTCTGTTGCAAATAAGAATAAGTAATGTTGTCAATTATTCATTTCTAAAATATCTTAGACCTAGTCACATGGTTTAACAGAGGTCATATGTCAATGAGACATTAGTGGTAAATCTTAAAATGACATATCTTTTACGTTGGCAAATGATTAATTGGGTTAGCTTCTATGGTTCTAGTAGAGATACTTCCAAGGCTGATGTTTCAGAGAAACATAAGATGGTCGTCAGGCCGACAACCAATGCTTGTCACACCGCAACACTATCAAACACATTGACATATCACACTGTGTCCTCATCGTATCATCGATTTGGTAGCGTGTTATGTAAATCATAAGCAAATGGACTCGATCTACGGCTATGAATGGATAGAATAGAATAGATCGAAGGTTTGGGGTGATGAGCCTCTCGTTGAGCTTCCAACTGAGCTAGAACCTCTTGTGGTGGTAGCCCTGTTGTCGTGGTTTCGGAGACTAGTGACGCACCTGGATGGATGCACTTGTTATCTGTTGCATCCACCTTTGAACATCAAACGCTTCAAGAAAAATGGTAGACGAAGGAGGTCAATGTCCAGTAGGTATTTCTTTTCTTTCTTTTTTTGAGAACATGCAACAAGATTAGGCAGTGCTCAATATGGCTTTTGCTTCAAGCTTCTACGTCGGTGTTAGCTTTTTTTTACTATTACATTTTTTTGTTTTTCTTTTTTCCCGTATTCCTTTCCTTATCCGTGATGGGCTAATATGTTTTTATATTTTTAAAATCTAATTATACCAAATAAGTCAACTAGCTACAGTAAAAAAACCATAAGCTACTACTGTTCTGAACACCCCTAGATGCAAAATATGAAAGCCACATCAACCCATGAATTCAAGAAAGGAGGAACTATATACTATTAGGAATAGTTTCATATTGAATGTGCGAAAAAAAGCATAATTTATAATTGTGAGCAAGACCTTACCTATTGAACTAATCTTTTGAGGGGAAAAGGTGTAATACCACTTATAAGTCTATTGCTCTGCAGATTTAGTTGTGTTCAGCTCATTTGGATCTGTGGCCTAGGAGTAACTCGGTTGGACCTAGACATATGGCTAGGATCCGATCTAACAATTAGTATTAGAACCTAGACGCCTAACATCTCCTTAAACCTCATGGTTATAGAAGTGCTCAACCAATGTGTGAGAAGAAGATTGTTAGGAATAATCCTATTAAGGATAGAATATGAGATAAAATAGAATTGTTATTTGCTAACTTATGTGTCTCGATTTTCTTATCTATATATAGCATATTCTCTGTATATTCTCATGTACTCCCTATATATATGGCTTCTTGGGTCTCATAAATATATACAATATTCATAACATGGTATCAGAGCAAGAGTTCTGACCTTGTTCTTTCGCTGCCCTTGACGTTGTCCTGGCCGCCGCCGCCGCTCAAGCCGCCGCCGCCACTGCTCAAGCCGCCGCCGCCGCTTCTAGGCTGTCGTCGTCTTCACTTCATCCACCGCATTGAGGATCTACCGCCGCTCCGCCGAGAGCATCGTGTGTCGTTGCGGCGCTCGCGCCGAGAGGTGGATCAGATCGTGGTCTTCGCCTCGCTCGCGCACCGCAACGCCGCTCGTACGCCGTCGCCGCCACCGCAAACACCGCAACGACGCCGTGGCGTCGGCACCATCCCCAACGAGCGCCGTGATGCCGCTGGCCGCGAGACAACCCGCCGCTGCCCTTGCCGCAGCCAAGCGCCGCTGCTTGCCGCCACGCCTCGACTTGCGCTGCCGCTTGCCGCCACCCGGCGGTCGCTTGCCCCACGCCCGAACGGCGGCGCTCGGCCGCACCACCGCCACGCGCCGGCGGTTGCTTGCGTCATGCCCGAAAGGCCATCGGCCTACGCCGCCACCCGACTACCATCGTGTTCTGCGCCACGCCCGGCGCCCCGTTTATCGCCGCCGCCGCGGCCGCGTGTTCTGCACCATCGCCGTAAGCCCCCATTCGCCGATCGTCGCTACAGCCGCCGCTAAAGCTTCGAATCGATCTAAGCCGATCGATGCGGTGTGGTTAAGTAGGTAAAAAGAAAGAAAAAAAAAAAAATAACGTTGATCTAACCATCGCGCCGTCCAGCGTCGCTAGTTAAATGTTGTTCCATTGGTCACCGCGCTAGACTCTAGCACCGCATACCAATGGCTTCTATTCCATTAGCTGCGATCTCATTCTCAGGAACAAAGCTCTATAGGACGAACTACAGGTTGTGGTCTTCTCTCATAGAAATTACGCTCGATGCTCTTTGCCTTTGGGGACATATCACCAGTGTATGACCTTCTCCGCCATCACCGATTTAGCCTCCTCCCAAGAATCTTACTTTTGCACCTCCTGCAGATGAGGTTGTGAAGAACGAGGTTGAGGCTGCTGCCGCAGCTGGTGAGGTTTTTCAGTATGCCATTGACGCTTTCAAGTGTTGGTGTGCTGATGAGGCCCGGGTCCGTGGCATCCTCGTGGTCAGCGTCGATGACTCCATCCAGCCAGATATTGTTGGTCTACGATCTACTCGATAAATCTGAAAGTACTTACGTGAGCGCTACCAACAGAGCAGGATGCCCAATTCTTTTCACTTTAACGATGAGTTGAAGATGCTTCGTTAGGGAGATTCTTTCATCGACGACTTCTACCAAGCCCTAGCCAGTCTTTGGCGCCAGTTAGATGAGCTGGCCTCTCCACTTTGTGAAGAGTGTCATAAAGTGCAGAAAACGGATCATGATTACCTTCGCCTTTATGATTTCGTCTGCCGTCTTCGCCTAGAGTTTGAGCCTGAGTAGCTTCGCCTCGAGCTAGCAGCACAGTCCGTTTTGATTGTACTTACTGCTCCTTCTTCGATTGCGCCGATGCCTTCTACTACGGTTCCTCCTCCGGTGTCAATTTTTGCTCTTGTTTTTGTACCAACTGGAGTTCAGTGTAACTACTATAAGAACTTTGGACATGACTAACAGAGTTGTGTGGTGCACAAAAGGTGAAACAAGGTGCGAGGGGTGGACAACAAAAGGAGGGCAGGGAGGCCCTTCCTTCATAGGAGGACAGACCAGCTTATCAGGTTCTTCTCAGCGAGGTCACTCTGTCCAGCAACTCTGTTAGGCTCTACTTCAGCAGCTCTCTCACAACTCCATGGATTCTGCCAGTCTAACTCAGACAACTCCTTCAAGTACCTCTTGGGCTCTGGATTCTGGTGCTTCTTTCCACATGACACTAGACTCCATATTCCTCACTTCAGTAAGATCTTTTGCTTTTCCTATCAATGTTTAGATAGCTGACGGCACTTTCTTACCGGTCAACTATCAGGGCACTTTTTTTTGTCCACTAATTTTTCTGTTTCAGTTATTTCCTATGTTCCCCAACTCACCATGCAGCACATTTCGATATGACAGCTCACTAATCTTAGGTGTAGGGTTGGTTTTGACTCTCACACCTGTTTCATTCAGGATCGACGGACAGGCACGATTCTTGGATTGGTCGCCGCTATAAGGATCGCCGAGGTCTCTACATCCTTGACCGCCTTCACCTTCCGTCCTCCCACGTTGCTCCTACCGCATCAACTTCCACTGTCACTGCTGCCACCACCTCTGGACCTTTTACGAAATGGCATCATCGCTTAGGTCACCTATGTGGGTCTCGTCTTTCTTCATTAGTTCATCAGAGAGTTCTTGTACGTGTTACTGTTGACACGTTCATGTCTTCTCAAGGTTATAAATTGGGCAAGAAGCTTAAACTTCCTTATCATTCTAGTAAGTCTTTGACTTGCGTTTATTATCTCCAAAGGCGCATAAATTCTATATTATTTTTTGATTTGGTTCATTCACTCGTGGTCAATTTCTTATGATCTATCGTAGTTTTGTCACAATGGTTCGCATCGATTCAATGGGACATGCACCAAACTATCCGTCCTTACCTCTCATGTTCCACCATAATTGAATGTGTATTTCTTGGATACGCCATTAGCGTCTTTACTCTTGAGCCCTCCAGCATAAAGGTTATCATCCGCTATGATGTATTTCGCATCGATGGAAATGGATCTCATGAGATGTTGTCTTTGACGAATCTCGACCTTTCTTCTATCGAGATTCGGCTCCTCGTCCTGTTTCCATCGTTGAGACAATCTCATGGTTGTCTCTCTCTGATTCTCCACCCATTTCTTCTTGTTCACCGCCACCCTCTAGTTTGTCTTCAGTGGTTCCTGCTGCACCTACACCTCTTGTGTTGCCTCCTGCAGCACCACCTCTTGCTCCTACAGCATCGTCGTCATGTTTCTCTGGGGTACACTACTCCAAACGTCCTTGGTCTTCACCAGACTCATCTCTTGATATCTTGTCGACACCGATGCCTAATTCATATGATGATGCTCCTTATTACGCCCTTCGTAACCGGACATCTCTTTGGCCTCCTACTCGTGTTGGACTTACTTCGACAGCTCATACTCTCTCTATCCGTGAGCCCACTTCTTATCGTGAGGTTGTTTCCCATTCTGAGTGGCAGCTCACTATGGCAGAAGAGCTTGATGCTCTTCGATGTGCGGAGACTTAGGACATCGTATCAATACCTGTGCATGCTCGTCCTATCACATACAAGTGGGTATACAAGATCAAGACCATGTCTGATGGTACCATTGAGCGCTATAAGGTTCGTCTTATGGCACGCGGCTTTAGCAAGAGTATGGTCGTGATTACGATGAGACCTTTGCCCCTGTTGCCCATATGACCACCATTTGCACTCTTATTATGGTTGCCTCTGTTCGTTGGTGGTCTATCTTTCAGCTAGATGTTAAGAATGACTTTCTTAATGGTGTCTTGCATTGAGGAGGTTTACATGCAGCCACCCTTTGGGTATTCTATTCCCGATAGCCATGTCTGTCGTCTTCATCATGCTCTTTATGGCCAAAAATAGCCCCCCGTGCTTGGTTTGTGTGTTTTATCTCGATGATTACCACTGCCGGTTTCACTGTCAATTCTCATGAACCTGCTCTATTTGTCCACATCTCACCTTGAAGTTGGACACTACTTCTTCTCTATATGGATTGTATGCTCATCACTGATGACATTTCTCATTCATCACATATGTGAAAAAACATCTTAGTGAGCAATTTCTAATAACTGATCTTGGTTTGCTTACGTACTTTCTTAGGATTGGGGTTTCTTTCACGCCTGAGGGTTACTACCTCTTCCAATAGAAGTATGTCCAGGATCTTCTTGATCGATTTGGTTTGACTGAAACTCGCATTGCTAATACTCCTATGGAGCTCTCCCTTTAGCTACTGATGGTGATCCTCTTTAGGAGGCTACTCGTTATTGCCATCTTGTTGAGAGTCTGGTCTATCTTGTGAGCACTCGCTCTGATATTGCTCATATTGTCCATATCTTGAGTCAGTTCATGGCCCATCCTACTCATATTCACTACAGTCACATTCTTTGTGTTCTTCGCTATTTACGTGGAACTATCTCGTCGTTGTTTTTCTCTAGCTCCACCTCCCTGCAACTCCAGGCATATTCTGATACGACTTGAGCTAGTGATCCTTCTTATCGTCGCTTGCTTTACTGTGTTTTTCTTGGCTTCTCCTTGATTGCCGGAAGACAAAGAAGCAGACTATAGTTTTTCGTTCGAGTGTAGAGGTTGAATTGAGAGCTTTGGCAGCAGTGACAGCAGAGATAACTTGATTGATGTGGTTACTTACAAACCTTAGAGTACATGTGAGGGGACCTACGCTCCTTATATCTGACAGTACATGTGCCATCAGTATTGTTCGAGACCCAGTGAAATATGAGCTCACCAAACACATTGGTGTGGATGCTTCATACATTTGCTCACAAGTGTAGGAGGGAGTACTTGCTCTATAGTTTGTGCCTTCAAAGTTATAGCTCGCCGACTTCTTCACGAAGTCGCAAACAAAGGCACAACATTTATATTTTCTCTCTAAATTCAGTGTGTGTGATCCACCATGAGTTTGAAGAAGGTGTTAAGGATAGAATATGATTGTTATTTGCTTGCTTATATATCTCGATTTTCTTATCTCAGATATGGTATATGATATATCCTTCTCTATATATCCTCTCATGAATATATACAATATTCCAAATCCTATATATATAACTCTAAGTGTAAAGAAGATCATGTACCAACAATAAATAAGATACATGAATATATACAATATTCATAACAAATTCTATATTGATTGTAAAAAAACATAATTTATAAGTGTAAAAAAGTTCATATACCGACAATAAATAAGATGCAGTGTATAAAAGCCATAACTTGTTATGAATAGTTTCACATTTATTGTTATCGACAACCAATGCCGACAACATGATTAGATGCAGTATATGAAAGCCACATCAACCCACGAATTCCGGAAAGGAGGAACTACATACTAGTCCGGTGAGATCACAGAATGCTCAATCCAGAACGGTGAGCAGTGGAGTACAGATACAGCACTGCCCCCTTGCTGCTTGCAATTAGCTGCTCTGAATTTAGCGTGGTGGTTTGGTTCAAGTTCAGTTTGGAAATGCAAGAACGGAATTAGCAGCGCTCCGCTTCGTCCCGATCCACTGCGGTCGGTCGCGTCGCGGCGGATGGGGATAGGCATCGCTTTCCAGCGAACGCTCCGACGTGTAAGCAAGCAGCGCTTTGGCTTGCGCCTCTTAGGGTGCAAGAATCGCTCTCCTCGATGCGTATTTCTTGCATCTTTTTCCGTTGATCCGTCCCCGCACGCGCAATTATTCCTCTTCTTCTTCTTCTCCGAACAAAAACAGCGGTCGCTTCTCTTCGTCTCCCAGCTCTAGACGTGGGTGTGAAGTGTGAGGACCGAGGAGATAAGCCATTCTCCCCGATATCTATGTATATTTTAGCTTATTTGTCTTTCTTGCCGTGCAATTCTTGACTCTGAGCTGCGCATCATTGCGATTACCTGCCTCTGATGCGCTGTCGCCATTTCCTCGCCGTGGTCAGGCCATATAAGGTTTCGGATTCTTGGAGGCTTTCCCTTGTGCGGTGGTAGTCTGGTTAGCGCCAGACCAGTCGAGTGAGGGCTTAGGAGTGGGTGATTCTTGGCGAGAGGGGGGATGGCGCGGGGCGTGCCGGTGGCGGCGCTTGGGGTCGTGGGGGTGTTGCTGGCCGCCGCCGTCCATGTCGCGGCGGCGAAGGACTGCACGAACTCGCTGCCGGGGCTGACGGCGTCGCACACGGAGCGCGCGGCGGCGCAGCTGCGGCCGGACGCCGACGCGCTGCGGCTGCCTGGGCTCCTCGAACACGGCCACGACCACGAGCAACACCTCACCCCCACCGACGAGTCCGCCTGGATGGCGCTCATGCCGAGGAAGCTCCTCGGCAGCAGGGCCCCGCCGCGCGAGGCGTTTGACTTGCTCATGCTCTACCGGAAGCTCCGGCGAGGCGCGGCCGGGCCGTTCCTGTCGGAGGCGTCGCTGCACGACGTGCGGCTGGAGCCGGGCACCGTGTACTGGCAGGCCCAGCAGACCAACCTGGAGTACCTGCTTCTCCTGGACGTCGACCGCCTCGTCTGGAGCTTCCGCACGCAGGCCGGCCTGACGACGCCCGGGACGCCCTATGGCGGGTGGGAGGGCCCCACCGTCGAGCTCCGGGGACACTTCGTCGGTGCGCCGCCGCAATCTTGGCTTGGTTTTGGGCATTTACGTTGAGCGGTTGCACAGCTCGACTGAATTGTGGTGGCTTTTGTTGATGTTCTTTGCAGGGCACTACATGAGTGCAACTGCCAAGATGTGGGCGAGCACGCACAATGCTACTCTCTATGCGAAGATGTCATCTGTTGTTGACGTGCTCTATGATTGCCAGAATAAGACGGGCACAGGGTACCTGTCGGCCTTCCCGTCGGAGTTCTTCGACAGGGTCGAGGCCATCAAGGCTGTTTGGGCTCCTTACTACACAATCCACAAGGTATAGGAATTATTTCAGTGTTTAATTCTCCTTGATCAATATGTAAATCATTGTCCTGTTGCGTGAGGTGCCATATTTGGCTTGCAGATTATGCAAGGGCTTCTTGATCAGTATACACTGGCTGGGAATTCCAAGGCCCTTGAGATGGTGGTAGGGATGGCTAATTACTTCAGTGACCGTGTGAAGAATGTCATACAGAAATACAGCATTGAGAGGCACTGGGCGTCGCTCAATGAGGAGACTGGGGGAATGAATGATGTGCTCTATCAGCTCTACACGATAACGGTGATTTGCCAATTTGTTAGAAGTGTAGCCCCAATTGATGCAATTATGTGTAGCCACGTTGTTTCTTTATTTTTCATCAGTTTAGAAGCATGTTTTCAATGGAGTTGCTAATTTCTCCAACTTGGGCAGAATGATCAGAAGCATTTGACACTGGCTCATCTTTTTGACAAGCCATGCTTTCTGGGGATGCTTGCAGTTCAGGTCTGCTGATCTATTTCCCTAGTTGTGAGCCTGTAACTCTTCTGATATTCAGTATCATCTACGAATATGTGTTAATTCATTGCAATGAATCAAATGAACACACCTTCCTATTTGTCTGGTTTACACCTATTAGTGTATCCATTTTACATGATAGCTTTGTCAAAAAATATGACGAATTTTTTGATTTGTCCAATCTAGTAAAGTGACAGCATGCACAATGCATACCTACATGGAAACTGAACTTGGGCTTCTTTAGTCTGACTCTTAATCCACAGAATACAAGATACTATTCCTATTGCAGGAATTTCTTTGAGTGATTGCTTTGTGAGTGTTTCAATTTCAGGCTGACAGTATTTCAGGCTTTCATTCTAATACACACATTCCAGTTGTCATTGGTACACAGATGAGATATGAAGTTACTGGTGATCCTCTTTACAAGGTAAAAGCAAACTTTGCTTTCTGGAGAGTTGAAGTACTTCATATTCATAGATGGAGAGGAATTTGTCCATGGATATGACCATAGTATATAACATTATCAGTTTAGATTATCATATTGGCTACTCTTTGGAAAGGAAAAGAATAACCTGATTTTGCTTCCAATGTATGTATGCTTCATTTCTTCTTGCCTATACATATTTGTAAAAATCCAAATGGGTCTGGAAGTTGTGGTGTCTTAATCTGGGAAAAGGAGCATTTAATGCTAACCTGTGTTTTCTCTTGGTACCATTTTTGGGGGGTGGAGGAAAGGAATGCTAATCTATGGTTGTTCAAATTTTGGGAATTATGCTGGACATTGTATGAGTTCTAGCATACATTAGCTATTTAGTATTTTATACTTCCTTCTTCTATAGTCATTTTTTGTGTCAGCTTTATGTCAAAGCTATGTACTGGTATTTTACTAAGTTGTACCATTTGCTTTCTTCTTTTCTCATATTGTTCTCTGACTCCATTTGAGTGGAAACTGGACGAAGTTGACCATAATCCTAATTCCTGAAACAGCAAATTGCGACATTCTTTATGGACACCATAAATTCTTCTCACAGCTATGCAACTGGTGGGACATCCGCCGGTGAATTCTGGTAATATAACTGTAGATGCCTAATTTCCATAGCGAATGGCCATAGTTATCTTTGGCATCTGAGTTTATACTCTCAATCGTTTTTCAGGACCAATCCGAAACGTTTAGCTGAGACTCTGAGTGCTGAGAATGAGGAATCTTGCACTACCTACAACATGCTCAAGGTTTACAATTATCGAATCTCTGAAACATTTATCTTCTCTTTTAGAAATGTGTCATATGCAAAATATGCAAACGATATGTAGGTTTCTCGAAACCTATTCAGATGGACAAAGGAAATAGCATATGCAGACTATTATGAAAGGGCACTGATAAATGGCGTGTTAAGCATCCAAAGAGGGACAGATCCTGGTGTGATGATTTACATGCTACCCCAGGCCCCTGGACGGTCTAAAGCAGTGAGCTATCATGGTTGGGGAACAAAGTATGATTCATTCTGGTGTTGCTATGGGACAGGTAATATCAAAAACTGCTGAATTCTGTTTACTATTTGATACTGATTCTTTGATGTGAAAATTTTGCAGTGACTATGGTATTTCTCTCTTTCTCTCTCACTTTTATATGCTACCCCTTTTTTGTTTTCTGTTCTAAGTTGTGAAACTTAGAATTCAAAATTATGAAGTTCTTGTGCGACTTGTTTGTTTATGAGTGTTCTAATTTTCATTTGCAGGGATAGAATCCTTTTCGAAACTTGGCGATTCCATTTACTTTGAGGAGAAAGGAGATACACCAGCACTCAGCATCATTCAGTACATACCAAGCACTTTCAATTGGAAAATAGCTGGGTTTACTGTTACTCAACAACTCAAACCCCTCAGCTCTTCGGACCAGTATCTTCAAGTTGCACTTTCCATTTCTGCAAAGGTAATTCTTCTTGAGTTTTTTACATGAAATTCAGATCAAAGCATCAGCATTTAGCTTGCTTGTTTTCTATTTACGCAGATGAATGGTCAGTCTGCCACATTGAATGTGAGAATACCATCATGGACATCTGCCAATGGAGCAAAAGTAACTTTAAATGACAAAGATTTAGGACTAATAACTCCAGGTATAATCATTTGAATACATGAATCACAAATTTACCATTTCAATTATCATTATCATTCCGGAGACAACAGACAAGTGCTTTACTTGATCTTATTATGTGGGCAGGGTCTTTCCTCCCAATCTCCAAACAGTGGAACTCAGACGATCACTTATCACTACAGTTCCCCATGTCCCTTTGGACTGAAGCAATAAAAGGTCGGAAATTTAGGAAATTTCAACTGTTATGAAATATATGATCAGCATATTAATCTTGAAGGCGTACATAGCTAATTTATTTAGTTCACACACAATATCCATCATGTCAACCAATGGTTATAATAAAAATAAATAAGCTGGCAGTGGAAATGACAGAATTTGGTACCACGCCCTATGCTAACTACTGGGATTTATTTTAGTTAGAATCTTCGTTTAAATATTAATTCCTAACTATACTTTCAGATGATCGGCCGGAGTATGCATCTCTTCAAGCAGTTCTATTCGGGCCATGTGTTCTTGCTGGCCTGTCCACTGGTGATTGGGACGCGAAAGCCGGCAATACCAGTGCAATTTCGGACTGGATCACTGCAGTTCCTTCATCATACAACTCACAACTGGTGACCTTCACACAAGAATCCAGTGGGAAGACATTTGTTCTGTCAAGCTCCAATGGCTCTGTGACAATGCAAGAACGACCTGAAATCGATGGCACTGACACCGCCATCCATGCAACATTCAGAGTACACTCCCTGGACTCAACAAGGCTGCATGACACCTACAGTGCAAGCGTGAAGGGGACCTCTGTGCAGATCGAGCCATTTGACATGCCAGGAACGGTGATCACCAATAATCTTACGCTGTCTGCACAAAAGGGCTTAGATTCCTTCTTCAACATAGTACCTGGGCTCAATGGAAATCCAAACTCAGTCTCCCTCGAGCTCGGGACCAAACCAGGATGCTTCTTGGTGGCTGGCGCAGATTACTCTGCCGGGACAAAGATTCAGGTCAGCTGCAAGAGTTCTCTTCAGAGCATTGGTGGAATATTCGAGCAGGCGGCGAGCTTTGTGCAGACTGCTCCATTGAGGCAATACCATCCGATCAGCTTCATCGCGAAGGGGGTGAGGAGGAATTTCCTCCTGGAGCCATTGTACAGCTTGAGGGATGAATTCTACACAATATACTTCAACCTTGGGGCCTGAGCCTGCAAGATTACTACTCTATAGTAGAAATATCCAGAATAATGCGTGCCATCTTCTCATGTACTGTATTTAAGAACAGGCAACCAAAGAGTAAATGAGCTGTTTCTTCTGAACATATAGGATAATTTTACTGAGTGCAACACTGGGCATTTTTTCAGTCAGTCAGTTACTTCTGATGGTTCGAATTTTATTGTTTGCAGGTGAAAGAACCATGAGTTGTTCAAGACATGGTTTCTTCTTTTTCGCCTTCTGTATGTTGGTAACTGAAGGTGCTGCTGCTAAAAGGCCATTAGGGTGTCTTTCTTTATTTCTTTTTTTAAGGTTATAGGGTGTCTGATTTTTTAGGTGACTACTGTGGTTGAGGCTGAGCACTGCAACTGTTTTCAGTAGGCTGTTGCATACTCGACATTATAATGGTGGTTTAGTATAATAAAATAAATGTTCAGAGCAGGTAACACAGCTAGTTTTCATAAAAATACATCTCCAGCTACTGGTAGGACGACAAAGTCGAGATCATCCTACCCACTCATAAACAATGCTGAATAATCTCGACAGACCACAGCTCCCCATCGGTGCCTGCATTGTTTAATACATCTCTGCTCAACACCCGGCAAAAGAGTTTGTCAATGTACTCATCATGCCTAAAGAGACCCAACCACAAATCAAGGTGAAAAAGTTCATCATCTGCAAAAGAATATTTCGGCACAACTTGGCCTCTTTGCAATCGACAATCATGCAATACAACTCGTACTTATTTCAATCCATACAAGGAGCGATGTGTTCAATTGTATAAAGAATATTTGGAGACAGAATTTGGGGCTAGGGAACAGAATTTGTGCGATGTTCCCTTGCATAACCACAGCTCTTCGAAGACAGAATTTTAACAGGTGGTGATCAATATTCCCAGTTCACTGCATCCTGGATTACTTAAGCTGTTAAGCAGACGCCAATAGCTTCACATGTCGAACGTTTAGGGGAACTTGTTTCAGTTCTAATCCACATTTGCATTAACATACGACCAAAAGGGGATAGAGCAATGACCTGAGAACCAACATGTCACCATTTCCTCTCTGATTCAATGTTCAATCTAGAGTAGAGAGTTAATCATGCATAATTTGACAAACTTCTCCGAATGAGGTAACACTACTATACAACCATAAACACAATATAACATACATGAATTGAAGTATATCGGATAGAGGTGCATATAGAATATCGTAAACATAGAATAAGAAAACGGACTTGTGGGCAATATGATGGACCATTGCTGATCACTATTACTGATTGCAAAGTAACACGCATGGGACAATAGTACAATACAGAGCTAGCTAAATGAGATGCCACAATACTGACCGAAAAACTACCATGAATAAAGCTTACGCAACATACCCAACACGCAAACCATTCGGACTCGACTGAGGGGATGAATTCTTGCAGCTGCCAAGACGCAGTGTGCATCACAATGTCGAATAACTTAAGAAACGCAGCAGCCAACAAGAAAGAGAAGTGCGAGGATAGAGCAGCAAAGACAGATGATGAAATCTTGTACGCTGAAATCCATTTCGCCCCCCTTAGATCTTGTCGAGCTTCTCTGCCTTCACCACTGGATTGGCCTTGGCGATGGCATCCCGAGCTGCACTCCGGTAGTCGAACTGGCAGCCATGCTTGTCGGAATAGCGGTGCACTGTGCAGTACATGTTACCACATCGGCAGCTGAATCCTGTCAGTCCAACCCTCTTCCTACAGGTAGCGCATCGGTTCGGGCCCTCCTTGCCCTTGGGGTTTACAGCAACACCCTCGCTGGTGCCGGCAACATCAGCAGGCTGCACAACAAGCGTCTTCGCCTTGGCTTGACCAACCACCACCGCTGTGACAGGCCCTTTCCCACCGTTGCCACCATTGACAATGCTATCGATGGAGGAGGCAGCCAGCTTGGCCTGCTCCTGCTTCATGATCATCTCCTTGTGGCACTTGGAGCACATGTTCATGGTCGCCGCACTGCCAAAGAAGCCGCAGTTGTTGATGCATAGGATTGGGCCCTCCGGCTGCTGGCAGCCCGCCTCCTTGTGTTCCATCTCGACTGTAAGCTGCTGCATATCAAACAAACAATGCAAAGGTCATTACCCAAAGAGAAAGAAACAATTGTAATCTTCGGAGAATAAGCGCCGGATCAAATCGATCCACGCAACAATCTAACAGGCACCCGGGACTTTCAGTTCCATGTTAAAATGACCCTATAAACTTTTAACTTCACAAATCATCACTCACTGCATGGACCTCGCACTTTATGAAACAAGATCACAATTTCTAGGAAGCGAAACACAATCGCTATCTCAAAAGCGACTCCCCAAGTATTGCCACCAATCGGACCCACTCGGCATCATTCACTTCGCCGACAGTCGAGATGAAGAACAGGGCATCGAATTCAAATCCTGAAAACCGCAAATTTATCCCGAGGGGTTGCAAATCGAACGCAATACGCACCAAATCTGCTGCATGATTTAAGTAATCCCAACAGCTACAACTAAATACGCGCATTTCACCGAAAGAGAAAAAGGTAAATCTTATCATTTTCACCCGGAAAAACACGACCTTAACACGGAAAGAACGCGCAAAGAGAATACTTCTATCCGAATCGGACAAAACACCAGATCAAACCACGAACGTCGCTCCCTATTCCCCTTCCGTTGATCCCTGCACCCAGCGAAACAACCATCCCTCCAAGAAACCACCAAAAGACCCCCAAAAAACACGCGGGTCGATCAGGAGACACCCAATCGAACCCGGAAACCCACAGATCAAACCAGCCAAGGAGAGGGAGCGAGCAAACCCTAACCCTGTGCGCGGCGGCGGCGGAGGCGTGCGGGGATTGGAATCGCGAGGAGCTCGGCTCGATGGGGGGCTTCGAAATCGGGGCGTCGCCTGGGGAAGGTGGGGGGAGAGAGAGAAAAGAGGAGGCGGAGGAGCCGACGGGCAATTACCGGTTGCCCCTCTGCGTTACGGGGTATTTATGAGTGGTGCGTGGCGGGCTACGCGCCGTCCGATCGTGGTGCGGGTCGCGGATGGACGGATGGGATGGCGGTGGGTGTGGTTTTTTTTTGCATCTGGGTCCCTGAGAGATGGTGGGTTGTTTAAGGAGGGGCTTTTCTTTCTTGCTGGGGAAGAAGTAGCGCGTCCTTTTCTCCTCTATATGGTTTGTAATATATCATCTTCCGTATAACAGAGTTGGGGGAGTTCCTGGTCTCTCCTCCGCTACTGCGTTGGTGTGGTAATCGAAGGCTTCGCTTTTTATACATTGGTTCACGGTAATGCTTACCTCTGATGGCTGTGGCCCACTTGCCTCTTTCTTGCTGTGGTATGTTTCTTCGTGGTTATTTTCGTTTTTACCTTCGGCTCGGTGCATACACACTGCAGACTTTGTCAGCTGGTTTTCTATTTCGCTTTTTGGTGTTAATCATGGTGCGTCCGTTTGTTCTCTGATGTGCGCTCCTCTTGGTTAAGCCTGTGTCGCCTTGATTGAGTGCGCTGAAGTTTGTTCTGTGGTGTGCGCCCCTCTTGGTTAAGTCTACGTTGCCTTGATTGAGTGCACTGCATTGTGCTTTAGTTTGGTCGTGGTTACGATTCTTCCATCGCCGTTTCTAATCCGAGGTACTGATTTGTGCTTTTCTTTTCGTTCCTACTCAAGATACTACTTGCTACTCTCTTAGGATTCGCATAGTGGTGCTCGCTCTGGATTAGAGTGTGAATCGCTTCTTAATGTTTGCTGTTCTCTTAGGGTTCGTATAGTGGATTCACTCTGGATTAGAATGTGAATCTCTTCTTGATGTCTTCTTAGGGTTGTTACAGTGGTGCTCGCCCCGGATTAGAATGCGAATCTCTTATTGAATTAGATAGCCTCAAATAGCTTTGGATATTACATATGTGCAAGTTCTTTATACTTTTTACGTTTGCCGAATTAGAATGTAAATCTCTCTTTGAATTAGCTAGCCTTAGATATTATCTATGTACAGGCCTTTTATGCTTTTTGTGTTTCTATAGATGAAGCGTCTAAAGCTTCTTGTTATATGGATGATTTTTTATTAAAGTATGGTCTTAGTGAGGGGTTTCTGCGGTTTTTTCTATTCTATTTACCTTCTTATTTTAAAGATTGTTTCTTACCTTTGTTACCTTCAACCTTGTGCTATACATCGCTTTCTTGCATCTCTTCCTGTTGTGATGTTTGTTATTTTACTTGTTATACAGGAGTGCTTCTAGATGGCTTAGTAAGCTATATTGTGGACCGCAATCGTCTCGTTTCTGTTCTTACACCATTCGCCTTGGTTTGCTCTTTGCGACTGCATTTGTAAGGTATTTTTCTTGATCTTTATTGCGCTACCCATTTCTGTTACAGAGCTTTTTTCTTATGTTTCACTTTACCATTTACGAAGCTAGAATACGCTTTTCGTTGTACGCTCTCCTTTGCTTCTCCCTGCTTCCATGCTTTGTTTATATATGTTCTTTGTTGTACGTTGTCCTTTTTTCTCACTACTTCTATGCTTTGTTTGTATGTGTTGTTTGCTTACATGTCATCTAAGGATCGTCGATTGTATTTCGTTGTGGTAGCACCTGCTCTTTTTGTGCTCTTAATTATCTGCTGCACCACCTGTATTCCGTTATTGTTACACTGCAATTGTTGTTATTGCATTCTCAGATTTTTTTTCCCCTTTATGCTTAGGCTTACAGTAGATCTCTTATGATACCACTTACATATTTTCGTGTTTTTCGTGCTTGTTTATATACGAGTGTAGATATGCTTCCCAATTTTTTTCTATTTTAGTATTATACATCGCTTTCTTGCCTTACTTTCTGCCGTAATGTTTGCTATTTTTTTTTGCTATGCAGGAGTGCCTCCAGATAGCTCAGTAAACTGTATTGTGAAGCGCAATCGTCTTGCTTCTGATCTTACGCTATTCACCTTGGTTTGCTCTTTGCGGCATGCATTCGTGAGCTACTTTTTTTTTGGTCTTTATCGCACTATCTGTTGTAGAATTTTTCCTTATGTTTCGCTTTAGCATTTACGAAGCTGAGATACGCTTTTCGTTGTACGCTGTCCTTTGTTCCTCACTACTTCTGTGCTCTATTTGTATGTGCTGTTTGCTTGCATGTCATCTAAGGATAGTTGATTTTATTTTGTTATACCAATACCTACTTTTTTTGGTGCTCCTAATTATTTAATGCGCCATTTGTATTTCGTTATTATTACGCTACAATTGTTGATATTGCCTTCCCAGACTCTATTTTTTCTATGCTTAGGCTTATAATAGAACTCCTGTGATAGCACTTATATACTTTTATGTTCTGTATGCTTACTTATATGCAGTCTCTTTTTGCTTTTGCGGTTCCCTTCATTAAAATGCAAGTCCCTTCTTAAGTTACGTAACCTTAGATATTACCTATGTACAAATCTTTAATGTTTTTTACATTCCTATAGAATACCTAAGGGATTCTATATTTAGTCATTTTTGTTAAATTATGATGTTGATGAGAGATTCTTGCTCTCTACGGTTTGCACGATTAGATCCATTACGAATTAGAATACGAATCTAATAAGGAGATTCTGTGTTTACAGCTGTCTTTCTGCTCTACCTGTCTGTTTTTCGCAGTTGTTTGCTACCGTTGCTACCTTCAGGAATGGATTAGAATACGAACTTGATGAGGGGTTTCTACATTTATGATCGTCTTTTTTACTCTACCTGCCTACTTTTTCCCACAAATATTTGCTGCTTTTGCTGCCTTCAGCCTTGGTGCTACATCGTCGAGTTCCCAAAATAATATATTTATTAGTTTATCCATGACTATATATGCGTATTACATTTTTGTTTATTTTTTGTCTATGGTTTTTTCATTGAACGCACCACGCTCATGTTCTCCATCTTGGATTAACATATGAGATATCATGTTTACAGATTTTTCTACGATGGTGCTATTCCTATGAGTATGCTTTCAAGATTTTTTTTACAATTTTAATGTCATACATCAGTTTCTTGCTTTAGTTTCTGACGTAATATTTGCTTTTCGTTTGCTATACAAGAGTGCCTTCGAATATCTCGATGCACTGTATTCTCAAACGTAGTTATTTTCCTTTGTCATGGATAAAGTTGGGGGACTTCCTGTTATCTGCTCCGTGCCACATCCAGTTCCCAAAATAATATATTTATTAGTGTATCCATGACTACTATGTGTATTACATTTTTGTTTATTTTTTTTGTTTATGGTTCTTTCATTGGACGCACTACGCTCATGTTCTCTATCTTGGATTAACATGTGAGATATCATGTTTACGGTTTTTTCTACGGTGGTGCTATTCATGTGAGTATGCTTTCAATTTTTTTTTTATAATTTTAATGCCATACATCAGTTTCTTACTTTAGTTTCTGACGTAATATTTGCTTTTTGTTTACTATACAGGAATACCTTCGGATATCTCAATACATTGTATTCTCAAACGCAATTATTTTCCTTTTAATCTTAGTGGAGTGTTCACCTTGGTCTACTGTCGGTGTTTCCTATTCATAAGGTGCTTTTTTTTTTACTCTTTAGTGTGGTAACCATTTATTTTGCAAAGTTTTATTCTTACGTTTCCCTTTAGTGTTTACATCATCCCCAGAGTTTAGTTTACGAATCATACATATACATACACATGTATATATATACAAACTATTAATTCATACAGATTCCTAAACAGCAACAGTTACATATCGCCACTTATATATACCTATATATCCAATTAAAAAAACGATTCTCACTACTTACATTAGCATGAGTGCCACATCAACAAATTGATTTAGCAAAGGAGCTAAGCGCATTGATTATATCAACCAATAACAGATGATTACCATTTAAGCACCCTTCACATAATAATCAATCATTTACACAAACTGATCTGCGTGGCGTGGCACCACGCACACGCAGCTAGTACGTATAGTAAAGATGGGGGGGTTCTGGCCCTCGGACCGTGCCCACGTGTCGGCCCCCCAAGGAGCCCCTCAATTTTTTGAAAATTACGGATAGGTCCCTAGTTTTTGCAAAGAGACCCCTGGATTTTTGCTAAAAAAACTCTTTTACACTTTTTTCGTTGATAACGACCAGCAGTTTTTGAAATTATATATAGGCCCCTGGTTCTTTCAAAAAGGTATTTGTTTTTTTGCGAAAAAACCCTCTGCTCTTTTTTTATTACGAAAAGCCCTCAATTTTTTTGCGAAAAAGCCCCTGCACTTTCCTTTTGCTGTGAATTTCTGTCTCTTTTATTTCGTTCCACACGGTGGCTGGCGCGACGTGACGCCACGCCTATGTAGCTAGTACTTGCTTGTTGATGGCGGAGCTACGATTTGTTTCTATTTACTTTGAATTAGAATTTGTTACTAGCTAAAAATTAGGGAAAAAAACTAAGAAATGTATACCATTCAAATGGTATATTATCCTCATCTTCTCACTCCCTCTCTCACGCACTTGCTTGCTCGCTTGCTCACTCTCAGTCTCGCCCGACGACCGATGAGGGTGGCCCCACCGTCGCTGATGGATTCATCATAACCCCCCGTGTTTGTAGAGGAAAGCTGGGGCAGCGGTGACTGACGGCGGCCGACGATGGGTGGCTGTGGAGAGTGGTGCGAGGCGTCGAAGGGGGCAGGTCGACGAGGTAAGGGTTGAGAGAATGTTATGTTGAGCAAAGCGACTGGCGATGGTGGGGGAGTCGGCGGCACGACGAGGCAGTGAGCTTGCTACCAGTCGTAGGGGGAGGTGTGGGCAGAGGAGGCGCATGGACCTATGACCGGCACAGCGGTAGCGGCGACGAAGAAAGAAGGCAGCAGATGTAAGGACGATGGAGGAGGAGAGGAGGACAACCGGAGAAGTAGGGGCTATACCATCGGAATCAATTCTAAAGATATAGCATCCAAAGGTACTTCTCAAAAATTTGAAGTATCGATTTGAGCGTGTCTACTGGACAAACGTACAACCGAGTAACATGATGGTCCATGCCCGAGCAAGCGGAAAGCAAGCATATGCCAGCCCAACCCTTGAGCAACACTCGCGCATATTTCACATATCTTTTTACAACATTATTACTAGTATCTTATTTCAATCATGTGCGTGGAAACTGGCTAAATGCTAATGGAAATAGGTTTGAAAACTGGCTAGAATCAAAATTGCAAGCAAGGAATTTTGTAGCGCCAGTCTTTTCTTTAAGCCAGTTAGTAGTGTTAGTATGGTGCAATATGCCTCTCAAAAAAAAAAGGAGTAATATGCATTGATACCCTCAAGTCACAAATATATGTCGTTTTAGGATGCATCTAGCCAAATTTTTGAAATTTTGACTATTAGTATCTTCTTTTTAAATATTTAGATTAGATATATGAAAAATCATATATATAAATCTGTCTCAAGAAGTACATTTATAATATTATAATTTTATTAGGTTTCATAAATATATTACAATATAAATTAGTAATCAAAGTTCATGTTGGGACCATGTCAATGTTAAAACGATATGTATTTGTGACTAGGGAGATAGTACAACTAGTTATACGGTTGATCCTAAATAATGATATCCGCAAGGGTTTCACCTCTCTTACAAGTAATTGTCTTCTGAGGATTATGAGCCATTTTACTAGTCTACCAAAAGGTCATGTTCAGCCAATAGGTGCAAGAAGAAAGGGTGACCATTACTTCTTTTTCATAATTTTCCCTTCACAACAGTTTAGCTTCAGGTAGTATTTTACACTATTGCCTACATAATTCTGAATCGTTTGAAGCAATAGGCTCTAAAGTAAACATCTCTCAAAAAAAGTATGGAAACACATATAAAGCGACCATAAACTTACGGGTTATGGCTCGACAATATTACGATACAAACAACCATCAAGCAAGTAGAAAATATCTATCTACGCTGAAACCACACGGAAGTGACCAATTTGGCAGGTCTGGAAGTAAGTTGTTGCTTGTCAATTTGGCAAGGGCATGGGAATAATTGGGGTACGTGTGGCAGGCTGAAGCCACACGGAAGTGAATCACTTGAAAAGGAGACGAGTTTGATAGCTTGTGGTATGTGTTGGGACAACGATCCATAATGTATCAGTAGGTCTTGACGTTGTATGAATGTCCAGGTGTACCATGATAAATGGATACATGTCATTTTTTTTCTGTGTGTGTGGAGGGAGAGGCCATGGAGACGGTGGCACATGCGAGAATGGATAAGAGGTAGGATAAGTATGTAACTTTAGGGGCGTTAGTATTAATTTTTACTGATAAATTTTTGTTGTGATTTTTGGTTTTTGGTTGAAAAATAAATATGGCTAAAAGAAGTAGCTTTTATAAGGCGGAGATGAGCAGTGAAAAAAGTGAGGGAGAGATATATACGCGTAACATGAAAAAGATAAGTGGGATGCGTTATATATCCGTAGCCTCTGACTTATCTCCAGACTGAGAGGGTAGCGAGAGGAGTGTAGAAGACATTTGGAGAAGCCGGCTGTTCTATTGATTTTTGGTTTTTCTAATAAGAAATTAGAAGCAGAAACCAATACAAACAGAGCCTTACACCTTTAAGTTGAGGCGAAATAGTGGCAGACAACTTCTTCAATTCATTGTCCATTACCAGTGGAGTTGGATTGAATGCTTAAGAGATATGTGAATTAGGATTCCTTTTTACAAAAGATTAAATTAAAATTTTAAATTTTACTAGACCAATGTAAGCGGCTAGGGTTTTTAGTAAAGTTTTGTAACATTGTTCCAACCCTACATAATTATAGCAAGCTAGGAAATAAAAATAATAATAAGACCCGGTGCATCACTCCTTAGTTAGAATACAAGCAATAGGACCCGGTGCATCACACCTAGGTACTTATCCTATCTAAGCTTAAACTACTAGCTTTTAGCCCTCTTAATAGTAGGACCAAAGCAAAATAAGAACACAACATCTAAATTGATCCAAGCTCAACTCATTGGATCAATTCTAAACACAAGATAGTTAATCTTCTTCCAAATAAACTTTACCATTCACAAAGTACCATAATGAATCCATGAAAACCAAGATTAACTCTTTTCTTGCTCAAGACTCAACTTAGCACAATTCAATTTAAAAACAAGTTAATCTTCAAGCAGTAGTATCAATCATTAATCATGAAAACACTTAACCTTTGCAAAATGAGGCCTAGATGCTTACAACTAGCAATGTTGGGTGTCCAGCCCACTAAGATCTCTACCAGTACCTAGGGGTAAATCGAGTGTTAACCTTTTGAACGTTGGTAACAAAATATGCTTATTACTGTGTGTTGCCTTGGTCCCATTACATTCGGAGGTTGCATAGCCATCAGCTAATTGTTTTTTTCCAAAAAAAAAGCAAAAAAACCTAGATTGATTTGGGCCTGTGGCATCACCATGCACCATGTCCACAATCCGTGTCCGATCCTACGTCTAAATTTGACCGGAATTCATATTTAAAACAAACGAGTTTCACCGTAATTTTGTAGAAAATCGCTCGATTTCCGTAGGGACGGGAGAAAGTTCCCGCTTTCTCAAATCGGACGTGGCGGATCCCATCTCTCTGCCCCCTCGCCCGGCCTCGTTCCGATCGCTTCCATGGTGGCGCGACACTGCGACGAGACGCCGCCAATTCCTGGCGCGAACCAAAAGGCGGGAAATTTTCCCGCACTCGCGCCTCCCCTCTATAAAAATCCCACCGCCACGCTCGCATCCACCGTCTCCCACGGAATCGAAATGGGCCGCAAGAGGAGGGCTAGGGTTTCCCGCGACGGCGACGGCGGCGGGGAGGAGGAGGATGCGGCGGCCGCCGGTTCGACCGCCGCCGGCCCCCGAACCGAGAGCAAGAGCCTCTACGAGGTAAAGCCCCCCAAACCCTAGGGCATGTGCTTGTTCCGATGCAGCAGCTTCGTTTTAGTTTGTTCGGTGCTGTGTCTGGTTCTCTTCGTACGGAAATCTCGTGGATCTCCGTGCGATTTGCTCGTGCTGGCGTCCGGGAATTGGGGCTCAACTCATGCGAATTAGAGATTAGCTCAAAGTGATTTCACAGACGAGCTCCCCCAAGACATGGATTCACTTGGGTGCGATTCGTCTCTCAGTTGATCCGATTACTTGCCTGTAATCTACACGCAACTCTCCATTCCATTGGTGTGCCATTTCAACATGCAAATCATAACAATTGTAAGGTTATTAATAATGCTTGTGCTTCGAAGCATGCAGGGAAGGGATTAAAGGGTCACATTTCGCATGTTAAGACGCCAGATGAACGATAGGGGAGGATGAGAGTGCTTAATCACTTAATTGCCTTTTGTGTCCTGCTCCATGGTGTCATACTGTAGACGGCTCTTTGATAGCATTCTTGTCTTTTAGCCGTATCCTGTTTTGGGGTTCCACTTAGTACTAGTGTGGAAGCCTGTTAGGTATGAAGGTCCATTCGATGATTAACTGTAGTAATTCTTATCCTGTTTTCGGAGTCGAATTGTTAAACAATTATGTGGCTGGATGTGAGAGATGTTTGCTTTGGAGTTGGGACCTGCCGGGCTGCTATATATATATTGATTAAGGAATGTATCACAGTTCAGTTTGAGGTGTCTTACTTGACCTGTAAATTGATATGCTATCAAATAAAAAGAAGTTTGCTCATCTGATGGATCAGACAACACCTACCACTGGGTTGGGTGTTCAAGAGGTACATGAAGTTTGTGATTGGTGGTTCATGTCTAGTTAAATCACCATTTAGTGTTTGACACTAAGAACTATAGCCTGTTCTTTTCTGTTTTTTAAAACGGCTTTTGGTTTTTGTTACAGTACTTAATTTTCAAATGGAGTATTTTTTTTAAGATGAAGTCTACAAATTAATTATAGTACACGTTAAAAGCTTAACATCTGTACCATCCAAAATCGCAAGTGAGTATCTCTCTCCGTAATCTCTGTCGTAAACAGCTAAAATTCAAAAATTTCAGTTAAAAACTATAAGCCGCAGCCAAAAAAACAGGCCCATAGCCTGTCCCTGCTTGCTTGCATCTCTTTTTGCTTCATCATTGCTGCAAAACTGTAGTCAATTGGTGCATACTACTTGGTAGAAAACCCAAGCTTAAAGAAACGTGTCAGAAGAGCTGAAAGGGTACATGGAGTCCATGTCAACAACCTCAAATGGGACTAAATCTGAATTGCTATAAGTGTACATGCAGAAACAAGTGAACAACTGTTATGCTTCACTTTCTTAACTTTTTGTAGCACAGCTAACTCATTGATATGTTTTTATTTTTTCTTCACTCTGAAGATCTTAGGTGTTGAGAGAACAGCTTCACAACAGGAAATAAAGAAGGCATACTACAAGTTGGCCTTACGTCTTCACCCAGATAAGAATCCTGGAGATGAGGTAGGATCTCAACTCGAAACCTTTTGTTTTTGAGTAAATAAGTGCCATGTATCTCAATTAGAATGTTATGTGATGCCAGGAAGCCAAGGAGAAATTTCAGCAGCTGCAGAAGGTGATATCTATTCTTGGAGATGAGGAGAAAAGGGCATTGTATGATGAGACTGGCATTGCTGATGATGATGTGAGCACCTAATTTCTAGTAGCTTGATTCCACCCTTTCAGTTTCAGGCGATATTTTCTCAAATCTTACCTTTCCTCTTAGGCACTGGTTGGAGAAGCTGCAGACAATCTCCAAGAGTACTTCAGAGCAGTGTACAAAAAAGTATGTTTTAATCCATATATCAATGAGAAACTTATGTTGTCCATTCACTTACACAATGCTTGATGATCCCCAGGTCACCGAGGCTGATATTGAAGAATTTGAAGCTAAGTACAGAGGGTCAGATTCTGAGAAAAAGGATTTGAAGGATCTCTACAAAAAGTTTAAGGGCAACATGAACAGGTGGATGTTGCAAACTTATTGTGCTTTTAACTGGATGAAATGTTTGTTCCAAAAGGTGCTATACTGCCAGTGAATAACTGCATTTCATTTCTATGTTAACCTGGTGCCCTTGTGCAGGCTTTTCTGCTCCATGATTTGCTCAGATGCAAAGCTTGATTCCCACCGCTTTAAGGATATAATTGATGAGGCAATTGCTGAAGGTAAACAATTATATGCGGCTGCCATTCTATAATTTTATCCTACAGCGGATATGCACTTGTTCTATCTACTTCCTACAGTGAAGTGCTGGCAAAGTGCTCAGTTTATGCATATCACTCAAACCTGTTCCCTGAAAACTTCTGTATCAGTAAGAATCTTACCATTTTCCTCCTTATTGTAGGTGAGCTGAAGTCCACTAAAGCATATGAGAAATGGGCTAAAAAAATCTCTGAGATAGAGCCACCTACAAATCCATTAGAGAGGAGAGTTAAGTAAGTTCCCACCTTTTCTTGAAGCACTTACCTCCCATTTGACCCTCCCAAGATACTATTCACCGTCATTTGCTTGCCACTCCTTCACGGCTGAAACCCGTCCGTCGCAGGAAGAAGAGCCAGGAGAACGATCTGGTCCTAGCGATCGCGCAGCGCAGGGCGCAGAGGAAGGACCGGTTCGACTCGGTGCTCTCATCCATAATGTCCAAGTGCGACGCCAACGCGAGCAGCTCGGAGCCCACGGAAGAAGAGTTCGAGCGAGCTCGGCAGAGGCTCGAGAGCAAGCGAGCCAAAGGGCGCAAATGATACAAGCCTCCTTGCACTATGGTTAGACTAAGCATTCAAGTATGTTTCAAGCCGGCCCTGGCATTGGCAGATCAGGCTGTCTTCGCCTTCCGTTCCGGCTGACGCTGTGTGGTTGTGCTCGAAACCAGTCGCTGTTGCTGGAAAAGAAAGGGGAGCTGAGGCTGTATTGCAACTTTTATGGTAGTTTTGTTCTAAGAAAACTATGTGTGTAATCAAATCAAAGCAGTGGTTTTCGGATGTGAACTTCCAGCGGTTAATTTCCCCTAGCTTGGTGAATGGAACCGTCGTCATGCCGTCAGCCATCGGGTGCTTGTAATGGACGATGACGGGTTGTCTCCGGTATACGCTTGTTCGTTCAATCTTTTTTTTTGTTGAAGGAAGCTTATGTACTTGCCCAAGTAGTATGAATTTCTCTTGAAATAGGATCATGGCACAGGTTTAAGCTCGCAATTTCAACCGTGCCCGTTGGATTAGTAATGGTCTTTTCTTTTCGGCTGGCGCTGTTAGCTTGGTAATAACAAATAGCTAAAATTGCTTCTTCTATGTTTTTGTTGGGAAGGAAGAAAAAAAATAGCTAATCATGTTAAGAACCATCAACAACTATATTCCCATTTTCGTTAATCCCCAAAGACACCACCCTCCACGTGCATATATGCTCCAGTCTCCATGCGCCAACCGCCGTTAGCTCCAACGAAAGCCTAATCACCGTCGTCATCACCACCCTAATCTCGTCGTTAATCAAACCGAGCCAAGCAATCACCCCACCCCATTTTTGGCAAACGCCACCCGAGCTCCGCTCATGGCCGCTCGCGCCGGCCCCGCCGAGCCCCTATAAAACGCCCGCCGCGCGCCTCCCCATCCCTCCCAAGCCTGCAGAAGCAATCGAGAGATCGCCAATAAACATCAGCGATTAATAAACGCAGGCTTCTCGCACCACCAAGCAGCAATGGAGATGAAGAAGATCGCGTGCGCGGCGCTCGTCGTCGCCGCCTCCGCCACCGCGGTCGTGGCCTCCGAGGCCCCCGCCGCCGCGCCCGGCCCGGCCACCAGCGGCGCATTCGCGGCCGCCCCCGCCGCCGGCGCGCTCATCTTCTCCTTCCTCGCCTACTACCTGCACTGAGACGGGAGGGAGAAGCGTCCACGTGCGCGCGCGGTGCGGAGGAGGGCGTGCGATGCGTTGGTTAATTGGTTTATTTATTTATTTATCTACGTGTCTATGATCTACTATAATGTTTTGTGGCCGCGTGGAACAACCAATTCACATTTGTAACCGTGTCTAACGGTAATACTATGCTTATGATCTGAATTGATTTGTTATTTTTCATCCGTTTGGTGTTAATTCGTTTGGTTAATCACTTAATTGTCTCGCTATTTTTTTCTTCCGGAGAGGACCTGGCTTAGCCCAGCTTATCCTCTCTTTTTTCGTGGTTGATAGTTTTTATTTACGTTTTTTTTATATAACAATAGATGATAAAGACATCGATATAGGTGATGTATATGATTTTAGGCTCAAAAAGCGGATCGAAAATTTCACTTCAAGAAACCATCCATCTATTTCAATCATAGGATAAGCCAAAAGTTAAAACACACACACACACCATAACCTGAGATTGCTTGGACCAAGGGATTGGATTTGGATTTATTATTTTAGGATTGACACATCCGGCAACTTACGGATGGAGTGCATGATAAGATGCCACTCTTTGCCGTCCAAACTAGAAAATTAACAGAATGATAGTACTAGCTGGGGTTAGGTACATGGCGTCACGATTCATGCCGCGGATTAGTTAGTAGCTAGCATTCATGATATGTGAGTTTTTTTTTGGTTCAGATTTGAAATTGGCAATACTGTTGGGTGGAGTAAGTACTGAATTGTGTCATGCCACACGTTAGCTCGTGTCATTTTGTCCATCTAAAGGCAAACTAGTGTGCTCAAGTCAAGCTGGATGGTGCAAGGGGAAGGCTGGCATTCTGCCGAGTGCGGATTTTTTTTTCAATTTTTGAGGGTGTAGACTGTTTTATATAATTTTTTGTAAAAAGATATGTGTTTCAAGCAGCGTCTAAACTTTAGGACCTCTTTGAAATACGAGAATTTTATAATATTCTCACAACTCTTAACCGCCAGATGGAATATTTATGATGTAAAAACTCTAAAACCAATTAGGTAGGACACCAAACTCCAAATACACGTTGACAATTTGCCCCGACGAAAAAGGTTTTTTTTTAATGAAATCAAGATAAATTCGGCCCTTTTGTTAAAGTAAGTATGACGTTGATTTTTGACTAAAAACAAATGGTAGCAATCGAAAGAAGTGATTTTAGAAGAATAAACAAGTGATATAAAAAGTAAGTAAAAAATACGTGTGCGGAAAAAATGAGATATATGATCTTTTTTATACTCCATATGATACGAAAATAAGAGAGTAGACAAGCTGGGTGTTGTAGAAGACCCCCTTATTAGAGGGACCCGTGTCCTCTCCTCGATTGCTCACACCCAATTCGTAGCAAGCTTCCCCCCTCTCCTCCCCTCCCCTTCCTTTCCCATCTCGTTCGCCAAACCCTAGCGCGCGAGCCGCGGCGGATGGAGTCGCAGGTGGTGGTGGCGCTCGCCCTCTCGCTCGTCGGCGGCCTCAGCACCTCCATCGGTACGGTACACCCCCTCCACAGCACAGGCTCCGCCAAGCCAAGTCGGTTGCTTGCCGCGTGCTTGCCTGCCACCTTGCGGCTTCCGCGATTCCTAGGCTTTTAGCAGGATTTTTCTCGCGTTCTGCTGATTCCGGTTGCGCTCCTTCTAAGCGGTTCGCTTGGTGCTTTAGTAGCCGCTCGAGTAGTCGCGGGCGTGTGTCTCGGGCCGCGGCTTGAAGTAATCTCGAAGTGATTAACGTTCCGCATGACCGCATTAGGGATTTTACGCGTGGGTGGATTCTAGGTGGTGCTGCCGAATTCCATGTTGTTAGGTGAATTCCATCGTCTAGTTTGGAGCTGTGGATGGATTTTTTTAGAAGAAGGGTCAAGCAAACCCCTGTTTCCTATAAACAGAAAATTACGGTTCAGACTCTAGTGTCTCCCTGTACCACTTTGACTGTTAAGCGATGGAAATTGAGCTGTTTAGGCCTCTAAACATGAAATTAATCAACCGCAGTGGCTCATCAGATTAATTTTCAAGTTTAGGAATGGGACCTAAGTGGCACAGTTGCACAAGTATGGGGACCGGGGTGTGATTTTCTCTTATGTGTACTATGTTGAAGTAGTAACGGGATAATAGGCATCCCGATTGTACTTGCTTACGTTCGGCGTGAAACATCTTACCATGTTCAGGAATTGATACCATCATGTTCTTTTTGGTTGTGACTTTTGGCTGAAATTTTTGAATTTTAGCTGTTTGCGGCAGAGATTACGGAGAGAGATATTCGCTTGTGATTTTGGATGGTATAGATGTTGGGTTTTTAACGTGTACTATAATTAATTTGTAGACTCCGTCTTAAAAAAATACTCCGTTTGAAAGTTAGATACTGTAGCAAAGCCAAAAGCCGTTTTGAGAAGCTGAAAAGAATATGCCCTCTTTTAACTTTCTGATATGTGTATGTGTTTTCCAGCAAGGCTTCTTTGCTTCTTTTATGCCATTCCGCCCACTTCAGCTAAGCTCAATTTTCTATTTCAGGTGCACTGTTTGTGATTTTGAATCCTACCCCTAATCTTAAGATGCTTGGGCTTCTACAGGTGATAAACTTTGTTCTTATAAGTTACTAACTTCATTATCTCTTAAGCAAGTTGTGGTTTAACTGCTGCTGCTCGATATATACTGAATACAGGGTTTTGCTGCTGGGCTTATGTTGAGCATTTCATTTCTAGACTTGGCACACAACGCACTAAATTCTATTGGCTTCTTGAAGGGCAACCTTTGGGTGAGTCATGTTTTGCTTATAATTCTAGAATCCATGTCCATGTAATGTAATGCTGATCTATCTCAAATAACAAGTAGCAACCTTTGTAACTTATCTTCTTTTGTAGTTTTTTGCTGGAGTTCTTTTCTTTGGTTTGGTTGTGAAATTTATTCCAGAGCCAACCATTGTGCCAACAACTGATGCAAGCAAGAAGCAGGTTGGAATGAATAACCCTTTGCAGCATCATATCAATCTGTTTTCTCACTAAAATATTAAGGCTGAAATATGAAAATAATTTAGTTGTCTATGTTTGGTTTGAGGAAAGCAGACTGATGATGATGGGTCGGGTAAAGATATGATGAAAAAACATCGTCGCCAAGTCTTATTCAGTGGGATCATTACTGCTGTTGGTAAGAAACTAAGAACGCTTCTAAATCGTTGAGTGCCCTTGTTTAATCGGACCTGCACTCCTATTTAACCTGTGAGTGACATGATTGTTTTGAACTGTTTCATGTCATGTGAGGTTCCTTAACATATGTTATGAGTCTTTTCTTCCTTGAAGCTACAATTATTTGACTTAATATTTATTCTGACCCACAGGAATTAGCTTGCACAATTTTCCAGAGGGGATGGCGGTGTTTCTTGGATCCATGAAGGTATTGCCTTTGTATATTCATGTCACTACAATGGTATCATTGATCATTTTTCTTCTAATAGAGAAGTTACTGGGGCCTAGCTTTGATAGCTCTGGTCTCGTTAACCTTGTTTTGGTGTTCCAAGAGTTCTAGTTACCATGTTTACAATTCTTTAGCTTGCTCTGATTGTATTTTGTTATAATGTAAAACTGCAGGGCCTTCGTGTGGGACTGAACTTGGCTATTGCTATTGCTTTACATAACATACCAGAGGTACAGAAATAAACTTATCAGCCTTTCTGGAAGTATCGTGAGAATTCTTATTTACAGGTTGATGTTACATCTTTGCCACTTAGGATAGTCCTTGCTTGCTGTTTGAGCAGGATATAAGATTCAAATGCCATCGAAACTTTGGTTGTTACAATGCATCATGGATTACATATATGAGTATAATATGAATGCCCAGTTTCATGGCAGACTAAATCATGACAAGGCAAAAGGGCCCGTGATGATTATTAAGTTCTGTGTAGTGCATATATGTCCTTAAGCTGCACCTTTCTTATTGACATTTGCTAGGTCTCAACAGTGGCCAAGTTATATATTCTTTTGATCCGTCTATTTCAGCTTGAAGCTGAATGAGCTTACTAGCAATGGGTGGCATCAGAAGATATTCGTATAGATAAGCAAGATATCTGCAAATTGTGTTTGAAGGATGTCGAATAATAAGTAATAATTACTAATGTGAAAATTAAAGAATTTCATTTTATGGAGAAGATGTAAGGATGATATGGTTTTACAAATCATATAACTGAGACTGTATTGACAAATTGTCAATTTATCATTCATGTTCATTTAATATGTGCATCTGTTTCTTTTCTTTGAATCAATGTTGAGTGTGGCATAATTGTAAGTCTTAGACATCATCATTTAACTTAATAAAATCCGGTTCCTTTTGTGCAATTCACTATCCTAACTAGTTGAAATTTTGTTACCTACTCAGGGGGTTGCTGTAGCTCTTCCACTCTATTTTGCTACCAAGAGGTACCTGTTTTCCCCATGTAGAGATGAATTTATAGTTCAGTCAGCTTTCAGAAATGAATCCATTAATGAATATATGTTAGGAAATATGAGTTCTTAATTTTCCATGGCCAAAAGTTAGAAGCAGGTACAAATAGTCATTACTTGTTAAGATACATTATTCTATGGCATACGATTTGAGGGCTAGTCATAGAATGGTGGACCACTCGTATCTGTTATGTGAGCTTCACCTGTTTCTCCATAGTCTTTTAAGGGTGAGAACAATGATTAGTACTCCAATGTTGTATTTGCAGGACTACAAAGCATAAACAGTTTGAAATGATTGTATTTTAGAGAAAAGGCAAATGCTGCTTAACATTTCCCTTTTGCAATGATAGCTTGATATTTTTTCCTCTTGTGATTATTGGACTTTTCCCCCCTGCAGATAATACATATTTCTCACTTTTTTTTGCATGCAAAAGCAAATGGCACGCATTTAAAGTTGCAACACTCTCTGGTTTTGCTGAGCCACTAGGAGTGATTGTTGTAGGTATGCTATTTTATATATGTTTTTCTGTAAATTTCTTCTTTTAAAGTATACCTATTGAGTACGGTGGTAAATGTGGTCGCTGCAGCTTACTTGTTCCCGAGCAGCTTAAATCCTGAAGTTCTTGAAGGCCTACTTGGATCAGGTTAGTCTGTTATGTTAGTAAAGTGAAAAACTGGTATTGATATTGAGTACTTTGTCGACCTCCTGTGCGTCTTTATGCAGTTGGTGGTGTTATGGCTTTCCTCACTTTGCATGAAATGTTACCTCTAGCATTTGACTATGCTGGTCAGAAGCAAGCTGTCAAAGCAGTCTTTGTTGGCATGGCCTTCATGTCTGCAAGGTTTGTTGATGTTTCAAATTAAATAATGTGATTCCATAGTGCCTGATGTGGATTTGTTTTTCAATAAAAGATTTCTCTGTAAGTCTATAGTCTGTAGTTTTTGAAGCACTTTTAATTTTAAAGCTCACAGGCAGTGGTGATTCAGATCTCAAATGCGAGTTGACATGATTTAGAACTTAGGATAGTACAATAGTAAATTAACATTCCGTGTTGTTGGCACCTAGGATGTCATAAAGGGTATAGCCTATGTTGGTTCTATCATCTATAGGGTGAATTTATAACAGTGTTCTAAAAATCGGATCTAGGCAATGCCTAGGCAGCGTGTAGGCGCTAGGCGGAGGCCATCGCCACGATTTCGGCCAAGTTGGCGAGCTAGGCGGCCTCCCTGCCTAGACAGTCCAAGTTGGTCCAAGGTGGGTCTAGGCAGCTTGGGTGGAGCTCGTTGTGGCGGCCTGGGCAGGCGCCACGGTAGCATGGTGGGGTGTTGAGGGGGCTGGACGGGTGCCGAGCTGTCGCTGGGCGTAAAGGAGATCTTGTCCTTAAAGGAGGTGTGCGCGCAGGACACCTCGGGTAGTGCAAGCCGTGGTCGAGGTGTCCGCAACGTGAGCGGAGGATCCTCTTCACGGCCGCCGATGCTCCGCCGTCGGTCATTGCATGAACCGTCGACGTAGCCGGCAGCCGAACGCCAAATGGACGCGGCGTGTGGGACGCAGGTAGCGAAGGTCGCCACAATGCGCGATCTTTGCGTCGCGTCCGCCTCCTCCGGCGTGCTCTCACGACTTCGGCACCTCTCTCCGGGTGTGTGGCCGGGTTGCGATCGGTGAGCCCGCCACTTCGACGGCAGGCGCTTGGCGTGGCGGTCCTGGCGAAGAGATATGAGTCGTCACCGTGGACCTCGATCCCGTGTAGAAGGAGAGGAGCCCAAGTCGCTATCCGGAAGACGGTCTTCATTTCGCCTTGAACGCTCGACCTGCGGCCTCTTGGGCGGTGATCACAGTGTCGTCGACGTGACGCCACGCCAGGCGTTGCCGCCTTTGCCCCGCCAGAGCCAGCGGCCGTGTGCGCTCTGCTGGAACCCATTTGCGAGAGTGGAGTCGGCAGCGTTCCGGGCTCGTGGTGCTGCCGCCGGCCGTGAGAGGGCTTGCGTGGCGAGAACCTGCCTCCTTGCTGGGATGGCGAATCCCGCGGTGACGGACGTAGGCCTCCTCTCTTCAAGTCGCCGTTGAGGAAGGCGGACTTAACGTCCATGTGATGGACGCGCCAATCCTCCCGGGTGCAAGGCAGGAGTAGACGAACGACTCCATGCGCGCGGCGGAGTGCGAAGGCATCATCGAAGTCGACCTCCCGCCAGACGAAGCCTCGTGCCACCAAGCGAGCCTTGTGCTTGACGATGCGCGCGGCCATCCCGCCGGCAGCTTGAACACCCACAAGGGTGATCGCGCGGTGACCGGGCAGAAGATCCGCCCGCCTCCACGTCGGTTCCGGCAGTGGCGTCCATCTCTCTCGCATCGCGCACGCCATGCCGCGTCTTTCTCGCCTCGGCGACGGAGCGAGGCTCGCCGCCGCCCTGCGGCGAGGCGCAGCCCGCCGAGGTCGCGCCGCGCGCCAGTCGAGGGCCGCCGCTCTGAGGAGGTCGATCCACGTGACGAGCGCAGAGGCTCGCCGTCGTGGTAGGCGCCGACGCGTCTCGTCGTGAAGCAGCCGAGAAGCGAACTCCACCATGCGCCGCTTCGCCGTGAACCGGCCGTTGGGGTCGATCCGGTGGTGTGGCGGCCGGTGAGGAGCGTGGCGTGGGCGGTCGCAAAGGTGGCGGAGCACTCGCCGAGCCGTGGCGAGCAAGGTGTCGAGGGGCGAGCTTGGTGAAGACGTAGCCGCTAGCTCCCGCTCTCGAAGTGGACGTAGTCGACAACAAAGTCCCTAAGAGTTGAAGTCGAACCGCCGCCCACCGCCTTGTCTCGTCGGCCCGCCGCCGTCGAACACAACGCCACGCGAGATGCGACGCTGCCGTGTGACAGTCGAGGATGCGGTAGGCCTTCGAGCCTCGCGTAGCCGATGAACACTCGAGTGCTCCCGCCGTCGAGCTTACCGATGTGGCCGCTCTTGGCGAACGCGAGAGGCCAAGACCCGCAAGTGGGAGACCGCGCTTGCGCTGCGTTAAGCCTCGTCGGCGTCTGCCGCTGCCGCGCCTTGGTAAGCGGCGGTTGAGGATGTAGGCGGCGCGTCACCGCCTCTCCCGTAAGATAGCGGCATCCCCTGCAGAGGAGAGGCGAGCCATCCATGCACAACCGCCTGGGTTGCGCTGCCGGACGACGCCGTTGCTGCTGCGGGCATGACGGCGCGGAGTAGTGGCGCTAAATCTCATCGCCGCGAAGACGACGCGACCACCGGCCGTGAATGAATTCGCCGCCGTCGTTCTGGCGCGCGACGCGTCGACTGCGCGCCGCGCTCTCCACAAAGAGACTGCGTGCGCTGATGGCGTCGCAGACCTCTCCTTTGCCGCCGAGGACCATCACCACATGTAGCGGAGAGGTCGCCGACGCAGCAAGCAGGAAGTAGCGTCGTCTCCCGGTGTGGCGGTGTCACCGGGCCACACAAGTCCCCGCACGAGCTCGAGCCTCCTCCAGCTCGGAAACTTCGCCCGTGAGAAAAGGAGTCGTCTCGCAGCCGTCAACACGCAGACGTCGCAGAAGCGCTCCATGGTCAAGGCACGGCAGCTCGCACCATTTCCGTAGCACCAGCCGCCGGGGCCTCGAAGTGAAGGTGCCCAAAGCGCTGCGTGCCACGCCTCGTCGTCGGACGAAGCGAGAGAGAGGGTTGTGCGCACCTTGCGTGAAGAATGTAAAGTCGATTTGCGCTCGGTTACCTTGGCAAGAAGCGCGCGAAGATCCCAACCGCAAAGCGACACCGTTTCTATCTCGACACGCGAGCGTTCTCATCCAACCGTCCCAAGTCGATGATGGAGTTCGCAGATCGGGGATGTAGTAGACGCCGGTGGCGCACTGTGCTCACCGGACACGGTGGTGAAGATGGCGGAGCCGACGCCCTTGATTTCCACGCCGAGGCGTCCCAAACTTGACGGAGCCTCGGACGCTAGAGTCAAACTTCGTGCGAAGAGCTCCGTCGATCGGTCATGTGATGGGTGGCGCGATGTCGAGCACCACCCGTCGGATCTTGTCGTTCTCCCGAGCCGTGGCGAGGAGGGCATGTGCTTTTGGCTCGTCAAGGTGGAGGAGAGCCACTGCGGCGGTGCGGCTGAGATAGTTCGGTGCTCGCGCGAGCAATGAGCGAGGCGGCCGCTCCTCCTTTCTGCGCGACATGGGCTCGCCACGTCGTGGTCGCCGACAATCCACGGCCCAATGACCAAGCTTGCCGCGATTGTGGCAAGAGTCGTCTCGTGCCCGACTTTGCTTGCAGCGGCGCCATGCTGGCGCCTCCACGGTCATCACCCTCGCAGCGCCTCGCGCCGCTGGCGTCTTTGCGTGGCTTGCCGCGCTTGCCACGCTTGTGGCACTTCTGTCGTGGAAGAAGGCTCCCCTTCTTCCTGTCACCTGGTCGCGACCACTGCTCCCGAGTGAGGAGAAGCTTCCGCCAATGGTGGCGAGGTCGAGACGCCATGGCTCATCGTTATCAACGACCTTGAGGCGACCAGCGCCTCCTCGATCGTCATCGCGAGAGGTCAGCCAGGTCGATCGAGCGAGCTATACGCTTGTACTTCTCGGGGGCGCGGCGGAAGAGCTTCTCCACGCCTCTCTCCTCGCCGAGGTGTCGTCGCCGAATCGCACTAACTTACGCAGCGAGTGTTGAGGCGAGAGCAAAATCATCAACGTCCTCACCGGCTTGAAGGCGGGTTCTCCCACTCTTGCGTAGTGCACGCAATGTAGACTTGCGCGCGCCGATCATTCGAGCGTCGCGTGCTGCTGATGGCGTCCCAAGCCTCTTTGGCGATCCGCTTGTTGTAAGCGAAGCGCATCTCGGGCGGATTGCGGCGATGAGAGCATCCAGCGCCCGTCGATCTGATCGTGTCGGCGTCGCCGTGTCGGATCGCATCCCACATATCGCGACTGGAGCTTTACCTCATCACCGCGGCCCACTCGGCGTAGTTGGTCTTGGTGAGGGTAGGCCACTCGCCGGGGCCGACGTCCCAGCGACGATTTACGGTACTCATGGTGACCACGATGCCGGCAGGGAGAGAGCGCGTCGCTGTGAAGGCCGCGCTCTCCGTCAACCCAGACGCCACCGTCGGCGCGCCTCCTCGAGAGCGTCACCGCGCGTTGCGTTGCGTCTGGGTGCCGCCGGCGCGCCGTGGCGGCGCGGCGCCCGCCGCGCCACTCGCCTCGCCGCCTCCTCTTCCGGCCGCTCAAGATCTCTGCGTCTGCCATCGCCAGATGGAGCCGTTCTTTGCCGCATGCAGAGCCTTGACCTCGGCCGCTGCGCCGCGACGATCTGCCGCGCCGCCGCTTCCTCGCTCGGCTGCTGCCGCCGCCGCGCGCCGCCAACCTTGACGCCCTTCGCGCCGCAGCGTAGGGGTCCTTAAAGGAGAGAGAGGAGGAAGAGAAGGGAGAGAGCAGTAGCATTGGATGGTGGCTCGACTGCGTGAGGAAGATGAACAATACAAGTGTTAAGAGTTTGGGGTGAGATGGGCCTTGGCTACATTCGGCCCACTAGAGCCAACTAGAGCTCACCATGTATAATAAGAAAACCCTAGCCAGGAAGTAAAGCACTCCACGCGAGTTTTGTGCAGGCGGCGGCTGATGTATATGAGCGGGAGTGTAGCGACAGGCGATAGGCTAGGGGAAGTGCGCCGCCGTCGAATTTACCTCCCTTGCCATTGATTCCATCTCGTCATCGGCCAAATCCACCTCGTCGCTGGCCAAATCCACCTTCCCCGCTGTCGAATCCATCTCCGACGTCGATTATCCTTCCCTGTCGCCGGCATCGACCTCTAGGATTCCCGCTCCGCTGGTACTATCGCTGCTCCCACTCACTCTATGTCCCCCATGCTGCTTCTCCCCTTATGTGCTAGTAGGCTGCCTAGGTGCCCTAGGCGCTAGTTGCCACACCACCGCCCGACTAGCACCTTGGTGAACCTTGATTTATAACATGAAGGTTGATTTTTCTGCAATGGCAGAAGTATATGTTGGCAGCAGTGTTTGACAACAGGCTTAAAACATGTTGGCCTGAGTAAATTCGGTCATCAGCGATATTCACGTTTATCAAATGCTAAACTGGGGACTTTGGAGTACATACTGAATTTTTGACACAAAACAAGGTCTGTGTGATGCTGTTGTACACGGCTACACGGCTTGAAAGCAGTACATACTATTCTATTACATGCTCACTCTGTGATTTTTGCATTGGCAGCTTGTATTTCCTGGAGATCAGCCTACCAAAGGAGATTAGCTTGTAGCGTGCAACAACTATAGCGCTGCAGCCATCTTTCAGCTTCACAGAATCCTTGAACTGTGTAGAATAGATCTTGCATTTTTTGGATTTGCCAGGCAGGCAGAGGGGCGTGGGGATGGAGGATTCGTCGTCCACCATTGTGTTCAGGCAGGAGAGCAAGACATGCATGAAAACTGAAACAAGAATTATGGCTAGATTGGTGCGCTGGCCATGTGTACACTATTTCTACCGGTCGGTCACTGTATCCGACCATTTTACAATGCAATGCAATGGGCAAACAGTACGGGGTGGGGATGAAAACACCACCCACAGACCAGAATGTAACCACCAATTTTTTCGTCGATCAATAAGATGCAACTGGAACTGATTAGAGGCAAATTGCAGTAATTTACGAAGGGCGTCGAAGTTCGATATATTATCCGCTTTTTCCGACAACAGCTTTTACTGTTACCGCACTGCATGTTAAGCAGTACTACCACAGACTGGTGAAGGTTTTTAACTTGGCATCCACACACTTTCCTTCAAAGGGGAAGCTCTCTGTTTGGATGTTCGTATGTGGTTTTTAGTTTATACTATAGTAATTACCTTTCAAACGGTGTTTTTAAGATGTAGTCTATAAGTTAATTGTAGTAGATAGTATATCGAATTTATCTATATCGGTTAAAATCACATGTAAGTGTTTTTCTCTTTGTACTCTTTTGTGGCAACAAGAATTCAAAAAATATCTTTTCAAGATGGAGTTTACAAGTCGATTATAGTAGATATTATATTAAATTCATCTATATTATTTAAAATTATATATGAGTATCTCTTTTCATACTCTCTTACAAGTAGTTAGAATTTAAAAGTTATAAGCAAAAAATCACATTCTATAAAGGAATTATTGATCATATACCCTCCACTTAGATGAAAATTGATGATTTACCCTCCTGACCCACGTGTCAGTGACCTACGATGACCCCACGTGTCATTGAGTGGGGAGAGTAAATTCTCAATTTCCCAACTATGAGGAGGGTATATGATCCAATCCCCTTCTATAAAAACCGACCCATTATAGCTGGTCCGTGTCCTGCGTTTTGTTCAGTACGTCCTTCGTTCATTTTTACTACGTAGAAACTACACTATTAAATTTTTTATTTTGATCTTTAATAGGTTTACAAGCTATCTACATTTGCTATGTAAAAATTATATTATTAAATTATTAAAAGTATTTTTATAATATCATCTTAATGTATAAAGTTATAAAAAGCAATGGCGCGTCGTATATCATGATATACGAGTGAAAAAAATAAGAACGCCAGGTGTATGCTTGTCCCACGTGCCATGTGCACAGTGACAAGGATGGATGTATGCATCATTGTGTGTCAACCCGTTGGCCAGATTCGGCCAGATAGTGGATGAATTTGTTTGAGCTTATAATTTAGTTTCTACAGTAATTAATTTTAAATGAAGTATTTTTTAAAACAGGGTTTACATGTTAATTATAGTAAATACTATTCGAACTTTATTTATATCGGCCAAAATCACACGTGAGTATTTCTCTATCACGAACATCCAAAATTCAAAATTTTAAGCTAAAAGCCACATCTCTAAAGAACCCACCCAGTAGTATCTATGTGGTATGGACATGTCCTGACCTGGTTATTTATGTGCACGTCCGTACATATAAATAACTGGGCGGATGTATCATACCATGTATATACTACTGTCACATGCATCTTATCTCCGATCATGCTCATGCCAGGCAGTGGCGGACTCAGGAATTTCAAGATAGGTATTTGAAGTTATAAAAATATTATTGAATAGAAAACGTAAAAGTCCAAAATAGCGAAAATTAAAGTATAATTGTTTATACTAGATATAACATCTCAAATAATATAAAGAAATTAAAAATAATTAAAAATTAATGTGATGATGCTTCATGCCTTGAAGCGAGATATAATGCTATGCAGACAAGCAGATAAAAGAAAGCAGCTTTAACAATGAGTGAAGGACAAAACTGAAAGTCTAATAGTTTTAATCATAATGGCTGAAATTAGAAATGAATTGTTTCCTTAGAACTACTAACTTGAGTCAAAGTTTAAATCTAAATAATTCTGCAATAGAGTTGTACAATCACAACAAAATACTTTAATCAAGTGAAAATACAATTCTCTTTGTCAGATTTTTTGTGTTCTGTAAGCAAAAGTTCAAAAGTGCGTTTATCATAAGCATACTTCGTTGAACGATTTCTAATTAAACAACTTAACCAGTATTGCCTAAACTGCTTAACAAAATATGGATCGAACGGCCGGACACCAAAGGAGATCAAATTATCCAAGTGACTAATACATCAAGTTACAAGAAAGACTTACAACACTTACATAGTTTCTAAATAATTGATATATTAGTCATCACAATATAATCAACTACTATGCAAAAACTTTAGAATCATTACAGACGCCTCACTTCTTTAAGTAAAATACAACTCACGTTTTTATGTAGACACATAATTTTACTTCAAATTAGATATCACTAGGAGAGAAGGAGATGGAGGGATTACTGGATTAGGAATATAGAGCCATGCCACCATGGAGGTCATTGGGTCGGGGAGGACGAACCTGCGTGGCTGTGCCGTGCTGACAAGTGACAACGATGAGACTTGTGACTTGCGAGATGGCCGCTCCAGCAGTTCTACGCAGCCTCCTGAGTCTTGCCTCTAGAAGTCTAGAGTGCAAAAGACCAGAAGTCTCCTACACCACCAGACGAAACGAGCCAGAGAGGAGATAGTTAAGAGGAGAGACTGAGTGAGACTTAGAGTTTCTACCACATGTCCTGTGAATCACGACAGTGGGTCTGGGCCAGTATCCGGTGCCAATTTGGGCCTAAGAGAGAGAAATGGGACAAAAGGATTCAACACCAATTTAGGTTGACTGGGTATGAACAGGACAAATTTGACTCAACTACTAGTATATATATGTATTATACCTTGTATATAATGGATATTTTACTAAAAATTTTAAGTATTCAATTGAATACCCATGAATTATGTTAGGATCGCCCCTGGAGCAAGGTGACACTATCATTCCAATTCTAGAGGGCAATCATTCTACTAAGGTAGCATTCGGAATGGCAATAGTTTATTACTTTTTTTACTTTAGCTAGCTGAATTTTTATTATAGCTGAGTTGGCTTATTTGGTATAATTAAATCTAAAAAAATTTAAAAATAAAAGCGACATGTTAACCTATCATAGATAATGTAAAAGAATATAAAAAAACACAAAAAAAAATCAAAAAAAGACAAAAAAAATTTGAACAGTAAAAAAATTGCTAGAAGCTGACGTCCATCGCCACGACGCAAGAAGTTGAGCGGGGTAACCTTCATTGAAGGCTGGACCTAATTCGCGGATAGATGGCAAGCAAATGTTTAGCAGGTTCAGCGCTACCTGCATATACGAACTTCCAACTCAAAACAACATATGCAGGATTTCAGTTTATGTGCATCGTGGCATTTTTTTTAACTATATATCATGACAATCTGTTTGGACTACTGCAACGTGTTTAGTAACCCCCTTGGTTCATTTTTATTTGTCAGCTTATGATGCATGCCTGTAGTCATAAACTTCGACCACTAATATACACCAAAGTATTTGGATTGATTTATCGTATGAAAATGATACTAGCTTGTAGATATTTGTCATATAAAGTACGGTACACCCTGCATGGCAGCATCATATAAGAAAGGATATTTTTGTTTTAGTTTTAGAGAGTGTTCAGAATGTCACTGTTTTATGATTTTTTTTAGCTGTGGCTTATTTTTTTACTATAGCTGAGTTAGCTTATTTAGTATAATTAAATTTAAAAAATAAAAAAATATGTTAGCCTATTACGGACAAAGTAAAGGAATACAGAAAAAAAGAAAAGGTAAAAAAGCCCAAAAATCTAAAAAAAATAGAAAAAAGATAAAATTACTGAATATTGAAAACAAAAAGCAGAAACTAACTTTAAGCTGAAATGAGCAGAACATTATTTTCACTCTAACTGTAGCGCTTCAACTTCTGAAACCCATGTATTCTAACACGCAAGGGCGGAACTAGAATGAAAAAGACCAAGACTTACCACCTTAGCATACATATAACAATATATATAATTTTCATGCAATATTGTGTTAAATAGTAACATGTCCAATAATTTTTAGTATCAATATTTCAATATAACCGATGACAGTGTATGATGATAAAGAAGTAGTGATCGAAATACTTACCAAAATAATGAGGCCCGATAATAATATTGGTTAGTTGTAGCAAACTAAAAGAACTAAGGGCGAAATTACAAACAAAAGTGTGTCGGTATTAGTAAAATACATCATCCAACCTCAATACCTTAGTGAAAGAGAACAAAGATGCTTAAAGTTTTCAAGTAAAATATAATAGAATGATTAAATATAAGTTAATGCATTACTTTTTAGTATTTACATTCTTCCAAATTCATTAAACGATGAATCATAATATCATTGGTAATTTTTGTCAATTCTTGTTTCTCTACATAGCAAATAAGCATATCGTTCATGAAATTAACATCGATTAATTGAAAAAGTCAAGTAGATATTTATATATTCAACCATTCAAGAACAATATAATAGAAAAATACATCTATTGGCTTACTTGATATTGTGATTAAACACTACAGTTTTGCCTCCAATTTGCAACCAATAGACCGATATTCCAAAAATCAGAATTCAAACCCTAAGTCTTAATCCTACAATTTAACAAAAATAAATTAATAATCATTATATTAAAATCTTAACTCACAAATTTAACCCCTGTTCTTGAAACAAGTAGGAAGAATTGAACTAAATTTAGAGCAAAATACATATTGATCGGATGTACCTAAGCTTCCTTTGGCTAGCGTGGACATGAGGTAGTAGGGACCAGGCGGCGCACAGTGAGATGGCAGACGAGGGCGGCCGGTGGCACCGATTTCTCCCGTTCTTCAATTACCGATCACTACATGATTGGATGCGGCTGCGCGGTAGGCATGATGCACATCTCTTGGTTGACCGTGCAAGATAAATAGGCATCGAGGGCTGCTACGAGGTGACACACTTTAGGATCGATCAAATGGACGTTGTGGTCTGTAGCGATCCTCCCTCTTGGACTGGCTCAAGTGTTGGCTCAGTCTGCTATAATTGCCTCATGAGCTAATTAAGGAAATCGGATACTTCTTGTGGACTGCTGCTAGCTACTGAGAATTTGAATTGTCTCTTCGTTGGGCTTCAAGAAAAGGACCAGGTAAACTTAGTTTGAATTGAGGGGGTTCACACATAGGTTGAAGATACTAATTCTTGCTAAAAAGAATTTGGACCCGATGTTCTATAACACCGGGTATTCTTGGTTGGTTCCGCCCCTTGCAACACCTACTCCATCATCACGTTGACATCATGACATGCTTAGACAGGAAATTAAGATGAGCACTAATTGGAGGCTAATCTAACCAGATTCATGTCCTAGGGGCTAAAGTCCACGGTCAGTGTCCCTCCAACTACTAATTACATGAGTTTATTTGTTGATTTTTTAGGATTTGAATCCGTGACCTCTTAGTTCTGAGCATTAAGAATGACTGTGCTAACCAATCGTAAAAAAAAAGGGGTGCCAAAACTAACGTAGGCTTAATTTCTGCATCCCTATATGTAAATATTGCCAATTGGAAACATTTTTTTCATTAGATCTGATCGTATGATCGCAAACAGATTCTTTACCCCTCAAGAGCTGAATGTTAAAACGGATCTACACCTTGCGCAAAGTATTATATATCCTCCCTCCAATCACAAAAATAAGTTGTTTTAGATACCGACAATAGTTTTAAAACCTAGTAAATTATAATAATATGAAGATACTTCTAATGACAATGTATGCAAATCATTTTTAGTGATCACCTGTGTGAGGCCCCCACGTCATTATCCCTCGGATAATCACGCGTGGCATATGGATTACTATTTGCCTTATCAGTAAGACATTGCTCCGGCAAATAATAAGCCTTTATCAGAGTAGCGCAACAGAACAATAATATAGATACTGACTTCTTTATTACATCAGTTGCTACATGGCTTAAGGTCTGGTTTACAAAAGTAGATAACAAAAGTATGATTAGTACCCCAAGGCATTCTTGCCCGCTCCGCCGGGTCTTCTACTCATCCCAGCCGAAGTATACGGGGTCCACCTCGCCAGGCTCCTCGCTGTCGTCATCCTCCTCTTCGGCCTGTTCTGCGGAACCAGTCCCCTCCTCATCCTGGCCGAAAACCTCCTCGAGTGGAACAGGGTCTAACAAAGGGAATTAATAGCAAGGGTGAGTACCTACGGTACTCAGCAAGTATAATACTAGCAAAGATGCACTGCATGTCTCTCGTGTCCTTAATCCATATTCTAATCTTTCTATTCTAAAAATACTCTTATACAAAATAACTGGCATCTTTTAGATTATCAAAGCAACTTCTACTTTTTACCCGGTAAGGTATGATCACTAGCGATCACCGTAGTCCACAATCCAGTGAACTGGCATGAATTCATGATTTATTAGCATTGCGCAGGCTTTGTACCACTTTACCCAAAATTACCTTGAACCATCTGAGCTAGGTCCTCCACACTGCCTTAGGCGTGGAATCAGGCTCAAGATGCAGAACATTTCTCCGGTTACGTTATTCCATCCACCAGCCCATCTATTATCCATTGGTGTACCAAGTCGCTCGCTTGGGCTCCACCGATTTCCAATAGTGTTGGTTGGACCGGCTCCCGGCCCAACACTCCACCTCAATACTCTCTCAATGTGGTAGACTGGTTAACGTAACGGGATACTACTTTCCACCCATCCGAGATGGGAGATTGGTTGGCACGATGTTTACAGTTCCTAATCCGAGCAAAACATGGTAAGTCCTTACATTATAGCCATATGTAAAGAGGTCCGCCTCATCCCTCTGCATCCTTACCTTGACCCTCTTTACCCACCTTATGTAAATACAAGTATAAGTATATAACTAATTACATCTACTTGTGGCCCGCCGCTCCTCTCAGCGGTACCACTGCTACTAGCTTCCATCTGCCTCTCTCTTACTTCTTTTTCTCTTTCTTTCTCTCCTCTTTTCTTTTCTTTAATCTCTTACCTAATATCTTTAATCATGCAATTGTTTCTTTTATTCAAAAACAGTTTTTCATGCATGTAAATATACATAAAGTAATTATCCGGAAAAGATCGCATACGCTTGACATAGCTAGGTGCATGGTCAAATTGAAACTTGCCTGAGCCGTAGTGTGAACTGGAGTCAATAAAAACAGTTGATTCTTCCTTGTTGCGCGATGACTCGAATTCTGCAAGGCCAAAACTAAACCTTAACAAAATAGGTATTTATTATAATAATAGTTTTAAGAAAGCTATTTTCCTACCCTAAATATACATATATGCACATAAATGTACATACATATATATATACACATGCATATATATATATACATACACACAACTATATATATACATCTATATATATGTGTTCTCACACATATATATACATATATACACAACTACATATATATCTATATATATGCGCTCTCACACATATATATACATATATACACAACTACATTAATCAAGAAATTAATTACTGAAATTTTAGGAACTACAGTATTTATTTGAGATGCTCTTGAATTAATTTAGTTGCAACTAAAAAGGGATTTTGATAGCTAGCAAAACACAAAAAATCAGAATTAAAAATAAAACCTTCACTCTCTCGGCCAGCCCGGCCCAACCGGCGCCGCCTCTCCCTTTTTTTCTTGCTTCCACCAATCCCCCCCCCCCAACACTCCAATCCACCGCCGCCTGCTCTCCTTCTCCCTCTATCTCTTCCCTTCTCTCCCTCCGAGCACCTCCTCTCTCCACCGAGAGCCTCTCGGCTCCCTCTCTCTCTCCGAGCTCCCCCTCTCTCGGCTCCTCTCTCTCTCCGAGCTATTTGGATCCGGCGGATCTGGCCTCAGGCTCCACAGGGAGGTCTAATTTTTTTGGTACTACTTGTGCTAGATGACTTCTTTGGTAAGTGCTAAATCTATGTGTGATGTGTGTGTAGGAGAAGAAGATGGGGGACCTACTTGCTGTCGGGCTGAAAAGGGAAGGTTGGGGGTGGAGGGTTGCAGGATTGCTTCACGTGGTTGTTGTCGTGGGAGAGGTTGTGGTTGCGGATCCTTGTCGGGGTCGGTTGGATGTAGTGGTCCCCTAGTGGCCTCCTTGCTCCTTGCACTTGTTGGCTCGCTCCTGTGGTTGCTTGACGTCACTCCACCGTGGCTCCTTCTGGGTGCTTGTGGTGATGACGACGTTGGGGTGCCCTTTCTCTTCTCCTTGCAGCTACGGCTCCGATTCTTACCTGTAGACCTTCAGCTAGGGATGCATCTTGAGGGAGGCTTGGGAATGTGGGAATGCTGGTGGTATGGCTGGTGGGTGTCTTTGGCTCTGGGAGTCTTTTGTGGCTGTGGTTTGTGCTGCTTGTGAACACACAGGGAAGTGCTGGGGGTGATGAACTGGGCAAGGGGAGGTAACATTCGGTCTTTGTCTACCTGGGGCTGCCTTGTCTAGCTGCAGCTGGCTTGTCCTTGTGCTTATCCCCTTCTGTGTCTTGAGTCCCTGTGCTGGAGATCCTTCGGTTTGAAGGGTGGTCTGAACACTGTTGCTACAGTGGCCGAAAAAAAGAGAGATGTTTGTGGGCTGTGTGGGCTGAATTTTTATGAACAGCAGTGGGCTCTGTGGACTTAAATATTTTGTTGCTTCTGTGGGCTGAACGAAAATAAGGGCTGAAATGAATGTGGTTTGCGGGCTTTTTGGGCTGAGGTAGGTATTGTGGGTTTGGTTTCTTTGAATTGCCGGATGATGACGCCCACAGGGACGAGAGGTGCCGACCGGCCCGGGACGGTCTGAGAACCTCAGAGATAGTCTCGAATTGGCCCTCGCAGCCCAAGGGCAACTGACGGTAATCACTTCTTTAGTCCCTTTATTCTCTCTTAGATTGCTCGCTAATTACCCTTCTAATTGCTAAAAGAGAGATGGAATTGGTTTGGTACTAATGGCTGCCTATTTGCAGGTGAAGGACGGAGGCGCGACTCGGTTCCCTCCCCGACACTACGAAGATACAAACTCTTACTCCTCCTCCTCCCTTTTTGAAAACCATTTTTGTAAATACAATGCAATTAGTATATTTGATGCAATTGCAAAATGTAAATTTCAATTGTAAACTTGTTTGTACATATTTTCATGAAATGCATTACAAGTGGTAAATTCGTTTTGTAATGGAATTTGTAAAACAGTGGATAAAATGCTATGCACTCTTGTAAATTTTAGTTTGTACTCAAAATTGCAATTGGATTTATGCGATGAATGCTTACAATGATTAAATGCACAAATTTAGTAATTACTGCAGCTTGCTTACTTAATTAGGGTATTAGGGTTAGGGTTCTTTCAACTTGGATATTTTCTTTCAAGCAATCATCCAAATTTTGTGACTCCTATATTAAGATCCAAATGTTCGTATCCCTTTATCTCTTACTATATAACTTCATCTAATCCTAACTCTATCCCACCCAGCGCCGCCTCCCACCCTGTGTCGCTCCCTTCGTGCTACACCCTCCTCATCGTCGGTGATGAACCCCTCCCACAACCTCCTCCTTTCTCGTTCGAGCAACTCCGTGTGCCTCCCACCACCACTCCCCACCCCCTCCTCATCGCCGATGATAAACCCCTCCCACGGCCTCCTCCTTTCTCACTAAAGCAGCTCCGTGTGCCTCCCACCACCACCCCCCGCCCCCTCCTTCACCACTCGCAGCCGGCGGCGCCATCGCTGTCTCTTGTGCTGCCCCTACCCCTTCCCGCCATGCTACCCCCGCCCAACCTAATAGCTAGTATCTTCTGCTGTTGCCGTCCTCCAGCACCGCTCACCACCCTCCTACCCTACTTGTCGCTCCTACCGCCCCCTAGTCTCTCTCTATGCCTGGGGGACGGTGAACCTTAGGCGTGGGGGTGGGATTCTCCTCTTAGGCTTGCTGGCGAGGAAGAAGGGGTCATTGGAGAGGAGGAAGAAAGGGTCATTAGAGAAGAAGGTGAAGGTAGTGTCGTATGTGTTAGATCGAACCCTGGCTGCATGCCTAGGTCCAACCGGATTTACTCCCCGGGCCACAGGTCCAAATAGACTGAACACAACTAAGCCCACGAAGCAACAACCTTATAAGTGGTATTGTGCCTTCTCCCCCAAAAGACTAGTCCAATGGATATAGGCTCCCTCACACTTATAAGTTATACTTTCTCTCTCTCACAATCAATATGGGATTATTCCTAACAATCTCTCTCTCACACATTGGTTGGACACTTCTGCAACCATGAAGTTCAAGGAGATGTTAGACGTCTGGACTCTGATATCACTTGTTAAATCGGACCCTGACCGTATGCCTAGGTCCAACCCAGTTTACTCTCTGGGCCATAGGTCTAAATGGATTAAACACAACTAAGCTCACGGAGCAATAACTTTATAAGTGGTATTAGGCCTTCTTCCCCTAAAAGACTAGTTCAATAGGTGAGGGTTCCCTCACACTTATAAGTTGTGCTTTCTCCTCTCCCACAACTAACATGAGATTATTCTTAACAATATGAATCTTCATGTATATCCAAATTTGAATGATTGTTTAGACGATAACACTGGATGTTGTTTATCAAAACTCTTATTTTTATATGTCCAACCTTAAGGTTTGAGATATTGATAGCCGAAGTTTGTAACGTTTCAATTCACGTTACCCTTCTGTGACGGAGGGAGCAGAACGCCCCAATCCCTCGCCTTAATACTTCAAATATGTATTGGTGTGCTCACATACCAACAGCATCGCGCTCGCCGTCGCCAGCGCCGTCGTCGTTGCCGCGGTCCTCGGCTGCAGCGGCGTCTCCGTGCCCGTTGCCAAACGCGCGGGCGTGGTTGTTGAGGGAGCGCTTGTGCCTGAAGTCTGCGCCGCAGGCGCAGCGCCAGAGGCGGCCGCAGTTCTTCTCGTGTGTGCGCCAGTCGCCGCGGACGGCGAATCGCTTGGCGCAGCGGCGGCAGGCGAAGGGACGCGCGCCGTGGCTGCGGCGGTAGTGCGTCTGCAGCGTGCGGAAGTCCTTGAGGGGGCGCGCGCTCGGGTGGTCGATGTGGTTGCGGCACCCCGCCGCGCAGCAGTAGCACGGCAGCCGCAGCATCGCCGTCGGCTGCGCCCCCCGCAGCGACGCCGTGCCCCGCCGGTACTGTGACCCGTGCCCCCACATGTGCATCTGCACGTAACAACACGCAATGCATGCAGTCATCCACGGTTTCTTCTTTGCTTGTTGCATGCATTGCATGCCAACAATCACATGCATTTAGTTCTGGAATTTGAGAGAGAGAGAGAGAGACCTGCAGGTTGTTGTATCTGTTGAAGGTCTTGTGGCAGACGGGGCAGGCGAACTGGGTGGCGCCGGCGAGGATCTGCGCCGGCGTCGGGATCCAGTACTGGCCCCCTGCCTTCCGTACGCTCCCTACCTCCGCAGCAATGGCGGCCATGCTGCTGCTGCTGCTTCCTTCGTCTCCTCCTCTTTTCTGGCCTCTTCTTTCTAGTAGCACTCCTGCAACATCTGCATCACCACCAGTAGCAGTCGTCCTGCTACAATTTGTTATCGTCACTGTCGCAGCAGCAGCAGCAGGATAGGGATTGGTAGGCCTATGTGCAGGGACACCGTGATCTCTTCTTGTTTGTTGCTGCAAGAAGCAGCAGCCATGAGGTGACGGTGAGGTGAAGGGGCGAGGCTGAGGAGGGGGAGGGCTTCCTCCATGGGAGGGGAGGAGGGAAGGTGTTGATTTCTTCTCAAGAAATCGGGGTAAGCTGCAGGGTCCTCTCCCATGAAGATTTGGGGTTGGAGCTCAAAGGAATTAAAGAGAGATTGTGTGATTGTTTGTGAACAAAACAAAGGGCTGGGTGAATGCATGGATGAGTGAATCGATGCTATTATTACAGCAGTGTGTCTGTTGTGAATAGTACTCTCACCGTTAACAATAGAACATCCGTTTTGGACACTAACACGTCCCAGAAATATAATTTGACCACTAATTTTTATTATAATAGATTTATAAAATTATAAATTTTCTTTTTGACATGAATGATCTAATATAATTTGACCACTAATTTTTATTATAATAGATTTATAAAATTATAAATTTTCTTTTTGAGATGAATGATCTATACATATCATTTTCGTATGTTCAATACAAATACTAAAAAAAAGTGATAGCCAAACTTTAGAAAGTTTTTACTGCACATACTCTAAGATATTCTTTTGTGATTAGAGGCGCTCCAAGTGGCTTATAAACCATAGCCTATAGATTATTTTATATTGTAACTGTTGTTGGCTTATTGTATGTAATTAAATATAAAAATATAAAAAAATTATATCAACATAGATAATACAAAGGAATAAGAAAAAAACAAAAAAGCCCAAGAAAGCTAAAAAGCTAGAAAAAGATAAAAAGTTAAAAGCTAGAAATCACAAACTGAAACTGTTTGAAACGAGACAGATAGAGTAATGGAGATAATCATGTGCTCAGAAACATAAATACCTCTTTATTATTCCCACGGAAGTATGGGATGCAATAGCCATGGGCTAGCTGCAATGATCAATGAGACCCCACAGAATAAGGGGGCATTCAGTTCAGATTAAATAAGTTGATTTATGACTTATTTTATATTGTAATAAATAAGTTGACTTATGATTCAGTATGGGATAGCTTATTTATCGTAATTAAATTTTTTAAAAAAAATTAAAATTAAAAAAATAAGTTAACCCATCATAGATAATACAAACGAATACAGGAAAAAAGAAAAGTAAAAAATCGAAAAAACCAGAAAAAGAAGAAATTTAGGAATAGTAAATTAGAAGTTGAAACAAGTAGGTCCTTAAAAATGGATTTCTGTTTACCACTACTACAGTTCTATTCTTTTTTTAAAAAAAATGTCGTTATTGCCTTTTCATTATATCTGAGATATGACTTTTAACATTTTTATCACTTTATATTAGTATAAATTAATAAAATTATAATGTTATGAAAGTACTTTTTAGGACAAATCTAATATATAGTTTTTATATGGGTAATCTAGATAGTTTTAAACATATATATATATTGATGGTCAAATTAAAAATTTTGACAGCAAATATTTTAAAATGTCATTGAAAAAAGGTAGTGGAAAGACATAGATATTGTGTTTTATTGGTTATCCCTTGAATGTGCATTTTTCCAAGACAGTGGAAGTACCTATAGTTTTGTGGTGGTTAACTGGTTAAGAATGCTAGCTACCTCCACATTTGGCTTCGAATAGAAATCGGGTAGCCATTTAGGAGGCGTTCGGAATAGCGATGATTTTTGATTTTTGCTGAAATTTCACTGTAATTGGCTGATTTTTTTACTGTAGCTGAGTGGCATATTAGGCATAATTAAATTTAAAAAAATATAAAAATAAAAACGGCTCGCTAGTCTAGTGCGGACAATGCAAATGAATACAAGAAAAAAACGGAACGCAAAAAAACCAAAAAAAAAAAAATTCACTACGTGACAAAATGTTATAGTGATTTTATCTGCTGCTACAGTGTTTTAATCACTCAACAGTGAAAAAATCTCCATTCTGAGTAGAGCCTTACTCTACTCGAGCATTCTGTGTAGACTAAATATTCTCAAAAATAGTGAAAACACGATATATCAAAAACTATATAAATTACCCAACCCCGCTGGTTTTGTAAACTTGGACCCTAAACTGTAGGGTCCACTACACATAGCCACCTCAACCAAACTGGCAGGAAATGACAAGCCAAGACATTGTAACTGTACAACAAAGGCAGTAGCAACCACAGTATGGACCAAACCGATTACCAAACGCTTCTGCTTTGCAACCACAGTATGGACCAACCGATTACCAAACGCTTCTGCTTCTAGTTTTTGGATTTTGTTTTTGTTTTTTTCTTGCTTTTTCTTAATTTTCTATTATTTTTTGTATTATCTGTGCTGACATAATTTTTTTATTTGTTATACTGAATAAATCAACAACTGCTACAGTATAAACTAATCGATAAGCTGCGACTTGAGGCTGCGCTCAATATGGCCTCTGCAGCCGCTATTGTTTTTTGCTTTTGCTTATTTTTACTTTTTATTTTTTCGAATTTCTTGTATTATCTATGGTGGATTAACATGTTTTTATTTTTATTTTTTTAAATTTAACTATACTAAATAAAAAAATTAACTACAGTAAAAAAATATAAATCACCTCTACTCAAAACACGCCTGAATACCCCTCGAGCGCCTCCCAAGTGTGTGGAGGCAGCCTAGCCTAGCTACTACTGTTAGCTAGCATGATCAGTGTAGGGTTCCATGCATGCCTTGCAACTCCAGGCCGACAACACGCAGAGTTCAAAGGTGTAAATAACACCGAAGGAGCAGAACAGTGAGAGGCATAAATGAGAACAGTACAGTACGGGTTCAGAGTAAATGGACACGAGAGAGAGAGAGAGAGATGAGGCATGCACCAAAGAGTAAGAGGTGATCGGTTTGATTTTTTTTCGATTTCAACTTCTAACTTTAGTTTTTTTACTATTCACTACACTATCCACTAACTTACTATAGTAAAAAAAAGCCAGCTATAGTAAAATTTCAACCAAAAAACTAAAAACCATCGCTAAAACAATCACCCCCTAAACCCCAATCGAGCATTGATGGTTCATCGATCAAACCACACGAGATGTCATCGTTACCGAGCGAGAACCTAGATAAAAAATATTCTGAAGTACCATGCCTTTTAGTTGTTACTATAATTTTTCATTAATACTATCTTTAAAAAATATATTATTTAAAAGTTAATTACTATAAATAATATAAGTATAAGTTATATATAAGCTGAAAAGAATTTAGCCTAACTATACAGTGTTCTTTTCATTTTTACGAAACACTTCTTATTTTATATATATATATATATATATATATATATATATATATATATATATTGCTTACGGCCGTTGTAATTTCTCTAGGCAAAGAAAAATTTCGCCCTCGGGGACGGTCAAATTAGTTCCTAGGTAGCTAGGAACTACGAGAAGGACCAGTGCTGTGCCTTTAAACTGCTGCAAGAAACGTTTGGGTGAAATCAATTCCTGCAGGACCAGTATATACAGCACTGCCCGCACGGCATCCTTCTCGCAAGTCTTAACGAAACACATACACAAAGGTTGTACAGTGCGCAAGGTACACTAGCACATGTGCGTGTCCTTGAATATTTCTGGAGATGAGCAGAGGATGACGAGGTGCTAGCTTTCTCGTCACTATCTCTTTTTTTTATTTTATGACTCTCTTAAATAAACTAATAAAATAGTTTTTTTTATTGTTTTTTAAACAACATATCATGGTAACTTTTTTAGAATGATCTATTGGTTTATCGACATTCAGTTCGTTCGTGCAAACACTCATGTTAGAGCTGTAAACCATCAGTCGTAATTCAAAAGAACCAACGAACCTTTGCGATTTGCATGCACACAGAGTATAAAATACCCCCACCGGAGGCTAGCTCTTGCATGCCTTTGATTTGACCACAATCTATAAAAGGATAGGCATGATGATGTGAATGAGGATATAAATGTACTTTAGGTGTCGCTGTAAGTTTAAGTTTTATTAAGTTAATTTTAGTGATAATGATAAATACAATTGTGAGACTAACTTATTTATTATCTATGACATTATGTCTTATTTTAATGTGATTAATGATAAATGTAAATGTGACACTAACTCGTTTGTTAATTATGATATTGCTTACTCTCATTTGGATGAAAATATGAAAATCATTAAGATATGCATTCAACATCATATTCTTATGTCTTATCGCATTCTTCGGATACAAAATATAGATTGAACTCCACCAAAAGTTTAAGTTGAATATGTGCATATATTTTTAATTATATATTCTTGTATACATACATTTAGGGGGAGTTCACTCTATGTTTTGTGGTTTCATTAAAATTGATTTATATTTTCTTATCAACACATATTAGGATCTTTACTTTAAAATATTTAAAATGTATCCCTTGAGTATATATAGTTTGTGTAGTTCATATATACTCATAATTAATTCAATAAGGTTATCACAATGTGTTTGTCTTCTTCATTATGTGTTAATGATTTGATGATAAATGACAAACGAATGTATAGCTTTACTAGCAATTAATCTCAAAGATAAACATTCACATTCAAATGAGTTAATTATTTAGAAAGCTTATCCTATAGTATACAATTGTTGTGTACATATTGTATACTCGTAAATTATTTTCTATTTAATTATTTGTTGAAATTGTCATAAATTACCAAAAAAGGAAAGATTATAGAATCTAGCCTCTTCATTATAAGTTAATGGTGAAGTTTTGGTAATTAATGGTAATTAATTTGTGAAGTAATATTTTTTCATAAGTTATATAAATAGGTTAGATTCCATAAATAAAAATGATTTGGGATGGCTTCATGTATTAAAGATCATCAAGTCAAATTTCAGGATGAAAGATGGTTTCATGAGTTAAAGGCTATCAAGAAGAGGAGATGATCATGAGTTGATGAAGATCTCGAAGAGAAGTTAATCAAGAGGAGATGATCATGAGTTGATCATCAAGTCAAGAGAAGATCCATCTTGTGTTGATGGAGTTTAAGTGAAGGATGCATTATGGATTGATGCATATCAATATAATGATCTGGGTTTGAAGTGAAAATATGTGTTATCAAGTTTCAAGAGAATACTCAAGATAAAGATATGATTAGTTAGGGCTAAGGATTTATTCCTAATCTTTCACCGGTATTAGCATTTGTTTGAAAGATCGAATTGTTAGTATAGATTGTCATACTATTAAGAGGAGTTTTGCCTAGTAAGTTGAGACTCATCATATGTTGATAGCTCAATATCACTTGCTGTAACTCTACATGGTATGATGCTATCATGTGCGAATGCGTTTTACAAATAGTTGAGACTCATACGTTAAATCCTTGTAACACATTGCGAATGTATTTTGCAAGCGTTTGAAGTCCATGTTTCATACTTCTTGTGGTATGAGGTTTATATTTGTAAATATATATTTTGCAAATGGTTGAATCTCATATATAATTATTGTAGTATGTGACTTAGGTTTGCAAATATGTTTTGCAAAGTGTTGAGTCTATGTACCTATTCCTTGTGTCATGATTCTGAAAGTGTGTAAATATATTTTACAACTTGTTGAAAATCATGGTTGATACTTATGTGCATAATACTATAATTTACAAATGTATTTTGTAAATTTATTGAAATATATGCTCTCTTTAGAACAATCAAAACTACCGCTGTGTATCTTGCAGTACTACTGTTGGGCGGAAGTACAGATGTGTAAAGCACGGTATTACCACTTACTAGTGTGGTCAAAGACCTGTATAGTCGAAGATCGATGTGGTCGAAGACCTGTGTGGTCAGAGATCGACGTGGTCGAAGACCTGTGTAGTCGAAGATTAATGTGATCGATGACCAACGTGGTCGAAGACCGGTAGTACCGACTCCGTGTGAGCGATCAGACTAGTCTACGGTACTACCGACCTGTGTGGTACGGTATGACCGATTTATCCACTATACATTTTTTCCATAGAGACATCTCTTTGGGATATTTGTCCTCCCTTGAAAAAAGTAACTCCATATGTGTGGAGCGGTAGTACCGGACAATGATTGGCGGTACTACCGATTCTAGTCTGTAACGACTACTTTTCTATCGTTACAAGGGGTGCAGTAGTGCTAGGCCCAAGCCAGCAGTACTTCTGATTTTCCTATTTTTTGTCTCCAATAGCTAGTTTCGTTGTGTATGGTATAAATACCCCCTTGTGGCTAGTTAGAGTGAGAGAGGTATTTCATTCATTTGAGCTAGTGTGAAGTTCTCCTCTTAATTATGCATATGTTACATCTTGTAAGTAAGGAGAAATGCTCTAGATTGTATGCGTTTTATCTAGAGGTGGATTTCGTATCTACTTGAAGTTGCGCATTTGTTGCATATAGTGAGAGTGAAGTAAGGGGTTTGACTTATTACTCTTGAAGATTGTCGACTCCTAGACGGCTTGGAGATGTCGTGCGTAGTGATCTTCTTAAAGAAAGTTATGGGATGACCCAACGTGTTGTGAAAATTAGAGCTCACCTACATTGAGAGAAAAAAAGCTACCACTAGTGAAATTAAGGTTTTGGCTTAATTCGTAGAACCAATCCAATTTATTTGGAATTATCTCAATGTGGACTAGAGGAGATCGGCAAGTCTTCGAATACCACGCTAAAAAGAAACCGTGACAATTGTGATTTATTCTCTTGTGCTCAATTTACATTCATAAAATTAAATTGATTACTTCACCCTAGAATTGCAAACCTATGATATAGACTTAGGGTGTTGGTGTACTTAGATAAACATAGTTGATTTAGACATTATTGTGCTAAACCGAATTGATTTACATTTTCACATTATAAACTTAATTTTAGCCAAAAGAATTTTAAAATCACCTATGCACCCCCTCTAATCAGGCTCCTCGACTTACACTCACTTGTTTGGGTTTCATTTTTTGATTTCTAGTTTCTTATTTTTGTCTTTTCTGGTTTTTTGGCTTTTTAGTTTTTTTTTCTGTATTCCTTTGTATTATCTGTGATAGGCTAATCTGTTTTTTATTTTTTATTTTTAAATTTAATTACATCAAAAAAACTACAACTGCTACATCAGCTACAGTACCAAACAGGCCATAAGCCGAAAAAAAAAGCCCAAACATCATGGCTACCCAACAGCCAAGTGCAACAATGCCTGGAGAAGTTGGGAGTGCTGTAATACTAGTTTTTTTCTCTCTTTTTTTCGTCGAACAGGCAGCATGTAGCAACTATAGCGTCTTCTTATCTTTTCTTGAACCCTCTGCCTATACAGCTAGGCAGGTCATGTAGTGCCATCACTGATCTTTAGATTTTTGGTTCAAAAAAATGATCTTTAATTTTTCTCTTTCTCATTTTCTGTGACCGGATTACATGCATAAGCTTCTCTTGACAACTAATGTGTCATGAAGGTGATCATGGAGTGCATAGCTTAATAACAGGCACTCCCTCTGGATCTTTATAAGACGCCTACGTATTTCGAAATTTGTAGATTTTGGTTGACAATTAGTCCAACAGCGCATAGATTATGTCATACCGTTGAATTCGTATTTCAAAGCACTTTCTTTTGATTACATCTTTGTAGCTATGAACAAAGCATTGTAAAAGAAATCAATGATCAAAGTTTAACTTTGGAGACCACACCAAGTTAAAGCACGCCTTATAAAAAAATCTACGGAGGGAGTACTTCTTAATTTGCAACAAGAAATGGTTTTTTACGTGTAGCATAGATATGAGCCTAGCAGCCATTTCGGCCGAAACTGAAACTCCATAAACTTGGGTTCATTTCATGTGCCTAGCCACAACTGAATGATGTGATGGAGTGCAATTACATTTGCTTTAGTTGCAGTGTTGCAATTGCGGTTAGTTGGGAAGCCAACTTCATCTCTCTCTGTATATGAATCTGACCTTGTTAGATCAGGCTTTGCGGTGCATGGACGTGGACAAGTAATGGCAGGGCTCAATTCGCACCACTACATACATGCATATATGGTGGTTCTCATTGAAGTCTGATGCTGAAAGGCAAAAGATCACCATGAACGAACAGCACAAGCATCGTTGCTGTCCTCAGATGTCTCCAAGGGAGATAAATCTGCAAGAAACCTCATGATCGCGAATGCAAAAATCATAGGTCGATTGGACCGCTGCGCGACTGTGGCTTCCCCATCATGTGCTGATCACACACTGTTAACTGGTGGCTGCATCTGGCTTGTCAGCTTCTAGCTGCATATGATTTCATGCATGATCGCCAGGAAATTGGTCTCCTGGGTCTTGATTAGCTAGCTTGGCCAACTTGTTCAAACAACCCCCTGCAGGGTGACTGCCTGCAGCCTGCAGGCAATGCATTGCAGCATGACTAGTTAGACTGAAGCCAAATGCTTTGGGGGGCACACATCAAGTAGTAACTAGTTTAGGACACTCATCTCTGATCCGAGTGTGCAGAAAGACGGCAGGGTTGCTGCAAGTTTTGGAGAAGATAACGTGCGACAAAATAATGTACTGCTGTTGTTGATCTGGAAGAACTGTTGCTCCCATCATGTCTGTGTTCGCTAGCTGAATGTGGAGTACAAGTATAGTAGTATTTGGAGTTACTGTGACTAAGAATACAGGCACTTGTACGTGCTCATACATCGACATATAAGCAGAGTAATAACTAATAAATCTGGATTAACTGTAAAGAGAACAGTACATCATTTTTATAAAAAAAAAAGCATGGAAAAGCTTGCTTGTGCCCCTGTCCACTCAATTCGTCACCGAATATACATGGAAAAGCATGCACATGTATTTGTAGACTTGTAGTAACACTCAAAATACTGGAGAAAAACCTGAAACAACATGAAAATTTTCGTCAGAAAATTTCACCTCGTGCTTGGACGAAAATTGTATTTTTTTTTAAAAAAAAACAAGGGCATGAGGTCTGCCTCCTTTCATTAATAGAGAGGAGGATGCAATCACGAACCCAAATCAGGGAGACACCAGGAATTGTCATGGTTCTCTCTTAAGCAAATGAGATGAAAGGACTCATGCCGTACATCTCGGATACATGAGGCACTGCTTATGCTTATCTGCTAGCATGGCCCCCATTGCATGGATGGAAGATTCTGAGAGTACTCACCAGTCCGCTTGTATTGGTAGGCTCTTCTTCATCTTGAGGCGTGAGGAAAGCCGGTGCATGGTACAACTTGTCATGGCTCATGCATGAAACAGGTCCGTGCGTACGGACATAGCATTGGTCCCGGACGCCAAAGAGGCACCTTTGGTTGTTGCAAACTTTGTCATGAGACAGGTGATGATATCTTGAAATACTCACCTATGCTGTTTAAGCTGTGATTTCTGCCTCCAGGCTGCTCAGGTTTCTGAAGGTGTAACCAGCCCGTACTCTGGACTCCGGTACATAGTGACAACTGACGAGTGTACTATTAGGGGAAAAGTAAACTCGGCACATCGCTGACGCAAGTCCTCAATTTTGATTTCTTTTGACTAAAAATTCACATCGACAAAACTCGTTTTGATTTTACCTCAGGGCCTTTTTGCTAATATTGGTGGCATGAATCATCAATAACTACCAGCTGGAAGCACTTCTCTCTCCCTATTCCAACTTACAGGAACGTTTACAATAAGGCACTCTGGGGTAAACAAAATTTGGTTTGCGAAACTTGTATCATCGCAAAGAACTGGAAGAAATGGCTCTATCTCGTACAGGTTAATTTCTGTAGCCAACCCCAAAGTGAAATCGTCTTGCTTGTTTATCGTTGAAAGCGTATTCGAGTCGCAGAGGTCCCAGTGGGGAGTCCACACGGATGCCAAGACCGTACCCATAACCACTTCCTGGTTTCCCACGGGCTCCTGCTGGGTCACCTAAACAAGCAATCACCAGAGATGGTCCAAATGAGAACTGGGTTTAGCAAAAGGAGATGCCATCACTGCGACATCCGTAACTGTATCAGACTTGTTCCAGCAGCTGCTACATTTTATTAATTAACTAGAATAAGAGGCAAAAGCAAAAAAATTCTAAATTCTGAATCTGAATGGGAGATCTAATTTGAGTGCAACTGCAGGACTAGCCTGCTTTAGCACCAAAGGCCACAAATGTGGACTACCAAATGGCTGTATATGGGCAAAATGTGAGTAGAACATGACTTACCAGGAACTTTAGGACCAGAACCAAGATCACTACCATAGTCACCAAAGACCACACCTTCCAGCGGCCCAACCTACATACAAAACGAGTACTGTAAGGAATCAAAATGATGGTATAAAAGGATGGTTTTTTTATGCATGAGATCATAGAGGCTAGAGCAGGCACGATGTGCATGAGTAGCACAGCAACAAGTGATCTGCACTTAGTGTCACTGCAGATAGCAATCTTCAGATTGACATTTAATTAATTCTTCAAGTAGCCTATCTATGCATGGCTAAGAAGGTCCAAACATGCACAGGAAAAGGTTAGGTTGCACATTTTCATCAGCTAATTCACCTATGTTCACCACTCGAAGATATTACACTGATCTGACATGTATAATTCTTCGGATCGATCTGATCCAAGTGTTTGGACTATTTCTGTTAAAGAACATAATTGATTGGCAGTTGTACAACTGACATATTTAGCGTCAGATACAACAAAAAAAATTGTAACTATTTCATACTATGTTCATGAGTACATGATAGCGGTATGGGTATGCTGGTATGGCATTTCCCAAAAATCATCGGTACACCGGTATGGCAGTATATATATAATAAAAATATATATAACATAAAAGATAACTGATAAGTTCATAAGACACGTAAATATTAGTACATAATAAGGTCCATATAACTCAATTCAACAACCATAAGGTCCATAACGTAGGCAAACATAGATAAATAAGGTCCATAAGACAAACATTAACTTAGTACATAACCATTAGCAAGGTTATCAAGTCGACACCACCCTCCTAGTGACCGACTAGTCGACTAGTCGGCTGACTAGTCGTTGACTAGTTGACAGACACTGTTTATACTATTATATGCTATTTATACGAATATGTATATACAGAGAAAGATTTTATTGCAATTTTAGGAACTTAGAGGAGTAAATCGCAAATATCCCTCCCTTATAACCCCCCACGCTGCTGACTGCTGCCGAATCCCTCCCACTGCCTCGCCCGGGTCGCCCATCGCCTTGGAGACTCCGCCCGCGCCTCTCCTCCTCCGCCCGCGCCTCTCCTCCTCCGACCCCGGCGCCTCTCCTCCGCCCGCGCCTCTCCTCCGACCCCGGCGCCTCTCCTTCGCCCGCGCCTCTCCTCCTCCGACCCCGGCGCCTCTCCTCTGCCCCCACTGCAGCCTCTCTTCCTCCGACCACCCACTCGCGCGCCTCGCCTCTCCGGCGGCGGCGATGGCGAATCTCGCGGCGGCGGTGGCGAATCCGGCGGGCGCGCGGTGGAGACGGTAGATCCGACGGCGGCGACGGCATATCCGGCGGCGGCGGTGGCAGATCCGGCGGCGGTGGCGGCGCAAGTCCAGTCGACCGCTCCAGTCGGTCCAGCGCCACCGACTTGTCGCCTAGTCGACACTAGTCGTCGACTAGGCGACGACTTGATAACCATGACCATTAGCCAGTAGGACTAAAACGAATGTGCCTAAACTCTTGAATGAGGGCTGCAGGTGAGGCAAAGGTTTTATGCTAGGGTAATACTTGAGTTCTTTATGGGCTGGGCTTCCAAACAGGGAGCGTTTTAATGGGCCGTACCAGTACCAAGGAGTACCCAGCAGTACCAGATTTTTGTAATCCTTTTTTTTATTCGGCAATTTTCTGGTACCTTTGGGTACCGTACCCAAGCCGTACCAGTACCAAGGAGTACCCAGCAGTACCAGATTTTTGTAATCCTTTTTTTTATTCGGCAATTTTCTGGTACCTCTGGGTACCGTACCACCGCACCGATGCAGAGCAACTAGAAAGCACCGATATGCCACTACGGTCGCATCGCGTCTGCGACACGATCCGATACGACGATACGCCCGACACGTGGCGATCTGAGATCGGTGGAGTATCGGTGAATTTCAGCAAAAAAATTAAAAAAATACCCCGATACGTTACCGATACGGCGTGATACGTTCCCGATACGTCCGGCCCAATACATTCCGGCCCAACAGAGCAGACGGCCCGCCCAACGCGAGTAAAAACCACCGAGTGCTTCTCGTCCTCCGTCGAAACCTAATCCTCCCCGACTCCCCCCCAGCACATTCGCGTCGGCGCTAGCGCGTCACTTGTCCTCGTCCTCCGCCGCCATTGGCCAGAGGCCATCGGCCAGCTGCCGTCGATCCCCTTGCCTGGAGCTCGCCGATCCCGTCGCCTAGAGATCCACCGATCCCGTCGCCTGGAGATCCGCCGATCCCACCGCCGCCGCCTGGAAGTCCGCCGCCTCTCCCTCGCTGCAGTTGCCTGGAGGGTGCCGACGCGTCGCTTCTCCTCGTCCTCCGCCGCCATTGGCCGGAGGCCACCGGCCAGCCGCCGTCGATCTCGTCGCCTGGAGCTCGCCGATCCTGTCGATCCCATTGCCTGGAGGTCCGCTGCCTCTCCCAGCGCCTCCCTTGTTGTTTATAGCTATGGACCTGTGGTGAGTTAGCCTATCCCGTCTCCTTTTATCTGCTTCAATCAGCAATGCTTGTTGTTTATAGCTGTGGTGAGTTAGTGCTCGAGTTCTTCACTTTCGGCAAAAGATGGCACGCCTCTCATGCTTTACCAAGTAAACTAGGCAATGCTTGTTGTTTATATGCTATAGCTATGGTGACTGGTGAGTTAGTGACAGCAGTGTGCAAATACTCCTAGTATTACTTATCATGAATCACGGCTAATTCTCCATGATCTGTTATTTAGTTGTTCACTAATATGACTTCATACTTTTGTTTGTCTAGGTCAAACCATGCATTAAAAGAAGTCTTGCAACTGGGATCAAGAGTTGTCATCAAATATCTTGCTCTTGCAACCAATTGGGTATGTGCCAAACTGTCAACTACCAAGTGGTATACCATTTCAACTTTGCAATTTGTATTTTTTTCATTACTAGTCAAGTATTGATAGTTATACCATTAGAAACATGTTTTACAATTTTTTTTATTTTCACACACACACACTTGCCGTATCGACGTATTCTTGTTTTTGAAAAATATCGTATCGGCGTATCCGTGTATCCGTATCGCCGTACCCATATCGCGTATCGGGGCATCTTAGCCGAGCAGTACCTCGTACTAGTATGCGACTTGACCGAAGTACCGGCACATCATAGATTTCATATCTTATGCATTCGTTAGTTTGCTTCTCCAAGTTATTTACATTCTTAAATACATCCTATTCAACAAAGAAAACTTCGTTTTGAATTGCAAACTAATTTCAAATATTACATTTCTAGTTTCTTCTTTATAGATGCATACTCGTGTTGTTAATTTATGGGGAAATATTGCTGTCTTTGTATTTTACTGTACTGGTGTTGCATGTCAATGCCCTTTTAAAAAAGACAGGGAACTCAATATACCGAAAGAGGCAAAACCCACCATGCGGCAAGAGACTTCTCCACTACCAACCGCGTAAGAACGGCCAGAACCAACCGCACCTTCTTCATATCCTCTGACACTATTTGTCCCACCAATTGCAAATGCTTCGTAAGGTGAAAAATTTCCCTTCACATGACCTCCAGAAGCACTAGATCACATAAAAAGTGACATAGGGAATGAGTAAAATAACCAAAAAAAATGAAAGTGCAACTTGCTATGCAAAACTTTCAGGATATGCACTAAAATGTACCTTAGAAGAAGTCGAGCAGGACCAATTTCATAGCTCTGCCTCAAACGCGCTGTCACTCTGTTGAAACTAAGCCACTCAGGAAGAATAGGAAGACCTTGCTCAATGTTGAAAACCAACTAGAAGCAGTAACAGAGGTAGGAGATAAGAGATTATGACAATAAAATTACAAAGCAGCAGAATGTAGTATAAATGCCAACCATTGTTGAGCTATGATCTCCAGAGTCTGTGTAGACACTTTCAAGCTTAGCAAGTAGTGTGTCATCATAAGCATTTCCACTGCAGTCATGACAAGAACATCAGATTTCAAATAGTACCTTAATTCGACAATTGTATTCATGGTGTACCCAAACATATTGATGGTGCAAAATAAAGGTAAATGTGGCAATGAGATTTCAAACCTGGCAGTTAATTGGCTGTTGTAGAAATCTCTGATGACAGGGTTTCCTTCGTCATCACGAGCACCAGCATGCTGCATAGAAAGAGTCAATACTTGGTAGAATGCAATTTGGCTTGTTTTCCAAAGGACAGGTAAGCAAAGGAAACAGCAGATGTTAAACAAAAAACAATTCAACAATGCTTAACTTCACTCGTTTCCTACACCGGTACACAACTGTGCTCATGTACCTTTTTCCGAATTCAATTACCTAAGGTAGTACTAACATCACGTCATCATGTCTATTTTGGGCTTTGTCTCCGGGCCTACAAGTAGGGACCACAGAGAAAAGGCTGCTTCGTTAATATGACATACGATTCACTTGTTTACCTGGAATATTAATCCAAGTGTACTGCTCCATTTAGGTCTGAACGGTCGACTATATTCAATGCCAGCAGTAACTCGTCCAATTTTGAGGGGCCCATGGTCAGGATGGTCCCCACCATGAATAAGTGTTCCAGGAGTCCTAGAATTCTGGCAAAGGAAATAATTATAAGAACATATTCATGATTCTCAACTGATGGGATCATGGAACTGTAAAGATGATATCATATTAAAGGCAAATACCTGAACCATGATAGTTCTGGAGGTCCTCTTATTGTCGCCGTCAATCCAAGGGTCAGTGTAGTTTAATCGAAATATAGAATCTATCTGGCCCCTCTCTAGTGAGAGATTCAACTTCTTGTTCCTCCCAAAAACATTCCGATGAGAATATGCAAAGCTGTTTGAATACTCCAGTGTGAGAATTTTTTTTTTTTGACATGTGCAATTTCAGTTTATCAAGGCACATCTATATCAGTAAATCTAAGATCAATTACAAAATTAAAATAAGCATCTGAATGTGTGCAGTTCCTAAAGGCTGCTTGGGCATTGGTGGATCATCTTAACTTAGGCCGCTCCAAACATGATGTGATGGTGGGGATTGAGGACAGCTTCTATCACAAGCATAAGAGCATCTATAACTGATACTTTAAGCCCATACTTCTTTATAGCTGATAATTCATGAAGCTTCCTGAGATTGTTAAGCCCATCCAAAAAGGCTCAAAACCCAACTAGAGTTAAGAAACCTGATTTCTAAAAAGTCACCACCACAATATTACATAAAGAAACAATCTACATTCCAGAGAAAACAACAACAAAACTTTTTGTCCCAAACAAGTTGGGGAAAACTAGGACGAAATTCCCTCAAGGTCAAAGAAACGAGAGCCTTATAATAAAACTTTCAAGACTAAACCCTAAGCCCTACATCCTGCCATATAAACCGAGAGCCTAAATCACCGCTTGAAATCTTCTTATATCATGGTTCTGGTACATGACTACATGGATCGCTAACTTCCATACGCTCCTATCCAAAGCCAACCCTTTGAACATATTCTAATCCCCCAAATCTCTTTTAACTGCTTTCTCACACATTAGTCTTAGTCAACATCTGTCTCTTCTTATGTTTTGGTACGTCTTAAAATTCCACTATGTATCAGTGCCTCAGAAGGTCTTCGTTGGAGATGTCCAAACCATCTCAAGGGATATTAGACAAGCTTCTCTTCAATTGATGCTACCCCCACCCTATCACATATATCATCATTGCAAATTCGATCCCGCCTTGTGTGTCCACCACAGATCCACCGTAGAATCCTCATATCTGCTACACTCATCTTCTGTACATGTCATCTTTTAGTCGCCCAGCATTCGTAGGTCTAATCGTCGTCCTATAGAACTTACCATTTAACTTTTGACGAACTTTTTATCACACAAGGCACCCGATCACCCCGCTCTTATTCCAGAGGAAACAAGATAACATAATTAACATTGAGCATTATGTTAAGAGTAGGTTGTCACATGTCAAAATCCCAGCATTACAAACAGCACCAGAAAGCTGAAGACATACACATTGAACCGTGAAAGAACCTACTGACCTGCCAATAAGTCCAGAAAGTGGTCCATTTGTTATCCTACAGAAATACAGCATGTCATTATCTCTTAAATAATAACTAAAATTTGGAATGTAAATACATGTCGTCTTTGAAATCCAGTATATTTACCACTTCAGCACCTTGCAGCTAAGAAACAGATTTTATGAAAGCATACGATGCACACAGTTGAGTTCACTTAAGCAATCACTACTACTTCTACTCACCCACTCGAAATGCCACCACCGGCAGAGAAACCACCAGAAGGGCGTTCAACAAGATTCATGACAAGATCAACTTTATTAGAATCTGCAGAAGAGAATAAGAAAAACGTACTCAAGAACAGAAAGACCAGCTTAAAAAAACAATGGGAACTAAACAAATTAGCTTCACCTCCAACTGGCTGTGGAATTATTGTAACATCCTCCATAATTCCCATAGTGAGTATTGTCTCAACATCTCTTTTCACTTGTGCTCTATTGTAAGCCTATTTTAATCATTAGAAGTTTAGACAGATAAAAAGTCATCAAGACTACAGGACACGAAGTGTAAAATTAGCATCCAACCAAGTCTACATATTCATTACCAAAATACTTCTAGTTCAGATCATAGTTTAAAATACCAGACCGGACTGGAAAAAAAGAAACTGGCGCCTAGTCTGGTCCAGTTTAGCTAAAGGATCGTTCAAGCATTCTGCCCACTTCAAACCGAAGAAAACCCCGTCGAACCAGGCAGTTTTGAGGAGAACCGGAGGAAACAGGACACGGTTCGACCAGATTGTCAAAAAATAGGTGGCAGAAGGGAGATTCAAACTCAAGAAGTAGCTGTTGGTACCTCAACTACATCGCTGCTAGCCACCTCTCCTTTGTGTCTGATAGGCAAGAAAGGTGGTATCTATAGCTTTGTGAACCACTGGTTAAACCAGTGAACCACTAGACCGGGAGCCCCCCCAGGTCAATGACTAGTCGGGTTTTTAAAACTATGATTTCAGTTTGCTCGAGTTCTCCTTCCATAGATTCAGAATATAGAAATTGTGCAAAATTATGTTCAAGTATTAAAAAGCTATACATAAATGATTAAAGAGATCGGTAGATAGGCTCCGACCACACTTGTTTACATCCACTGTAACAATAGTTCTTATGATTTTGGTTCTAGCATTTGCATAGCAACTTCAATACCACATCAAAGCAATGCTTCAACGCACAATATGGTATCATCAAGTGTAAAGCGAAAACGGTTCTTAAAATCATATGCCATGCAAAATGGTGCAATAAGAACATAATCAAAATAAACATTTATATAAATGTCATCAATACTGCTTCTATAGTAGATAAAACACAAATACGGCAAGGGAACTTTTGAAAATGCTATGACCTGGCCCTTCTTGGTAGCAAGTTGCCGGAGTATGGTCTCTGGTTGCGTTTTCCCAACAGTTGGTTCACCACTAATGATGGAGCAAAATGGATAGAGAAGGAAGAAGATAAAAAAGAGCTGAATATTACATGGCTATAAAGCAGTGATCTGTGAAGAGAATCTCATTAAGTCAAGATATGGTTCTCACGTTTTTCTATCCAGAAAGCGAATATTGATATTATTAACCTCAGCTTCGGAAACTTGTAGCCTTAGAATTCCTCCAGAAAGAATCTCAGCATATGAAACCTGAAGCCAAATCAAGGGTCTTTATTGATTTATCATTAGCAAGCAAAATACTTTTTGCAAGTTAAAACTGTATAAGGACTGTAAAAGGCGTTGCTTTTGACCTAAAATAGTAGACACCTTTTTTTTGGTAAATTCAACTAACCAATAGGTCGTTAACTACCACACATTCACATTTTCCAACACATAGTTCCAGTTCTGTTAGGACTAAGATCACAAAGAGTCTGAAACATGATTTGAGAATAGAAGTTACATATGTTCTACTTTACATACCAGGAAAGTAACAAATAACACAGGATAGTGCAAACTATGTTGTATGTCCTACCTCTTTGGTATTGGTATTTGGTAAGAGATATGCAACGGCTAGTGGGTTAGAGAAGCAGGAGAATAACAACCCAATTGCCATGATAGTAGGCCTCTAGAAGGCCAAGAAGTTACAGAGTATGTTCTTTAAGACAAATGGGCACTAGATGCCTATTATTTGGCTATTATATTAAACAAATTGCAATACAACACGAAGTAGCACAAAACAACAAGTATTATGAGACTATGCATAACAATGGAACATGAACTATATTGATTATTTCCCTGCATACCAAGCCAGTTAGACCACGCTCCTGATACCATCCGTTAACAGACTTGATCACTTGATCCAAATGTCTTATATTGATTATTTTCCCTGCATAATGTAACACCAAAAACTCAATTGGGTCTAAACAACAAATTCAAGAAGCTAACAAAAGTACATTAAGATTACACGAGGAAATGATCTCTACATCCTTCCTCTGCAAAGAAAGGATACCAAGAAATTAGGTGATGATAGATTGATCTATGTTACCATGAATTTCAGCGGAGTCACCAGAGTGTGGAAAAATGTTATTCTTTTAAGATCAAGACTAAACCAACAATAAGACAACAATGTGAGACTACAAAGGAGTGTGCTTCATTTGCTGACCACATTGCATTGCAATGTCTCATAACTATGTTGCATCATTTAATCTAGTGAAATCCTAATATGACCAAAAGCTGAAAAATGAAGCGCTAATTCTCAATGCCCTACCTCATTCTAGAATAATAATGTTATGCTAGGTCAAATATATAGGATACTAAACAAAGTTATGTACTTCGGTGACTCCTTAAGCAAACTTCTAATAGAAAAAATTATCAATTTAAATTGCCTAAAGCTAACATGTAGTAACAGTTCATGTAACATTGTCTAAAGTAAATCGACCAAATGTAACATTTCGCCCTGAGGCACATACCCTCATTAAACAAATTTATAACATCATTCCACATCATCTAACATAACAGGCTTAAACATGAGAAAAACTAAAATGTCTACCATAGCGGTTACGAAATGCGTCCTCCAGAAACTTGGAAGGCAGCATGTTGGCACCCTCGCAGACAAGCCCATGGAAGTCCTGGTTCGGCTCCACCTAAACCACAAAACCACCCAAAATCCGCAAGCTTCAGTTCCAGAATTAAGCATTGCGGAGGTGAATTGGGAAACAAGCAAAAACCGGACCTCAAAGATGAGGCGAATGCCGTCGCGGGTGTCGACGGCAACGGGCATGCAGGAGCGGAAGAGCCCGCTCTCCACGACGCGGTGCACGTCCTCCTGCACCTCCCGTACTGTGAGCGCCGCGTTGGGGCGGCACGCGCGCAGCGCGGCCGTGGCTGCGGCCTCCAGCTCGGCCCGCTCCAGGGGCTCCCCGTCCTTGCCCCGCACCACCACCTCGCTGATCAGCACCCGCTCCTCGACCCCGCCCCCTCCGCCGTCCTTCCCATGCCTCCGCGGCAGGGGCAAGGGCGGCGCAGCCGCCGTCTCGGCCCGCGAGGCGGGGATGCGGGGGAGCGACGCGGCGAAGCGTCGGGTGGCGGCATCGATGGCGCGGCCTATGTGCGCGAAAGGGAGCGCGGTGGAGAGGAGGGCGGGCGCCGGGGTAGTGGCCGGGACTGGGGCGGCGCACGGGAGCTTGACGCCGGAGGAGACGAAGCGGACGTCTCGACGGGGCCCCATGGCGGCGGAGGCGGGGGTGTGGGTTAGGATGGTGGAATTGGAGTTGGGCTAGGGTTTAGGGTGTTGGTGACGAGGCGGAGTAGGGGAGCGCGAGGGTTTCGTCCGCCATGGGCGATGGCCGATGGGGAGAGGAGGCGGAGGCGGAATGGTGGCGTGGTGCGCTCCGGGGCTTCGCGTTTTCGGCGTGCTGATTGTATTGTTTTCTGGGGACGATGAGAGCCGCTCGATGTGGTCTCGAGATCTGTACTGGGAAGCCGATGCGTGGATGTGATCCGTCGGCTGGTTATAGACTAATAGGCTTATAAGCATACTACAACCATTGTGATGCAAGCGTATAAAAAGGTTTTCAGCATCGTGATCCAGGTAGGATTTTTTTTGGTCTGATAGGATCGGACGGTAGAATCACGATTCTATTAAATTTTTAAAAGTGTATGTATTTTATGTAAAAGTTTAATTATATTTCTAAATATATAAGTCTAAGGTAGAATTTTTGGATTATTTGAATTTAATTTTGTAATTTGAGTACACTTATTCATTTTATGTTGAATTAAGGTTGATTTTTGAAGCTTATTTACTTTTTTAAATAAACTAATAATATAAACTTTCAATATGTCAAAGATAATACTTTTTACTTTAGAACAATATGTAAACAATAAAAACAAAGCAAATTCGACTAGTTCAACTTAAATTAGCAATAGTTAATATAAAATTCTATATGCTAATATAATTTGTTGTCAAGATCATGATCATACCTCAATCCTAAACACGATCTTACCCAATTCTATACGATCTTACCTTCAGGATCACGATTATATGAAATTCCGATCCATATACCAATCCGTATTATGGGCCTGTTTGGTACAGCTCCTGCTCCCAGCTTCTCACTAGATTCTTAGGGAGCTGTACCAAACACCCCGATTCTTAAAATAATAAGATTCTGCTTCTCGCGAGAAGCAGACTCCCAAATGAACTAGAGAGGAGAAGCAGTCTTTTGGTGGATTCTCGTGGGGAGCTATAGCCCCTAAAACCAACTTACCCATCAAAGTTTCTAATATTTATCCGCAAAATGCCACTGTATAAAAACCCAATCCCCCCGTCCACCCCGAGCGCCTCGCCCTCCCCCACCCGAGCGCCCCTCGCCCCCTCGTCCTCCCCACCGAGCGCCCCCCGCATCGCGCGCCGCTGCGCCCTTCCTCCTCTCGCGCGCGCCGCCTCTCTCTCCTCCTCGCGCGCCGACTTCCCTCTCCTCCCTTCTCGCGCCACCGCCTCCCCTTCCCTCCTCCTCGGCCGCCCCGACGCCGCGCGCGCCCAGCGCGCCGCCCGACCTCCCGAGCTCGGCGCCACTCCTTCCTCCCACCGAGCGCCCTCGCCCCGCATCGCGCCGCCGCCCCTCTCCTCCTCTCGCGCCGCCTTCCCTCTCCCTCCCTTCTCGCGCGCGCCTCCCCTTCTCCCTCCTCCTCGTCGCCCCGACGCGCGCGCCGACCGGCGCCGCCCCGGCCTCCCGAGCTCCGGCGACACCCCTTCCTCCCGAGCTCCGGCGCCGCCTCGGCCTCTTCCTCCTCCCGCCGCGCCGGATCCCGGTCAGCCCGCACCGTCCCACTCCCTCAACGACATCCGCAGTGTCTGGTGAATTTTGATCTGAAATTTTGATTAGTTTTCTTGTGTTGCTTGTGATGAAATACCAAGCCTCCTGCAAATTTTGTGACACGAGGCAATAGGATTGATTGCTGTGAGCTTTTTTGCAGTGTGCCTCCTGCTACAAGTTATGGTTCGTTGCCGATCTTGTTAATGTTCATTGTTCTGTCCATGTTCATTGTTAAGAATTGAATATGTGAATAGGAACACTGTATTCCTGCAGATAGATGGTGTATTTATTGTTTCCATATTAATCATTTGTATTATTTGTGTTGTACTCGTGTGACGGCACTGGTAGACAGAAACATCAAGAATCTATTCATTAAAAATCCCCCCATACGTTGATGTGCAGGCCCTACACCTTCTTTGCAATAGTTTTTCCTATGTTCATGTGGATATCATCAAAGAGCTCTACATGGTACATAGTTTATTACCATGATATAGTTTATTAACATGATATCACATGATAATGGGCCATGACTCATGATATTATACGACTCTTGATTATGCTTGTCATTCCTGTTAAAGCTTTATATTCTATCATACTTTCAGGTGCCCACTAATATTTTGAATTAACCAGGAATGACGTCATCTTCGGACCCATGGATGAAAGAGTACAATGAAGCATCCAGGCTTGCTGATGATATAAGTTCCATGATTGCCGATAGAGGGTCTCTTCCACAATCGGGCCCCAAATTATGCGCCACACATCAGCCATTTGGAGAAAAATAACTATTCTTGGGACTAGACTGGATAGCTTGGAGTGTATGACAGTGTAGAATCTCAGTGAATTTGTATGAACTGTTGAGCAATCTGTTTTCGTGTTTGATGTATCCTTAGAATCAATATTCATCTATGCTATTTGGAGGCTGGTGATGTTATCACTCATCAATAATTGATCTGTGGACTTTTCAGATTTCACTGCTTGTGCTTTGCCTACGTGGACCCAAGACTATACTTAAAGATGAAATATGGTACTTGAATGATCAAGTGCTAAAGGGTGCCATGGATGAGTATTAGTGAATCAACAACCTTGGTTGATGTAGAGTGATAAGAGCTTGTATTGAGAAAATGTAGCATTTCAAGCATTTAGTTGACTATACTAGACACCTTATTAATGTGCAATTAGTTGGCTAAGTTAAGAGTTGTGCATGTTATTTCAGCATAGAAGAAACCCAGGTCATTGTGGAAGAAGATTACACCTTATCTCTTGCGTCAGGAATAAGTACATGGTTGCCTGCTTATGATGAAAGTTGGTGAAATTTGCTATATTACTTGTAATAGTATGAAAAGTAAAAGACAAATTGTTTGAAGTACAATAATATATAAGAATAGCAGGAGAAATCGGTATTATCCTTACTCATATTCCTCGTTAATTAGTTGTCTGTATTCATGAACATGAAGTAAGTAAGAGATCTGCACGTGTTTCTTTTGCTAATTCAATAATAGATAAATAAAATGGTTACATGGTCTATTTCCCTCAAATCTCCTCTATTTCCTTAGGGGTAATATGGTCTATTTCCCTCAAATCTCCTCTTTTATGAATCTGGAGCCAACCCACTAGTCAAACGCTGTTCAGAGGTAGCTCCAGACTCTCAGAGAAGTGGATTCTTACAGAATCTAGAGCAGAAGCTGAAAAATGAGAATCTGGAGCTCTACCAAACATGCCCTATGTCAGACCCATGGGATCATAGGATCTTACACTACTACAGAAAAATTCATCACAAATGATTCGGAAACGTCACCGTAGATGGTTTTATGAACCGTCTATGCTTATGGGTCAGTAATACTCTAAGGGCATTATAGATAGTTTTAAACCGTCTATGATAACAGTTATCACAGATAGTTCTTAATATAAACCATTTATGATAGTATATTATTATAGACGATTCTAGTTAAGAACTGTCTGTGATTGCGTTTTCGTGTTGTCATAAATAGTTCTCCTTTAGTTCATCAACATTCTCTAATTGCACTATAAAACAGCGCAATCACAGAATGAAGATGAACCAAAGTAGGCATATTTATGAGAACAAGATCATCGTGCAATAAACTTTAGCGCCATATTTTTGGTGGCTTGTTGTTTATAGTTGTTGCAGGTGCTGTTGTTTTGGTGTTTTGGTGTGTAAGAAGTGGCTTTGTTCTGCAATAAAACATGAATTTCAACAAAGACCAAATCTAGCCATTCATCAATCATCATAAGAACTAAAGCATCAATAATAAATTTTCACACGAACGAGCATCAAGACTATATTTTCATAATTTTATATCCAAGTACCAAGGAAGAGAGGGGAGGGATCAGATGGGGGATATATCACCGGCGATGGACAGACGGCGGCGGCATCACCATTGTGTCACAACGGTGACATGCATAAGACACTCTTGCAACAAGAATATCTTCTACGGTGAACCGTGGCATCACAATCGGAGGCAAAGGAGCTTAGGGAGATAGTCGGCGTCGTTGGAGGAGGCAACGCTTCGATCGGTTTGAGGGAGCTAGCTAGCAGGCGACGCTTCGATTTGGAGTGTTTGGGAGAGGCGTGTGGGTAGCATATATAAGAGTATTTGGGTAGCGAAACCAATCAATAGTTGAGAGAGATCGACGCCACTTCAGTTTGAAAATTTGAATAAAGGAGGCAGCAAAATCAGACGGTAAAATATTACAGACATTCTATGTAATTATAGCAATTTTCAAGAATTTATAAAAATTAAAAACTCACCTAAATGAAATTATTTATTCTTTTACAAGAAATTAAATACTATTATTATTTTTATTAAGTCTAAATTAGTTCTAGATGATTGTCTGGATTTTTTTGAAATTTTCAAAATTTAATTGATATTTTTCTGAGTATTCTAAAGCCTATAAATCATTTCTGGAAAATCAAAAAGAAATTAAAACCCAAAACCCCTCCCTGGCTGACACTTGTCGCCTTCGGGTTCAATCCCGCCCGCCGGATTTAACCTCAGCCATCGATCCCACTTAACCCCTTTCCCCGCCTTCCCCTTCCCTCTAGCCGACGCGTGTCAAGCATCGGACTAGCCTCCGCCTCGCCCGATCTAATCCCCGCCACCCGATTCCACTTACCGCTTCGCCCGCCCTCCTCTCCTCTCTGGTTGGCACGTGGCGTGATCCGAGCTGTTCGCCGTTGTCAGATCCATTCCCGCTCGTCTGCAGCCACTTATCCCTTCATCCGAAATCCCAGCGGCTCAGATGCAGCCTCTCCGTGCCGGATTGAATCCCACCTGTTCCTAGTCACTTACCGCTTTATTCGAGATCTGGCAGCCCTGATCTTCTCCCCTTGCCACATGTCGCAGATCCGACCGTCGCCCCTTTCCTTTTCTTCTTTTCCCTCTCACTGACCGGTGGGCCCCCCATGTCAGGTACATCTTCCCCGATCTCTTTCCTTCTTCTCCGCGCGATCACCGCCGCCACTACTGCCATTAACACTGAAAACCGAAGCTTTAAAAGCTTCGGTTTCCTTTCCAATTACCCTCCCGCACTAATGCAAATCCGAATTTCCGCTCCTCCGCAACCGTTCCAGGCATAATTACCCCATTTACGCCCCTGTGCGTCGTCGCATTGATCTTCCCCGCCGTTTTCACTCCGGCGTTAACACACGTGCCCGTTACTCCCCTTCTCGGCCTATAAAACCCACACCCCGAGGATCCCCTCTCCACACCGCCTCTCCCTCTCTACTCAATTCGAGCAATTGAGCCCCGAAAGCCCCCTGTGCTCGTTTTCCTCTCCGTCGGTCACTTCCAACTCCGGTGAGCAATTTTGGCCACTCTGGAGTTCCTCGCTCCTCGTCGACGTCGCTCCAAACACCAGTGAGGCGAAGCGCATCTCGGCCACCACTTCCCCGAGCATCCCCGCCGTCGGAAGACCCCTGCCGCTATGAAACCTTCTCCGACCGCCGCCCCTCTCCGCCGCTAGTACTCTCTGGTCGTCCTCGGGATCCGCGCCAGGTACCGGTGGACTCCCCTCACTCCTCTCTACCTTTCCCGCACCTCGGCCAGCGCCGTCGCTCGCCGGAGCACCGGTGGCCATCGGGCCCCGAGCGCCACCGCCGGCCGCCTACCACGTCGGCCGCCCGCACACACGTGGCACCTGAGTGGCAGCCAGATGGCAGCCACGTGCATGCCACGTCCGCCCCAAACCGCAACGCCAGCGTCACCCGAGCGCGCCTCGGCCGTGCCACGTCACCCCGCGTTGGCCCCACCTGTCAGCCTCACATCCGATGGATGGCCCCACATGTCATTCTCTCATCCGAATATTTAATTCTCAGGGCTGACGTCATGCTGACGTCATAAACCCGAATTTTTGTTTAAAAATAAATCGACTGAAAATAAAATTCTTTGCTGACATCATAAACATTATTTCCCTTCAGGAAAATAATTCATGCTGACGTCATAAATGCTTTTTGGTTTAAAAATAATTCCAGAAAATAAGTATTTTCTTTTAATTGTATTTAAACTTTGGAAAGCCATAACTGCTTCATTTTAACTCCAAATTGACCCATTCAAATTTCTAAATTTTTCTAAAATCATGAAATTTCCCTTTCTATAATTAGTTTGAATTTTTGAATTTTATTTCATTTTTTTTTGAATTTTGAATTTGAGTCTTCGCGTTTAGATTTCGACGATTTCAGAGAGTTCGATTTCGACGACGCTTTGCAGCAAGATTTCGAGCAAGGCAAATTACACCCTTTACCATGTTGACCCTAATATTTCAAATTAATTATGTTGTTTTTACTGTATATGCATGCGTACTTTTATTCAAATGTAATTTAAATTCAATTTTAAATGTTAGTTATACCCATGATCCTTTGAATATAGCCAAACTTGAATTGTCCTCACATGCATTGTCACCTTTATTGAAAATTAGTATTAATTAGTGAAATTGCTTAGCCTGGCTTAGAAGAATTTTGGTTTGGATCAACTATTTCGCATGAAATGACTGTCTTTATCGATGAATTCTTGACTTCGATGAGTCAAGAAAGTTTATGAAATAATTTAAAAATGGAAATAGAAAATTGCTTTGGACTTAGGCTATTGGTTAGGTGGTGGGGTGCCGGCATGCTTCATGTTTGGTGACACGTAGTTGACTGTCGTGCACGTGGGCATGTGGATTGAGCCAAGTCGAATTAAGGACGGTTTCTGTGATTCATTTGACAAAGTCGCTTTGTACTACCACAAGTCCGGTATGGGACGGATCTGGCTAAGTAATTTGTGAAGTTTCAAATATAGTTTCGCTATAGGCTGAATGTGAGCGTGGCGTAGGCCGCGAGAAGTCTCACATGGTACAAGAGGGGGTTCCAACTCGTGGATTCGAGTTGTGATGAAACCTTAGTGGCGGCGTGACTGTTTTGGCTATGGATCATTGTAACAGTCTTGTTGTGAATTCTCCGTTACACACATAAGGCAGTGTGTTGATCGCGTGGCTCAAGTGGGAAGACACGTCTTGTGGGTAAAGTTGTACACCTCTGCAGAGTTAAAATCTATCCCAGATAGTTGTGTCCACGGTCATAGACATACTGAGTAGAGTATTCACATATTAGACTTGGATTTTATAAAACTTATTTTACGGACAAGATTGATGGTTTAGAAAATGGTCCGGGTGGGACGCCCGTGGTTAGGTTAGTGTGGGTCGGAGCCAACACGAACAATAATACTTGATAAAAATATTGCTTCATATGTTGTATTAAAATTCAGCTTTTGCACTTACATTATTGTATTTAAATTTCAGTATTACTTTTCCGCAAAAGTACCCTATTAAGCCTTCCTTGAAATCCATTATGCATGCATCAACGTTGTTATATCTCCTGGTGTAATTTGTGGAATACTTTAAAGTACTCACCTTCCTAAAATCTGTTGCCAAAATTTGACGGCGACTACGTCGGCGAATAGGACGCGTTTTACAGTCATTCGCCTGAGGGAGGCTGGATGGGTTGTGCTACTTCCTTTATGTATTCCGCTGCTTTTATTTTTAGTTGGTCTTGTGCCATTTTATTGTAAGACTTGGCCATAAGGCCGTAAATTTACTTAATATAATTGTGGTGATTTTGCGTGATATATATATCACTGTTTACCCTGTGTGCACTAGTTTTTCTGGGATAGTGCGATTTACACAGAGGGACTTGGAGTGTTGTTTCGGGTCCCGACATAATATCACATACAGTTCTTGTTAATAACCATCAGTAATACTTCAAAGATAGTTTTCAACATGAACCATATGTGGTGTTATCTTTTCACAGATGATTTTTAGAGCTGCTAGTAACACAGACGGCCGCTAAACCAAAATTGTCTATTATTGTGATTAACATTGACAATTTTGATAAATCGTATGTGATAATGCGTCTAGTATTAGTCTTTTTATAGTAGTGTTACGATCCCATGATCTATGTCACGATCCTAACAACCTTGATATGAACTACGAAACATGCTTAGCTTAGCACATAGCATCTCAAATGGCAATGGTAGAGACATGCACATTATGATGACATGTGAAAGTAAGAACTCTTTCATGTATGATCAAGCAATGACACAGGCCAACAGTGGTGTGAGATATAATTCGATAACTGCCAAACACTATATATAGTGGTGCGCTTTGGAGCTGCCAAACACTAAGATGTGAGCGGATTAAGATGAAATTTGCCCCTCCTACATAACAGGAGAGATATCTCTGGGCCCCTTGATGTGGTTGAATTAGGGAAGTGTATGGCCATACCAAGATGATTAAAGAGTTAATCACAATGTGAGTAAAGAGTTAGTCATGAGTTGTAATCCACCACAAGATCGAGTGAATGGTTGAGCTATCACAAGGGTGGCACGAATCTCACTTTAAGTTCGACTAGTATTGTGTGGCAAAGGGATCCAAGTGTGTGTATATCAAGGTTTAGCCGATATGATCTTTATGTGTATTCAGGAGTCAATATGCTCTGCTAGGTGCCACTATTGACTTTTGGCCTGAAAAGGGTTTTCGGGTCATGACTGTCTACACATAAACCTAACGGGTCACACACTTAAGGGATTGAAATTGGAAAGCTTGCATTTGATTGTGTCTAGTGCAAGTGGAAGATTGTTAGTGATGTGCCCAAGAGATAATTATAAACAATTCAATTTTATAGGTTAAAAGGGATATTGATCCATATAGGATTAGGCTTCTAATGGGCCTACAACATGGAAGTCCATTAGCATGCTCTATAAATATGTGGAGGCAGGGCTGCAGGTGTGTGACGCTACTATCCTGAAAACCCTGGCCGCCACCTCCCCTCGGCCGTATCCCGAAACCCTGCCGGGCGCGCGGTGCTAGCACACTAGCGCACGGCGTTCCATCCCGACGTGTGGACTCCGTGGAGGCGCCGCTGCTGTTGCTGCTGTGCTGATCGGTGAGAAGCGCAAGGCTATTGCTAGGACACGAGGAGAAGACGTTCAGTTCGTGAAACGATCGACTGCTTCTACTTCATCGACGCGCATCTACGTTCGACCGGGCTGCTCCAACTCTTCTTCTGCTGCGCAGCGCATTTAGTGGTAACTATCCATGACTCCCTTACACACATATTTTTGGTTGAACGCGGTAGAAAATCAAATGTTGTAGCTAGCGTAGCCTACCCGTTCTCCTTCATAATTGCTATGTAAACGTTTTATATATTGTATGGTTGCATTCATTTGAATGATACCGATATGTGTTGTTGGTTTCCTTCCTCAAGGAGCACATGCAACCATCCACGCGCCATATCCTCTTACATTTATTAATTCATTTTAGAAACATATTTATTAGCCAAATATTGTATAGCACTTCTAAAAAAACCCGTTTCAAATAAATTATTTTCGTTCTTTTGGCAAAACATGATAAAAAACAGAACATTCACAATTTTCATACGAGACACGCGGGATTGGTAACGAAGCGTCGGCTAGTGGTACATAATAATGCTCGACGAATGTACGTGCACGTTAAAACAAAAACAAGCCCGGCGATACGTGTTAGAACATGTCACATTTCACCGTGGTTGCTACGGTACGCGAATGACGAGCCACGGGAGTCAATTGTATCCGGTCTGTCTTTGACACCTAAACGCATAGATCGACAGCGATTTTGAAGCATATTCGCATTCGAAACGACGAAGAGAGGAGGAAGAAAGCGTCCAAAATTTTCCGATGATCACCGTATTAACATCAAGTGTCTTAGACCACCCAACTGGTTAAGGTCCTGCTCCAACGAGTCTCTGTTTTCGGTTTCTAAATTTTTAATTATGTATTTTTCAGTTTTTTGTTTTTCCTTTTTCTTCTCATTTCATTGTATCGTATGTATGTGGTGATGTATGTTTTTATTTTTTAAATTTAATTATACAGAAAAATTAATAATAGTTATAGTATATTTTTAACTACTATAGTGTAAAAAAAATAGAAGACTAAACTTATAAATCTAAATAAGCACTGTCTAACATTTTTCGTAAGATGTGCCATATCTCATGTAGGGAACAAGCCTTCGACTTTTTTTTGTCCTCTTTGAAGGTGAAGGAAAAGCGACCAATTTTTAGTGGAATCTGACAAGGAGTTGCGCCCCTAGTGCTTGGAAGTAGTTTGATGACATCTCAGTGCTAGCTAATTTTTTCTCGAGAAGACATAAATCCTAGTGCGTCTCAAGCCTATCTTGATGGAGATCCCTTGGATGGGCTAAGTTGGCTCATACTTATCATACATGTATGCATGAGGTAAAACCTTAATGTAAGTCAACTATACTATAGCCGTAAGTTCACCAGAAAAAACCTACACCATGTAGTCACCTGTGTGCCTAGCAGTAACTTTGCCAATTTATACCCCATGTGCTGTTCTGAAACCCGTGCATTTTCTCGCTGTGGCATAAGGTGGGAACATCTATGGGTTGTTTTTTTTTATTATACTTAAAATTTTGAATTCTATCTGTTGTATAAAAGAATATGGAGAGAAACGTTTACATATGATTTTGACCAATATATTTGAAATCGATATAGTATCTACTATAACTAAACTCTATCTTAAAGAGATAATCTATTTAAAAACTAATTACAATAGTATAAGTAGTAAGTCGAAAAGAACAGGCTATCAAGGACGGGATCCTCTGTATTTGAGGTCAAAATGCAGAGTCGCTGCGGCTACCAACCGTCCGATCACAAACAAAGGGTCAGCTCAGGCGTTACAGCCGCAATGCTACAGTACAGTTTCGGCAGCACAGCACAGAGAATCACTGATGCTGCAGTGATTTGCGCCCGGAATACTGTGCGCACAGCTCTGACAGGTGCGAGTATCTCGGCTTTGCGGTGGCGTTGGGAAGCGAGCCGCTTTAGGGCGCACGTCAGCGGTGCAAGCGACAAAACAAAGGTAAAGCGGACTGGCTGCCCTGCGCCCACCGTCCCGCCCTCGTACCTGCGCGTGCCTCTCCGGAGCAGACGGACCAGGCTCCGGGTGTTGGTATACCTCACGTCCTATATTTTAGGCACTTTCTTTTAGTTTTTAAAAATAATTTTTAATTTTTACTATAGTACTTAATTTTTAAATAGAGTATTTTTTAAAGATAGAGTCTACAAATTAATTGTAGTACATGTTAAAAGTTCAATATCTGTATCATCCAAAATCGCAAGCGGATATCTCTTTTTCCGTAATCTCTGTCGTAAACAGCTAAAATTCAAAAATTTCAGCTAAAAACCATAAACCGCAGCAAAAAAGAACATGCCTAGATCTATTTAATACGAGGCTTTTTAAAATAATTTATCTACTTCTTTTGTTCTTATCTAGCTTTAAAAATAAAATAGAGGTCACAGGAACATTGCGTATCTATTCATATTATTCCTGTTTCGCTCTGAGGATAATACAAGGGTCACAGGAATACCATGCACCCTACACTGCTCGCTCCCACGCCATACAAGCATCTCTCCCTCACTTTTCCCTTCTTTCGCTCACGGCTCTCACGGCATACAAGCATCTCTCCCTCACTTTTCCCTTCTTTTGCTCACAGCTTACGCATGTATCTCCCCTTACTTTTACAAAGTTTCCTTGAAATTTATGTGTGTTACACGCAACTTTAGTCCAAAAAAAAAAAAAAATCAATGTCGCCACTGTAGCGCAAAACTTTCTTCGAACGCCAACTCACTACATCTACAGAGCCGTCGAGTGAGAGCCGGATGAGCAGGTTCAGGTCTAGCCGTCTTTGCCACAGGCAAAGTTTTTTTTTCCCCACCGTTTGATTGTCTTAGCACCCCGACTCGCTGCTAAGGCTCGCTCGTATATGTTTTTCCCACGAACTCACCACATTTGTGTCGTGTGTGGATAAACCCCACATATTATCACAAGCTATCCAGCAAAATAGGCTCTCGGTGATCTTTCACGGCTGTAGAGCCGGGAAGAACTCACAGACAAGCTATTCCTGATAGAATCTGATTGCACTAGGTTATTGCCGCCTTCTCCAGATGCGATGAATAAATATTGGTTTTTTTTCAGTTTTTTAGCTAGTTTTTGGTTTTAACTTTTTTATAATTATTATTTATTAAACTAATAAAATATAATTATAAATTTAAAAAATATAAACCGCAAATAAAAGAACGCCCAATCGATGATTGGCTTTACCACCCAGGGAAAAAAGGCAAGCAAACAGGCTCATCGGTTCATCGCTGCAGGCTCAGCCAGCCTTTTTGCACGTACATCCCGAAAGATCATGTTTTTCAGGTTTTCAACATGGCACGCTGCCAATTGTGGTGAGGAGAAACTCCTTCTGAATATTATGAGTGAGTTCTTTTTTGTTACGACTTATATTTTGATTAAATTTTTTAAATTCTAACTATTTATGAGTGAGAGTACGAAGAAAGATACTAATGTATAATTTGACCGATATAGAAAAAAATCAGAACAATATCTATAATCGACTTATAGATCTTATCTTAAAAAGATATTTCATTTAAAAATTAGTTACTGTAAATAAGCTAAAGTTAAAAGCCCATAAGAACGTAGCTATATATATCATCCCTCCCAAAGGAAAAAAACTATATATCACTGTAAGTTGACTTTTTTTGACAGTATTATTGAAATGCATTATTTCAAACCTCACCGGTAACAACTATCTGCCGAACTACCTCTTCATAGGATGGAATTACGGTGGTACGAGTAGATATTCAAATTCGGATACATGGGGGCGTCTCAAGGAAACATATATCTGCAATCTTTCGTACGTCCATATGTAAGAAGCAGTGATGCACACGGCAGATTCTTCGCAACAACAAACTGGTGAAGCAATTCAGGAAAATAGTTGTGTAGTACTTTTCGCTCGTAAAATGCCAACTCCAATGCTGTCCAATTCTTTGCATTTCCCCTCAAATAAGATAAACGTGATGTTGCTGAATGTCCAAATCAACTCTACAAAGTCAACAAATTCGAGGCAATAATTTATTGGTTCGTAGCAGTGGTATAGCACGTCTTGCATATGCTACCGAGTCCCTGTTTCTTTGCTGTCCGAAAAATCATATAAAAAATCTACTTTAAAAAGTTATTCCATTTATTTTAACTTTCGAAGGAGTTAAGATACTACTCATTTCGGGTTATATAAACCTACCTATGCTCCTTGATTCTAACTTCTTAATTTCGTTTTTCTGGTTTTTTGATTTTTTAGGTTTTTGTCTTTTCTCATATTCTTTTGTATTGCATGTGATAGATTAATCTATTTTTTTATTTTTAAATTTAATTACATAAAAAGCCACTAGCAGTTATATGGAAAAATAAGCTTTTTACAGTGAAAAAAAATCATAAATTAACTTATAAAAGCCCAACCGAGCGCCTCCTAAAAACCAAAAGCCTAAAAACAGGGCTAAAAACTACAGCAAACTCTCGACTCTTACACCAAAGCCTGAATGATGTCTAAGCCTATCAACACAGAAAGCAACTCCATAACTCCATGCTTTAGCACAAAGTGTTTGGAGGGCGCATGTGCAAAATTCGATATCCAAGGGGGCCAATACCAACAAAGGAAAAAGAAGAGGAAAAGCGTCGGGCGCCACTAGGACGAGAGGAACCAAATCAAACTCAAAAACTCAAAAAAGCGCGAACGAAACAGACAAAAAAGCCGCAAAAACCACGGCATTCCCACCCAAATTCCACTTAATCCCAAAAAAGTATAAACAAACGCGACTCCTCTCGTCTCACGCGTGCGGCACGGCAGGCGGCCTGCTTCACGCCTGCCTCGTCTCCTCTCGTCTCCGCGTCTTCTGAGCGCCTAGAGCACCTCGCCGCCGCCACCGCGATCGCCGGATACCGAGGTAATCGCCTCCGCCGGCTCATTTGCTGCCACCGCTTCGCGGCTTCGAGTCATCTCGGTCGGATTCAAGCTTTTTTGTTTGCCTCCCGGGTTTTGATTCCGCTCGTGGCGTTGGAGTTGATGTGCGGAGTTGCCGCGCTCGTTGATGTCTCTTTTTTTTTTCTTTGCTAAATTTGGTGCGCCTAGTTAGTTGTTTCCCCCCTTAATTTAATGGAGGAAACGGTTGCTGTCGTACGCATGCTCGTGCTGTTGTGCGCGCGTCAGTGGTGGCTGTTTCAAGGCTTGAAACTTTCGAAGTAATGCGTTTGAGCGCATCTTATTGAGTGGAGCAACACTGCTGCACGATCTGGATAGTAAAAACGATTTTTTTTTCACAATTCGACATATCCTTGTTTAGCTGACAAATTACCATGATCGTACTGTGCTCTACTGCTCATGATCCAAGCTCTAGACTGTAGTTGCAATGCAGTATCACCTCGTTAGATAAACAGTACTTGCATTCACCATTGATAGGTACATGTCGTGATCACATCTGGAACAGGGATGGAGCGGAATGGAGCGCGCCGTCTCAAAGAACCGCTTCTCCAGGCGGTGGATGGGGGCTCTGGTGCTTCTCCCGCTGGGGCGCCTCCGCGGAAGGTCATGTTCAATGTCCGGGGCATCTCGTGCGCTTCCTGTGCCGTGTCGATAGAGACGGTGGTGGCGGGCTTGAAGGGGGTTGAGAGCATCCAGGTAGCGCCGCTGCAGGGCAAGGCTGTTGTCCAGTACAGGCCGGAGGAAACTGATGTAAGGTTATCTTGCGCTGACGATGCTGTTCTCTTTTCTGTATTTTCACTGTGGAGCGGTAGTATGGAAAGATTTTGGATGGTTGTCATAAATGGGTAAAAAAGGGATGTTAAATACGTATGGTGGCTTGACTGGCTTTTCATGTGCTGTCTTTAGTTCAAGTTATTACGGATCAATTTTGCGACCGAAATAGAAGCATATGTGCACATATATTTAATGTATGCAACATGGAGATATTTGGTTTCAGGTGATGAATTCTGTCCTACAAATCCTGTTTTAGGTGAGGTCAAATTTATCTCAGCTTTGCCTTGATCATTCATATAAGGTCCACACCTGAGTACTACCAACTAATCTGACTACTTTTTGTTGGTGTGGGCCAATCTCTTGACAATGACTGTTACATCATAGGACAGTTGGGTATTCTTAGACAGTTGTGTTCATAAATGAATTGCTGAGGAACCATATGATCTTGACAACGAGTATACGTTATCAAATTTATCTTCTACATGCCGGGAATATTCTTAGACAGTTGTGTTCATAAATGAATAGCTAAGGAACCATATGATCTTCATTTTACTACTTACCTGATTTCTTACTACCAGTTCGATTTGAAGTAGTAAATTTCTATAAACTTGCGTATGCTAATCATTCTCATGAAGCAACGGCGAAAACATTCCACATAGGTGTTATTTGCCGTATTTTCTCAGTCAAGATTCTTATTCTCCCAGGCAAGAACCATAAAAGAAGCTATCGAGGGCCTCAACTTTGAGGTTGATGAACTCCAAGAACAAGAAATTGCTGTATGCAGACTCAGGATCAAAGGAATGGCATGCACGAGCTGTTCAGAATCTGTTGAACGGGCACTTCTGATGGTGCCTGGAGTGAAAAAGGCTGCAGTAGGACTTGCCCTAGAGGAAGCCAAGGTCCACTTTGATCCAAATATCACCAGTCGTGATCTTATAATCGAGGCTATTGAAGATGCTGGGTTTGGTGCTGATCTCATTAGTTCTGGAGATGATGTGAACAAAGTTCACCTAAAACTTGAGGGCGTGAGTTCTCCAGAAGACAACAAACTCATTCAGTCTGTGCTGGAAGCTGTAGAAGGCGTGAATAGCGTTGAATGGGACACAGTGGGACAAACAATAAAAGTTGCATATGACCCTGATGTCACCGGTCCGCGATTACTTATTCAGCACATTCAAGATGCTGCACAGCCCCCTAAATGCTTTAATGTCAGCCTGTACTCACCACCAAAGCAAAGAGAATCAGAACGCCACCATGAAATTATGAATTACAGGAACCAATTTCTTTGGAGTTGCCTCTTTTCGGTTCCCGTGTTTCTGTTCTCCATGGTTCTGCCAATGCTTTCTCCTTTTGGGGATTGGTTGTTTCATAGAATCTGTAACAACATGACGATAGGGATGCTACTGCGGTGGTTACTATGTTCTCCAGTTCAGTTCATTATTGGTTGGAGGTACAGTGTCAACTCACCAACAACTTTACTTGATGTTGTTTCCTTTTTTGTATCTGAACTGAACTGTCATGTTTTTTATAGAGTACAATTTTATTACGAAACATTAACCTCTTTTGTTTCGAAAATGTTGCTACATAACATGATTGGAGTATCATATTGTTTGGGAACGATATAATTACTGCAAAGGTTGATGAGCTAAGATTGCTTTACAATTCCTCCACTGCACGCTTATGCTGCAACCCGTGTCTTGTGTAATTCACTATGTTTTGCTGTACTTGTCAGATTTTACATTGGAGCTTATCATGCATTGAAACGAGGATACTCTAACATGGATGTGCTGGTCGCTTTGGGAACAAATGCTGCCTACTTCTATTCCGTGTATATAGTTTTGAAGGCACTAACATCAGACTCGTTTGAAGGACAAGATTTTTTCGAAACTAGTGCTATGTTGATATCCTTTATATTGCTGGGAAAATATCTGGAGGTGGTGGCAAGGGGGAAAACATCAGATGCTTTGTCAAAGTTGACAGAACTTGCACCAGAAAGAGCTGTTCTTCTCGCTTTGGACCAGGATGGAAATACTATTTCAGAAACGGAGATCAGCACCCAGTTACTTCAAAGAAATGATGTCATTAAGATTGTCCCTGGTGAAAAAGTCCCTGTTGATGGTGTTGTCATCAAAGGCCAAAGCCATGTTAATGAAAGTATGATAACTGGGGAAGCAAGGCCCATTGCAAAGAAACCAGGAGACAAGGTTGGTGCTTTTAGATCGATTGTATTTATTTGGTCTCTTTGTCATCTACTGCTCTGATGTTTCAATTGGCTTTGTTATTTTAACAGGTTATTGGTGGTACTGTAAATGATAATGGTTGCATCATTGTTAAGGCCACTCATGTTGGGTCGGAAACGGCCCTGTCACAGATAGTTCAGCTAGTTGAAGCTGCTCAACTTGCAAGAGCTCCAGTGCAGAAGTTGGCAGACAAGATTTCACGATTCTTTGTTCCAACTGTAAGTTACCTGTTGTTTTTTTCCTGCAAATTTCCTTCCTGCCCAAGTGGTTCATAATTGGTTGCCATAGTAATTTCTTTGTATTAAAATTATGTAATGATAAATATGAGTAGGCAGCCTTGATTCGACCAGCATTCAGGTGAAAACTTTCTAGATGCTACCCCAACCTATACTGTACACTCAATTCTATTTGGTAAACTGGTCAAGATCAAATTTATTTATTCAATTTGGTAAATTAGCTGGTTTAACGCTGCTCCTTGCTGAGCTGACCGGCTACCCAGCAGTAAACAGTAGTTTCATTGCGGGAAATCTTACCCTTGTTGATACTTGCAAATATTCCGATGTGTGCTTGCTGTGAGTCCATCTCTTGAGAGAAGAAACTTTTTTCACCTCATTGTTCCTTCTCATTTCAAGGTTGTGGTGGCAGCATTTCTTACATGGCTTGGCTGGTTCATACCTGGGCAATTTCACCTCTACCCCCGGCAATGGATTCCAAAGGCAATGGATAGCTTTGAGCTTGCTCTGCAGTTTGGAATATCTGTTCTAGTTGTTGCATGCCCATGTGCTCTGGGACTGGCTACGCCAACTGCTGTTATGGTTGCCACTGGAAAAGGTGCTTCTCAAGGTGTTCTTATTAAGGGTGGCAATGCACTTGAGAAAGCTCACAAGGTAATCATGAGAGTTTTTTTTACCGTAATGAAGATGCCAGTGTAAGAAGTATTTTTTTATTTCAAATAAACTCTAATTGGTAGATTAGCATACTGAACTATCCCCTTTTTCATATCTCTATTTGCAGGTTAAAGCTATCATATTTGATAAAACTGGAACCCTGACTGTAGGTAAACCTTGTGTCATTCAAACAAAGATCTTCTCCAAGATACCACTTCTAGAACTATGTGATTTGGCTGCTGGTGCCGAGGTTGGTTTGTTAACCACAATATGTCTTTCCGCGTAAAATGTTGGTGAACAGCATGAAATATTCCTAGTTATTCTAATGTTACCAACCTTGGCTTCTGTCTGGGTTGTCTATCTCTAATTTCGTTGTCCCTTTGCCAGGTGAACAGTGAGCATCCTCTATCAAAGGCTATTGTTGAGTACACAAAGAAGCTCAGAGAACAGTATGGATCTCGCAGTGATCACATGATGGAATCCAAAGACTTTGAGGTGCATCCAGGTGCAGGGGTCAGTGCTAACGTCGAAGGCAAGCTGGTTTTGGTTGGGAACAGAAGGCTCATGCAGGAATTCGATGTTCCAATGAGCTCTGAAGTGGAGGGATACATGTCTGAAACTGAAGAGCTTGCTAGGACCTGCGTGCTTGTTGCTATCAATAGGATCATCTGCGGAGCTCTTGCTGTGTCGGATCCTCTGAAGCCTGAGGCTGGCTGTGTCATTTCATACCTTAGCTCAATGGGCATCTTGAGTATCATGGTGACGGGCGACAACTTGGCTACAGCGAAATCCATAGCAAAGGAAGTTGGGATCAGCACTGTATTTGCTGGGATCGATCCAGTTGGAAAGGCCGAAAAGATCAAGGACTTGCAGGTACAATCTTTTCTCCTTTCTGCAGGGATCAGATCTGATGCTACCGTTTGCATTCCCGCTTACATAATTTGTTCGCAGATGCAAGGGTTGACGGTGGCAATGGTCGGCGACGGGATAAATGACTCGCCGGCCCTGGCCGCGGCAGATGTCGGCATGGCGATCGGTGCTGGCACGGACGTCGCCATCGAGGCGGCCGACATCGTCCTGATGAGGAGCAGCCTGGAGGACGTGATCACCGCCATCGATCTCTCGCGGAGGACCCTCTCGAGGATCCGGCTGAACTACTTCTGGGCCCTGGGTTACAACGTCCTGGGGATGCCGATCGCGGCCGGCGTCCTGTTCCCATGCACGGGCATCCGGCTGCCCCCCTGGCTCGCCGGGGCCTGCATGGCGGCCTCGTCGGTGAGCGTTGTCTGCTCGTCGCTGCTGCTCCAGCTCTACAAGAAGCCACTGCACGTCCAAGACGTGCCGAGGCCAGGGCCCGGTGATGCGGCCGATCCCTCGGTCTCGCCGTGCTAGCGAACAACGGGTATCGCAAGCGCCCTCGTTCATTCGTGTACAGCCGTTTTGCAACGGTGATGTTCCGATTGATGATTATTTCATAATTCAGGAGGCTTAATTGTTTGCTATTCACGGATGAATATTCATGATTAAGGCCACGCTCACTTCCGCGTTTGCGACAGATTTTTGCGTTTGCGGGTGTGATTTTTTTCACTGTTCCTTTTTTTGTTTTTTCTGTATTTCTTGATTTTTGTTTTTTCGTATTACTTTACATTATCTGTGATGGATTAATATATTTTTTATTTTATTTTTTAAATTTAATTATGTTAAATAAGTCAACATAATTTCATTAAAAATAAATCAGTTATAGTAAAAAATTATAAACTAAAGTCATTCTGAACATCCTCTAAACGAAATAGACCTTGATTCTAGTACTTCCTGGTAACCACTGATCTTGTTTCAATTAAACTATCTGCAGACAGGAGGAATGGACTAGTTGAACCGTTGAGCTTGCAGGCGTTTTTGTTGCTCGCCGTGCATTCCGTGGAGCATGAGTGCCTTGATCTTGGTTACAATGTTCCATGTGTTCTCTCACGGGCTCACGGCAAAACTCTCAGAGTGATTATGCATGTTGACAGAAGACAAGTAATTAATTCCAATGTAGTGGTAGTGTATCCCAATAAAATTCATTTTTTCCCAATTACTATAAGCTCGACCACAAAATGAACTTACGGTTACAATATATTAGAATGCAACAAAAGCATGTAAAACTAAAAGTTAGATGAATCGCTACCATCTAGGTGTCTACCTAATCTTATCCACTTGAGTAACAAAACAATTTTCATCCACTCATTCGTCGTCCACTCCCATCTCCCTCTACCTGCACCTCCCCCTCTCTCTTCATTGGCTTCAATGAGCTCCGCTCTAGTCGAGTGCCATCGCTAAGCCTTTCTCCATTCACGGCCAAGTACAAACTGTACGTGCATGGCCTCTACGACTACCATCAGGGTTGAGTTGAGCACTCCTATTGCCAGGGTGGCTAGGCGTCGACCACTCCTGTCGCGGGGTGGCCAGTTATGGCCAGAGGATTCAAAGTGACGGCAAGAGTTGAGGACCTACGACTGTTGGCCTGTTGGAGGACTAGCGGTGCGATGGGCGATGAGGTAGAGGGGCCGACCTCGGTCAGTTAGATCCAGGCCCACTGAAGACGAGGTGGCAAGCTCATGGCCTCCTTCGATGAGCTTGATCATCGCCGTTAATCGTACGCTTCTCCTCTGGGTTGGCTTTGTTACGAGCGTTCTCTTGATTTATTGTGACACCACTACTACAAAATAGGCTATACTGGACGGGTAAATCACAGATGGTTCATACGGAACCGTCTGTGCTTAACTATCACAGACGGTTCATACTGCCACCCGGCTGTGATACTATCACAAACAGTTATTAACATGACCCGTCTGTGGTAATAGAGAAATCAAAGACTATTCGTGTTAATAACCGTCTATGATAATTCACAGACGATTTGTTATACGAACAAATGCGTGATAATAGAGACATCACGCAGGCGGTCCGTGCTAATAACCGTCAGTGATACTTCCTGACGGTTATTAACACGGACCGTCTGTGATGTCTCTATTATCACAGACGGTTCGTATAACAAACCGTCTTTGATATGAATTGTCCCCCGTTTGAAGCGTTTATTTGCAAACCGCAAGGATGTAAGATTGATGCGTTGGCACTTGGAGCAGCGTAAGAAAGACGGAATGATAAGACATGTTGCTGATTCTGTCCAGTAGAGGAATATCAATAGGATGTTTGTAGATTTCGGTGTGGAACCGAGAAATATAAGGTTTGGGTTGAGTACAGATGGAATGAATCCTTTTGGTAACATGAGCAGCCGACATAGCATCTGACCCGTGACTCTATGCATGTACAATCTTCCTCCTTGGCTGTGTATGAAGCGAAAGTATATTTTGATGTCACTACTTATCCAAGGGCCGAAGCAACCTGGCAACGATATTGATGTGTTCCTAGCACCATTGGTAGAAGATCTTGCAATACTGTGGAACGAAGGGATACATGTATGGGATGCGGACAAACGAGAGAACTTACTCTACGCGCTATGTTGTTCTGCACCATTAATGATTTTCCTGCCCTTGGTAACCTGTCAGGATTGAGTACAAAAGGAGCCAAAGCGTGTCCGCACTGCTTAGACAATACCGAGAGCGTGTGGTTGAACAACTCGCGTAAAACTGTGTACATGCGTCACCGTAGGTTCCTTCCAAAGTATCACCCATACCGCAAGATGAAAAAATAATTTGATGGAAAAAAAGAAGATGATTCAGTACCAAGATCTTTTAGCGGGAAAGAGGTGTATGATATGGTCAAGGATATAAACGTTGTGCTTAGAAAGGGGCGTAAATTGAGGAAGAACATGTGGAAAAAAAGGTCAATATTTTGGGACTTGCCTTATTGGGAGCACTTAGAAGTTCGCAATTGCATCGATGTCATGCACGTAGAGAAGAATGTATGTGACAGTTTGATTGGTCTCTTATTGAACATTCCTGATAAAACTAAGGATGGTGTTAACGCAAGGCGTGACTTGGTCGCTATGAACATCAGGACCGAGTTAGCACCGATAGAGACCGATAAAGGCCGGACATATCTTCCCCCAACTTGCTACACTCTGTCTAAGTCTGAGAGAACTGTACTATGCCAGTCCTTACATGGTGTGAAAGTTTCATCCGGTCACTCCACCAGCACGAAGAAAATTGTTTCCATTGAACATTTGAAATTAATTGGCATGAAGTCCCACGACTGCCATGTGCTAATGACACAAATGCTACCTGTTGCAATTAGAAGTATTTTGCCAAACAAGGTTCGAGTGACAATCATAAGGCTGTGTTATTTCTTTAACGTAATTGCTCAGAAGGTCATTGATCCCGATGGACTAGATGCTCTGCAAACCGAGGTGGTGACAACTCTATGTCATCTAGAGATGTATTTCCCTCCATCATTTTTTGATATCATGGTCCATCTCATTGTGCACCTTGTGAAAGAGATAAAAATATGCGGCCCCGTGTTTCTACGTCATATGTACCCTTTCGAGAGGTACATGGGAATTCTCAAGTTCTATGTATGCAATCGATCTCGACCGGAGGGTAGCATCATCGAAGGTTATACAACAGAAGAGGTCATTGAATTCTGCATCGGCTACATGGCTCAGGTCAATCCGATAGGTGTACCTGTATCTTGTCACGAGGGGAGGTTAGAGGGTATCGGGACTATCAGAAGGAAAGCAATAACTCCGGATCAAAATACGTATGCTCAAGCCCATTTCACAGTTTTACAACACATGACTGAAGTGAACCCATATATTGAAGAGCACAAGGACATGCTACGTCAAGAGAATGCGGGCCAGTCAGAAGTTTGGATCACGAGATAACACAATCGTCAGTTCAACGAATGGTTGAAGGCGCAATTGACTAGGAGGTCGTCAAGTGAAACACTACAATGGTTGGCAAAAGGGCCAAAATTTACAATTGTAACATGGCAAGGATACGACATTAATGGCTACACATTTTATACAACGGTCGGGATAAAAGAGCCTTGTGCGAGAACTCGGTGTCCGCATAGATGCCTATGATGCGCACGTCGATGCCGGCCCAAGCTTGTACTACGGGCTTATAGAGGAGATTTGGGAGTTTAACTACGTAATTTTCAAGATTCCTCTATTTCGGTGCCGTTGGGTCCATCTCCTGCGGGGTGTAAAGGTCGACAAGTACGGTGTTACTACCATGGACATCGAATGTGTAGGATACAAAGACGAACCATTCGTACTCGCGAGGCAAGTTGTTCAAGTATTTTATGTAACCGACTCGGCAAATAAGAAGTGCCATGTAGTTCTTCAGGGAAAAAGAAGGATTATCGGAGTTGAGAATGTTGTGGATGAGGAAGAGTACAATCAATTTGATGATTTGCCTCCATTCGGAGACGGCATCAGACTCGAGGAAGAACAAGACGATGAAACAAGCTATATGCGTGTCGATCATCGTGAAGGGCTTTATTTAAAATAAAATAGCTATGTGTAATAAATGTAACTATATATGTTTTATTGTAATTGTAAAATGACTCAGGAACTGTACATGATGTATTTGTGAATTTGCATGCTGGTAGGTGTAGTTATCTTCATTACACTCTGTGAGAGGTCTTATTGAATGCTGGTAGTGTAGTTACAACAACCCAACGGCAAAGGTTTATTACGATCGACAAGCGATGGGCAAAGGCTTATTACGACGGTTATACACTTAGAATGCGTCAGATAATTATCATGACGGTTCTCCACTTATAACCGTCAGTGATATTATATTATCACGACGGTTATAAGGTAAGAAATGTCGTGATAGTAATACTATCCTGAGCGGTTCTAAGTAACGAACCGTCTGTGATAGGCATACTATCACAGATGGTTTGTAACGTATAACCGTCTATGATAATATAATATCACAGACGGTTTAGTTATAGAACCGTCTGTGATAGAACTATCACAGACGGTTCCCTTAAGAAACCGTCTGTGATAGTTTTCCATATAAATACCCTCAGCTAGGGCACAGATTCCGCACTCTCGCACTCTACATCTCCAGCGCCCCTGGTATCTCTCGTGCCGCCCTTCCCTCCCGCCGCCGCCGCCGGTCGCTCCCGACGCCGTGCCCTCCCGCCGATGCTCCCTCCCAACACCGCGCCCTCCCGCCGACGCTCCCTCTTGACGCCGCTCCCTCCCCCGACTCCGGTGCCCTCCTTCCCCGACGCCCCTCCATCCCCCAAGCCCGGCTCCCGCCCCCGACTCTAGCTCCCTCCTCCCCTGCGAGCCCAGCGCCCTTCTCCCCCGACTCCAGTGCCCTCCTCCCCCGACTCTAGCTAGTTGTTTCATGTTTCATATAGAATAATGAAGATACGTTATTCATGTTTCATATTTCATATATTGATATATATACTACATTGTCATATTGATATATATGCTACATTGTTATAGTGATATATATATGCTACATTGTCATATTGATATATATGCTACATGGTCATAGTGATATATATGCTACATTGTCATATTGATATATATGCTACATTGTCATATTGATATATATCTTTGGCGAATTTACACATCTTTGGATTGTCATATTGATATATATGATGGCCGAATTTACACATGCTGGATTGATGGATATATTAAATTCATTTGTCATTTGTATTTGGATATGTGTTATATTTCAAATGGTATGCTCAATTCATAAATTACATAAATGTTATGACATTTGTATTTCGATTGATGTCATCGTTGTGCTCACATAATCATACTAATTATATTGCTATATATGAATTATTAGCAGCTAGCTATAGCTAGAGATATACCACACCTCACTGCGTCCACATAGTTATCCAAAAATATATGCCACATAGACTTTCAAAGGGCATGAAGCTAGTGACACACTCGAGTATCCGTTTCAATGAACTGGATACACTAGAGTATGCCATTTGCTTCATAGAACTTTGCTTAGGCCCACACCTCACAGGCTAGTGACACACTGCAGTTATTTTTTTCTTACAGAGAGATGGCGTCCTCACAGGCTTCGTCCTCGTCATCTGGGTCTCACGCTCCCAAGATTGGGAAAACTAAGCGTGGTCGAGGAGTATCGAAAAGGCCAGATGGCCGAATGACCATCACGGTGATCTCTCCGGATGGGGTCCTCTGCAACCAAGAAAGCGATGGCATCATTTCGAGTACTGCGGGATAATTGGAAGGAGCGGTCTCCATCACCATAGCAAGCTGGAGAGAGTTGTCAAACGATCACAAAAATCAGCTATGGGAGGAAGTTACACATTCGTTCGAGATCCCAGCAGAAGTACAGAGACTCGTGCAACGGCACGCGCTCCTCGCAATGGGAAAAGTATGGAAGAATTTTAAGAGCACTCTTGTGACGCGGTACGTGGCCAAGGATCTTACGCCCTTCACAAAGTATCCTTTCGTGTCGCCGGAAGCATGGGAGGCCTTTGTGCAGATGAAGACAGCGACTGAATTTGAATAACAAAGTGCGGCGCACAAGGCTATCCAATCACAAAACACTCACCCTCATAGACTCGGCATCGCTGGGTACGCGGGTAAAATCCCGCAGTGGAGGATGCAGGATGAGGTCGCACTCCAATCGGAGGCCTCCCCGCCATTTGCCGGGATCGCAAATGAGCGCGTTCGAAACTGGTTAAGAGCGAGGTCATCAACCACATCTTCGGATGTCTCTTTCAAAAACCCCGCAGATGAGGAAGTGTCCCAACGCCTGGTAAGATAAGTTAAACTATATAGTTGTTAACACCTCTTGAACTTCATGGGTTCAAAAATAACATGATTAATTGCCTCTTGCAACAATCATTGACTACCGAATCTTCTCGTGGATCCTTTCAAGAATACAGGGAGAGAGATTTACTATCATAGGCCTTGGGAAACAAGGAGCACCCAGGTCACACACGAGGCTTGGGGGTTTATGTATCTTGGAAGCACGGATTTCCAGATTACTCCGAGACATATAGGAGTAGGAAGATATCCAAGGCATACCGCAACAACCAAATGAAACAGGAGTTTCGTGCTCAATTTCAGGAACAACTATCTGCCTCACTTCAAGAGCAGACTGCCTCACTTCTAGGAGAAATAGATTCATTGAGGGAAGAACTGAGACAAGTCCGCAACCAATCGCAACCCACCCCTACTACTGCGGTACCCAGTCCCCCTCAACGTCGCAGTAGCTGCGTGTCCACACCAAATACTGAATATAGCGACGCCCACTTACCTATCGATGACATTCAGGTAATGCACCTCTTTAGAATGCTGCATAGATATCTCTGGTGGACGCCTTAACTCATCTTGTGTCGTTATGTAGGGGCCCATGCCTTGCATCCTCAGAGTCAGGCTTATTGGCTCTATTCCCGTTGACTCTGGGCGGAGGATGGTGTATCCATTGTTGTCAAGTACGCTGGTGCACGGTGTACAAGTAGAGACCGGTTTCATAAAGGTTCAGGTGGACATGATTAATGATATTTTTAAGACTGTTCCTCTTGAGAAGCCACCAAACGAAGAGATTAAGACATTAAGCGATGCTGTCCACACATTCATTCAGTGGCCGAAGAGGGACATTGCCCTCGACTTGTCCGTGCCACGATCTCCACATCTAGTGTCCCAAGAGGGACATCGCCCTGGACCTGTCACATCGGCTCCGGTGGCTCCACCTCCAGCTCCGGTTAGGAAGCCTATTGTATTAGCTCCCGCCGATACGCCACCGAGAACGTATCGTAAGCGAGGCTATAAGACTCAAGGGAAGAAAAATAAGGCTCCCGTGCCATGGAAGTTCAGTCTAGGAGTGTCGTTGGTCCTTGAGTCACAATTACCCAGACTTAGCATGATTTGTAATACATTGCATGCCTGGTACATGGAGAAGTTCAACATGAAGCTAATCCGGCAGAGTGCATTCACTATGAAATATACGGAGCATCATTTCCTCCACGACATAGGCTACATCGTCGTGACATTCGAAGACGTATTTTTACTATTCAATCTCGCGAACTCGGCGCCGCTTCTACGCTCATGGACTTCGTAAGTGTATTTGTACAATGAAGTTCTACATTCACGTTATACCGATAAATGTCATTACTCTTTCCTTATGTATAGATGCATGATCCAACAAGTCCGGCGATCGCGACAACTGGTGGGTTTCCTCGATCCTCACTTGGTCTCCGAGCAAGTTATCAAAGGTAATGAATTCTTCGTCCAAGATTACATAACGAGGGGATTGCGTGCTCACATCGACAAGGAGTACGTCATATTTCCTTTCAACCAAGGGTAAGTGCTTCACTAGTTGCCACACATGTTTTATTTGTACTTTACATGCAGCATGAACTTAGGATTAATCACTATGGTGTGTACATGACTAGGCAACACTGGATTTTGATTGTGATTATACCAAAATGGAGCAAGGTAATATACCTTGATTCGCTACTTAGGAGCAACCACGACTTCAGTTGTGTGCAAGAAGTACTTAACAAGTAAACTCATTTCCTCCATACATAACTCTATTGTAATATTTTCTTCGTTTGCAACCGCCGATGCTAACTTTTTTGAATCACGTAGGTTGTTTGCTGCTTATGTTGCCCAGGGAGGAAGACACGACAAATCTAGTGACACGCTGCGACACAACACGCGATTTCCGGTACTCGCTACAACACAACAATCCTATATCACACTTTGTTATAATTGCCTCTAGAATTGACAATACCTATGTACGTAATGCAATTTTTGCAGTGCCACCAGCAACTACAGGGCAACGTATGTGGATTCTACGTTTGCCGCCATATGAAGGAAATCATGGATAGTAAGATCAATGATCCAGAGGTTTGTCATGTCCTTGCAATAATTATTATTTTTTGATTATATATGTATATACACACATGTTAATTAATGACTTATTGCTCCTAGCGACAGCGGGTGGACTTCGACGTAAGTACATATGATCTTGACCAATTCGTCGAAATTCGTGCAACACTCTCCGGGTTCTTACTAGGACAGTGTATAAACAAGGCTGGAGAGTTCTACCCCGGCAATGGTGATAATTAGATGTTGAAACATTAGATGCAATTGTACAAATCACTCAGTTGTGTGCTTAATCAAACAACTCATTTGTCGAAACGATGTGACGATTTTCATTCTATATTTGTATGTGATCGTTGGCGTTTGTTATATTTGTAATTCATCGAGTTGCAATTAACTTATCGTGTAACTTTGAGTTGCAATATTGTATGTGATTCATTTGTCGGATCTGTGTAATCTGCAATGTATGTGATTCTTATATATATTGTAATCTTGTTGCTTGCTTTCGAGGGCATGGCTAGCATATCCTCGAGGCTAGCCAAAAAGCGGCAAATAAAGCTGCTTGTTGCAATTGCTATCACAGACGGTTCGTTGTTGAAAAATGCGTGATAGTCGACTTTCATGACGGTTACAAACAACAACCGTCTGTGATAGACACAATATCACAGACGGTTCCTGTTCCGAACCGTCTGTGATACTCGCAATATCACACTCCCGCACTCCCGCGAGACATGAGGACGAGGAGGTCCAGCCGGCTTCGACCTCACTACCGTATCCACTCCCGCACTCCTCCCCCCACCAAATTTGTGTCCTAGCATCCTCCATCCTTACCTGCCGCTCCGACGACCTCAGCAAGCATGGCTAACTCTTGCTACGGTGCCTGCGGCATGGAGCTTGCCTCGCTGCCCATGGCTCTCATCGCTGCCTGCCCCATCTCACCTCCACCTCCATGTACGGCTCCGGTGAGCTTCCCTTAACTTCCTGATGCTCACGCTTTCCCTAATTTTGCCTCTCTCCTACCCAAGCGCTACAGCCTCTCCCCTTCCCTAGCGCCGGCCGCTGCTTAGCCTCGTGCTCTTGCTACCATTAGCTATCTCTAGCAGCATCACCACCACACCTCACCTCCTCACAGTCCCAGTACCCATTTTGATGTTCTATTTTTCCTAGTGACATGCTAGTAATTTCTATTTTTTAAAAGAGAGTTGATAAACATCACCCGAATATTTTCTTCTAAACTATCATCCAGATTTTTTACCATCAAATCAGAGATCTGGATGATTGTTTGGAAGAAAATATCCAGATAATGGCTACACACTCCCTTAAAAAAATGTTAAGGAAGCACCTTTGATACCAGATATATTAATACTTTCATGCATGCAACCAATCTAAATATTTTTTTTGGTTGGGTACGGTAAAATTTTAAAGGGATAATTGCATATTTACCCCATCTTTCCTTGGCAACATCTCATTTTCCCTATAGCTGGTTTGAATTGAGTATTTACCCCATGTTTGAATTTTTATTTGATGATTTGCCTTCTTCTAATTTTCTACTCATTTTGTATTTGTGCCAAGCTAGAAATTGAGGTGAAATGACTATACCGCCCCTGAGGGAATAGGGCAAATATGCAATTACCCCTTTTACTGAATGGAAGGAGGAGTCAAGCAAGGGGAGCAGCAAGCTCCGGTCGTGTCTCCTGCTCGCTCGGTCCATCGTCTCCTGCTGGCAAATCCAATCCACCACAGGTTCTCGCACCTTTGGACTTATTCGTTGATCGATCTGCAATGAGAGGAGACTTCAATTAGCTGCAGGGATTATGCTTGAGTTGCAGCAGGTGTTTTGGGGGGGGGGATCCCCTCTTTTAATCGGGAAAATTGAATATATAGGACCAAGTTGAGAGTGCTTTGATAAAATAGGATCAAGTTTATTGTCCTTGTAAATATAGGACTGAGTTGAGTACCTTCTTGCAAATATGGTATTTTTCCTATTTTAATTTTATTTTCATTTTCCAGCCCATTTTTCTCTACATGAAATGACTCTTTTGCCCCTTATCTTTCCCCAAATCCAGCCCATTCCCCAGTTTGAGTTCCGATCCGCCGATTCCTCCCAGCAAAAGAAAAAACCCTAGGGGAGCGGCGGCGCGGTGGTCGCGGGCCAGGCGAGGGAGCGGCGACACGGCCTACAGCGCTCGCGAGGGCGCGCCAGGGAGCGACCGGCGGCGGTGTAGCTCCAGGGAGCGGCCGGCGATGGTGCATCCCTCCTTCCTTTCTCTGGTAATCTTTCCTCCCTCTACTCTATGCACTGAATTCTATCAAACAATATCTTGAAACTCAGTGGAAAATGTGTAACCCTAGATTGCTTAATGGGAAAGGATTGACTTGGAGGGAGGTCACCATGGCTAAGAATCATCATGGAAAAGGGTATGTGTCATCTGATCTTTCTCTAGTAGCTACGGGTGTTGATTGTTTCATTGCTGCTGAGGATGCCTCTCAAGCAAGGCAGTGCAGCACTGCAACATTTGAAATCAATGTGCCTGGGATAGGTATTGACCAATCGTCGTCTAAGAGCATTGGCACTAGTGTTTGTAATGCACCTCTTTTGTTGGAGGGCATGCTAATAGCAATGCTACAGAAGTAGAGGTTCCAACGAATGTGTGGTCAGCACAAGGCGTTGTGGATTGGTCATCTCTGATAGTCACTAACGTGTCTGATGAAGATGATAGTGGTGTACTAAAGACCGATGCAGAGATGTGTAATCTTCTGGGTATAACAATAGACTCTGATAATGTAAGGGAACAAGTAACTCCAAATGCTTCTATGGCTCCCAAGGTTGTTCAATCTAATGCACAAGAAGATGACACCATAGGAGCAGCTATACCGGTTGATGATTTCATCCCGGAGGAGAATCGGCCTATGTATGATAAGGATCATCCCACAATGAATTTAGGCGACATGTTTCCTTCCATGGATGAATTTAGGATGGCTGTTAGACAATATGCTATTAACAAGGAGTTTGACATGGATATCGTGAGGTCTAAACCTAAGAGGTTTGTGGGCAAATGTAAAGGAGAGGGATGCACGTGGAGGATCAATGCTCGTAGGATGTTAGATAAGAAGTATGATATATTTTATCATCATTTTCAGAAGGTCATCTCAGCATCTCCACAGGTTCATGGGTATCTTACCAAATATCATAGTTTACTTTGGATGAGGTACAAGTTCAACCCTGCAATTAAGTGTGATTACATTAACAATAATCTTGCAGAATCTTTCAATAGTTGGATCAAGGATATTAAAGACCTTCCTGTTGATGAGCTAGCAGATAAGCTAAGGGTTATGATCATGGAACTTTTTGACAAAAGGAGAAAGATTGGTGATAGGCTGCAGGGTACAATACTACCAGCTGTCATACATCAGTTAAATGGCAATACAAGAGGATTGGGGCACTTAAAGGTTAGAGTTTCTAACACATTCAATGCAGAAGTGACAGATAGTAGGAGTGAACAAGATAGGCATGTAGTGAAAACACATATTCATGAGTGCACATGTCTTGAGTGGCAGCACACAGGAAAACCTTGCCCACATGCATTGGCATTTTTGACAACTCAGAAAAATGTTAACATGGAAGACTATGTGCATGAGTATTATTCATTACAAAAGTTTAGGGCTGCATATGAGGGTGCAATAGAACCAATGACAGGCAAGGCTCAGTGGCCAAGGGTGGAACTTGGGTTCACAGTTTTGCCACCAATTGCCAAGAGAAGTGCTGGTAGACGTAGGAAGCAAAGGATCAAGAATTGCTTTGAAAAGGGGGTGAAGGTGAAAAGGGTACAGAATAAGAACAAATGTAAGAGGTGTGGTGAGTTAGGCCATAGGCAAGCTGGTTGTCCACTGAATGGAACAAAAAAAAGTTACATAATTAATACAAACTAATTTATAATTTCTTATTAATTGCATCTCTTTTAATATCTAACCTACATTTTTCTCATGTTAGGAAAAGAAAGAGCAGAACCGACACAAGATCAGAAGCTTCAAGTAGAGGTAAAGGCAAAGAAGCTCCCAACACACCTATAAAGTCCACCATAAATATCCCTTCTTCACTGAGTGGAAGTCCTGGACCTATCACAAGGAGGTGAACCACTCTAATCTTAGAACATCTATTTAATGAGCAACACAAACTACTAACACTTAACATGTGTGCAGACAACTAGCACTTTCCATGGCAGATGGCCCATCTCAAGTGGCTTTACCTACTTCTCCACAAAGGGCTAGGACATCTCCAGCAAAAGCAAAGAAGATTACCCCTAAGAAGAAAAAGAACTGATGTTGGACTGCTAATTATTAGTACTTTTGTGTATTGTGGCTGTGAACCACTATGTTAGATTCCTAATATTTTGCTAAAGATGATTTGGCTTGTAGCTGTGAACTCCTAAGTTGGACCTCATAGTATTTTGCTAAAGATGATTTGGCTTGTGGCTGTGAAATATGTTAGATCTCTAGTAGTTGGCTTATGTAATCCATACTCATTAAATGAGCTCCTAATATTAGTATCTTGCCAATTTGGTCTGGAAGTTCTAATGGATAACATGGGAATCCCTGAGATCATAATGGTTGAGAAAAATGGGCAAAAGTTGATCCTATTTGCAAAATGGGAATCCCTGAGATAACCTGAGATCAAGTCAAGTAGGATCAAGGGCAAAAGAGTCATTTCACGTAGAGAAAAATGGGATGAAAAATGAAAATAAAATTAAAATGAGAAAAATACCATATTTGCAAGAAGGTACTCAACTCAGTCCTATATTTACAAGGACAATAAACTTGATTATATTTTATCAAAGCTCTCTCAATTTGATCCTATATATTCAATTTTCCCCTTTTAATCACTGTTCTTCTTGATTTTCAGTTTTTTCAGCAACTGTGGGGGAAATCTCTTCGTTCTTGGGTTGCTTCCCCCGATTTGAGGTATTTAAGCAAGAACTCACAAGGTGGTGGGTCTTTTTTCGCAGGCCTTCATCTGCCATTCAGACGGTTTCTCCGATTTTCTCTTGAGCGGTTTGGAGAGTAGCTTCGTCCCCCGACCCAGTCATTGGCTTGTGGTGGGAGGAGCCGGAGGCTAAGAAATCTCTCCTTGAAGGATCTTCTCTTGTTAATCTGTGGTGGAAGTGACAACAGCCAGAGAAAAATATCTCTTCATCCTTGTTGCACGCATCGATCTCCATGTGCTTGGAAGCCTCAAGTTTCTCATCTGACTTGAGTTAACGGCGCTAGTTCGAGGGTGTGTACAAGAGTCTGAATGTTGCTTCTCAAGGCATTTGGGAAAGGATTTGGCTCAAATTTCTGATTGTGATGTTAAGTTTTTGTTGTTTTCTTCATCATCTAGTCTATCTCAATCGGTCACGGTAAATGGGAATTTCCCTCAGTGGCAATATAGTCATTTCACCTCAGTTTTAAGCCTGGCACAAATACAAAATGAGCTGAAAATCAGAAGAGGGCAAATCGTCAAACAAAAATTCAAAGATGGGGCAAATACTCAATTCAAACCAGCTATAGGGCAAATGAGATATTGCCAAGGGAAGGTGAGGCAAATCTGCAATTATTCCAATTTAAAATGCTTGACTACAAAACGACGTCCGATTAGTAATAGAGTAGCGCTCAAGGAATATTATATTTTTTTGGATCAATTAGACGAGTTTGGTACTAAGAAATGGGTTTCTAGAATCTAGACTTTCGTAAGTGTGACTTCAGTTCATCTAATCATGCCATTTAGGTTCCCGCCGCACCATTTAGGTTCACTTGAGTGACACACTTGGAGGCTTGTAAAGTTAATTTCCAAAATTAGTGACGTAAATGAGAAAATTGGAACTTTTGTGCAAACTACTTTGTAGAAAATAGCGATTGAGCCCCTGCAAATGTCCAAAGCACAAAAATTGAGCCATAACTTTCCTTTACAGTAATAGCTGTTTGGTTTGCCCTTTACTCAAGGTTTTCTTGTGTCCTTGTGCAGCTGCTGAAATACAATGGACAAGAAGCACTGCTTTCAGCCCTGCAGAGAGGCAAACAATGTAGCATTATCCAAGTTGTTAATTAGATTACTGCAGATCATTTTATCTGTTTGATCGATTTTCACCTCATTTCTTTCCCACATTATCACTAGGACAACCTTGACCACACATATACTATCATCACCTGCATATGTGCTAGTTTTTTTCCTCAAGGAATATTGCAATACTTGAATGTAATTAATCTCAAAAGAAGAATCAGATAGCAGCTGACAAAGTGCTTCATGACATAGGGAGCTGAATACTTCATACTAGTTTACTCTAGTTGCATAGTAACTGTTTCTTCACTGCCTGATCTTTTTGTTGGTTTCATGTGCAGAGCTGATGCTTCTGGGTTTCATTTCCTTCCTACTAAGCGTCTTTCAAAATTTTAACATTTGCATCCCGGAGAGTGCTGCTGATCTCATGCTTCCATGCATCAGAGAAATTTCCAAGGCCATAGAAGATGCTGCCAAACTTGGCAAGTGAAAGGTAGACTGTGAACTATGAAGATAGTGCTTCAATTTTCGGGAAATTTAGATAAATGTCGCTGCAAACTGTCTGTTTCAGTGTGTTTAGTGTTCGTTTTCCCCTAAGAATTTGCATGTAGTGAACATCTCATTGCCTAGGCCATTGTTTGTATTCTGAGTAGCAAAACCGTATCACTTCTATTTAATGGTAATTGATAAGACATTGCCAGTCCCAATCATAAGCCAGAAATGCTGGTTTGCACATGCTGCTCATCATTTCTGCGAGCTGGACACTGTTGGTGATAAGAGTGCTCCAAAGAAAGGAGCTTGTAATATTTCAGGTCTTATATTTGCCAGATTGATCATTCTGAAATAACAGTCCCACGCTTTTGCAGGGTGAAGTTCCCATGCCATCTGAAGAGGATTTGCATCAGCCGCACATCTTTATCTTTGTACTTGGTGTGGTCCATGTCTTGTTCTGTGTTACAACCAGGTATAAAAATCTCGGAACCGGTGCAAAACCCGACCGGTGGACGGTAATGGTAACCAGTCAGTTACCGGATGTTATGTGGGGGATTAAGTATCAGAGAAGGAATAAACAGCCAGTCAGCAGCAATAGAATCAGCCGCGGCATAGGGCCGGTACTGACTTCTTGTTGAGTCGGTTTCCAATTCAATTACGAGATGTCTTTTGAGTCTGTATACAGCTATAGCTAGAGTTGTTAGGAAAGGGTTATAATTAGAGATAAGTTTCCTATTTCAGTTGTAATTCGGTTTGGAAGGATTAAGCTCTGTATAAGAGTAGTCCTCGTGATGAATAAAACTCAAGCAAAGGTTTAATCTCTAGTTCCTCCCGTATTCTCTATTCCTCCCTCCAGTTATGAATTGGAATAATACAAAAATTAATTAGAAAGTGTTTAATGAAGTAACAAAGCTGATACATAAGGACCTTTATGTCTAGTTAGAAATTTGTAAGAAGTCTGATGTTGTACATAAAATTTCTATAGTAAAGCCCTCTCCTCCATGTGCTATAAAGCATCTAAAATAATAAAAACATAAGTTCATGGTAATGAATGATAACTTGACTAACATACTAAAAACAATAATGGAGTAGCAATTCATACTAATACATTGTGAAGAAATGCAAAGGTTGTGCAATGTACTCATTGTTATCAATTAGGATAAATCCTTTAGATTGAGCTAGGTGGGCTTTGTATTTATCCCAAGTGTATGTTTTATGGATATATTGTACTCAATGACTATAAATTAGTTGGTAATATGCGTGTTCCACTCACTAGTAAACAATTCTCGCATTGGCTTGATTTCTATAATGGTAAGTAGGATGAGAAGAGATGTCTGAGGACGAATGAGAATCATTAGCAGAAGGTAATAGGTTGGCATCTCAACGTCCATAAGTCGGATAGACTTTGAGGCCGAGAATGATCTCATTGGCATTCCTTAGCCCTCCTGTAGGTCTTATTGATTGTTCTTGAAGCACGACAACCATGATCTTCATCTTAGGTAGCATGCGTGGAAAATTTCCCATAGTTGAATTCCAATGGTTGACATGCGCTTTGTTGGTCTTGTTACTTTTGTGCTCCATCATGAGCTATCCCACCATTAGCACCATCAACGGACGGCGAAGAGCTAGTATCACCGGACTCTTGGTACTCCACTTCATCAGATGGCAGACTTTCTTTTTCTTCATCGCTACCCACAATATCCTTCCCCAATGACCTTTTTTTTCTCCTTATCAGCCACATGTTTCCTTGTTTGTGTAAGTGAGGCAAAGTGTCGAGCCAATTTTTTAGTTGGTTGGCTATAATTTTTTCTTTTTACAATGACTCTTGTCAATAGTATTCCTTGTCCATCGCTTCAACGGTTGATCATCTAGTGCTTTATCCTGTTGATTCTCAGGAATGGAATTAACTACAATTGTGGATGGCATGGGGGGCTCACCTTCCTTGTCTAGTAGGGGCTCCGATTGGCTCATGGAGCTATCAAGCCACTCATAGGTTGGGTTCGCTCTGTCATACATAGTAGCATTGATGAGATTTTCAAAATGATCTATATCTGTATATTCATCCCTAGTCTCATGCTCTTGCAATCATAGCCTTAGATTGTAGTGGACATATACGAGCTTATGCAGTTTCTTATACCCAAGATGGTTCCTCAATTGGGTATGCACCAAAGCAAATGTGCTCAAATTATGTTCACATCCATGGGAGGAAACACATTGTGAGACAATCCGCAAGACATATTTTTGTAGTGTTGGTGTCTCCACTCCAAAAGTCATCCATTATGTAGCTACAAGTAACATGAAAATTATATTAAACTCATAGTGATGATTGATTTTGTATTTATGTATAAGTTGATAACAACATACTTACAGTCATACGATTAACGCCAAGACAACCCTCATTTGAAGCAAATAGACCTCATCGATTACAATAATATTCTACCTCGGCTCGAGCCTCTACTGCCTCATCGGGTGTATCGGATATTCTTTGAATTGCTTTTGTCAGGGAAATGACAAGGTCTGCATTCTTCCCCAAATCATATAGGTTGTGGCTCTGTGGGTTTAGCAACGATGCTGACCAAATACATTTAGTATGTTAGAAAAAATATAACAAATATATTTTACGTGTTAGGATTTAGGAAATTATCTACTTGCCTGAAATCATATGGTGCGGTTCTTCATCATTGTAATTCTTCTATTAACTACCTCTATAACACGAGCATAGTTAGCCCGATGTTCTTTCAATATGTCTTTAAGTTCAAATTATAGTTCATATGTTTTTTGCAAACATTCTTGCCATTGTTGTAGGTTTTTGCTGGTCTACAAATCTTAGTAGCCGATAAATTAGTTCTACCACTTTAATGGCCCAATCCATACTGAAACACCATTGCCAACTTGTGAGACAGGAATACATGTATTCTACTTCTTCAGTCATGCACAAATGGTTGGAGCTCCACACATTTGATACCATCCACTTCATGAACTTGTCTTTTCTAACCCAAAAACTCTACAAGAAAACAAATGTTGTTCCAAACCTTGTGGCATCTGGACAAACTATCTCTACTCCATTTGTTCTCATATTTCATTATGGAGGCGATTGTGGTTGTATAAGAATTGACAAATTCTCTTGGTCGCATTGACAACTCCAACAACCTCCTTGAATTGGCCAATATCCTTTGACATGAGATTGATGGTATGCGCTGCACATGGCTGCCAGACTAAAGTTGGATACTGTTCAATTTTCAGTTCACATGCTTTCTTGTTGTTTGCACCATTGTCGGTCACAATCTGCATAATATGTTGAACTTCAATTTGTTCCACAACTTTACGGATCTCACGATATAAAAAGTCCGCATTTTGTATATCACCAGTTGCATTCACTAACTTATAGAAAAATATTCTTCCATTACAGCACAACATGAAGTTAATTATACTCATTTGTGTAGATCTTGTCCATATATCACACATGATGGAGACTCCATATATACCCCAGTCATATGTGAATTGTTGTACATACTTCTTTATCCCTAATTCATTAGCATCAAGATATGGCCCATCGATTTCGTGGCCTCTAGGTGTCGGAACGCTTTGACCAAGTTCTTGTGTAACAAGGATAGCAGTACGAAAATAAGGACACTCTGCCTTTTTCCCAGCAATGTCATTACTATGGAACTACTTAGACCAAATTTTCCCAAGTTTTGACTTTGACTCTCTATCAAGTGTTGTATCAATGAGGGGATGGAGGGGTGCCTGACTGCATAAAATATTAGAATAAACTCTCACGAATTGTGACCTGCCAAACATCCTAGAAAAGGCATTGCTTCCTGTACCCCTTCCCCTACCACCACCATGTTCAAACGTTGTACCCCTGGCTTTTGCCCTTTGTTGGAGCTGGTGTAACTCCAACGATTCTCAGCGAGCCTATTCCATCTACATTTCCTCGTCATCATCAAAGACATCTTGAGATGATGGACCACGAGATATAGGCTCTGAAGCAACTTGCTCCATTTGCAGTCGTTCATGTTTAATATATTTCTTTCTTGGCTTTGTTTCTTCTAAACTTGCCAGCATGAGCCTTCGGACTTCCGCCGAAACCCCACTGTAAGGAATAACGTCCCCGTGTTTCCCAGCAAGATCTTCTTTTAGACAAGTGAAGATTACAGTATCTGCACTTCCAACCAGCACATTCTAGTCTCTCTCCATGCTCCCAAACATTGATACATTTCGGAGCCATCATCTATAATATCATGTGTTCATGCAGTAGCATTACCACCCCAAAATCTACCAACCAAATCTAAGAACTAATGCTTCACGTTTGTTCAAGAACTAATGTAATTTGTTTGTAAAATCAATATGCTCATGGGACTGATTTTCCATAACTGATTTTAAGGAAAAGAAGAAGAGGAGAGGTAAAAGAGTAAAAGAGATGGAAAGAAACTCACAAATCTAGCTACTGCTGCTCTTCTTCTCCTTCCTTGCTTGCTGCTACTACTCCTCCCCTACCATGGTGATGTTGCCCTTATCCCTTTGCTGCTGCTACCGCTGCTCTTTTCTTTAATGCTATACTTCTTTCAAAACAATCCAAGTCCAAGCATCTAAGAGAGTATGACAAAGTAAAATCTGCTGGCCAAGTGCACTGCTTTTCATCTTTCTTCATCTGACAAGAGAGTATGACAAAGTAAAAACTGCTGGCTAGGTGCACTGCTTTTTCATCTATCTTCATCCTTTTTCTTTTTTGCTTTTAGGGAATTGTTGAATAGATATGCCTATAGAAGAAGCTTGAATTCTATTGGGAGTACAATAATTGATGCATAGTTAGTTTATACAATAGGTAATCTAGCACAAAAAAGGCTTAAACTAACCTATGAAGTGCATTATGCAGTTATAAATTTAAATTTACATTTAAAAAATTTTGGCTGGTTTTTTCCCTTCCGGTTCACATTGGGTTTTCCCTCATGTTGAAGGATATTAGCCAATTCGAGAAGGTTGTGGAGTTGTCAAGGCGACCAAAAGATTTGTCAATATCAAATGTGTGGAGCTCGGCCATTTGTGCATGACCGAAGAAGGAAAATACATGTATTCTTGTCTGACAAGTTGACAATGGTGGTCTAGTATGGATTGGGTCATTAAAGTGGTAGAACCGATTTATCGACTAAGATTTATAGACCAGCAGAAACCCACAACAATGGTAGGAATGATTGTAAAAACATATGACCTACAATTTGAACTTAAAGATATATTGAAAGAAGATTAGGCTACCTATGCACGTGTTATAGAGGTAGTTAATAGAAGAATTGCATTGATGAAGAACCACACCTATATGATTCTAGGCAAGTAGATAGTTTCCTAAATCCAAACACGTAAAATATATTTGCTATATTTTTCTAACATACTAAATGTGTTTGGAAAGCATTGTTGCTAAACTTGCAAAGCCACAACCTATATGATTTGGGGAAGAATACATGCCAAGTCAAAGAATAGCCGATGCACCCGATGAGGCAGTGGAGGCTCTAGCTGAGGTATTATATTATCATAATCAATGAGGCCTATTTGCTTCAAATGAGGCTTATCTTGGTGCTAAATGTATGACTGTAGGTATATTATCAATTTACACATACATACGAAATCAACCATCACTATGAGTTTAATACAATTTTCATGTTACTTGTAGCTACATAGTGGATGACGTGCAGGCGGAGACACCAACACCACAAAAATATGCCTTACGGATTGTCTCACAATGTGTTTCCTCCAGTGGATGTGAACGTAATTGGAGCACATTTGCTTTGGTGCATACCCAATTGAGGAACCGTCTTGGGTATAAGAAACTACATAATCTCGTATATGTCCACTACAATCTACGGCTACGATTGCAAGAGCATGAAACTAGGAATGAAGATAGTGATGTAGATCCTTTTGGAGATCTCATTAATGCCACTATATACAACAGAGCGGACCCAATCCATGAGTGGCTTGATAGCTCCATGAGACAATCAGAGCCCCTACTAGACGAGGAAGATGAGCCCCCTTGCCATCCATAATTGTAGTTAATGCCATCCTTGAAAATCAACAGGATAAAGCACTAGATGATCAACTGTTGAAGCAATGGACAAAGAAAACTATTGGCAAGAGTCATGTTGCGAAAAGAAAAAATTGTAGCCAACCAACTGAAAAATTGGCTCAAGACTTTGCCTCACTCACACAAACAAGGAAACAAGTGGCTGATAAGAAGAAGAAAAATGTCATTGACAAGGATATTGTGGGAAGTGATGAAGAAACAGAAAGTCCGCCATCTGATGAAGTGGAGTACCAAAGTTCGATGATAGTAGCTCTTCACCGTCTGATGATGGTGGGACAACACATGATGAAGTACAAGAGCAACTAAACACATGTCAACAATTGGAGTTCACCTGCGAGAAATATTTCACGCATGCTACCCAGGATAAAGACCATGGTTGTCGTGCTTCAAGAACAATCAATAAGACCTATAGGAGGGCTAAGGAATGCCAACGAGATCATTCTCGGCCACAAGACTCTTCTTCCTATGAATCCCATGGTAGCTCAAAGTCTATTCCGACTTGTAGACATAGAGATGCCAACCTATTACCTTTTATTGATGATTCTCATTTGTCCTTAGACATCTCTTATCAACCTACTTACCATTATAAAAATCAAGCCAATGTAAGAATTGTTTACCAGTGAGTGGAACCCACATATTACCATTTAATTAATCATTGGGTACAATATACCCATAAAACATACACTTAGGATCAATACAAAGCCCACCTAGATCAATTTGAAGGATTTATCCAAATTGATAACAATGAGTACATTGCATAACCTTTGTGCTTCTCCCTAATGTATTCGTATGAATTGCTACTCCATTATTGTTTTTGGTATGCTAGTTGAGCTATTATTTATTACTATTAACTTATGGTTTTATTATTTTAGATGTGTTACAATACTTGGAGGAGAGGGCTTAACTACATAGTTAAGCTAGCAATGAGGAATTTTTATGTATAACATTAGGCTCCTTATAAATTTCTAACTAGACATCAAGCTCTTTAGGTATCAGGCTTGTTACTTCATTAAATACTTTTTAATTAATATTTGTATTAATCCAATTCCTAATTAGCCATAACCGGTTTTCTCTATCTTTTTCCGGTTTTGGTAGTGATTTTTTAGGTTTTTGCCTGGTGACCGGAACGTTATCGGTTTTCAAACCGTCTAAATTCAAAATTTGATACATGAATTTCATATGGTTTTTCTCTGATTTTCTGGTAACCGGTCGGTTACCATTACCGCCTACCGGCCGGTTACTATTACTGCCTGTCGGTCGGGTTTTGCACCGGTTTGAGATTTCTTTCCCTGGGTATAATTGTATGTACTACATATTAATATGTGTTGCACATGACATGACATGGTAGTCAACGTAACTCACTAAGGGTAAGCTCTTGTAGATGAGAAAATGGGAGAAATGGGAGAAAGAAATTCACCTCAAGAAGCGGACAAAGAGGTCGGGCTGGATGAAATCGCCTGTTGTAAGAAGGATTGTAAGTAATCCGTCCCACTTATTATGCTTCACAATTATTGCAATTTCAGTGGTAAATACTTCTTTATACAAAAGAAGATAACATGAGAATAAAATGGATTTCAGTTTGTTCTGTTCTGTCATCCCTGTTCCCAACCAACGAATGATTCACCCAAGGAAAACTATTGTTTTTTTAAGAGAAAAGTGCTATTGAATTTTACCTATTGAACCCCATGTCTTCATATAAAATCAAATAGTGGAGGCATTGTATTTGTTGAATATTCCATGTGCGTGGTCAGAAATCAAATGTTATTTGTGAGAAATGAAGAACACTTGCAGATGGTCCATTGTCAGCTAAGATTAACAAAGGTGGAAAGCTTTTCTGACATCAAGTTATCAATGGCATAAGCACAAACTGCAGTGCTGAACTGCTTTTTGTTATTTGAAATGTCTCTTTGCAACAAGGCAATATCATGACCAAACAATCATGTAGCCTCTAAGGCAATGAACTGCACTCAGTAAAACATTTTTTTCACCGAGTATTGTAGCTTCTGCGTAGTTGTGGCAGTATTTCTATGCCACCTGGAGCATCCTTGATGTTCGAATTTTGTCTCAAATTCAAATTATGAACTTAGTATATCTATATGCTGATTCCAACGGTTTTATTCATGTATGATTTCAGATTGCATTCTTCAAGCAGTTTTATGATTCTGTCGGTAAACCAGATTATCAAGTACTTAAAGCAGCTTTTGTTCAGGTAAGACGTACTGTTAAGTAACTTCTGCTCAATCATAAGTGTCCCTGTACTATTGGTGAAGCTAATAGGACACTTACCTTCTTCCCCTCCCAGCGACACTACCCAAATCGTCCAGACTTTGATTTCCACAAGTACATAGTTCGCGCTCTTGAGCATGATTTTGAATTAGTTGGAATCAGGTTGGTATTTTGGGCACTTATAACTTTGCTTGTTTCAAAATTTATATCTTTGGTTTATCTAATGTTACATGCATGCAGCTGGTACCTATGGCTTTTCGTCATCCTCTTCCTGCTGCTGAATATATAAGTTGGTAACCCTCATAAACCTATGAAACAGGTGTCCTCATGTATTTGTTTGGATCATTGAATTCACAATCATGCTGATATCTCCTTCAGTTGACATACTACTGATTCTAAAAGAACACCAAAATTTCGACTCTGACGATAGTAATCATCATCCTTTTTAGCACCATGAGTTATTTTACTCGCTTGTAGCAATTCATTCATCTGATGAATCACAATAACATGTTATTTGTGTCGAAGGTGTCGTATGAACTAGCATACTTTCTGCTTCTGTGGTAGCCAGCCCCTAATCTTTTTACTTACTGCCAATGCAGGGTGGCACACATACTTCTGGCTGTCTTTCTTGCCCTTAATTGTAAGTATGAACAACTTTATGCTACAGCAGTAAACAGTTCAGTTTTCATGATGGCTTTTTTTAAAAAAAAGTTTTCATGATGGAAGAATTCTTACTGTTGGGGTAAACTGCAGCTCCTGCTCATTGTTGGCACAAAGCTGGAGTAGCTAAGCACTCGGCTGGCTCAAGAAGCAGCAGATTGTCCAGATGGAACAACAGGAAACCCCTGTAAAAGCCTTGCAATGAGCACTTCTGGTTTAGCAAGCCTAGAATTGTCCTCCATTCGATCCATTTCATCTTGTTCCAGAACTCCTTTGAGGTGGGCTTTTTCTGCTGGGTCTTGGTGTTGAAGTATAAGTGAGTTGCCCATCTTTCCTCATCAGCTTAATATTTTGGATGAATTGGCTTGTGCATGAAACTCAACATGGTATCAGAGCGTACCTGATCTTTCTTTCCGCTGCCACCAGACATCACCCCTACCTCCCTCCTGCCGCACGACTCCCGAGGCTCCCGCGCCGACGCCGTCGCCCCACCGAGCCTCCACCGGCGGATCTCTCCCCTACACCTCCTTCCCCGGCCACCGCCTCCCCCAGACACCGCCGACTTCCCCGGACGACACCGCCGACGCCGGGTCCGGTCTTCCGCGTCGGTCGGGCTCGCGCCTCGGCACTGGCACGCGCGCCTTCCCTCAGCCGCGCTTAGCCATCCCCCAGCCGCCGCCGCGCCCCCTCCGACCGCAGCCCAGCCCCCGGCTCAGCTCGGCCGCCGTGCTCCTGTGCTCCATTCGGACCCGGACGCTGCCACCTCAGGTCGCCGCCCATCCGTCGACCCCCCCCCCGGCCGGCGCCGCCGACGTTCGACCGCTGACTGCCACTCCCTCACCAGCGCGCGCTGCCCGTCTGGTCGCCGCCCCCAGGCCCACACGCTCCAGCCTCTCCTCAGATCTAGATCTAAAATCAAAATCTGATCTGAAGAACCTTATATAGGTAAAAAAAATCTTTCACCGATCTTGCACTGCGCCTTCCCGACCATGGCGACCCCTCCCGCCGATCCAGCTGCTATCGCCACCACCGCCGGCGAGATCGCACCTGCCGCCTCTCCGATCGTCCTCAACCCCTACTGCACAGTCGTCGTCAAGTCCCATATGCCGATCACTCTCGATCTGAAGACACCGAACTATTCCCGATATGCGCGAAGTTCGGCCTCCTCTCCCAAATTATTTTGGACCATATACGCGAAGTTCGGCCTCCTCTTCCATATCGATGGTATTGACACAGTGCATCGCGACGAGGCTAACTAGGCCCTCGTCGACTCCACCATCCTCAGCTGGTTGTATGGCTCCGTCTCCGACGACATCCTCGACTCAGCGATGACGGATCAGGAGACCGCAGAGATCATTGGGTTGCGATCGAGGCGCTGTTCCGTGACAACAAGGAGTCCCGCGCGATCTTCCTCAATAACCAGTTTCACTTGCTCGTTCAAGGCGATTTGTCCATCGCCGACTATAGCCAGCAAGTAAAGGTCCTCGCCGACGAGCTACGCGACATAGGCTACGTGTGAATGACACGCAACTCGTCTTCAACCTACTGCGTTTTCAAATCATCCATCAAATCTGCATCACGCATGCTAAGGTTTTCAAACTCCCAGCGCATAGTTTAGATCCTTGCCTCCCTGACGCACTCTGCGCCCATGTGCATAGTGCGCAACGCTGTTCAGACCGCAAAGGAGGTGTCCTTCTCTGCAAGTTGCATCGATGTTTCATCATTGAACCCCTGAGAGGTAATTGCCAAGGCCATATGATCCTTCTTCTCATCAACAACCTTGGATGTGCTGTTGGGATCAACCACATCCCACACGCCATGAGCTCTCATGAGGATCTTCATCCTCGTAGCCTATGCCGTGTAGTTTGTCCTCATCAGCTACCATTCGATTGAGATGCCTAAATAGATACAATCGGGCCATACTTATAGGCCACTTACCCACTACTAACGATCATGCACTAATCTCCTAAAATTTCTTCAAGATCCCCACGACTCGTCCTCAAACTACTTATTGACTCAAACTATGACCGCTACTCAACTTCTTCTACGATCACTTAACTCCGATTACAACCGATGACTTCCGACTGCTTCCGACTTCCGACTGTTGGGAGCTCCGACGCCGGACGACCTAGAGGAGATCGTCACGACCGTGCCAAAGGAGCACCACCGTAAACGGCCTCCAAGGAATTTCTCATAGCTAGCTAGCTAGCTTGCATGCATGCATGCATGCGTCGTCGTGCGGCCGACGGGACACTGGTTGTTTAGTACGTACGTATCGGTACACTACTGGCGTGGTCTCAAAAGAGCGACGATTTTGACTCTTGAGAGTCAACAGGGTGCTGCTTGCCTACCTGGACCAATTTTTGAGTTTCAGAAACACAGTATTATGAAAGTATTTTTTTTTACAACGAGTGAATCGTTTTCATATCCAGATCGTATATTTTAAAATGTAGGAAAATGAAATAGTAGGAATATGTGTGTGTGTGGGTGGTACAGAGTGTTAAAGATCAGGACAATCTACTAAAATATGGAAGATTACTAGAGATAGAGATATAAAAGGAATTATATTGGATACAAATTATCCTAATTGATTCTATTCTACCATGTATAATCTTGCCATACATATACTCTAACATCCCCCATGGTCCCGAGTGGGAGTGTCTCGGATGCTTAGGCTAGAGAAGAAGCTGACAAGGATGCTCAAGCTAGTGTAGAAGCCGATGAAGAGTACTATGCGAAGAGCCGATGGTGGAGTTGTCTACCATAGAGGTAGTCGTCGAAGTAGGATTGACAATGAAGAAGAGTGGCACCGTTGATGAAGAAGTCGTGGGAGGTCGTCGTAGACGAAGATAACATCGATGTAGCGAGAAGTCGATATCGAGGAAGGTCGCCGTAGTCGAGGCAACACAGATCGGCTACCGGTGTCGAGGGAGATGCAAAAACAGCAGTGGTGGTAGTGTACAGAACGGCACAAGATTGAGGTCAATCTACTAAAATCTATGTAGATTGAGGCAACACAGATCGGCTACCGGTGTCGAGGGAGATGCAGAAACAGCAGTGATGGGAGGACTCAACAGTGGTGGTAGTGTACAGATCGACACAAGAGAGTGGGCCATGCAGCACGACGATTGCCGGAGTAAACGGGTGGTGCACGTATGCAATCAAAAAAAAAAGAGGAGAGGGATTACTGGAGGCAAATCTATGTAGGCCATTGAGAATAGAAAGAGACGGTGGCAAAGAGGATTGCCACGGTGAAGAAAAAGGAGAAGCCGACGGTGCAGCGAAGAGAAGCCAACGGTTGGTGGAAGTCCAGCGTGAATCGCACCTTGGTAACGTCAAAGAAAGGGAAGAAAATATTGCGTGGGGGAAGTCGAGTGTGAATCGCACACTGGCAGCGGCAAAGAGGGGGAGAAAAGATTGCGTGGAAGACGTTTGGTCAAAATTTATTTATTTTGACTGTTGACTGCAGCATCGTAGGGTTTCACTTTTCGGACATGGATGTTCCAGTGGATTTCAGCTGTGAAAGGAGGGAATCTATGTGCGTACTCCGTCCACTTGCTACTAAGTACTGATGGAATTGGACGCTCCTGTTCCATGGCCATGCATGAGTAGCTGGGAACTGCATACATGATCGATGTAACACTCTGTCATTACTTTCAACCCATTTTCACATTCATAAAATAAAAATAAGTTAAGGTTCCCTCCAACAAACCAAAAAGGAGATTTCATCCGCATCATTTGCATGATATGAACTAGAATAAAAGAATTTATGAGAGCCCATTACCGCAATCTAGGCTGACAAACAAAGTGAAAGACTACTAACTCTGTTAGTGACTCGCCTAGCTAGCCGGCACTACTACAAAAGAAGTTATACTGAACGCCTATATCACAAATGATTTATAGGGAACAAGCTATGCTGTAAATATCACAGACGATTTTACAATATGGTTATTGACACAAAGCACCTATGATACTGGCAGTCATTACAAACGATTCTTACGATTAATCGTCTATGATATTTCACAGACGTTTATTAATATAAACTGTATGTGATAGTTGCGTATCACAGATAGCTTGTGGTTGGAACCATCTGTGATATGTGTTTGTAGAATGAATATTAGCACTTTGTCTCCTCGATGCGCTCGCATCTCTTCGATCATTTCGGCTCCAGATGTGTCTCGATCTCATCTCACGCGCAATGTATAAAAATGACCATCTGCCATTGGAGATTAATCTCCACATCGCTGATCATGTTCGACCACCTCGCCGGCCAACAATTTTTCTTGCCTTAATTCCTTGTCTCTCAAGCACACAAATAAATATGTCTTCCTACCCTTCCTTGTCGCCAGCATTGATGGCCAATCTTGCCATCTGGATGAGCACCTCACCGGCAGTACGCTAATAGATGCCGCGGAAGGACACTATGCCAAGAGTGTCCTCCCTCCTATATTTGAGGATTTGCCAAAAAAAGTTGAATGACATTTTCCGCCGTCTTGACATCCTCCTCTGCCACGTCTTTTGATTTATCTCCTGCTTCCGGTGAGATAACCTCGCCATCGATGTGGTCCTCCACAACGATATTGCATGTCTCCAGGAGGCTTATCGTCACTTGGAGTGCTTACTCGAGATGCTGAGCGACCGAGTTGACCTTACAGAGACCCCTCAAAAAAGGGAAGAGAGCTTGTGGGCTCAATTAGATTTGATTGTTCATTCGGAGGGTGGACACATTTCAGGCTTCGTTCGCTGATGATCCTGAACCATTTGATGCTGAACACGACGCTTATGAAGCTTTGAAGGCGGAGATAGCATCTCCGCCACTAGAAAAAAAACTTAGTTTCTATCTTTTGTTGTTATCATTTGTAAGAAGCGACTGACCACGTTGTTTGGCCATATATAAAATAAAACAGCTGAATTTGTATTAAATGTCTTCTATATATGCAAACGGTCTTAGTATAATTAAATGATGGCATTATTGACCAGTAAAAAACAACTAAGTAATACATATTTACACCTGAGGCATTACTGAATTTGCATTTATCTATATGAGAATGACTTTATAACTATTATCACAGACGATTCTACTTTAGAACCGTCTATGATGTATTTTCATAAACGATTATTAAGTAGAATTGCTTGTAATAACTAATTATCGCAAACTGTTATTAATGAGAACCGTCTGTGATAATTAGATATCACAGACGGTTATTGATATGAACCGTCTGTGATAATTAGATATCACAGACGGTTCGTAGTTGGACATGTCTTCGATAAGCTGTGTTATTAAATGGCTATCTACCAGCAGGGTCTTGACAGATCTATCTTTATTGTGCTGCATTAAAAAAGCTAGGCGATCAGCTTTAGGGAGTTTGGTGAAAGCATACCGCTTGTGGATCTAGCTTGTAGATCTATTGTTCTTGGTGATTAGATATTACTATTTACTTCTAATTAGCTAGTTTTTTTAGATCAAACAATGTTTAGAGAGATGATAGTTTGCTCCAATTTAAGAATGAGTTAGTACTCATAGGTTACTTCAATATGTTCTTACTTGTGCAAGTTCAAGCTCCATTAAGTTGATTTTAGTAATAATAACAAATACAATTATGAGACCAATATGTTTATTAGTTATGATATTATCTAGTCTCATTTGGATGTAATGAATGCCAAATACTATTGTGAAACTGACGTATTTGATTGATTATAATCCCTTAAGTCTCACTGGGATGAAGATGTGAAAATCATAGAGGTATGCACTCAATATTACATTTTTATACCTTAGTGTATTCCTTGAATCCAGAATATAGATTAAGCTCCACAAAAATTCTAAAATAAATATATGCATATGTTCTTCACTATATTCTTGTATACATATATTTAGAGCGAATTCATTTTATACTTTATGGTTTCATGAATATTGATCCATGTTTTCTTTTCACATATTAATGATATAGTGAAGAACATATGCATATATTTATTTTAGATTCATCAAGTCAAGTGAAGACACATGATGTGTTGATGAAATTTAAGTGATAATGATCCGGACTTGAAGTAATGATAGGGGTCATCAAGCTTCAAGAGGTTACTCAAGGTAAAAGTATGACTAATTAGGGCTAAAGATGTCTTCCTAGTCTTTTACTAGTTTTGGTGTTTGGTTGGAAGATCGGATTGTTAGTACAGATTATCGTACTATTAAGATGGGTTATATCTAGTAGTTTGAGTCTTATCATGTATTGATAGCTCAACCTCACTTGTTCTAGCTCTCCTTAGCATGATGCTTATATTTACGATTATGCTTTGTAAATAGTTGAAACTTATGTGTTGAATACTTGTAACATAGGACTATATATTGCAAATGTGTTTTACAAGTGTTTGAAGTGCATGTTTCCTATTTCTTGTGATATGAGACTTATATTTGCAAATGTGTTGTGTAAATAGTTAAAACTTACACATAATCTTTGTAGTATGTGACTTAGAGTTACGAATGTGCTTTACAAATATGTTAAGTTCATGTACCAATTAAACTTTTGATAGGTAATTAAACTTATTTTCTCCATACATAACTCTATTGTACTCCTCTCTTCGTTTGTAATGGCCAAGACTAACTTTTTGGAATCACATAGGTCATTCAGCCCTTGCATTGCCTAGGGAGGGAGACACAGGGAATTTTGTGCCGCACTGCGACACATGACATAATTTTTGGTACCCACTATAACACAATTCTATATCACACTTTATAATAATGCATCTAGAATTGACCATACCTAAATATGTAATTCTATTTTTGCAGCGCCATCAGCAGCTACAGGGCAATGTATGTTGATTCTACGTTTGTAGACATATGCTGAAAATCGTGGACACTAAGATGAAAAATTCAAAAGTTTGTCAAAATGCCAATATTTATTTCATGATTTTCAATTGCTATATATGCATATACATGGTAATTATTTTACCACTCCTAGCGATAGAGTATAGAATTCGACTTAAGTATATACAATCTTGCTAACCTCGCTGAAGTTCGAGGACAATTTTTGAATTCTTTATGGTGGAGGTCATTCACCATAATGGAGAGTTCTACCCCGACAGAGATAATAATTAGTTGTTCAAACATTTGATTCAATTCTAACTCACTCAGTTGTGCTTAATCGAACAATTAATTCAATTGTACTTCATTCAGTTGTTTAATTCATTTGTGATATCTGTGTCCTATGCTATATATATATATATATATATATATATATATATATATATATATATATATATATATATATATATGATTCATTTGTGAGATCATGTCCTATGCTATATATATATATATATATATATATATATATATATATATATATATGATCTGCTTATTTATTTTCAGAGGGTATGGTTAGCATTTCCTGAGGCTAGTCGAAAAACAAAAAATAATGTAGATTATCACAGACGATTTTTAAATGCAATCATTTGTGATATACCTACTATCACAGACAATTTTTAAATACAACCATCGTGACATGTAAGTTATCACAGACGGCTAAAACCAAAATCCGTTTGTGATATCTGACATATCACAGACGGTTGTTTTGATAAACCGTTTGTATTGTATCTTATCACAGACGATTTGAGAGCCGTCTATAATAACCACCTGTTATCACTGACACATAAATTCTGACGGTTTAGAAACCATTTGTGATGACGGTTTTGAATCGTTGTAGTGACCCTTTCTATAGTAGTGCACTTTGCGGGTGGACATTTGAGTATATTCGTATTGGTTTTGTTTCAGACTTCTGCTTAGACAAATTAAAAGTTAATATGAACATTTGGTTTGAAGTAGTTTCCTACTCTTCTGGCTTATGTCTTGTTTCAGAGAAAAGGTAGGGAGTCAAGGACGCATTATGCACCTCACTTCTCTTGCACATATATCTCTCCCTTACTTTTTACACCTCTCACGCGATCCTTCTAAAAACCTTTTTTAAACCACTACTATTTATTTTCAATTAAAATCTATTGACTATAACTAAAACTCATCTGCTGCAGCCAATACAAAAAGGTCCATGTAAATTATATTAGTTAGCAGCATGTATGGCGTAGCAGTGTGCATGCATAAATAACTTGTTAAGACATGCTGTTGGCACAATGCAAATTGAGTAGTGCCTCAAATCATGGCTCCCGTTTTGTGCATGCCGTGTCACATCAATCGGGAGACCTAGTCCTATATTCAGCAGCAGTTGTATAACGATCAGCCATCTCAAAGAACTTGGTGATAGTAGTTGGAGGATTCAAGGCAATATCCTCTGTGAACCTCTTGTTGCGAACTCCCTGCTTGAATGATCCAATGACAGAAGCATCAAAAACCTCAGGAATTGAATTACGCACCTGACTAAAATGCCTGATGAATTGACGTAAGGTCTTGTTGCTACGTTGTCTCATCGTGTGCAGGTCGTCCTTTTTCCCTGGACGATTGTAGGTGTCCTAGAAATTGGTTAGGAGAAAGTCACAAAGGTGTTGCCACGAATGGATTGACTCTAGCGATTGATTTAACAACCACAATCGAGCAGACCCTTCGAGCACAGTTGGAAGGTACTTTGCTATAACATGCTCTCCTCCTCCTGCTCGAACGATGGTCATGTAAATATGAAGGAATTCAATGGGATTTTGAGATCCATCGAACTTTTCCATGTTCACTGACCTAAACCGCGATGGCCAGCAAACCACTCGAAGATCAGACATAAAAGACCAACAAGGTCACGATGCTTCCTTTGCGGAAAGGATGATTGGAGTCTCCAGGTGATCGTACTGGATGATGCCCGGCAGTCGAAGGACCTGACCTGTAATAGGTCTCGTCCACACGAGGGTAATACTTCTCGTATTCCATCTGTTGTTGCAGATTTCTCATATGAAGTTGTGAAAGATCACATTCTCGATCCTGGAGTGCTTAAAGAACTCTCCTTTGACCAGAGTTATGGTTAGGAGAACGACTTGATCTGTCATCATGCCAATTTCTATGAGGTGAGTAATTCGAACGACTAGTGCTTGACATAATCATACCTGTTCGGCTCCTAGAATTATGTTGGCAAGGTCGCTCGAGTCTAGCCATCATGCTTCGAGCCTTCGTGTGATCCCCTCAACGAAATAGTCGTAGCTGAGTGCTTGAGCAAGCTCTTGAGTCGGATTCATGAGCAAGTCGTTAATGCACTGGAGATCTTGAGCCTCATCGAATTGATATAGGATGCGCCCAGGCAAACTCCTCTGGGCCACCAATCTTCTCCTCCTAAGTTTCTCAGGATCTTTTATGCCTGAGGCTGGCTGAGATCGCCTTGATGGAGAGTGATTATTTCGAGAATTTCTCCCACGCTCATCAGAGTACTCACCTCGTTCATCATCGAAGGTCTTGTCACCATCACAATGTGTGGGTGGCGAAGAGAATTCTCAGTCCTTCCTTCGGGATATAATCTCCACTTGCGTCAAACTCCTAGCTTGAAAAGCCATCAAACGACAATGGATCGTGACTTAGAGCAAGCCCCTCCAAGGAGGGGAATTTTGGGTTATAACCATCTCCCGTTGGAGTTGAACTTTGCAAGAGTATGGGTGAACTCCCACCCACATTCTCTGTGGGGACAATCGGAGAGTGACGACTACCAGATGACGATAGAGTCCCAAAATATGATATTCCAGGACTTGCTGAGCGCGATCGAACGGTTGTCAAGGGACTCAAACGCTTAGAGACGTGCCTCATCATGTTCTAAATCCTATTTGTGGTCGGATTGACTCTTATCCTTTGGAAAACTAGTTCCACCATTGAGCGTAACGATGTGGGGATAGGGATCCCTCCTCAGCCTTATTCGTTGTGAGATCTCTGGGATCTCGTGGTGGATCTCTACAGATAGTCTCATTGTCGGATGAAAGTATGGTCTGCTCATAATCATAGCAAGCATTCATGTCAGATATTTGCATAGTCGGCTAGGTCAAAACAATTCTCCTTGTTGTATTTTCCTACCATGAGGACATTATAAAGGAGAGAACTTATTGACAAGGAATTACTAGAGTTTGGAAGATGATCCCCATGGACAGCGCTAACCGTCGGTGTTTTAATACCGATCTTACGTATGATTTATTGGATTTGGGGAACTTTCAAAGATCTTGCTATGATCACACAAAAAGACATATGGATTTTATACAAGTTCAGACCATCTCTTGAGAGAATAATAATCATACTCCTGTGTGGCTATTACTCGATGAACTGATTACAATTAGGAAAGAAAGTAATGTGGAATGTCTTGCGCTATTTTAGTTGCCTCTCCTTTTCTCTCTGACATCAAACCTTATATAGCATGTGAAGCGGTGGTAGTTATTTCACGCCAAAAGAGGCCTTAACATTTTGGATGATAACCGTCCGACGAGAGTTATTGTCAGAGATGTGGTATCTTACTCGTCGTCTGGTGGTTATTGCTAGAGAAAAGTTATGTTTAGTTATTTTAGAGAATAAGCATGCACGTTAACTATCTTGTTAGATAGACCCACGATGTGGCAGACTGTAGTAGATGAGCTAGTCGAAGTTAAGCTATTTGTAGAAGAGTATATGAACATAGGGTGGCCGTAGAACGACTTACAACCATATCATGCTTGTAGAAAGACTTACAATCATAAAGCGGTCGTGGAAAGACTTACGACCAAGGAGCGGTCGTAGAAGGGCTTACAACCACTTGGCTAAGTTTCTCACTTACGAATAAGGGGTATATTCAAGGAGTATAATGACGTAATAATATCATATACAGATAATAATAATTTGAGGATTATTATATCCTCGCTCGATCGTTTGCTCAATTTTGCTTCCTATGAAGAGTTTAGATAAGACTGTTTCCAATATTTCTTGTTGAGATTTGTCCTTTCGGACATTTGACACTCAAGAAATGTTTTATAAGCTATTCGAGAAGTTTTTTATTGTTTTTCGCTATAGGAGGAATTCAATTCAAGGTGGAGATTGTTATATTTTATGATCTGAATCTGATTGGATCCGATCACTTGAAGAATCCGATCAGGTTTCACTCAAAGATATATTATGATTAGAATGACTTATCAGTAATGCGAAATGGTTAGAGGTTATGATTGGGAGCATCTTTGTATTCATGATGGGCTTTGCATCGACTTGCACTATCATGGTATCCAAAGGTATTTGTGTTAACTAGAGTCAAATGTGGCTACTAAAGGCGCTTTTGACTACAACTCTTCACTTATCTTCTGAGACTCTGTTTCATCTCTCAAGCGGGTGTTATTCCCATCTCTAAGCAAGTTATTGTTCCAACTTTTGAATAGGTCAGTATTTCTATTGCCAACTAGGACTCTGTTCCGTCTTTATCGCGATTCTTGTTCTCAAGGCTATTTATACCTATGTAAGCCTCATGATAAATGTAATACATTAAGAGTGTTTTGTGACTTCTCCACCATATAGTGATTTCGCTAATTGTATGCATGTAGTTTTTTCGTAAGAGTTTTTCACATTAAATCTTGATCTTGTGATCCTGATTATTCTTCATTGTTTTCATAACTCGTGCGTCTTATGACACCATGTGACAATGCAAGGCAACATATACCAAAGGATGGTAGTGCTCCAAATGGCTTAAAAGTTATGGCTTTTGGCTATAATTGCACTGTGGTGTCTATTAGCTTTTTGAGTCAAAAAATAATATAAATAAATAAGAAAAATTGAAAACACCACTATATATTTTGGAACATTGCAAAGAAATAAGAGAAAAACAAAAAGGTCAAAAAGCAAAAAAAAAAGAGTAGAAATTATAAAGTCGACTGTTTCAAACGATTTGGCTGCCTTGTAGAGCGGGGCCGATTTGTATGTACGCATTGCATGTGTTTGCCCAATTTGTAAGCAATCTGTGCACGTAGTTAGGCTAGCTGGAGTCGATGTGATGTTACATACCTATCCAAAACTATGCATGATATGTAGTAGGGGAACTGACGAACTGTACGTGTCAAGAATTAATGGTAAAGAAGATGCACTGATGCATGCCACCAAATATATATGGTTAACAATGTCATACTCCCCCAATCATTTTCTCGTCACACACACACACACAGCAGATTGTTTGAAAGCAAACGTAAGAGCTAATAATTAAGTAGAAGATCTACCACATTGTTCAGGAGAAAATCAAAGTTTTTTTTAAAAAAAAAGAATTATAGAAAGACAAGGTCTGATAAATTCCAAGAATGAAGAATGAAAATTGAGGTAGAACAATGTATATGTGCAAATTAAAGAAGAAGAACATACTACAATGTGATCGATGTTTGCTAACGCATGCATGAAATACCAAATGGGCCAACAGAAATGTTGTCAATGCTCGAGCAGCATTATTTTGGGTTATGGCTTATGGTTTTTTGAATTGTGTCTGTTCACGGGAGAGATTACAAAGAGCAAAACATTTACATGTAGTTTTGGCCGATACAGATGAAGTCGGTACAACGTCTACAGCAATTGACTTTTAGACCCTGTCTTGAAAAGACACACTATTTAAAAGCTAGTTGCTGTAACAAAGTACAAAAGCCAAAAGCTATGAGCCCATTCAAACCCAGCCATAAACTAGTGACGCATTTAACAAAATCGATAAAATTTTAAAGAAACAAAAGGGATATTAGGCAAAAATATTCACAACATTTGGATATGTAGGTATTCATGGTCATCTTTTCATATAATATCTACGAATACCTAGTAATTAATCGTCACTTTGGTTAGGTTAAAATAGCTAGTCCGGTGATGTGCTAAAAGCAACTAAAAGTGGCCCTGACGAAAGAATGCAATCAACTGTGATTCTTTCCTGACGAAAGAATGCAATCAACTGTGATTCTTTCTCCCCTTTTTTTATATGAGCATCGATAAAATATTACTCATATCCAAAGGTTTATATGATCTTTAAAGAGCTGATGATTTATCATTCTCTCATGCTACGTGGGCATTACGCTAGATGTTCAAAAACTAAAACACGTACTTGAATAAAGTCCAGTCCCTGGATTTTGAAAAAAATCAACTTTTTTTCTGAAAATTTTAAAAAATGTTCAAAAACACTGAACATTGTTCCTAAACTTAATTTGTTGGTAATCACTAATTCAGATTAGGACAGTTTCTGTAAATTTACTGCTGTCCTAACCACAACTAATAATAAACATGCCATGAACATGATTCCACTAAAGAAGTGGAGGAATTTAAGCACAAGTTTTATAAACTGAAGTTTAATCTAGGATAACTTCAATAACTTTCTGGAAGTGCTTGGATTTAGTAATCTTATGTATAACGAAAAAAAATCCCCCCTGTTCCTCGCAAGACAAAATAATAGGGAGAAACTAATTATATAACTAGTCAAGCTAAAGAACTTTCGGAATAGAAGGGACAATGAGTACTGCCTTTTCGCTCTTCCTTTTCGTCGTCCAACCAAATGAAGTGGCCGTGATGCAACAAAAATGAACTCACTCCTAGCAACCGTCTTCTTATTTAAACAAGAAAGACAATCGGCAAAGGAATCAAGTAGTGCACTAGTGCTGCATCTGCATGGAATACTCTCTCTCTCTCTCTCTCTCTCTCTCTCTCTCTCTCTAGCTTTGAGAGGAACCAAGCCAATGAAGAAGGCATGCAAGCAAAAGACCCAATGCAAGGCAAGGCACGCAGTGAGAGAGATGCATCCATGGGTGACATGGGTCCATATATCCAAAAGGAAAATGATTTCTGTTCAGAGGAGGCAACTCAACTTGAGAGAGAGAGAGAGAGAGAGAGAGAGAGAGAGAGAGAGAGATTTGCAGGGTTTGCCACCAAAAGGGGTGCTTGTTGTGTTAGAAATCCCATGATTTTGTTCGAGGGGACAGACCGGGGGGCAGGAATTAGGGTTGGCATCGATGCATGGGATCATGCCATCTCCATATGCTCTCCCAAGACAGCTTAGTTATACCAGCATACCTGGGGCATGAGGCACAAGACAAGAACCGAAAAAACGCCCTTCTCCTTAGGCAGGAGAGGAGACATCAGACTTTTTTTATTCTCCTGTTGCAGGAGCACACATTAGAGAAGAATTAAACACTAGATATGTATACATGTGTATATAAATAATTGTTGTTACCTATACATGTATGCTCAATTCACTGGCCTTCCTCACCACACAAGTGATCATTACCCGTAAGTTAAAAAAAAAGACCACCCAGATGGCATTAGTTTATGGCTAGTGGTGGCCAAAGCATGATTAGTTATAATACAAACAACTGCATCAAAACAACAAAAAGAGGAAGTGAAATGCAGGGATAAATTTAAAAAGGCAAAATTGGCTACAAGATACCAAACTTTTGCATTTGCTTCAGGATGTCTGTTTTACCCCTGACCCCTTCTTCTCATCTTCTCTCCCTTCTCACCTTCTCCTCTCAGGCTTGAGCTCCTCACACACGGCTACCGTTGATGGTGAGTTCCCGTGTCAGCCTAAAAATTTCCGTGGGGTCAAGGACAAAATAGACTTTTCACCTATCTTGACTCTCCTCTCTTAACCAAAATTATATTGTAATATGCAGAATGTCTTGTAGCAAAGAGCCACCAAAAGTTTAGTGAGCAAAGACCAAAAAAGATAGTCTTGAAACAAAATGTCACAAATGTTGAGTGCCATGTAGCCAATTTTGCCATTTAAAAATGGACACAATCCATTGAGCTATGGCCTATGGGAGAGACAAGATCATCCTCAGTATATGAGATTGAATCAAATCAATTTTGTATGTAACTTGACCTAATTTCGCAAGAAGGCATGCATGCGCTCCCTTTAATTAACACAATAATGCTGATAAATCTAGATATGTAGTATCAAATCCAACATTCTATAACAACTCCACCAGTATTAATTAGAGAGGGAAAGTTAAACAAAGTAAGAGTAGAATAAAGAGAGATCAAGACGTAAAGAAAACAGGAAAAAAATTGGCAGTATGGCTCACCAAGTTGAATGCCAAAGATCCTCTCTATCATCTCCCAATGGCGCCTTCCCATGCAACGTGTCCATCACACACCACCTCGATCCCTCTCCTCTTCGTCTTCCTCTTCTCTCCTCCTTCCAAAAGTAGTATCCATCCAAGATAGAGTAGCCATGCACGAGATGGCAAGTAGCCAGCTAGCTAGGGTCATTGCTTCCCTCGATCTCCTTGCGTGCATGGCTAGGCAGAGGCAACAGGAAGCCATCTCAACTTTGCAGCACGGAGCAGCTCTCTTAGCTTGAGAACAAGAAGCCATTAATGGAGCACCCAGGATCGAACACCGTGCATGGATCGCTTGCGGCATTGCAGCTGGGTGCTATTGCCAGGACGAGACCGACATGAGCGGCCGCGTCTGCCAGCCGAGGAAGCACGCGCCGCGGGCCTCCTCCACCGCGTACCCCTCCGACGGGTAGTGCAGCCGAAGCAGCAGCCGGGCCTGAGACACCGCAAACGCGCTCAGCGGCCGCGGCGAGAGCCCGGCAGCACGCGCGGCGGCCGCCCACGCCTCGAAGACGCGAGGCCGCCCGCCGCCGGGCCCGGCCACCACAGCGTCGATCTCCTGGCCGAGGATCTCCTGCTCCACTGCCAGACGGTCCGCGCTGCCTGGCGGAACCGTGGCCTCCAGCGCGTCGAACACCGCCGAGTAGAAGTCCAAAGCCGCCGCCACCCGCCGCGGGAGGTCGTCGCCTCCTCCGGTGCTTCCTTCCCTCTCGGCGATGGTCACCACTGCGGGGTTCATCGACTTGGCCCACCTCAAGAACGCGGTGAGATCGCCGTCGCCGCCTAGCCTGTGCAGGAACAGCACGCAGTTAACGGCGAGCGTCTCGTCCGGGTGCAGCTCCAGGCCGGTGGCCGGGTCGGCGGCGAGCTGGGCCGTGCAGGGGAGGAGCAGCGGGTGGAAGCTGAAGGGGAGATTGAGGGAGCTGGCGAAGGCGCGGAGGCGGTCGCCGGTGCGGAGGAGCACGTCGCGGTCGGGGCCGGCACCGGTGAGCCTGACCTCAGGAGGGCCGACGGCGGGGTCGGCGCGGTCGGCGATGGCCTGCAGGAGCGGCGGCCACTGCACGCCGTGCGCGGCGTCGAGGTCGACGATGTGCACACGCCGCGCGCCGGCGTCGGCGGCGGCCTCCAGGATCGCCTGGTTGGCCGTCAGGTGCGCGAACCGCAGGAAAGGCGCGATCTTGTTGTACGCCAGGTACGCCTCAGACGACGATGCCGTGGCCGCGGCCACAGCCACGCCCACCGGCGCATCGCCGCCGTCGATGCGCAGAGCGAGCGCCCGGGCGAAGTGGTGAACGAGGCGGTCGGCGGCGTCGCCCCGGGGGTCGGCGCCGGAGAGGACGACGCCCGCCACGCGCCGGGCTCCGTCGAGGTCGCCGCGGCAGAGGAGATCGGCACACGCAAGGACAAGCTCTCTCGGCGAGGCGACCGGGGCGCGCGGCGGCGGCGGCGGCTCGGCGTCGTCGGGCTGGCGGTTGCCGCGGGGTGAGCCGAGCATGGCGTCAGGAGGCGGCGTTCGTAGGGGGGGAGCATGGAGTCATGGAGCCCGGACGCGGTGGAGTGCATGGCTCGGGTGGCTTAATACAGCGGCAGCATCTTCTCAGCTTGCAGCAGCAGCAGCAGCAGCTTCCGTGACAGGACATGATCGATCATCTGCCACAAAAAAACATGCATGACACACACACACAAACGCACAGGTGCTCTCTTGTGAGGGCGAGACGACTACAAGTTGTTGATGCAATGGCCAATAGGTAGTACTACTACTACTACATGAGAGAGAGAGAGAGAGAGAGTTTTGGTTTGGTTGGGAACCTGACACATGAGAGACTACCTGAGGTGTCTTCTCTCTCTAGGATAAGAGAGGAGAGGAAAGACAGGGTAGCAAGGCGTGCCACTTTGCATTTGCTGTCTTTCATCTCGTGGACTTTGCTGGGGAAATGGTCAAGATGTTTTCTTGTTGGAGAGGGATTACGGTGGAGGGGAATCTAACGTGGCGTTCAGTTTCACGATAGCTTACGATTTTTTTTACTATAATTAATTTATTTTTTACTATAAAATTATCTTATTTAGCATAATTAAATTTAAAAAATAGAAAAATAAAAAATATGTTAGCCCATCATGGATAATACAAAGAAATACAGAAAAAAATTACAGAAAAAAAAAAACGAAATTAGTGATAGTGAAAAAAAGTAGAAATCAGAAGTAAAAGCTGACTTTAAGCCGTTTTGAGTGGTGCCTAAATTATACTTCAATTTCTATTATATTGCGCTGCTAGATATTACAATGTATACATTTATATCGAAACAACTAGAATGCTTACAATAAAAACACAGTTGTTTTCTTTATACAGTGTGTCAACTCTCATATTTATATTTGGTTTATCTACTCCACCGTTATAATTTAGAGCACCGTAATAGCTCTTTAGGATCGTAATGACTTCTTAGATAGATACTAACAGTAACAGATTTAGGGGGTGATTGGTTGCCTGCACGACGCTCAGCCTGACCCATGGATGCAGCATCTTCAGGATAGTCTAGTCATTGGTTACCTACATTGTATCAGTGAACTTGGCTGCCAGTGATGTGTGCTAACTGGACAAGCTCAAGTTAAGCGCATGAGTGGGCTTGACCTAGCTAATGGCATAATTAGCATGCATGTACATCCTCTGTTTACAAATTTATGTCACTGTGGTATGCATTGAAACAACTTTCTCAAATATACATTGAAACCATGTAGATTAGCCATATGAAATACGAATTGTACCAATAGATTTTTTTGTGAAAATAAACATTATAGTTTTATAAGCTTTTGCTTACACATAAGTATCAAAACAACAGTCAAAAGGACATAGGGTGGATTAAATATTATTATGTAAAACAAACATATTTAAAGTGGAATAAGTCATATTATTAACTTTGATAACACTTTTTTTACCTAAGACATTTTCATCACACGTACAGGCAAGCAAACAGCTAGCATCTCATTTGCATGACTGAGTGACTTCATGCAGCGAAGTAGCTAACAAAACAATCCTAGCTTGTTAACCCTTATTTGCATGAGTTCATCACCTTGTATTGAGTAATATTGACCACGAGCCTAGCCCGTTGAACCAAGCTGAACGATTGTTGGCAACCATTCACGTAATCACCCCCTTAATTAGCAAGTTTAGTGTGTTAGAGTCGGCCTAAAATGAGATGCATCGATACATCATGCACGCATGGCATACATACATACATACATACATACATACATACATACATGGATCTATGTGTGTGTATATATATATTTTTAACCAAGTTGTGCTGAAATATCTTAGAATTAGTATTTAAATATACCAAAAATGATAAAGAGGTGTGTGTATATATATTCTACTAGTATTGTCTACATCCGTACATATATACATGTGCATAGGGAGTTAGGGAAATTTGTTGCTAGCATATGCATCGCTTTACTATACGTAGAATATTGTTGGATGCAATCGTTTTGTTTGACCAGACGTGCATATATAGTACTCTGATGTGCTTGGAATGAACGGGCATTTTTGTACGTTCGATCATGTATATGTACTTCTTAATTTCAGGCCATGACTTTGAAATAGGGAGAATGAAATGGACGTAGGAATTCTACGGAGAATAGTTTTATTTCTGCATTAAGAAAACGTGAAACATTAATTATTTCTCCGGTGGACCAAATAAGTCCTCGTTTCCTTGTATAGAAACGTATTAGGGGGTGATCGGAATAGCGATGGCTTTTGGTTTTGTTTCCTGAGTTGGTTTATTGAGTATAATTAAATGTAAAAAATACAAAAAAACCGAAAAAGAAAAGTATAAGTAAATTTTAAAAAAACGAAAAAAATGAAAATTTTTTACTGTAGCGCGCACAATGCGCGCTATAGTAAAAATATCGCTCGTCGCCCGTCGCCGCGATGGGAGAAGCTCTTCTGAGCGGGGCGTTAATTTGAACCAGGTTTGAAATCCGGAGGTTGATCTTGTCCCGCTCCAAACGGCATTTGTTTCTGGTTTATTTTAAAATTTGATTGATTGATTTATTTAAGTTAGAACCTGCTTAGAAAGCGTCGACTTCTAATTACGTTATTTTTGTTTTTTCTTTTTTTTATTTCTTTGTATTACCTGTGGTGATATAATATTTTTTTATTTTTTCTTAAAAAATAATAGCTGCTATAGTGTAATTTTAAATATAAATTACAATAAAAAAAATTAAGCCACGCGCTAGTTAGTTAGAGCAGCTCTTATCGACGAAATTTCGACTTGCCAAAAAAATAACACCCTCGTGTATGTTCATCCGCTTTTCTAAATTATTATAGACTACTAGTCTAGCTACTTGCAAAGGAGAGGCCCATCTGGTCTCACGCAAAGCGTGGCCTTGGACCGGACGACAGGCCCAGGTCGATCGGCAATCATCCCTCGCTCCGTCCCGCTGTGCAAGGGGTTGGGGTGGATCTCCCATTGACGCCCTGCCTACCTCGCCGATGCATGCGCCTACGCTACACCACCACCCTTCATCTCGACATCCAACGGTCTAGATTAGCACGCTCTCCCTACCCTCCCAACGACAGGAAGCTTCCTGTCGAAGTTGCAGAGCTTCCCATGCAAGAGAGAGAGAGAGAGAGAGAGAGATGGGCATTGAGCACTCACATCAGAGGCATCTTGGTACCACGCATTGGTAGTAGGAGATGGAGTGGCAAGCAAATGGAATACTGCAGTGGAGGAGCCAGGAGATAGAGAATAGGGAGCATGCACACCTGGAAGCTAGCTAGGTTGGATCGATGGAATGTTTCAGCGAACTGCAGACCTGCAGTCCCAGATGGCCAAGTCTATCATCACCCCTGCCTGTCCAAGCACATCACCATATCATTTCACACAAACAGAGAGAGAGAGAGAGAGAGAGAGAGAGAGAGAGAGAGAGAGAGATGCACACTGTATCAAACCATATCCCTTGCTTCCAATCCAGCCCTGCACAAAGATTAGCTGTTACTTCTGTTGGTATGCACACATACATGTATACTATCACTGCCTAGTCTAGCTAGCACAACAGGACAGTGAAAGGGGATGAAGATATCAAAGATAGTGCTAGCTTTGAGCATGTGTAATGCAATGCATCCTCCCTAATCACTTGATACACAAGGCCAAGGTATATAGTGTGTACATAGACTGTAGACTATTACAAGCTGTGAGTACCTGTAGATAACTCATGGGCAGAACACGCAACGAAGGATATTTCGCCTCTCCTGCTTGTGCCTCTGCAGGGCATGCATGAGAAGCATCGAGGAAAGGGGAAACAGGCAAGCTAGACCAGTATGGGACATGGAAGTTCGAGAAAGAGGGAATTCCAAAAGAGAGGAAAGAGACAAGCAGGAGCAGCAGCGGCAGCTAACTCCCATGCATATGTTTCTGTTGCAACTGTGTATCTGCATATGTGTTTGTTCTTTACCTCTTGATGGATCAAACGGTGGTGTGATTTGATGTGTTCCAGAGTCCACCCATTCCATGAAGCATCTTCTTAGGTTCCCCTCTCCCCCTGCCTGACCTACCTTCCTCTCAGCCTACCTTGTGGTGACAACACTACAACAGTATGTCCAGAGAGAGCTGGGGGGGGGGCGGGGGGCAAGAAGTAGTTTTACTCTTGAGTGGAGTTCAAGGAAGGGAAAGGTAAAGGTAGGACGGGAGCACACTCAAAGAAACATGAATGGGACCGGCAGTGTGTGTACCATAATGCCAATTGAGAAATTAAGGATTAGCCAGAAGAATGCATGAGAACAGTTGAGGCAGACAAATCCATAAAGGCATATATAGCAATAGCACCACTCATATTGTTTCTGTTCTAATCTTACTGGCTTTTTGGCATGGCTTTTTTATTAAAAAGAATCTCCTCCCTCAAGCCAATGGATCATGAACTGATACATTGGAGCAACAGCCAACAGCTCCATGCGGTTTTGTCAGATTTGACATCTAATGTGATGCATCAGAAGAACAGAATACTCCCTCTAAAGTTTGCAAGAATTATGGTATATATATATGACATAACTTTCCATTAATATCCTGGTTGGTCTTCATTCTTGAGAGAGGTACTGCCATGTTATCACTCGGTTTATCTCCTCTCTACAAGGCAAATGCATACAGAAACCTACCAAGCTCCGTTCAGTTCAATCCCATCGGATTGCCCTCCCAACAACTCTTGCCCAAGTCCCAACAACACATCTTGCAAAAGTCATACACATATCTTTCTGATCATATTCTCCAAGGACAAAAGTCAATGTCCAAGTATGCCAATGAGGTCATGGAGACACACAAGAGAGAAGGAGCTGATCCATGGTCTTTGTTAATAAAGAAACAAATTTATGACATGCATGAAGGAGAAATTGAGGGTGAAAGGAAAAAAGGAAAGGAGCTTTGAGTGAATCTTATTCTACTCCAGATTTGCTCCTCTGGAACTAGAAGGACAGCCTCCTCAAGTGCTGCAAAAAGTGATCTTTTGCCTTGTTCCTTTTATTATCTTGGACCTCTTGGTAGCATGGATGTTCTCAAGTGTAGGACAGGTCCTGTAATAGGTTAGTTAAGGTCCAGTTTAGTACAAGACAGAAGCAAAGCAAGAAACTTGCAAGTAATGTTTGCTAGCAATACCAAGCGAATTCTCATTCACATAGAACTTGAATGACCCAGAAGGGGCCGCCGGGGGTTAAGGATCAGCTCATAAGTTCAGCTGTGCCTGTGATAATTTGTCAACTAAAGTGATGGTTAATTTGAACAGTCACTAAGAAATAGTGGACTTCGGGATGTTCAGAACAGCGTTAGCTTATGACTTTTTTTACTGTAACTAGTTTATTTTTTTTACTGTAGCTGAGTTAGTTTATTTGACATAATTAAATTTTAAAATTAAAAAATAGAAAGAATATGTTAGCCCATCACAGACAATGCAAAGAGATACGGAAAAAAGAAAAGGAAAAAAGCCTAAAAATAAAAAAAAGATGAAATTAATGAATAGTGAAAAAAAAGCCAGAAGCTAACTTGAGCCGTGCCTTTATTTGGGACCAACAAACTATGTGCTATAATTTGTACAAAGAGGTCAAGTGCATGGGAAGCTACTCTGTAAAGTGGTTGCTCTTGATTCAACATATTATCTAGCTAGGCCCTATTAGAAGAAGATAACAACGTATTTGTCTAAAGCTAATTATATAGAAACTTTTCATATGTAAGCGTATTTTGACGAGTCGGTAGTCTTTTTTTCTTTTGAGGACACAGCTCAATCAAGTGAAGAATCATGGGATCAAATTTCCACAATAGCTAATAGCCCGGACACAGAACTTCTGAGCACTGATCGTGATATATATAGCTAAGCAAAATGACAGTATTCTTTTTTTTAAAAGAAAAAGGATAAAATGGTAGCACCATGCCGGTATATTGAATATCTTGATCATGGATTACCCGTATCTCATCCTACTATAATAACATAAAATGTCAACTAGGAATGGCTACGATACACACGACCTTTACTTCAAAAAAGGTTTTCCACTCACCCACCACTGATGATTCTGCCGGCGGAAAAGTGTATGTTAAGTTAGTGCATAAATTACAGATACATGTATGTACTCACCCTCTTCTATGATCTCTTTAGGGGGTGATCGGTTTGGCTTTTTTTCAGCTTCAGCTTCTAGCTTCAGCTTTTTTTTCACTATTCACTACACTATCCACTAATTCAGCTACAGTGTTTTTTCAGCCAGCTACAGTGTTTTTTCAGCCAAAAGCCAAAAGCCATCGCTATTCCGATCACCCCCTTAGTCATTTAACCAAGATAGCAGATGACACTTCTCACCTAGCTTGTGGCAACTTCATAATAAGCATAATTCCCAGGTTTAGTAAATCCTCCCATCACAGATGGTACAGGAAGAGAACAAGTAGTGTAATGCATGTAAGGTACAGTTCCAAAATATGATAGATCATCTGATCTGATCAGGCAGCTAGAACTTCACCTGAAAGTTGTCTAATTGGAGGGGTGAAGGAAGGTCTTCATACTAGAACTGTTGATATAAATGGTAGTGTAGTTACTTTTTTTGAATTTGATCTTTACGTATTTATTTTTACAAATTTAGCATCTTCTTAGACCAACAGAGCGCAATAAATATATATGGAATACCGAGCTACTGGAGCTCAGCAAGCACATCTACCGAGATCTCCTAGATCGGTAGGCTGCCGCTAAGCCACCCCACAGTGGCAACGCTTAATGCTGAGACATTAGTGCTAATTAAATATGATTAAAACTAATTAAATATAATTAGCACTAATTAAAGCATGTACAATAGTTTACGTTTGGCGCACCGACGAAGATTTAAAAAAAATAAAAATTTAAAGATTAAATTTACAAAAAAAATATAACTACATTGCTATTTATAAGAAGAGTTCTTGGTACTACAGTTCCCTATTCCATAGGTGCTAGATATAAAATTGTCCAAGCTCAACTTGTGCAAGTCATGTCAAATCTGCAAAATCATATTACATCCAGGCCATGCACTTTGGAACAATGTAGCCAGGTAGAGGTGACAACCGATTGATTGTTGTCTCTGTGTTGCAATTATTACCTCTTTTTCCATGTTTATCTATGCCGTGGCCTTTCTCTTGCTATCTACTATTCTCATCCCTTCTTTTTCTCCCTCCCTTTTATTCTTGTATCTTACTAATACTACAAATATCATGGAATGAAAATAAAAGGTAATGCTGAATGGCTCATCAAATTTGTTATGGAAAAGCCATAGGTATATTCATTAAAAGGAACAAATTTAGTGCAAATCAATAACCAGATGCAATAATCTATACCACTTCGATTAGGGCACTAAATCAACACTAAAATTTCTGAAGAAATCTAAGTATGTAGTTAACATAGTATAGAATCACCCTTCTAAATTTCGAGTTTAAATTCAAAGTGCAAGAAGAAGAAAAAAAATATTTTGCCTAAAATACAGACTAATATCCTTTTATTTACCTCCTTTTCTCTTTAATTTATCATTTGTCAGTTTTTCTCTGTTCTTACATCTCCCAACGCATACCAAATATGAACATGAAGTTTTAAATGTAAGTATACTATATTGAGAACTACATACACAATTTTGTTTCATAATTTTTCATATTAATTTGATACCAAACCCAAATTGGCTTGTATGAATATTTATACCTAGGTATTAATCTGCAGTAAATATGCCTCCTAAAAAGCATAGATTGAAAAAAAAAATATTCAGCACTATATTTCCAGATCGGATCTATTCTTTTTTGTTTTTAAAAGCTATTTTTTAGTTTTTTTATATTAACTAGTTTTCAAACGAAATATCTTTTTAAGGTAGGGTCTACAAGTTAATTGTAGTATACACTACAACGATTTCATTTATATCGGCCAATAAAACCACACTCGAGTTTCTATTACTCCATACTCTCTCCCGTGAATAATCTAAAAGTCATAAAACACAGTTAAAAGCTATAAACCAAAGCAAAAAAAAAAAGAATAGACCACGACATACAAACATGCATATACATACCCCCCCCACCCCACAAACGTGTACGGAATATAATAACTTTTCTGCAGACACAAAGTCAACCAGCTTTTGCATTTTTGAATACTAGACTTGAGCAAGGAGCGAAGTAATCCATGATCTTGTTCTCTAAACTAGACATAAATAAATATCCCATGAATAAGTTTCTCCTGAACTTGTCGGCCTGTTTTCTGCTAGTAAAGACAGTGGGGATTGGTTTAAGACAAAAACATTCTGGCTGCTCATACATTTTAAATTCTTTATCCATAATAAAGCAAGCATGCGAACATAGGGCCCCAACTCACTAGGACAACATAGCTTTTATTCTATAGTTTATATTTGAGCACAAGACTTGCTTCTTTCAAAAAAAAAAAAAAAGCACAGCAAATACCGTCAGAAGGAAATAATAATACAAATAAGCGGAACTGTTCATGTATATGATGCTTTAGCCTTTTTTTTTCAAATTTGACCACAAGACACATGATTCTGCAAAAATAGCCCCGTTCCTAAGCTTGGAAGGCACGACAAGGGACACCTGTCACTGCCACACCTGGGGAGCTCGGCAGGGATAGGGACGCGCGGCGGTAGGCTGGCCTGGGGGTGCTGCTAAGTTCTAGCTGCTTGGCAGCTGCCTTGTCGAGCAGCCCTTGCTCGATAAGGTGCTGCCGAGTAGCCCTTGCTTGGCAGGTGGTTGGGGTAGGCGAGCAGGGGGCCGGGTGTGCTCGATTGTAGCACCCGCTCAGCAGCACCATGCGGTAATTTAGTTTTGTTGTAATTAGGGGAATACCCGTGCAAACTAGTTAAAATACATGCTTTGATAAGCATTAAAAAAATCCTATTATGCGGACACTGTTTTGTTCATGTGTGCATGGAAATTTTTCAGGAAGGTGCAAGGAGGGTTCAGAGGGGCAAATGAACCACCATCGCCAACTCTCTGTGTTATGTATAGAGATACTTTATTGCAAATAATTATCGTAATGGACCATGTGTATGCTGACAAAGCACTTCGCAATAAAGGTACGAATTATACGTGCGTAGGGTTTGGTTAGGTACATATGTTTACCTCACTACTCATACGATACAAATGGTAACATGAGTGAACCATTAACCCCAACTATAACTAAGATACATGCATGCCTTTTAGAAGTCATGGTTGCAGTCATTCTTTGTACACATTTGGGTCCCATCGATGCCTTTCCCTTATCTCCTTTGCGGGCTTTAGCCTTCGTGACCCATGTCTAGTACTTAGCTTCCACAACTTGTGTAGGTTTGTCCTAGTCGAAAATAACCTGGCGTTCAATGGGGGCATTGAGAACCACCGGTGCCTTACCCTTGTCCTATGCCATCTTGGCCTTTCTACTATCATCCAGGGTGTAATGTTTCCAATGTGAATCTCTCGATCGCCACCAGGTAGTTGAGCCTGTATTTTTGTTCGATGAATGCCCTGTCGTACATCTTTAGGCTATCGATCCATTGGAAGAAGTAGCAATGCTCCGTGGTATGTCAACATGCATGAAGTAGGTTAGAGATGTGCTAAACGAAACATGCAATATGAATTGTCAATACATGCTTACAAGAACTTCGCCGCATATGTAGTGCGTCTAGGCAACGGTGGCTGGGTGTGGACTGAACGATATGTGCTGGATTACCACAGTTACACTACGGCCATGAAAAATCCGGTGGTATGAGTGTATCCTTGCAATAATTATCAAGGTACGATCCTTTCTTCTTGGCCACCCACTTTCGCTTGCAAAGCATCTCTCCATAGTTCGGCATTCTATACATATGACCACTTCTCCCTCTGCTCTTCCCCTATTTTTGATATCAGCTCAATTGGAGTTTTAGATCCAGTCGTGGGGGACTATCCGGATTTTATAGATGGTCGATGTGCACTATTCGAGAGTAAAGTTTGTATGTGTTGATATTTCACTGGGAAAGCTAGTGGTTGATGCCTGATCAATGAGAAAAGCTATCGCATGCTGTCAATTCGCTGTGAAAAGTTGGTATATATTTTTAACTCACTGCGAAAAGTCGATACATGTTATCAAATTACAGGGAAATGCTGATGTGTGCTATGATCTCGCTAAGAAAAGCGGGTACGTGTTAAATCACTGGAAAAAAATTGGTACGTGTTGTAAACTTGCTGAGAAAAGTCGGTACGTGTGTTAAATCACTAGGAAAAGCTAGTTAGTGCTGTGAGCTCATTGAGAAATATTAGTATGTGTTGTCAAATCACTGAGAAAAACTGGTACATGCTGTGAACTCACTTAGAAAAGCTGGTACATGTGTCAAATCACATATTCTATTTCAGATTGCTACAACAGGGACAAAGCATTAACGAATACATATTTAAGCTCGACACTTGGGGTGCAAGTGTAGGGTTAGTGAAACATATTTTTGACTTGCTCAGACAGAAGAGCTGGCACCGAACGCAGTACCGGGTCAAGGGTTGCTTGCTGCCCGCTTTCTCTAGCAAAGAAGCTAGTCCTAAGATAAGGTCAACCTGTCCAGGGAGTGTCATACGTCGCGCAAGTCGTATTGCGGTGGCGGCCGAGTGGTAACTGGTGCACCGGACAATTGACTGGACCCAATATCTTGAGCGTTGAACATCTAAATATCTTGAGCATTGAACATCTGTTGCACCCAGTTGTCTACATAATTGCTGGCGTCCTATGGAGGGAAAAAAATTTTGTTAGTCCAATGGAAGGTAGAACTACAACAAAACTCATAATTGTAAGTACTGGTGTCATGTATTGTGCAGATTATGAACCTCTTGAGTACTTCGGTCCATGATAGCCTGCTGCAGTGAAGCCCAATACTGCGTAGTCCATGCCATACTGGTGGATCATATAGCTATCGTATGTCTGGTAGTACCACTCATCACACTGCCAGAGATGCGGGTGGTCCGCAGTTGCATACGTTCCATATTGCACCTTGCAATCTCGAATAGGGAGTCGATGTCGCTGCCTGGGGTGTCGTGTGTGTCAGGCTATCTCCGTGATGAGGATGGAAGTAGAGTGGTCCCTCGTCCCTCTCTCCCCGGCGAGGGAAATCTAGGGTCAAGCTGCCTCCACAATGAAGATGGAAGTAGAGCAGTGTCGGCGCGAACGTCCTATATGAAGACGACATGTATGAAGAACATCGACAAAAAGGTATCATGCAGATTACAACAAAATATAAAATTCTCAAGCCTGAGAAGTGCGTTGCGTGGAATGGGACCGACTGAGGCTAGGGCAGTACATCGATGAGCTAGGATGTGCAGACAAAGTTACCGACGGACGATGTTGCGGCTCGTCGCCCTCCGGGGTAAACACGTTGCTATCATGGCTGCAACTCATGGCCCCCAGTGCGTATTTGGCATCCTCGTACATGTTGTGGATGGACTCCAGCAATTGTTCGATTGTGCTTGACCATCTGCGGCGCAGTGTGGCTCCACTCTCAGACACGATGCAGCGCAGCCGATTGACCTGCAACGACAAACAAAACATTTTAAGTGTGTATGCTCGAATAGTAAAATACAAATATGAACATTAAATCTTTTCGTCATGCCATGCTGCATGGTGTAGGTCCAGGCTGTGTGCTAGCCTGTTGGCGTGTGTGGCCTGCGTGAGGGTCTGCAAAGGGAGATACGTCAGTCTGCAACGAGTTCGTGCCATGTACCACTCCAAGTACATAGGGTACGTGTCTACATCATACAGCCGTTACTCCTACTCAACCTCCATCCTTGCTAACTGCTCCCAGACCTAGGTCCATGATGCCTATGTTACCCTCCAGTCGTCACTCTTCCATCCCTTCTTCATTTGTCTGTGAAAAAAAAGCAAGGGGTATGCAACTGTTACTGAAGTGAGGAAATAAAGTGCACACAAATGGTATGCAATGAACTGTACGCAAAGAGGTAACAAATAAATTTACTTACAGGTGAACGTAGCCGGGTAGTGATCGACACGGTGCTGGTGGCACCTACTGGTGAAGCCTGAACTGTCTCATGACTAGTTGGGGGCGTACGACTCTACCATTTGGGAGAAAACGAGGTTGCAGGTCGTGAACAAGTAGTCCCTATCTTGCTCATATTGCTTTGACAATCCAAAAGATGTTGTCTCAGAGATGCACTCTGCGATCAACACCGTCCACATGATGCTACCCTCATCCAAGTTCTTGAACACGTTGTGGAAATTCGGGTACACTCGCCATGGCCTCTCCTTGGACCATCCTAACTCACTAGCAATCCAATGAGTACCCATGGTGGGTGTGTCCACCAGGTCGTCGCCATCGACATCATCGTAGAACCGCGCCTCCAACTAATACGAGTGCACCTGCACCCGAAAGTACGATCGACCAACAGGAAAGTGCTCCCACAACCACATCTGTAACAAGATATAGCATACAGTGAGGTTTGGCTCACTAGTGTCATGCTACGAGCCATTGCACAAATCCTTGTAGGTCACATACAGAATAGCTGAGCCCTAGCCATACAGTGGGACCTCATCAAGCTCAATGTCAACCAGAGACTCAATGATGTGGATATAGCTAAGATACACCTAGTCTCCTTGATTTGTAGGTAACATAACCCACTGAACGTGAAGAGCAAGTAAACAACTAGGTGGGACCTCACAACCTATATAGGTGTGTCTGCTTGGTATTGCCTGTACCACCGCCGATAAAACCGGTGCAACAAATGTGCCTTCCAGTCGGGTTATCGAGGGGTGGAACCACAGGACGACCCTGTAGTGGCAGACTGGTGAGGTACACAACATCCTATAGGGTGATGGTCATCTCTCCCACTGAAAGTGAAACGTGTGGGTCTCTAGTCTCCAACGAGTGCCAACAGAAGTGGTAAGTCTAGTGTGAACGATCACCTGATGTGCATCATGCTTGCTATGGGTAGCACCCCGGCCCATCGCAGAACTAGAACATACCAATGGTCACGAGGCCAATCCTCTCGAGCTCCCCAGAGAGCAAAATGGGTGGTCTGTCACCATTCGACTACACCCAACAACGATGCTGCCCATCCCAAGATAAGTCTAGCAACATGCTACGCTCATGACCGCCACCAATAGCCATTCCTTGCAGTAAGAAAAATAATGTGTCAGTGTCCAACAGTGCTAAATACAACTGACCATAACCAAGAATAATCACACTGCATACTTATGTACGTGTTTTCTAAATTGTGCACACACTGGGAATACTACAAATAACGGTGTGTATTCCTTCAACTATTTACAAAAAAAAGGTCAATATGCCTAAATGCACGTACACATATACACACGTATATGCATACATATGTATACACATACACTACAACTAACAGTACGTACCAAACAATCAATTTCTACAACTTTCTGTAATCGCATGAGAGCAATAAATATATACGTACGTACATATATACATAAAAATATTTTAGCTATTTTTTGTCCATATTTTTGCAGCTATTTACAATAAATAATCATTCTCACCACTAATGCATCCTAAACATGGCTAATTACAGAAACACATAAATCAACTAAACATGGCTACCTAGCGCATTCCACATTATAAAACCACCATTACGCTAATTAAATGCTAACAGCATATTAAGCATGTTGCTCACATGCGAATAAAGCATACCTTTTCCTGAAGGTCTTTACTGCTCCACAATACTTCTAACTACGAAGGATCATAAATCACAACTAAACCACCTCGAAAATATATTACAAAATCGCCTTTCAATCTCTTTCCTCCCCCTCCCTTGCTGCTCTCGCTCGGTAGGAAAGAAATCGAGCGCTGTTCGGTTGAGAGGGTTGACCAAGGCCTCCCATTTTATGTGCACAAGAAGACATTCGCGACGATATTCTCATGCGAGCGCACACGAGTGCGAACGGCAGTGAAATCCTCAGGCGAATAAAACAAAAATCAAACATCACATCGCTGCGGTCACCCACGCGAGACAGAATCTCTCTGTGCCAGCAACCAATCCAGCCAGCGTGCTTGCCAACTCACTGCCCGCGCCCCCTACGCCCCTACCCTAGCGCGCCTGCCCCTTCCCACCCCCAACCCACCTGTCAAGCAAGGGCAGCTCGGCAAGCAGCTGTCGAGTAGCTGGAGCTCGGCAACCCTCTTGGGCTAGTCTGTTGCCGCACGCCTCCGTCCCTACTGAGCTCCTCAGGAGCGACAGGTGATAGGTGTCGTCTGTCGCACCTTTCGAGTTCTGGAATAGGGCCATTTTTTGTTAAAAAAACTACAGTGACAAACACGTGAATAGTTCAAATAACCATAAATGCGAGATAAGCATTCCTTTTTCATAAAAATAGGCCAGTAATATATAGATTATTAAAGATGAAGAAAATATTCTATACATCTGACACAATTTAATTAGGATTTGGAGTTTTGGACAAACTTATCATTATCGTTCCCGTATCTTTCGGTATGTACCATTTCACCACCTAAAACGATATATAGTAGCCTTGCATTTGTACTGGCTTCGATAGTAGTCAATATTGGCCATATACTGTCTTTGATACCAGATAATACCGCAGAATTGATAATATTGTCTATTAAACTTATTGAATTATATGCTATATTTGATTCTAGTACTATGTATTGGAGTACTATTACAAGTGAAAATTGGTATGCATATAATTAACACACACACACACACACACACACACACACACACACACACACACACACACACACACACACACACACACACACACACACATATATATATATATATATATATATATATATATATATATATATATATATATACACACTTATAAATGAATATTGTTATATTAAATACAGAATGGTGTGTCGGTATAGACCAGTACTAGAATATGCCATCTAAGAGCCAAACTGGTATAACCTCCGATACGATATTGATAAGTATGGTTTTGGACCAACAGTCGGCTATGCAGGGTTGGCAGATATGGTAAATGGCTTAGGTGGAGCACCAAAGAACAATACAGTTGTGTAGGATTAGATTGCAATCTTGGCCACTAACAAGGAGCACCTACAGTAATCAACAAAACATGCTACACGGCTAAGGCCTGGCCATCCATCACTCCTAAAGGCACAAAAGTGGCAATTTATGCAATAAATGGACGAACTAGTAGATTGTTAAAGTATCTCCCTAGCTACCTGTAGGCTTCATCCATCTAAATGAATATAGAAAAATAATACAATGTTCTAAAATTGGTCTACTAGGTCCTATATAAATAATGGATGCTCCTATTTGTTAGCCAGTTATCTGTATAATCGGATCGGTTATGTCGTTTAATAGACCGATTATACCATATAATCGCTACTAGATTAGATGAGTGGTGTTACCAATTTTTCAAACCTTTAAAATATTAAGCATCATAAAGAATACAACCACTTAAATGGTCCCAGGAGAAAAGGAGAACTACGAGTATGAAAACATTCAAACTACAGAATCTATCCTTTCCTCCAGCCCCACAGGCCACGGGCCGCATACCTTCAACTTGTTCTTTTCCATCCACTAATCACATAATTTATCACCCCTACGTGCTGTTAGTGACCAAAGCAAAACCCTAAGATGCTCAACTAAGTAACCAATTAGAATGTTGACAACTTCCATAGATTCCCTTATCCCGCTAACCTTTCTCAATAAGTTAATCTTTTCGGTGCTGATCGCAAACGTACCAATCATTCTTGTACCTTTTATTTATCTTGCCTGATCTTGATGTGTTCACCTTAGGGATAATTTACAGAAAAAGTTATCAGTTTTAATGGGGATTATTTGGTGGCCCAAGGCAAGGAAGATCATGCTCAAGATGCTCTGCATCAAGCTGATTGTGACATTAAAATTTTGTGGGGTTCAGTAGTGAGGAGGGGGAAAATAGGGAGAGGCTGGAAAAGAACAGCACTAACAGCATCCGGAAGGCTGGAGTGCTCATAACCAACATCATCATGGATTTTATTACAAGGCATATTGTGATTATGTGACTAATGAAAATACACTAAAAGTATGTTTCCTTCTGTAAATCAACAGAATTTTGTCAGATACAACTTACAAGACTAAGATCACGACAAAGATTAAAAAATGGCATACAAAACAATATGATCAAACTAACACTTTGGATCAGACATAAACATGGCAGATTATTGATAGTCAATGAAACTCAGGACATTGACGCAGGGTAGAATAAACCAGCATCCCGTGATAAAATAGTACTTTTCAAGACCATGGATGACAGAAGAATGATGGGTTCTTGCATCACAATCCTGCAACCCCCATTCATGAGTGAGCACTGCGCATGGAAGATTCGTCACATTTTCGAGCTTTCATACCTAGTAGAAATGGGCACCTAGTTGATCATTAGGTCTACAATATAGCATATATTTAGTTTAACACTTGCCATTAAGAAAATGCTAAACACGGAGGCATCAAATAAATGGCCCATAAAGCAAAAGGCAACAAGAGTTACAAGTCTTAGCACAGTGGTTAATAAAGCAAATGAGCTACGTGAAATTCCTATGCATTTTGCAGATAGATCAGAGGATCAGAGTATAGTTTGAACTAAACAAATAGGGGAAAATTAAAAGCAACACGTAATATTAGTAACAGAAATTGCTTTATAATCATGCCACGTTCACAATTATAAAAGCTCATTGCTTTCTTTTGAGCTTTCTTTTGTATTACTTAGTATTAACTCCTTATAGAGTAAAAGCGGATTCAACAAGATAACTACAAATCTAACTTTAGCAGATTACATAAATCATACTTTGCGTTGTCCCCAGCCATCCCTTCTCTTTGGTCAATGATGTCCAGCCATTAAAATCCTTCAAGATGCTGTTCGATTTCAACACAATGCACACTCAAATCACTTTGATACAAGCTGTGTCTAATCTTCCCAGAAAGTTCACAGGAAAAAGTTATGGTGTCAAAATAATGTACCTTTCAGGAGTGAGGTGCTATTAGATTTTCTCAATAGATCCACTAACCAACTAACTAATCGTAATTTGGGTATAATACCAAACGCATCAACTTTTGAGTCCTACTCATGGTACACAGCACTGCAACTTGCTGTTATGACTTATGGGCTTCCATGTGAAAATCAGGTGTCTGAGTAGAAATAAAATGCATATTTATAGGAATGGTTAAACTAATATATGTTGCGGGACATCCATTCTTGCTTATATGAATGTCTGAGTAGAAAAGATTATGCTCAGAATGGATCATCTATATATGGTAATGTCGGCATGCAGCCCTAGAGAATATACTGAAAAAGAATAGTGCCTTGCCACAAAGACTATGATCTGCTGCCTTACTGTAAACTGCAGGAGCGCCGGCATTATCATCTGGCTTAGTCCCATAGCTGTACGTCAGAAACAAATGACACTCACCTATTCAGATGTATCATCCCATGATTGTTTTACTCCTCAAAGAATCACATGTTTATAGATACCCTTTTGTCAGATGGATGAGAGCATGTTGACCAATTCCAGTAAAGGGTAAGCAGTGGTATTATCCTTGAGTCTTTCACTACGCACAGAAACATAGCCAATCATGTGCTAAAATGAGTCCCGTCTTAAGGATTATGCCCAAATCTACTATTTTTGTCAAAAGAATATGTAGCAGAATTTTTGGTTTTTGTACAAAAGAGAAGGCAGAGCAATTTAAGTGATTACAAACACATTTCTAGCCGTCGATGTGGTGAAAGCCATAGATGCCATTGTTCTCTGAACTTCTGGAGAAGTTAAACAAATTAGAGATTTACAACCCCATGCACATCAAATAAATCAGTAGATACCACGGCGCACTAACAAAATTAATGTCTGCAAGGAACTTATTCTTAAGTAGATGGACTCTTTTGACTGCAAAGGACTGGAACCAATATGTGCTTAACCAAAGCTTTACTATGTTTATCTTTAACATTTATCGCTCTCATGGTTTTCCTCGAGAGAGCATATGGAATTCAGAGTTGTCGAATAAATGTCGGAAAATGATTGTGCACTGATAGTAGAAAGTATTTTGCAAACACGTGACATCTTGTTCATGTGAAGCATTCCTACAGGATTTAAAAGTTAAAATACAGGAGATCTCAAAGAAAACTAGCTCAATTCAGGTCAAATATGAACTCCTACAAACATTCAGGTGTGAAAATGTCAAGTCTCTCCCGGCATGATTAGTACAGGAACTGAAGCCTACATCTAAGAATTAAGTAAACACATTTTTTTTCCTTTGCTCACATATTCCACTGTGCGCTCCTAGGATTACACTAGCACAAATTTTCAGGAAAGAAAGAACTGCGCACTGTTCTGATCATTAAGCTGCAACCTAACAAGCTCAAGCAATCTAGGGGCCCAAATTACCACACAAGACATCATCTCAATTTTTCCAACTCGCATTTCAAGGAAAATCATCCATGTCTTGCTCCCAAGATTGCAACTAAACCATTCAGATCTCGCAGAGGCAGGGGTGCAATTAGTTGTACATTATTGTAAACATTCTGTGAACAAGAAGCAGATAAGCAAATCTAACTCGACACAAGCTTGGAACAAAGAGGTGCTCTCCACACATCGGTTCACCTCGGCGAAGAAGATCACACGTCCTCTCCGGAAGCGCCGCCCGCGCCGTCGAGGGTCTTGAGGCCCTCGGCCACCGCCCGCGCGCGGTTCTGCGCCTGCCTCTCCACCGCCACGAAGTACAGGCCTGCACAGCGACACAAAACACATGAAATCGCTCCACAAAGCAAACCAGGAGGAGACGGTGATGGAACAGAGCAGAGCACTAGAGCCTATGGTTCCTGGTCGAATGCTTACTCACGGCGCTGCCGATGGCGCACATCCAGAGGATGCGCTGCGACCACCTCTCGCCCACCACACCTCGGCCCCCCAGTCCCATGCCGCCGCCGCGCCTGATCGCTTCGATTCGGGCTTGAGGAGTGAGACGGGGAGTGCGGTTCGTTGCCGACTCGTCGCCGGCCGCTGGAAGCGTGGAAGAAACTAAGCCAAGATTGAGGCGGCGTGGTGGGAGAGGAGGGCGTCGCGACAGCGTTGGGCCGGTGGTATCGTGTTGCGAGTGGACACACACACAAACACGATGTCCAGCTTAATGGGCTTGTACTGGGCCCGTATTCGACTCCCCCTACTTGCTCATTACGGCCCAGCACGAAAACAAAGTACAATAAGAATTTAGCCCGAGTCGTTGCTGCACAAGTTCTATTGTGTGTTTTATTTTACTAGCCACGCTAACTATAAAAAAATCGATAATTCATAAAGGGACTTTTATGAGAAAACAAAGGTCTATATGTATTTTCAAAAAAAATGAAGGTTTTTTTTGCATAAAATTAAAGACCCATACATACTTTCAAGAAAAACGCGGGCCTTTATCAAATAAAAGGATGACTTCCATGAAAAACCGAGGGTATGTATGTATTTTTTGAAAAATAGAGGTTTTTCTTGCGAAAGTGCTGACAAGGCGGGACCTTTATGCAAAAAATTGAGAACCTTTACATAATTTCAAAAAACTAGAGGGCTTAGTTGCAAAACTGGTGATGTGGCACGCTTGGGCCCGAGAATCCCCCAGGTTTAATATAAATACTATTAACGGAGCAGCTAGGGAACAGAGAACCCAACGGTATAGCATCTCCTCCCTCTCTCTTCTCTGATGGCGGTGCAGCTTGTACCCCTCCTCTGTCTCCCTTCACCCCTCCACCACCGGTGGCCAACGACGATCTTGCCGTACCGCCGTCCCCTCTTCCTCCCCGTCCAACATAACATTTAGTACGCCGCTTCGTTGTGCCTCCCTCCGTCGCCGCCCAGCATCGGACCACCGCTTCATTTTACATCTGGAGGCACGGTGAGTTGGTGGTGGCGGGAGAGAATGGAAAGTAACATGATGCAACGTCGTACATTTACCGTTTATGATAGGGAGTATTACAGAACACTTGGTACAAATTGGAAGGCTAAACACCCTGTATCCAAACGGAGCACGGGTCAACGACAACTCGACTTGTTACGTACCACTCCATCTCGGCTGAACGTCCTGTTGGATGATCCAAAACACCTGTACGTCGCGCCTCAAAGGGCCTCATTTTGGGCAGTTCACTTGTTCCGTGGCTTCCATATGTTCCAAGAAGAACAGATGGACAAAAATCGCATTAAAATTCGCCTTCTTGGGATCAGCTGGTGTTTGCATCAAAATAACTTTCGCATGTACATATATTCTAGCATGTTCGACGTCAATGCATTTTTTGAGAAATTTTGCAACCACACAGGTGCCACGTTGCTTATTTGCTTCAATTGCATTCGTAGAACACAGCTCTTTTAATTAGTTAGAATTTGCAGGCTTGATATGATTAACACACAATGCTGCCTCCGAGATGCTCAACGCGCGGCAACAAGCTGGCGATCTGGCACGCATCAAGCATGAATCTCCTTGCTGCAGACAATGATCCCATCGCTGTCGGCGTACAGCCACTCCCCGTCGCGGATCACGGCGCCTCCGACGGCGACGGGGACGTGCATCTCCGTGACCCCCTCCTTCCCGGGCTTGCGCGGGCTGCTGGCGAGCGCGCGGACGCCGATGGCGCACGCGTTCACGTCGTCGACGTCGCGGACGCAGCCGTTCACGACGACGCCCGCCCAGCCCCCGCGGCGCGCCAGCTCCGCCAGCGTGCCGCCGATGAGGGCGCACCGCGTGCTGCCGCCGCCGTCGATGACCAGGACCCGGCCCTCGTGCCCCGGCTTCTCCAGGAGCTCCCGCAGGCGCGCGTTGTGCTCGAAGACGCGCATGGTGACCACCCTGCCGGAGAAGCGCCCGCACCGGCCGTAGTGCTGGAAGACGGGCTGCAGGACGCGCAGCTCGCCGGCGGGGATCAGCGCGGCGTTGGCGTCGCAGAGGTCGGCGACGGGAGGATGGCCCATCGTCTGCGAACCCATGGGGCTAGCTGCGACTCGATCTGCGCACGTGGAGCGACACGTCAGCGCCAAACCGCTACGAACGCACGCGTGTGGTAATTAATTAAGAGCCTGTCAAGTTGGTTAATTTCTTCTTCTTCTTTTTGAAGGAATAGTTGGCTAATCTCTGGAAAAGAAAGCAATTGTTGGTCATTGCACGAGATCAAGTCGATCGAGTGCGCATATTATGCATGGGATCATATAGTATAAATAGCAGAAAATAAATTGCAGAGGAAAAATAACACATGACCAAAAAATATGTGTGTGTGTACACACATCTAAATTAAGATGCATGCACATATAAAAGCACCATAGATAGAGTGGCTTGTGTCTGGGGAGTAGCTAGCAGTAGTCAGTATAGTTACTCGTACCCTGGACTGGCCAGCAGAGAGGCAAACTAGCTTATATGACCGTGGAATGGTCTAGCGCGCTCTCTGATCACGATGATGAGCTGCGCTCACTTGTGCTAGTGAGCTCTTATATAGGCCCAATGCCGATGGAGAATTATTGATTCGATGCATTGAAAGCCAGCCTATCACAGCATCTGATTTTTTCAAATGCAACTTATAACTTACGATTGTGGTTTACGATTTTTAAACTATTTATATAAAAAAAATATAAAATAATAAAAATTTATATACGATTTTGATCATTTAGGCCGACCGGCACTAGGCTAGATTGGTTCCTGTCGTTTTCACGAGGGCCCAAAACATGTACTCAACATGTACTCGGTGCTTCCTAATCACGAGCAGAGGTACGGCCAGCTGGCCCAGGACAAATGGACTCATGAGGGAGCGATCAGATGAGCTTTTTTTTCAGCGCGATGGCTTCGCGTTCACTGTAGCCACGATCATTTTACTGTAGCACTTTTGTCTCCATTTGATTTTTTTTTGTGTTTTTTGGTTTTTTTAGTTTTGTTACCGTACGCATTGTCCGCTAGATTAGCAGCTTTATTTTTGTATTTTTAAATTTAATTATACTCAATAAGTCAACTACAGTAACGTATTTTTCAGAAAAGCCAAAAGCCATCGCTATTCGATTCTTCTTGAGTGCTGAGCTGTGCACTTTGCTGAACGCATCTCGTTCATGCACTTTGCCATTGTTCATTTTGGCCGTCACCGATGAGTTTTGATTGCAAATAAATAATAGTAATTTTTAAAAGAAGAAATAGTAGTAAGAAAAGTGAGCGAGAAATGTATACGTATCTATGATCTTATCTTATCTCTAGAGCGATATATAAATAAAAAGTAGAAAAGCTATTTTAGAAAATCGTATGCTCAATATTGTCATCTAGCTTCTTAGAGAAGCACGTTACGCTTATTGAGTGATCGATATGTAGTTGCACATACAATTACAAGTAAGAAAAGTGAGCGAAAGATATATACATATCTATGATCCTATCTTATCTCTAGAGCGATATATAAATAAAAAAAGTAAAAAAGCTACTTTAGAAAATCGTATATTCAATATTATCATCTGACTTCTTAGGCCCCGCTCATTTCGCTTTTTTAGACTTCTACTTAGCACTTTTTACTATTCACTACACTATCCACTAACTCGCTGATGTTTTTCATGTTGTTTTTATTAAAAGCCAAAAGCTATCGCTATTCCGATCACCCCCTTAGAGAAGCACATTACGCTTATTGAGTGATCGATATGTAGTTGTACGTACAATTGCACACCAAACGCGGTAGCGTGTGCATGTTCGACAATAGAGGATGTACAGGAGCCACACGATCTACCATCACCGTACGGTCAGGCGTGTAAACCAGGGAGATGCAATATATATGCAATGTGATTTAACTAGCCGTGCAGCTGGTTAACCACCCCCCCGGGGACATAACCCAGAAACTGCCACGTGTACTCCAACCGGAGGTGCAGGGACTCGGTCGCTGGCTGCCGTGAGATCAAGGGGCACCGACGGATCGCCCTCTCAGAGATAAAAGAGGTAAATTTTTGCAAAGACCAACGTTACCAACGTCAAGTCTACTAGTGTTAAAGATGATAGCAAAAGCAAAGGACGCACACTTTCTAAAAAAAAGGGAGTGAAAAGGACACGTGAACAAGAAAAAAAAGGCAGAGACAACAGAGGATCTGTTTGAAATCATTTTAAAAGTTATTTTTGGTTTTTATTATAGTATTTAACTTTTAAACAAAGTATTTTCTTAAAACAAGGTCTACAAGTTAATTGTAGTATACGTTAAAAGCTCAATATCTATACCATTCAAAATCGCAAGTAAGTATCTCTCTTTCCGTAATCTCTGTCGCAAACAGCTAAAATTTAAAAATTTCAAAAAACATTATACAGGAAAGTATAAACTTTTTTCTTAGTTGTGTCAACCTTGTTTGTCTCTTCAAAAAACACCCGTCAACTCTCAGTTTCTTCTTCAGCTGACAGATGATTCTCATCCAACGGTTGACGTCAACGGGAAAGCATAGACAAACGGAAAATACTACCTCCTTCCAGGCTGCCAAAACGAGGGTCTTTAGGTGAGGCAGCCAACACCCAAACTTCTCCTTTCGACGTGAGAACAACTGGATGGACTCGCCCAGCTGAGGCTGATACCGGCCTCTCCCTGCTGGGATGTCTTCTTCGCCTGGCCGGCCAAGCTGGGAGCTGCAGTTCCACCCCCGGGACAGGACACCGGTTTCCGCGTCGTCGGTGGTGCCTTCAGTTGAAACACGGCACGTCTCAAGAGAGTGGCCAACACTTGCTGACACAGAGAATGGCCTGTAACTCGTGTCTAAATAACCTTAAGCATCCTAGCACATGCACAGGACTGCACAGCAATCCAGCTCCTAGCTTTCGATGTTCATACAGTGAACTAAAACAGAACCCAAGTAAGAACTGCCAAAATGAGGTACTGGCATGGTGTTTGAATAACCAATGATGGCCACATACATTTACTGTTTACTCCTGCAGCGAAACCTATTTCCTTTGTCCAAAGTCATGACGAATACTTGGACGGCAAATGCCCTAGATGCAACAGTGCACCATGGCCTATTAACACCTACTACCTTGAGATCAGAAAAGAAGCATGCGAAAAACGTTTATCCATAGCAAGTGCGCAAAAAAAAAAAAAAGATCTTTAGTTTGTGGTGGAAAGAGATAGTCACAGCAGAGAATCAGGGAGTGATCGAGCCCACAAGACACATCAGACACCTCAAGATGGCTCACTTCATGAACAAGAGAAGGTTCCCTATGATGGGGATATTGTCTTCACTCCGAATTTTCTCCGCAACCATCTTTTGACTAGCATCTAGCATTGAACTAGAATATTTATCCACCGTCTTGCCAATGTATTCTTCTGTAGCAGGTGCACGGGTAACTTGACCCATTTCTCCCAACCTTCATTTTCTGAATAACGCCAACCAAAAAATAGCCTTCCATCCTTTGTCAATGCCAATTGCCATGGCATGCCCCGTCCAAATTATTAAGGAGATAGAGTTGTATTAGGATATAGAGTTTGTATTCTATTCCATATATACCTTATCTCTATATGACATATCCACTTGTACTCTCCTATATATATGACTCCTTGGACATCATATCAATACACACAATAGTCATAACATGGTATCAGAGTTTAGGTTAAAACTCTAACCTAACATCAACCTACTTTCGCTGACTGCTGCCCCAGGAGGATCGATCTCTGCTCCCTGGGGTGGCTACTTTGTTGGGCAATGCCGACCCGCCACTGCCTTATCACTTCTCAGATAGAGATACTGTTGGGGATGCCCTTGGTCGTGAGCCCTGCCGCACTCCCGGTCCGACGTGTTGGGGAACAGCGGCATGTAGGGGAACCTCGCCGGCCCGCTGTGGTTCTTGAGCCGAGGGTCCTGGTTCATGTCCGTGATGCGCGCCTTGATCTGTTCAAAGCACTGGCGCCACTCGTTGACTTCGTGGCGCTCCCCCTCCCGCACGTGGACGACCTCCCCGACAACGATGAGTCCACCGACGACGTCCCTTTCGATAAGTTCGAGCTCCACCGGGTACGCCACCTTGATCTCTTGGCCCGTCGCGCCGCCCGGATCCGCCTTCTGCCCCAGGGAGATGGGCTTCCCCGCCGCCTCCGCAAACAGCCGCTGCACCCGTAGCCATGGTGCGCCCACTTCCTGCACTCTGTCCGCCGCGCGTCGCCGCCGGGGACAAATCCGCAGCCCTCGTGCACCTCAAGGGTAGAGGAGGCCTCGCCGTGGGTGACGAGAAGGCTATCGTGGCCATGGTCGCCGAGGAGGCGAGGAGCCTCCACACCATCGAGGGTGTCGGAAAGGCACGCGAGGTAGACGGTGTTGAAGCCTCCCTCGCTGACCACGGTGTTGAAGCCTCCCTCGCTGACCACGGTGCTGAAGCCTCGCCGCATTCATGTGCCTCGCTGAGGACCGGTACTACAAGCGCTTCCCGTGCTTCATATTGACGTCGAAGGGGCAGCCGGATGTTGCAACACGGCTGTTCTAGATGCCCCCAAGCAATGCACCTCTTCCAAGTTGCATCTATTCACATCCAAGGTCGGACGGGACGTAAGCTACAAAAAGGATGGTGCTTTCTTCAAAGAGGACAAGAAGAAGGCTTTGCTTGGCTACAAACTAATCAAGCCCAGAGGCTCTTCCACTCGCTCCCTAGCTTGCTCCCTCTAATCTTTTAGTTTTTTTTATTTTGAGTCTTCCGTTTGCATTCATCCCAAGTCCGTAGCCTCTATCCTTCAGTTCGTCTAAGCCATGCGAGTCCACAAATTTAATGTCAGTCAGAAGAAGTAGGTATTTTATTTTGTATGACAACAGTTGTCGCTCTTCTTTCTGAGCTGCGTGCAGATCGTAGAAGTCATTATGATGTCGTCGCTACTTTAGCCGCCGCCCCAAGTTTTTAAGGCTACCACGCTTCTCCTGCACCTCGTGCATTGCGCCGCCACTGTCTTGGGCTTCGATCTGCTGCTGCCATGCTTCTATCTATTCCATGGCAGCAGCCGTCGCTCTTCTCTTTGAGCCGCGTGTAGATCGTAGAAGTCGTTATGATGCCGCCACTTCTGTAGCCGCCACCCCAAGCTTTAAGGCCGTCACGCTTCTTCTGCATCTTGTGCACTGCGCTGCCACCGTCTCAAGCTTTGATCTGCGCTGTTATGGTTCTATATATTCCTCTTCAGCTTAATTCAACAGTATTTTTGAAGAACTGCACGCTATGACGACTCATCAAGACTCAGACTTTGAAATTATGTTTACTATTTTAGTAACATCTCTTTTCAAATGCAATGTTATTGCATACGCTTTGCATTTGAGGGGTGTTAAGAAGATAGAGTTGTATTAGGATATAGAGTTTGTATTCTATTCCATATATACCTTATCTCTATATGGCATATCCCTTGTACTCTCTTATATATATGGCTCCTTGAACCTCATATCAATACACACAATATTCATAACACAAATGATACCTACCATGATTCCTTCAATTAACACCTTTGCTTCACAAGTGAGCAAACATCCGATTACTTAATTTCAGGAAGAAAGCTAGAACCTTAGCAACGTCATAACTAGCAAGTGCCTCAACTCTAGAAGGCACTGCAGCCTCTACAGTGTCCTTTCCAAGCCCAATTGGCCATGCTTTGATCTCCGCCAAACCCAGAAAGAGACATCACACCTAGTTGCCGCTGAAACAACACCAGAAGTAGCCACAGCTCGAACTTGAACATTTTCCAATCCTCTCACCCGTTCTGGATTGCTCCAAGAATTCCTACCAGTTAGCAAAATGGTAAAAAATTTGCACAAATATCCTCGGTAAGTAACATTGCTAAGAATAAGGAAAAAAAGTTTGAGGCTTTGGGTTATAGTTTAACTCATTCCATTGGTTTGTTGTTTACTAGCATGGACAACAAAAATATGAGTGCATCATACTGTTTGGATGATGTTTGTTCTCCATATTAAGGTTTGAAAGTCCTGAACAGAATATACTCAAATATGAAAACTGAAACCAGTACAATAATGTGTGTGCATATAACAGTAAGTGGCCATGTAGTTTGAACCATTATTATACATCATCTTATGTTGTTACAATGTTACCGAACTGTTGCAAATAATGCATAGGAAAATAGAGACAAGAGATACGGATTTTTATGTGGAAAATCCTTGTGGGAAAAAACTACGAACGCTCGAAGGCAAATCACTATAATGAGGAGAGATTACAATGAAGAGCTTTTCTTGGGGCTCTCCTCGAGAGGCTTGATACCTTGTGGCTTGGATGCCTTGAGGCTTGGCTTGGATACATATGGACCACTGGGATACATATATATAGTGTGGGGGAATAAAGTCTCACATGGAGAGAGAACCAAATCAGAATCCTACAAGGATACGGAGTCCTACATGGACACGGTTACGAGTTCGGATCACACTTTTCAACAATCTCCACCTTGAGCCGAATTCGGATCACTTTTCAACAATCTTCACCTTGAGCTGAATTCTTTCCAGTAGTCGAAGAATGTCATGAACTTCTCTAATAAAATCAACATATACACCTTGAGCGCCGAAAGTCCAAATGACTAATCTTCAAGCAAAAAGACTGGAATAGTCTTGTCGAAACGCTTCTTGCAAAGCAAAATTGAGCAAACTACCAGTAGGTCTGAGCACACAGCTATTAACAAAGTAGACGAACAAATCTGAGTCTTTAGTTATAGCCCCAGCAAAAGTTCGATTATGTGCAACTGATCTCCTGAAATAATGCTCAATCGTCGAATGGTATAAGCTAAAACATCACCTGTGGTGCTGGATAGATAGCGAAGAACTTATATCATGGAATCTGATATGCTCCACCTGAAACACAAAACACGGCAAACAACGCTCATTGAAAGAGCAACAAGAAAGACTGAAACAGTCTTATTGTACGTGTAGCCATCACGTACGCAGAATTGCCGATTTCAAAAGTAATTGAATCATATGATATTGTTGAAACTGCTCCTGTAAAAAACTGTTTAGATGAAAGAAATTCTTGTGCCGTCAATGGAGTATAAACTGCAGTAGACCCCTCATGTCGAGCTGCGACAACTGAAAGACGTTGTAGTATCCACGCAAAAATTAACCTCCTTCTTGCACTTGAGTCATCTCAAACTGAAATTTGAGCAAAACCTTCACTTTCAAACAGCAAAACTCCATAGAGTATTATGCTAGCTGCCATCAGGGTGTTATCAAACTTAGACTCCTCATCTGCGGATCTTACCACAGTAACCCGTAGAAGACGATGAATCGTCGATCAAATTGCCATTAATTAATCCCGTATGAATACCGCCGATAATAGGCACCATGTCCTAAATTGCAATAAACTCCTGTCCTTTGATGCTGTGACAGCTGTCGCTGTTTGTGCGATGGCCACCCCGAGAGTCTCCTTCTCCCGGGGCGGCGGTTTTGATCTTAAATCTTAAGCTCTGATACCACTTGTTGCAAATAATGCACAGAAAAATAGAGACAAGAGACACGAATTTTTACATGGAAAACCCTTCCGGAAAAAACCACAAGCGCTTGAAGGCAAATCTCTATAATGAGGAGAGATTACAATGGAGAGCTTCTCTTGGTACTCTCCTCGAGAGGCTTGATGTCTTGTGGTTTAGATGCCTTGAGACTTGGTTTGGATACCTATGAAATACTGAGGTACATATATATAGTGTGGGGGAATAGAGTCCCACATAGAGAGAACTAAATCAAAATTCTACAAGAACACGGAGTCCTACACGGACACGATTACGAATTCATATTACACTTTTCAACACGAACAAGCACAACATGCTTGCTGATTCATTTGGGCCATGAAGCCATTGTGTCGCCAACATTCATTTACCCCTGTGGTGAATCACGATACTCTCCAGACTCCAGTAAATGCATAGTGCATGTAATTTGATCCAGGTTGCTGAAATGTTACTCATTTAGTTCATTTCAGACTCCAATTTTTCTGTAGTTCAACATATCCTCTGCTACAAGCACACGAGTTAGCAGTGGCATTGCTATTGATTTGTACGAATTGTTGAACTCCAAAAGAGGATCAAAACGTTTGCACACTGTTATATGCTTGTGTTCTAGAACCGCCGACGAGAAGGAGCAACGAAGGGCAGAGAGGGGGGCGGTCACGAGCAGGCCCTCGTCGTTGCGCCCCCACGCCCAGACCTCCCCGTCGGCGGAGGCGGCGAGGGAGTGGTAGTGGCCTGCACCGATGGACGGCGGGAGGGAGGGTACGGGGATGGGGACGTAGACGTCGGCGAATCCGTACACCGCGCCGGCAAGCGCGGAGAGGAAAGGTTGGCTAGGTCAGGAGTTGTTCTTTGTTGTCAGTTCGGCAAGGTGGGGAGTGGTGGCATAGCAAGCTGGGTTGGCATGTCAGCAGGTGGGAACTGGCTAATGTAAGGTGGGGGTTTCTGCAGCTGTGGCCATAAAACCTGGGGTTTCCTACGACTATGATTGTAAAATGCTCTTTCCCAATAAAGAGCAAGTTTATTAACGAACCTATCTTGACTTAGCACCAAGGGATTGTATAGTCAAATTCCAAAATCCTATTATTTGGCCAAACAACATTAAGGGTGCAAACTTCCCAATAAAGAGCAAGTTCATTAACGAACCTATCTTAAGACTTAGCACCAAGGGATTGTATAGTCAAATTCCAAAATCCTATTATTTGGCCAAACAACATGATGCCATGATGATTGGACTTTCGATCGGTTGGCTTGGCCAATGTCACATATTCTTATGATTATACAGTACAGATCACAATTGCATAAGCAGGTCGAACTCCATGGGTAAAAAAAAAAGGTACAACCCCAATGCACATCGTGCCAGGATGACAAATTATAAATCCATTGCTACATCAATGGTTGTCTTTGAAAAGCTATCATTAACACAGAGTGATTTGTTAGGTATTAGTGATGCAACCAAATATAGAAGCCTGGTGAGTGTGCTATAGTATCTTACTTTGACATGTCTAAACATAGCGTTTGCAGTAAACAAAGTATGTCGATTCTTACACTTAACATTGGACTACTGTCAAGAGAATTCTTAGGTATCTATGGCATACATCCACAGTTGGATTGAAAGTGCATAAATTTGTCTCAACCTTGTCGAGCGCTTTCTCATATGCTAATTGGGCGGGATGTCCAGATGATGGAAGATCAACAAGAGGTTTTATAGTATTTTTTCGTTCCAACTTGATTTCCTGGAGTGCACGCAAACAACCAACAGTCTCTAGATCCAAGACAGAAGTAGAATACAAAGCTCTAGTGAATGTTACGGCTAAGATTGTATGGGTTCAGTCTCTTCTTGGAGAATCAGGAGTTTTCAGTCAAAGGCAACACATTTATGGTGTGACAATCTTGGTGCTATATATATCTGTTTAATCCAGTGTTTCATGCAAGAACAAAAATATATTGAGATTGATTTTCACTTTTTTGTGAAAGGGTAGCAAGAAAAGTAATGCATATTCGATTCATTCCTTTTGGAGATCAAGTTGCCGATGGGTTTACAAAACCGCTAACTGCAAAACAGTTGACAAACTTTCGGCACAATCTCAACCTTCACTCTGTTTATATTGAGAGAGGCTGTTAAAAGAGCCTGTTTCTAGGATTCTAGATTCTCTCTAACTTCTCTGTAAACAGAATGTATCTCTCTAAGAGTTTGTTTCTCTACAATCACGATTCAGCATATCGGTGTAATTATGAAAAGCGATACTTGTAAATTAGGATTGGGACTGTTTCCTGTCCGACAATATACACTGGCCGTATACTCTGTTTCTGGGTGCGTCAAAACAGTTCAATCTAGTCAGGTTCGGCTCTGTTTTCTCATGCATGCGCTAGCTCACACACTACGTACAAGCATGCACCGATGCACGCACCACGTACGCGTACAGATTTACATTTTACACCCACACAACGCCCCATGTATACCGTATACGTACGTACGTACGCAGATGCTAATCACATTCACATGCATAGTGTAACGCGTACGATGATTGCTTTGGTCTTTTGTGTCTAGTGGAACTTGAGGCTGGTGAGGATGTTGTTGTGGACGGGGTCGGCGAGGTGGTCGAGGAGGTTCTGGTACGGCCCGACGCCGGTGAAGAGCGCCTGCACGGAGAAACCGAGGAAGGCGAGCATGGCGAGCCGGCCGTTCTTGATCTCCTTGAGCTTGAGCTCCCTCATCTCCTTCTCGCTCTTGGTGCCGAACCCGAGCGGGTTGAAGAGCGGCCCGCCGGGGTAGGCCGGGTCGCCGGAGCCGCCGAGGTACTTCTCGAGGCCGAGGAAGTACTGCTTGCCCATGGAGCCCGGGTTGTACCAGTCCTGGAACCGCCGGTGCTCGGCGAACCCCACCAGCGCCATCTCGAAGACGAACAGCGTGTAGGGGTCGGCCCAGTAGTCGTAGGTGCCGGCGGGCGGGATCACGCCCGTCTTGAACCACGGGATCGCCGTCTCCGGCGGGACCAGCCCCAGCGAGCCCAGGAACTCCGGCGCGATCATGCCCACCACGCCCATCATAGCCGTGCGCCCGTTGAACACCTCGCCGTACGCCAGCCACCGGGGTTCGATGAACCCGCCGGTGCCCTCTGGATCCGACAGCCCCAGCGGGTCGAACCCGCTGTCGCCCGGCAGCCTGCAAATTCATCAAGTACGAACGAATATATACATGCTTAGCGTTCGGAATAACAATGGTTTTTGATTTTTACTAAAATTTTATTATAGTAGGTTGATTTTTTACTGTAGTTGAGTTGGTTTATTAGGTATAATTAAATCTAAAAAATGTAAAAACAAAAGCGATATACTAATCTAGAGCGGACGATGCAAAGGAATACGAGAAAAAAACAAAACACGAAAATACCAAAAAAAAAAAATTGAATAGAGACGAAAGTACTACAGTACTACTAGTCTATGCTACAATAAAATAATCGTCTATCGCGGCTTTTGGAAGCCAGAATGAGCACTCCTTAGTCCTGGTCAGTTGATTTGTCGTTGCCATGTTGTACTGTCCTTATGGTTAACAATGTCACCGAAATTATCTTGTAAGACCTAAATTTGAGCTTAAATTCAAATCCTGAGATGAACTTCAAATATTAGAGCAAGCTTCATCTATATTTTCATCTCTATTCAATATCTAGTTCATCTCTACCACTTTGCTACGTTTTCCTAAAAATTCTAAGTTTCAACAAAATTTAAATTCAAATTACTGAAATTTGAGCGAAATACAAACCAAAATTACTGAAATTCTGGTGATTTGGGTAATTTCGCTACCCTCCGAAATTTTTTCCTAACCAAATTGTTAACCCTGATTGTGCCGCGCTGCGCTGTGGAATCTAGCTATGCTACGTTGTGCTGTGACTTCACTTACGTGCCATCCAGGTAGCTGAGGGACTGCTTGGATGCGAACCACAGCTGCCTGTCTGCTCCTTGCTGAAACAGAACAAAACAAATGCGCAAGTAAAAACGATAATCAATCAGTTGAGCTCATCTCATGCACTTCAGGTAACAGTGGCCAGACCGAAAAATGATTATAAATTATTAACCATGCATCTTAATCAACCTGCGTGTGTTGCATATAGTAATAGCTAGAATTAGTTGCATGAACAGACCTTGGCAGGGGGAGTGGCCTCTGCCCTGACGGTGAAGGGGACCTTCCGGGAGGAAGACGACGACCTGGAGAAGGAAGACTGCAGTGGCCTCCCCAGCAGCTGCCTCCCAGAGAGAAGAGCCTGAGGCTGAGCCGCCATTGTTCCCACCCTGCAAAGTTTCTTCTCCTCCTCCTTCTCAAGCAGACGAGGATACTGTGTGGTGAGATGAAATGTGTGCTCCAAAACTGATCACCTCTAGAAAAGGGGAGAGAACAGGGGGGAGCGCTGTGCTTGTGGCCGAGGAGGAGTGGCGCCTCAGCGGATGAGGGCATCCGTGGACCCAGTAGGAGCGCGCCACGTGGCGGGTGCGGTGAGATAAGGGGTCTGCAGTGCATGCCCCCCTGGCCTCAGGTCTCACCAGCTGAGGTAGCCATGTCTTGGCAGAGGTTTTTTCTTTTGCCTCCGATTAGGTTTTTGTGGATGTGATGAACTGGATATGAAATATCATGGCTGCCCAGACCAGCACATCATGCATATCATGCCATCTGGGAGATCAACGATATCGGACTTGTTTGCATAGGGGAAGATTTTTGGGACTAAGTCCTGAAAATTCTCCCCAAAAATACAGCCCTCATCCAAACACCCCCTTAAGATATCCATCAACAACATACTTTGGCAGTAAATAGCTTACAGTTGTAACGCCCTCATTTCTGGAAGTGTTAGTAATCCCACTGTCCCAGGACTATTCAATTGTGAAGTTCCAAATGAAAATGGGTATCAATACAATACATGCTTACAACAAGATCCAAGCTTTATTACAAAGATAGGGCTTAACAGCCTAGTTTTAGACGTAGCGACAAGCCCAAAATTATCTTACAATACATGAAACACCACAGGCAGAGCTCAAGCGATGCTAAGACCTAAAACTACTGGTCATTGGCGTAGAACGGCTCTTCCGGTTCCTCATTAACAGCTTGTTCATTGCAGTTCCAATGCTCTTCTATTATTGTTTTAGAAAGTAATGAGTACAACTATATCCAGCAAGTCACAAGAGTAAACCCTAAATTTAACTAATTGCCAGGATTGCCAAAGGATGAAAGTATACTGGTTTTATTAATATACGTGAATGCAATTTTATTTGTAAACATTTTAAGCATGAAATAACAAATCTGCAACTTCTTAAGAGTAGGGGTTTCTCAACAGTTGCTCTCTTAGTTTATACCAAGTTAAAATCATAAAGAAATCTACTTATGTCTTGCTGCTGGAATCACCTAGTAAACATAGCTCCATTGGCTAGGAGCACAGTGTATTCGAATACTATTTATTTCACTCTGTAGAGTTGCACAGCTTTACCCATAAGATTTCTTAACCCCCATGACAGGGTTAAGAAAATAAGGTTGTTTCACAGCTCATCTCTTTATATACCCTCTACTCGATAGGATCTTACCTCACAAACTCGGATATCCGCTGACCAAGATGGAACACTTCCATCCAATTTGTAAGGACCTACCATTGTTAAGTATGGTTATACCTCCTCCCATACCACGCTCCTCTACAACTATAGAGATTCAATCGATTTGAGCAGCTACTAGACTAGGGTTGACAAATCAACACTTGTGGTTGAACGATTTCTAAGTCCTTTACTCAACATAAGCATCTAGTCCTTATTTTTATCTTAAGGCTACCAACCATAACTAGGTACCCATTGCACAATGGAACTATCACCTATCTGCTGCAACCTCCACCCTAAGGTAAGGTCATGGACTCCAACCACCTACACTACTACAAAAAGCCTAATACTAGACATTACATCACAGACGATTTTCTAAAACCTTCAGCATTAAATACTATCACAGACCATTTTAGTTTAGAGACCATATATGTTGTTGCTAGCGCTAAAAACCGTCTATAAATGTATAATATCACAGATGATTTTTTCTTTGAACCATCTATGAAGTATCACAGACGGTCTATATTACAAATCATTTATGATAATTAAGACATCACAGATGGTTTGTATTAAAAACTGTCTGTAATAATTCAACTATATTAATTGCGCGCAGACTCGTCGACCCTCTGTCTTAAATTATAGATCTAGGCTACTGCTTTGAGCTGGAGGCGAGGTTTTGAGACCATTTGGTGAAAGAAGACTATTTGACAAGAGTGATTGAAAATCCATTAAGTTCTTGACTACCTATAGTTAATAATTTGTTCCTAGTTGTATTATAATTTAGATCTAACTTTTGGTGACCGAAAAATTGAAGATAGTTTAGATCTAACTATCTTGATGTGGAGAGAAAATTATTTACATCTAGTATGGTTTATGGTTTAGAATTTAGTCAAGTTATAGTCTATTTCTACTCAGCCATGCATGTCATTGCACGTCATGTGGGCCAAATTGGTCAAAATAGCTGGTTATAATTGGTTCTAGGGAAAATAGTTTTTGTATTAAGCAAAGCCTCAATGCATGTGGTATATATTTAGTATACTAATTAATTAATTTAATATTAAATATTAAATTATTATATATATGCATAACGTAGGATCAAGCTGGATGTACGCTAGGAACTAGGGCTGTGCATTCGGTTTTTTCGGTTTATACGGTTCGGTTTATACGGTATATACGGTAAATACGGTGTTAGTAATTCGGTTATATACGGTATTTTTAAAAATACGGTTCGGTTTTGGTAAATCCCAATTTATTTCGGTGTGGTATCGGTAAATACCGTATTTACCAAAGTTAACGCGAATTGCTAACGATATAGCGACTAGCGAGATGAGTAGACGATAATACATATACTACTAGCCAGCAAAAACTGATGGGAGTAACATATAATACATATACTACTAACATATACTACATATACCAAAGTATAATACATATTTACCAAAGTATACTACATATACTACTAACATATACTACTACATATACTACAAACATACACTCAATTTGTACTAGTTCGGTTTTTTCGGTTTTTTCGGTTTTTTCGGTTTTTAGCCGGTTTTTCCCGAAAAAACCGAACTCAAAAAAACTCTAAAATCTAATAACCGAACCGAATACCGAATACCGGTCAAACCGAGTTGACCGGTTCGGTTCGGTTTTTTCGGTCCGGTTTTTTCGGTTCGGTTAAAAAATGCACAGCCCTACTAGGAACCGTATGAATAAAGAGTACTTTAATAGCGTGTTTGCTTTTATAAGAGCTATCGAGGAGGATATGTTGAATGAGAGGTGAAATATATGTACTGTCCATTCATTAACTGCGATAATCTAAAGATGTTTAAGAACCAAACTTAGATTGAAGCGCACTTTATTGGAAGGGGTTTCAAAAAGGGCTATACGCGTTGAACCAATCATGGTGAAGAGCAGATTACACAGGAAGGTAGTAATAATGATATCACCGGTGATGTCAATGATATGCCGCCAGATGATGTCGATTGTGGTTCTAATTTGGATAGGTTGCATAATGAACATCTGGATCAGATGCTTCGTGATGCAGAAGAAAACTATGATGAGAGAGAGTATGTTAAATTCCGGGGCTTGATAGAGGACTCGGAGAAATCTTTGTTCATGTGCTACAAGTCAAAGTATACGAGGTTATCAGCTGTGCTTGAACTGCTAAAATTGAAGGCATGCAATGGTTGGTTCGATAAAACTTTCACAGCATTGCTAGGTTTTTTAGCGGACACGCTTCCGGAGGGAAACGAGTTGCCTAAAACTACCTACAAAGCCAAAAAGGTTCTTTATCCATTGGGGATTGTAGTAAAAAGAATACATGTATGTTCGAACGACTGTATACTCTACTATAAAGAGTATACAAACATGCATATATGTCTGGTGTCCAACACATCTCGATACAAGTGTAAAATCAATCAGATGACGGCAAGAGAATAGATGTGAAAAAAGGAACTCCTGCTAAGGTGGCATGATATCTTCTTATAGTTCCCCATTTGAAACGGTTTTTTGCGAATATAAAGGAGGCAAAACTGCTGCGCTGGCACTCAGAGGAGTAGAAGAAAGATAGAATGCTAAGACACTATGCTGATTCCGCTCAGTAGAAAAACATCGATAGAAGATTTGCAAACTTCGATGCAGAACTGAGAAACATAAGATTTGTGTTGAGTACAGATGGAATGAATCTTTTCGGTACCATAAGCAGCCGACATAGCACTTGGCCCGTGACTCTCTGCATATACAACCTTCCTCCTTAGTTGTGTATGAAGTGGAAGTATATTTTGCTGTTAATACTTATCCAAGAGTCAAAGCAATCTGGAAATGATATTGATATATACCTATCACTGTTAGTGGAAGATTTAAAAATACTGTGGACCGAAGGGGTACAGGTGTAGGATACGTACAAATGAGAGAAATTCATTTTACACTTCTTGTTGTTCTGCACCATAAATAATTTCACTTTACACTTTTTGTTGTTCTGCACCATAAATGATTATCCTGTCTTTGTTAATCTGTCGGGCTAGAGTACAAAAGGAGCTAAAACTTGTACACACTGTTTAGATGGTACCAAGAGTATATGGTTGTGTATTGTTAGCTATATATTTACCCTATTGTATAAAGAATTTTCTGTATATATGTCACATCTGTGCTTATATATATTAGCTTGTTAGCTTTATAATGAATACAAATGCTATTCATAATAATTTACAGACCAATTGATTCATCTTTTATTTTAGGAGTCAACGGTGGGCCATACCCCACCTGAAAAAAATACCATGGGTCAGGAAGCTCAAAGTTCACAGGAGATAGGAGGAGGTAAGGACTCTTACAAGATTCTCAAACGAATCAAATTACACCAATCAGTAACGTGATCCTTGTTCAGACACCTCGGCATCCGCGAGGACCACAACATCAGGTGATCAATCATCCGAAGGAAGATTTGTCGGGTGGCGAGGACGACTCCGTCGAAAGCCTTTGCGTTTCCTTGATTTCCAGATGATCTAAATTAATTTTAGAGATGAGTTGTTTGAGATGTGGTGTTCAGTACCGTTGTTGGATAAGGTGAAAGCTTTAAAGATGATCTTAAGAGATATGGGCCTGTGCCTTTGCGTTTCCTTATTTCCAGATGATCTAAATTAATTTTAGAGATGAGTTGTTTGAGATGTGGTGTTCAGTACCATTGTTGGATAAGGTGAAAACTTTAAAGATGACCTTAAGAGATATGTAGCTGTTCTTTTCAGCTTCTTAAAATGGTTTTTGACTTTTGCTACAGTATCTAACTTTCAAACGAAGTATTTTTTAAGATGAGTCTATAAGTTAATTATAGTATACGTTAAAAGCCCAACATCCGTATTATCCAAAATCGCAAGCAAATATATCTCTCCGTAATATCTGTCACAAACAGCTAAAATTTAAAAATTTCAATCAAAAACCAAAAGATACAGCCAAAAAGAACAGATTCATACTATTGTAAATGCCTTTAGAGGTGAAGCTGTGCCATTCAATTCCAACAATGGGAGACGAACCCTTACAGCTATAGGCTGCAGCGGTGGAGAATTCCAGGGAGGCACCCCAGGTCATAAATCGAGTCATTCTGATCCTCCAGGATATCAGCTGCCACATGCCGCTGCAGAGTCTGGAATTCAAGCTAGGCCCTTGTCGTCCGTCGTGCCTGCGAGCAGTGTTTTTATACTTTCCTTTCTAAAAAAGTACCATTAATTTTAAAATAAATAAAGAGATAAATTACATATATTCACCATTCAAGAGATATCAGTTGCACTGCCGTGATGTTTCCTGTAAACTGGGATCAAGGCCTTGAAGGTGGCCAGAGGGGGGCTGCGCTAAATGGTGAAACGGCCTGTACCATCTCTGAATCCATCTCACCCACGGCGTGTCCTGATTTTGGTACGACTTAAGATTGAATTTCATCTTCGATCTTGCGAGGGCGTGTTTGGTAGATGTGCGTTACTTGGTGATCCAACTGGGAGAGATGGAAGTTATCCTGCTGTTCCTTGGTCCGACAAAATTTATTTGTCCGAGAGGCGTGAAAGGGTATGGTTGCGGACGCAGTTTGCTTTTTGCTGCTGTGTGGTGGCTTCTCTGACGGCGACTTAATCGAAGGGTGAGATTTGCGGTGCGCTGTAGCAAAGTAATCGGAGCAGTGCATGTACGCTCCTCTTAATGTTGAATCATATAGAGTAAATAAATCACATAAAGCACTAACCCGTTTATATTGGCTTATGCCGATAGCTTTTGGTTTACCTTATGAATAAAGGTATATGGTATGTATATGCTTTATCAAAAACTCCTATCAAAAAACCAGCGGAAAAAAATGAGATGAAGAAAAGAGTATATTGTATCCGTTTTTTATGACACTTGTTGTTTTATTAAAAATATTTATGTGAGAAAACTTCAGAAAAAAACTCACAAAGAGAAAAAAGAGTGTAATATTTAGATCTTTAGGATCGTATAAGTCTTTTGACCTTACATATAGATTATATTTTTAAGAGTTCGTAGAAGATAAAAACAATATGGCCTAGCTAAAAAAGATAAAAAAAACAATTAATCAAAGGCAACATCAAGCTCTACAACAAATTGCCATAGTACCCGAAAAAATTGCCACGACGTCTTGATTCCTCTGGATCATTATTTTCCGATCAGATGGTTAGAAGCAAAGCAAAGTACACCAAAAAAAGGCGAAGAAAAGTTTGTTTTTTTAAAAAAACAAGCAGCTGAGTCATCTCTGCGTATTAGGAATTCGGGTCGGGCCCAATGACGCAGAACAACCGACCATACCAGATGGAGTGGCCGCTGTAGCCGGGAAGAGAGAGATCTGAGGACTCAAGCCCGAAGAACCCCCTCGCGGCCAGGAGAAATCGGAGGTAATCCAGAAATTCCTCTGCTCCCTTCAGCATTCCTACACATCCCGCAATTCTTTCTTGGTTTCTTGATCTCTCATTCACTTGGTTCAGTCCCAAGAAAAGGCGATATCTTGGTTTCATCTTGGTTTCTTGGTGAATTGCGTAGAATTTGACTCTTGGTGTACAAATAAAAATTATCAAATGATCCATATAGCATTTCTTGTCTGATTGTTTCAAGTTCAACTAACTTTGGTGGATTGACCAAAATAATCTGTTTAAGCGGCTCTGAAAGGATAGTATATTGTTAGATTGAATGGCCCATTTGAGTTGAGATGATAGATGGCAAAATGCTACATTATTAATGCATCAGTGGTCTTGGAATGCTTCTTTGCCTACGTAGTACTAATATATGTTGATAAAAGCTAGAGCCTCCTGAAGCTATTCTTTCCTGTTTGGTTATGCATCTTTGCAGGATTGACACATTGTAGATCTGAGATTTCTGGTAGCTAAGATGAGTGGAGGACATGATGATACTAGGAAATCTTCCTCAGGTATACAGCATGGACTTCCTTATCACTTCATAGAGTTGCGTAAGGAAATGCTCGAGCAAATAACATAATATGTTAGTGATCATGCACAAACTTCTGATCAAAAGCACAATCTGTAGTTCTGTTAGGATTTTGTGATTGGAGATGTATTTAGTCATTTTGATATATACAGATACTACTATACTAGCTTACAGTTTCGAGTGCTAACAAGTAAGATCATATCAGGTCCCACTGATCTTGCACTATGAACTCAAGGTTTACGTTTGCCTTGCAGCTAAGATGGCAAAGCTGAAGGAGTTATTGCACAGAAGTGAAAATCGCATTTGCGCAGACTGCAGTGCACCTGATCCCAAATGGGCGTGAGTGTTTGCATGACACACAGTTCAAAAATAAGTGTTTACATGACACAGCGATGATCTATCACTATTCACTAGTAGTAACTAGCTATTGCATACTTGCATGAGTCATGACTTTGTAACCAGTTGATGATTTAAGTTATCACTATTCACTAGTAACTAGCTAGTTAGTCTATTTCTCATAATTTCTGTCCTCTATTAGCAGAAGAAAATATTAGCAGAATATGTAGGGGAATAATAAAGTATGCAGGATCTCACAAGATAAATGAAGCTTTAGTACATAATGCAGAAATTTTATTTATTCTTTTCTCAACTCATGACTCTTTGCAAATAACTGAGTTTTTCCTTACAGATCAGCTAATATTGGAGTATTCATATGCCTAAAATGTTCTGGCCTTCACAGAAGCCTCGGCACACATCTTTCAAAGGTTTACCTAGTTGCAACCCAAAATAATCATGCATTTTGAAAATCCAATTGTGTTAGTAAGGTTTTTGTGTTTCTGTATCTTTACTAGTAATAATGCAACAATAGCAATACATCATGTAAGACATAAATACCGGATAGAAAACACTGATCTTCATTGCCATATCATCTTTGAGAGTAATCACCATAAAGTCAACATTTATTTGGCTCAGGTCCTGTCAGTCACATTAGATCAGTGGACTGACAATGAAGTTGACTCCATGATAGAAGTTGGTGGAAACTCTCACGCCAATGCGATCTATGAGGCCTTCCTACCAGAGGGCTACTGCAAGCCACATCCAGATTCAACCCAGGAAGAGCGTGGAAATTTCATCAGGTATTTGCTTCCTAGGCAAGGGTTTTTGTAATGCACATATTGAATACTCACTCTGTTCCCGTGTTAGTTTGCTGTTCTTTCTCAGCTAAAACTTCCTCATGGTTCAGTTTAATGCTTGCAGCTTCCGGTTTGTTTACCTAATTTAATTGAGCAAATGGCTGTTTACTTTGCAAACTTATTCCGTGGAAGGCATTTCCGATTCGATGAAATGGTGCATTCATGAATTCCGCATTGTCACTGCAATATTTATCAGTCACTACTGAGACAGATAAATTTTCAATGTTTCAGGTCAAAATATGAGTTACAAGAATTTCTGAAGCCAGGCCTACGGATTGTTTCTAATCAGTCTAGCGACGCTGGAAAGCATGCAGGCAGTGCCTCTCATTCTGATAGTTTTAAGAGCCAAGTAAGGCTGTCCCTAAACTCCAGATTCACATGATGCTCCTTTCTTGTTAGCGTGTTCTGAGACGCCCATTCTCTACTCTGCAGGTTGGCATGGTTGAGTTCATCGGAATACTGAATGTCAAGGTGATCGGAGGCACCAATTTAGCCATCCGGGATATGTCGAGCAGCGACCCCTATGTCGTCCTGACCCTTGGGCAGCAGGTTGTTTTTTGGTTGTGTTTCAGAATAAGCACGTAATTTTGTTCTGTCAAATTTGATCATAGCATTGTTGTGTGCAGAAAGCACAAACTTCAGTAATCAAAGGCAACCTGAATCCTGTCTGGAATGAAGAACTCAAGCTCTCTGTTCCCCGGCAATATGGGCCTCTGAAGCTGGTGATTAGAAACTCACATAATCTAAACTTCGAGAAAAAGTATGAATGTGTTCATTTCATCCGATAAATGCGTCTGACAAGTCCTTTCTTGCTTGCATGACAACAACTTGTCCTGTAGCAAGTGTACGACCATGACATGCTATCTAAGGACGACATCATGGGGGAGGCCGAGATCGACCTGCAGCCGATGATCAACGCGGCGGCGGCGTTCGGCGACCCCGAGCTGCTGGGCGACATGCAGATCGGGCGCTGGCTCAAGTCCGGTGACAACGCGCTCACCAGGGACAGCGCCGTGGTGGTCGCCGGCGGCAAGGTGAAGCAGGAGGTCTCCCTGAAGCTGCAGTTCACCGAGTCCGGGGTGGTGGAGCTGGAGATGGAGTGGATCCCTCTCAACATGTAGAAATTAGCAAATCGGCTCTCGATGTTGCTTTGTCTGCATACGTGTTCTGATGCAGATGAAATGCCTTTGCATTGCTTTGTTGCAAAAATTGCTGTATTTGGTTGACATGAACATGAGCAAGCCTGAGCCTGGCATTGGCCGGCAAGGGGTTCATAAATTTCAGTAAGCTTAATCGTTCTGAATAAAGGCCATTTTGCATTTTTTTTTTAATGTTTCCAAAGACGCTTGTTTGAGTCAAACCTGTGTCGAAAAGACGATTTTTATGTGACTTGCGAATTTCAGTATTCGTTTCTGCTCAGATTCTTGTAATTTTTTCCCATTCGAATCAACTGTGCATGTAAGAAGAATATGATCTTCTAATCAGTTAATTGAGCACTCAAGTTTTCGCAGCCAGTGATGCCTGTCACAGATCTGCTGCCATGTCATAATGTTTTTAAATTCTCTCGGTAAATCCATCATTCGCTTCACAGAAAAACTAGACAAAGTAAGACTCGAGATGGCGCAATGCTCAGTGGAAAGAGAAGTCGTTTTTATGGTTTCAAGGCTCACGGCAACAGATGCCACCACTGCCAAAACCTATTTAAATCATCATCGCATTGCATCCGACAAATTTGACGATGAACAATTGAGAAAAAAAACAAATTTGACGATGAACAATTGAGAAGGAAAAAAATCTACGCAAAAGATACCGAGACCAAAACCGGCTAAGAAAACAGATAGGAAATCGACGCAAAAGATGAACGACGAAGGCTTCAGTGTGTGTAACAACATGAAATCGATCAGCGGCGACTGAACCAATCGCCTCACCGAAATCCGCTAAGATCCTTTCGGACCTGAATCATCACGAGCCCTCGCCTCCATCTAACCACAGGAATCAATAAAAGAAAAAAAAATCGAGAAACGGAAGAACCAAGACACCAACAAATTAGCGGAAACAAATCATGGCATCGCATCGAATCGAATCAGCAGATAGAAGATGAGATCCAGAAGAATTGCGGCTGGGGCAGTCCTGGGTATCGATCGGGCCATTGTGGGTTCGCTATATATAGAGGCGGAAGCGGAGCTAGGGTTTCCTCCTAGAGGGAGAGCCGGGACGGCGAGAGTAATCGGTAGAAATTATCGGGCGGGCTTCAGCTGGGCCGGGCATTTTTGGTAGGGGTGGGAGTGGGCCCGTCCGGTCCGGCCCATATACTTGAAACATGTCACGGACCCCAGGACGGGAAGACCCAGATACTGGAAGGACTGTTTGCTGCGAGGACTGTTTTTTTTGTCACGGCTTATTAATTTCATAATTATTAATTATTAAAAAAATTAAAACCAAAATTTGACCAAAAACCAAAAAAGGTCATTAAACAGCATACATTGACTTTTTCATTCTTGAAAGAGTGAAAGAAAAAGAGAGAGAGAGAACACGATCCTTGTTTCTTCGCGCTCAATACGGCGGTCGGCGTCAGCTGTGAGCGTTTGCCCAGCGACCAAAAGATTGTAGTGAATTCATCAGTTTGTGTGTTTTTTCTATGTTTTATTTTTTTTCTCGTATTCATTTGCATGTCCGCTCTAGATTAGCATGCTATTTTTATTTTTATATTTTTTTAAATTTAATTATGTTCAATAAGCCAACTCAATTATAATAAAAAATAAATCAGTTACAGTAAAATTTCAGCTATAAACTATCGCTATTCGAACGCCCTTTAAGTAAACCTTGCTCTCACTTTTTTCTTTGAACTGAAAAACAAAACAGAAGGTTCTGACGGAGACTTTCTTTTTCCCTTCTTCTGAGAGGAAGGCTCCTGATCTTTTTGACTTCAGCATGCTGTGTGAGTTGTGACTCGCTGCACTTTTCGTGAACTTCCGTTGAATTCGAGGTGGTGATTGTTTTAGCGATAGCTTTTGGCTTTTTTTACTGTAGCTGAGTTAGTGGATAGTATAGTAAATAGTGAAAAAAAGCTGAAACTAGAAGTTGAAGCCGAAATGATCACCAGACCTAGGGTCTGTTTGGAAGAGAGGGATTGCTCTTGGAAAATTCAGGATTTAGATTAAATTTGAACACCAAATCCCCTATCTCATCCCATATCACATTTTTTCGACCCCTGTTCCATCCTGTTTGTTTCCCCAGAGTGAGAGTAAAGTAGCTGTGCAAAGCTACGTGGATGTTCAAATTCGACTGAGTTGAGCGAATATTCTATCATAATTTGTATTCGAATACCAGAATAATGAGATTTGTACTTCGAAACATGAATTCGAATATGGTTTCAGCGCTAATTGTTTTGAAATCCATGTGATGTCCACGCAACACACATCTTTACCCCGTTGCTAGAGGGGAAAAAAGGGATTGGAAAGAAGTGCAGTAGTAATTAGTTGTTCTCTTTTCTTCAGCTTTTAAAAAAATCAACTTTTTTATATTATCTAACTTTTAAAATAGAGTATCTTTTTAAAACGAAGTTTATAAATTGATTATAGTAACACTATAATAATTTTATTTATATCAGCCAAAATGATATATAAATTTCTGTTATTATGTACTCTTTAATAATTTTTAAAATTATAAATTATAACTATAAATTAGAAGTCAAAAAGAATGGCACAGTAATTTGGATTGAAACGACCGGACTCTTGCTTCTTCGCAAGGCAACCCGGTTAGACACCACTTGTTCCTGTTTTCTCTCTCTTCCCCTAGTCTCTACTCTCCACAACCGAGGCGGAGGAGTTCAATTCGAACAGGCGGCGGCGAGATGAAGGTCACGGTGATGACCGCCGACGAGCAGATTCTCACCATCGACGTCGACCCCGACGAATCCGTAAGCCTGCCCCCGCCCCCCATCTCGTTCCTTAGGGGTAGAAATAAAGGCTGCTTCTCTTGGCCAAATTTGGGGCATCGGGGGGGTGAGTTCGTGAGAAGGGTTAGAAATTTTCGGCGAGAAGTGGGCGCATTTGAACTGAGAAGGTGAGCGATTCGCTCCTCGCCGTTTGTGCTATCGCGTATCTGCGTGTAGAGATCGGTTGGATCTTTTGCCGGTAATTTTGGTGGACTGGTTTAGACTTCAGAGAATTCCGTCGCTTCGGTTTCTTTCCTTCCGCGTGTTCCTGGAGTATGGTTGCAGAGCTAGGGCCTTGAACTGTGGTTCCGATCTTTGAATGGGGCCTTGAACTGTGGTTCCGATCTTTGAATGCGATTGTTGCAGGCTGCAGCTTTTGGCTGAAATTGTGCGTCGTGTGTGCTTGCAGGTGGAGAATTTGAAGGCGCTCCTTGAGGTGGAGGTGAGCCGGGCCTGCTGTTCCGCTTGAGATTTTTCTATTCTAGACTTTGCCGCGACTGGCTTGAAGTTTGATCTCACTCACATTGTTGGTGTTGCGGTTGTGGGTAGACTCGAGTGCCGCTGCGGCAGCAGCAGCTTCACTTCAATGGCAAGGAGATGCAGAACTCGGAGAAACTTAACGCCGTTGGAGTCCGCGATGGTGATCTTGTGATGATGGTTTCTCCCTCCAATGATAGGTCTGCTTGCTCGCGTTCCTCCCATGATAACTCTATTCGCATATAGTGGTCGGTTTTTGAACGAAATTTCTTGAGAGGTTGAAAGTTGAAACTCCTGCCAGTTCATTTATGGTGATATGATGCCTTCTGGTCTTACTGGGAACTACATTCCGTGGACTTATCCGTTGTTTTCTTTCTTAGCACAGGAAAAGGTTTTAGGTAGTTACAAGTAACGTTTTGTTGATCCTTTTTTGGTATATCTAGATGGTTTGGTTCTTGTAGTTTTCACTTATCAGTTTGCTTTTTGGGTGTATCTTGAACACAACTCAGAAGCCAGAGGTAGCATAATATTGAACGAGATGCTGTATCTTTTCTTAGCGTAACCAATGTCATCAATCTTGATGCCACCGAAGTATTATCTTTTCTTAGCTTAACTAAGCTCATGAATCTTGATGTCACCAAAGTACCAATGCTTCTGTTAAGGGTATTTCTGGTATTATACTTGTAGTCTAGGGTTTAGTGCCCCTTGAGTCCTTGTACTATATATTAGCCCTTTGGGCTATTGCAATACATCTAAATATTCACATTTGCATTCCTCCTCTTCATTTAACTTGGTATCAGACCTAAGACCCAAACTCTAGCCTCCACTCTCTTCCGTTGCCGACTGTGTTGCTGCTATCCCAGGAGGAGCAATCTCCACTGTCGATTTAATTTGCTACCAAACTAGGTTAAGATGTGTGTATGGTGTCGCCACACTGCATGCCATAAACGATATTGTGGTGTGAAGGTGGTGAGTCGCCGCGCCTCACCGCATCACTTTAATAACCTTGCTCCCGGGTCAGCCATCTCTTAGTGGTAGCCTTCTTATCGGTAGTAATCAGTAGAAGCAGTAGCAACAGTCCATACCCGCCGTCTCTACTTGTGGCTTGTCGTCATCGGCGTCTTCTGCTCCAGCACTTGACGGAGATTTTCCAAGAGCTGCATGCTACAACATCTTCAAGACTCGGATTTTGGATTTTTCCTATTTTAGTGTTAACCCTTCTAAAGTCAATGATATTGTATATGCCTCGTATTTGAGGGGGTGTTAAGGACATTTATGGTATTGTACTTGTAGTCTAGGGTTTAGTGTATCCCTTGAGTCCTTGTACTATATATTAGCCCCATGGGTTGTTGCAATATATCTAACTATTCACATTTGCATTCCACCTCATCATTTAACAGCTTCCTTGAGTTTGTTGTTTGTGCTGAAAATTTCAGGGCATCTCAAGATTTTATAAGGTTAAATCCTGATGGATCTGCTGTGGATCCTCTAGCTTTCCAACAACATATTCGAGGTGATTCACAACTTATGGCACAGCTCCTTCAGGTAAACTTTACTGATAGGTTCATTGTTTATCAATATTGGTCAGTTTATACTTTATAGTGCTCAGATGTTACTTGCAGAAAATATGTAATTTCTTTTGTTGAAAAACCGATATCTTCTTGACTTGCAGAATGACCCTACATTAGCACAAGCAATTCTTGGAGATGACATCAATGAGTTGCAAAATACCTTGCGGTCACGCCACCAACACAGACTAGAACTAAAACGCAAACAAGAAGAAGAGATTGTGAGGATCTCCTTGCTAAAATTTTATATTCTATGCAAGTTATATCATTTCTTATTGAAATGAAAGCTGAGAATGTGGGTTGTTCCTGCATTAATTCTGTATATAAATTGACGTAGAATATGATGCTTCCATTCTGCTGTTTCATATCCAACACAATTGAATCACTCCATGCATTTATAAAAATATATCTCTATGTTGTTTCACATATACCAATTAAAAGAGACTTGAGAAATTGGAATGTAGGAGTGTATGAAAGTTAACGATCTACGTACTGGAACCATGACATAAGAAGAAGGTTTATGAGTGGTATTTTAGGCTCTCTGTTCAAATGGCAGGATGCAAACTTAGGGTTTTTGCCTTGTATATTTATTATAAGGTTATCGTTTCTTTGATCTTAAGGAGATTTTATTTCTAGTTTACCTCAACTTGTTTGGAACAAAAGGCTTTGTTGTCGTCGTTGCTGCTGCTGCTTCACATATACCCATATGCGCTAAAATTTTACATTTTGCAACTTCTCTTAGATATATTTCACGATTGAATCACTCCATGCATTTATAAAATGTACTTGGTAGTATCATGTTCTCTTTCTTGGCTGTGCTGTTTTGCTAACCTGTTGAATAATAGTAGGCCAAGTCATTAATAAGGTGATTTTTTTTGCAGGCGTTAATGAATGCTGATCCTTTTGATGTCGAAGCTCAGAAGAAAATTGAAGCTGCGATTCAGCAGGTATTTATCAATTTCGTCAGGATAACACCTGTTGACCGTTTATGACAATGTTTCTTTTCATATATCACTATAGAAAATCTGAAATATCATGAACATCATTACACGACCAACTAACGATTAAGGAGACCTAAAGAATGTGTATTAGAAAAATAGGAATAAACAAGTGAGCTAACACCATGGAGAAGCAGGATGGTTAGTATTTTCATGCATATAACTTCTGCTAGCTGTCATGGTTGGATAATGTTGAATTGTTACCATATCATATTTTTTTAATACAATGTTATGAGCATGTCAAAAGCTTTGTTCTGTATTCACTGTGATTATACATTCTTTCCTGTTCACCTCTTTAGAATTTATTCAGTTACGTAGCTGACATTCTTATTACTTGTCAATTGTCATATTCAGAAAAGCATTGATGAAAACTGGGAGGCTGCCTTAGAGCATAACCCTGAAGCATTTGCTCGAGTGGTATGTTGTACCCTGAGTATGCTCCTATTTATGTGCCATGTTTTGTAGTACTTGTTAATCAATCAGCATTCTGATTTCAGGTTATGCTGTATGTGGATATGGAAGTCAATGGAGTACCATTGAAGGTATTAAATTAGTTCATGTATCTATTTGACTATTCCTATATAATCAACATGGTGAGCAACTGAGCATTGTTTGTCCTTAAAAACAGTGCTTTCTTACGAAATTTTCTAATTATAGGAGAACTGTATAGACCTTGCTGGAAACTCCTATCAAGTATCAATGTTGGTTTCATTATTCCTAGCAAAATAATAATAACAGTATCAAAATTTTATATTTGGTAACGACACTATATACCCCAATGATGTTTTTCATGAAGTTAATTTTTCCTCGCTGTGTGTTCTCTTTCTGAACTGGCACTATTAGGATAAATTGCAACAAATGGGGTTTATGCAAGTTTGATTGCTTCCCGCTGATTGTTTTGGATATGTGGCCTTTGTTAAGGATATAGAGTATGTATTAGGATATAGAGTTTGTATTCTATTTCTGATATGCCTTCCTTATTTGTAATACCCTCTTGTACTCCTTATATATATTGCCCATTGAATCTCTTTAATATATACACACAATATTTATAACAGCCTTAGCTTTTCTTTCATCTTCAGGCCTTTGTGGACAGTGGAGCACAGTCAACTATCATATCAAAAAACTGTGCTGAACGTTGCGGGTATGATTATAAATTAAGATGTTGGTATATCGGAACTGTTTATAATTTTATATCTTTAATACTGCAGTTTATTTGACAATTCTGCAAGCAGAAATATTAAATTAGCTTACTTCAAGTAAAGCAGAATTTTATGATTTTATCAAACAGGAGAAAATAAATTATTATCTCTTGACACTGGACTGAAATGTACACCATGCAATATGTTGCAAATTATAAATACATCTGATCTTATAATGGACTATCCTATGCAAGGTTGCTGAGGCTGCTTGATCAGCGTTACAGAGGGGTTGCTATTGGAGTTGGACAATCGGAGATAATTGGAAGAATACATGTAGCCCCAATAAAGGTACATTTGATTGCTAATTGACCAATGTCACTGATTTTACAGTCCTTTTATGAATGGTACCTTTTCCGCATCATGACTTTGGACGTGCTGCAGTGTTATTGGAGTCATTTGACACATTCACAATCTGAATCAGTATTATATAGTTCAAAAAGACAAACTAACCCTATGATACCAAATTCAGCTCCTGCTAGAAAAAAACATGAAATTGATTGTTCTAGAACATTTTGTTCATGTTTCATGGAAACCATGCGAAGGCTCCTAATTAGAATCAGTGCCTTTAGTGTTTTCTTGAAACTGAATGCCAAAATTTCAGTTTTTTCTTGTGTGTCTACAATTTTTGATGGTTATGGAATGTTGGATACATTATATCACACTAAGTATTAAATAGTTTACAGTGCATTAACTAATAGCTCATGTCTGGACAGATTGGCCATGTTTTCTATCCTTGCTCTTTCACAGTATTGGACGCTCCCAATATGGAATTCCTTTTTGGGCTTGATATGCTGCGGAAACATCAGGTAATTGCATGACATGTTTTGAACAAGTTATCGCATCTAACTCTTTTAGTCTGATTACACCCCATAATGATGATTTTTGTTGTCTTACACAGTGCATAATTGACCTAAAGGACAATGTTCTTAGAGTAGGAGGTGGTGAGGTTTCGGTGCCCTTCTTACAAGGTTTGTAGCTTAGTACCGAGCATCTATTTCATATTTTGTTTTAGCTGTAGTTTTTGATGATGGTCTACTTAAATGAGCTATTGAAGAAGTTAAGATGTTGTTAGTTGCTTCCCGGTATTGAAGAAGTTTCCTAGATTTTCATCTGGTTATCTACTTTGACTTTGACAATTTTGTAAGTTTCAACTCTAATCAGTATACTGTTGTAACTTCAGAGAAAGACATCCCTTCACATATCCGTGATGAAGAGAAATTGTCGAAGCCATCTCTCATCCAAGGAGCTGCTGGAGTAAGCAAAATTACTGCTTTTGTGTGATGTAGCTTTGGATTTTCTTCAATTGTGATATGTATCATCGGTGTATCTTTATTTACTTTACATTTCCAGGAATCGTCGAGGGCACGGGAGAGGACTCCTGATGTGCCACCACGAACCACGCCTACAGGTTAGTTTGCTTTTGCTCTAGTCGTTCTACGACCCTCTGATAATCAAGAGCTAATTAAAAACCATCATCTTCGATTTTCTTTGTAGGATCTCTAGCTGTGAATCCTCCACAGGTAGAGTTAAAAACCACTTCTTTGGACCCTTGTATGTTGATTTCTCGAGTCTTTGTGAATTATATTGATCCTAACCGTTTCTGAAAACTCTTATCAGGGAGGAGATTTTGAAGCGAAAGTCACAAAACTTGTGGAACTTGGGTTTGATCGGGCATCTGTAATACAAGCACTCAAGTTGTTTAACGGGAACGAGGAGCAGGCTGCTGCATTCTTGTTTGGTGGTTAGAGCCTTGAGAGCAGCCTTTTCTGCGTGCTCAACCCTCGGAAGGGTTGAGCATTTATACAAATTGATCAAGGAGATTATTCCCTTGGAGAAACTAGAACTTTTGTTTGCCCAATACAGGCTTGGTTTAGAGATGATTCGTATTTTCTCTCTTCCCTGAGAAATTGTTCTTGCTTTCATTTCCTGATACATAGCCGATGACATCATGACACCTCAGTGCAGACAAGTGTGAAGATTGTTCACCCTTTTCAATTTCAGTTTATTTGCCAATGCTGTGAATTAGCGAGAACGGACAAAAATGGCTGCTAAATCAAATCTATTGCCAAGCCAGAATGGCCGTCCTGCAAAAATGGTTCTATCATATTATGTGACGTTAGAAAATGCTTGCTGTTGCTGCTGCTATACGTAGTTTTTTCTTTTCTTTTTTTGTGATAAGTCTGCAAATCCGAGGATGGTAAATTCTTACTCCTGAGCACCGGAGGGGCTTGTGAGAGTCGATTGAACATGTGTTCTTCCGATCCCCCTGAACTGATTAATATAACACTTGCGATATGCTGACTATTTTTGTATCACAGCTTCATGCATAAAAGCAGTGTTGACTTACTAGTGATCATATCGAATGCATAGCTGCAGCCGTCTTTGGCTTTCAAAGCACTTTATTTTGCTTATCAATACAGAGGCCAAATGCATAGCCTAGCCTAACAAATAAAAAAATGTGTGTTTGTTTCTCTCTACAATTTGCTGCTAAACTAATTTAAATGAATCTACCCAGTTCTTCGTGCCAATGTCTGGACAACGAGAGGGCTCGTTGGTCCATACGAGCGCGGCAAACGCGTAGTCCTCGGCCAGTGTGGCGTTCTTGACCTGGAACCTCACCTCGCTGACGAAGGCCTTGCAGACAGAATCTGGAACCACCGTACCGAATCAATCCACCCTATCCTCATGGCGCCCTGTTTATTTGTGAAACTCTTCATTTATATTTTGATGTTATTTTAAAGCTTTACTCATTTCAATTTTAACTTTTGGCTTTTAGCTTCTACGTCACCATTCCTTATTTCGCCTTTTTTTTTTCTAGTTTTTGGGATTTTTTGTCTTCCTTTTTTCTCGTATTCCTTTGCATTGTCTGTGATAGGTTAACCTATTTTTTAAAAGTTTTTTAAATTTAATTATGCCAAAAAGCTATCAGCAGTTACAGTGCAAAATAAGTCAGCTACATGCTATAGTGCAAAATAAGTCAGCTACGACAAAAAAGTCATAAGCCATAAAAAGCCAAGTTGAACAGAGCTTTATATTTCCTAATCTTACATTATTATGTGGGATAATCATGATTTATAAATTAGCACATGTATTGATTGATGATCATATTTCACGGATCATGAATATGAAGATATCATCAATAATATGGACACATGACAAAGAACATAGTGTTAGATTGACTTACTATGAGACACAGCGTGAATTGTTATATTCTTAAGTGTTTTCAATAGTTCTTATATATAGTATATGTAAGATTTTTAGACCTGAGATCGTCATAGTTTTCTATATGTATAGCAGTTTACTTATAGGTTGACAAACACTACTCTGTAATTTTGTGGCCATAAAGGTGGCTTTCGAGTTCATTATAAAATATGCAGAGGAATGTGAGTGGTTAAAATAGAATTTACCCTCCTATAAAATAGAAGAGATATCTCTAGACCCCTCGATGTGATTAGATTAAGAAAATGCATGATCATACCAAATATGGTTGAGGAGTCAATCGCAACTGAGTAATCCACTACAAATTTGAGTGAAGAATTGAACTATCATAGAATGGTAAGCTTCTCATCTTGATTTCGATCTAATATCGTGAGGCAAATAGATTGGTATATTAGCACTATATATATTCATTCAATATGATCTTTATATATATTTAGGAGTTGCTATATCCTGCTAGGGACTAGGGCTGGACAAAATATGACCAAGATTTTTATATAATATATATTTAGGAGTTGCTATATCCCCGCCCCGCCGCCTCCTCCGCTCCCCGCTAGGGACCATTATCAACTTGTGGACCGCGGCCGAGAGGCGGTGGTGGAGGGCCTGCATCAGAGGCGGCGGATCCGAGGCTCGTATGTTCATGCCATTTCTTGCAACAAATGATACATGCAAAACCTACATGGTCAAACACTTAAGCCCGAGCGAGCCTACCTTCTATTAGAACACATTAGTCCACCCTACTGGACCATTATCAATTGGTTTTCATCAGTGAATATACATGAACTACATGGGGATTAGAACACATTAGTTTGGATTGGATCTATTACTAATGGGCCAAGTGGGCTTCGCTCATTATTGGGCCTCTAGCATAAGGTTGTATCGAGGGGCTATATTAAGAGACATGTAGGGTTGAGGGAGGTATCTCGTACACACTCACTAAAACCCTAGCCACCACCTCTCACAGGCTTTACTATGCGTGCTGGTGCTAGCATATCGATGCACGACGTTTCTCCTTAGACGTGTAGGCTTAGGTAGAGGCACTGCTATGACTACGGTGTTGATTGAGACGATCGTAAAGAGGAAACATTTGGTTCATTGTGATTGACTAATTCTACTACATCGACGTGCGCTACATTGAACAGAGCCGCTTCAACTTTTCTTCCACTGCATTGTGCATCTAATGATAATGTTACATGATCTCTTACTCGTATGACTTTCTGGTTTACGAGGTAGAAAATTTAATTTGCATTAGTGTAGTCTACCACGTATCCCGACAATGCATCCACCTAGGACTCCTACCTAATTCTCTTGCAAATGTTCATAGGGGTATGTAAGGGTATCATCTCTGCAAAGATCAACAACATATGCTAGTTGTTGAGTGATGGTTTAAGGACCATGATAAATGTTGTCAAAGCTTCAATCATGGCCAACAACTCAATAATGGGAGTCGAGGTGGCATTTGTGACGACCCGTGTTTTTATAGAGGGATAAAAAATACTAGTCAATGGATTATAATTCGTCTGCTCGGTTAAACACCGTTTTAACGAATAATAAGCCCATCAAAGTGATGTAACATAATAGTAATTAGAGACAGTACATATTATTACATCAACGTAGCCACACAAGGCTAAAGTTTGATACAAAACCACTAGGGCTTGAATAATACAATACCAAAAGTAAACAATCTAGTTCAACTTCTAATTATATAGAAATTACTAAATATATGGACAACAGATTAATTTTACAGATACCCTGGGGTTGAACCTAGATTGCTATTAGCTCCCTAGTAGTCCCAAGCACCGTATGAGGGATCCACCTCATACGGTTTGTTCTCATAATCATCACCTTCCCCTCCTGATAGAATCCCCTAGGAAGGCCTCCTCCACCCCAAGTGAGGATCCAAATTAGCTATCATTTAAACAAAGGAGAATAATAGTAAGAGTGAGTACATAGTACTCAGTAAGCGTTATTAGCAAAATACATTGTATGCTCATAAGCTAACATTTCTTGGATCATCTATTATCATTCTCAATCTCAATTTCATTTAGAAAATAAATGTTTTTATGTTGTGGAAGAATTTCAGAATGTTAATTTAGAAATTTACTAAACACTTGCATAAATGGATAAAGACCTCCACCTGTTTTCGTAGCCTCCAATCTAAGAGACAAGTATGAATTCATGATTTATATATCACTGCATAAGCTTGTACCATTTTACTCATAGTCACCTGATTTTTGTAGTGGATGGATCTTTGTATTTTCTTAGATGTGATGCCCAAATCAGAGCACATAATTTTTACCGCTATTTCAGTATATTATACCTTCACACAATTTACTTATAATTATGGGCCCTAAGCGGTTTACTACCCTCTCCAGGCACCCTCACAATTATAAAATAGTCATTGATCGGCCGGAAATCATCTTCACCTGACACTCCACCGTATTAATATATGCACCTTGGGTTTTGCCCTCTGACCTTACCCACCTCACAATCATACACTCCTTCACAGCACGGGCACGGCTTGACGCCGGGAAGAGAGACCACGAGATCGTCGTCAAGAGCTCGCTCGCCGGGCCTATGGAGCCGGAAATGTGGATCACGGTGGACGGCTTCGTGCTGGTGCACGTCAAGAACCTGCAGTGCAAGTTCCGGGGAAACGAGACGGTGCTCGTCGACCCAGGCTCCCAGGCGGTCTTCATCTTCAGGCCCAGCGCCCCGCCCGTGGTCCGAGGGGACGACGACGGCGCCGGTGGAGGGGAGCACGGCAATGGCATTCAGGGCGATCCGTTTGATTACAGCTTCTTGCTTCATGCATGGAGGACGGAGTGATGCTGCGAAATTTATCTTGTTTTGATGTCTGACATTAATCGGCCCGGGATTACAGCTTCCAACAATGATAAATGCTCCTAGAGGTACAATGATGTTCACTATCATCACAGGATGAATGAGAATACCGTATGCAAATGAAAATTTTCTGCTAGTTTTGGGGCAAACCAAACAAGATGTAACTGAGATGGTGAAATATGTTATGCTTAACGTGCCTATGAGTTATAACAGATAACAAGACAAACAAGGTATCACTATCAGCATCACATTCATGGCAGTGGCGTCTAGAGTCCTTCCACTCAGTTCTGGTGTCACAGTATTCCATCAGGAAAGTTATGCAGTACTCAAAGAACAGCTTATCCTAGAACAAATTATGGCGACGTCGTAGCGACAAAATCTCTAGTTCCCTTCTCACGATGGTTACCTGTCACAGCTGAATCGTTTCCACTATCGTGGGTGAAAGGGTTGAACAAAATAGTGTGCGAATGAATGTCATAAAGTTTGCTGAGAAATATTCCCCTGCACCCTTGTTACTTGGTCAGAGTTTTCTGGCTAGAACAAAAGAAATGCCTGTGGTCCATCATCCCTCACGTTTGTTAATCTGATAGGCGGTGATCACTGTACCGAATACATGCACTTCAAGCGTCAGATACAGGACTGGGTGGCCATCAGATCGTCGTTATATAGGTTTGCATGTTGTGTATTAGATTGCAAGCCATTTGCTGGGAACACCTCGTTTTATCTAATGAGCCTACTGCATGATTCAGTGGTACGGGAGGATGGCAGGCAACAGTTCTTGAGCTTTATGTGCAATGGGACCCTGAAATTATGGGGATTGTTCTTGTGAATGCAACGTCAGGTATCGATAAAATAGCGATGTTTCTTCGATTTGTCCGGAAGCCATTGGAATGGCCTATCCTTTACCTTCAAGATATCAAGAAAATATGCTGTAGAGGGCCATGTGTTTGTTTGGGGACAAGCAAATTTTTGAGGAGGCAGTAGTGTCACGACTATGGTCTGTTTGATATAGCTGTGATTTATAATTTTTGGTTGAAATTTTTGAATTTTAGCTGTTTGTGACAGAGATTACGGAGAAAGATACTCGTTTGTAATTTTAGATGGTACAGATGTTGGACTTTTAATGTGTATTACAATTAACTTGTAGACTTCATCTCAAAAAAATAATCCGTTTGAAAGTTAGATATTATAGCAAAAACTAAAAGCTGATTCGAGAAGAATAGACTCTATATGAGCTGAGTGGGATCAGGAGAGGAGGAGTTCAATGTTTATAGACATGACCCACGAGTGTAGGACCCAGATGGCAGTGTAAGAAAGGGGTTAAAAGCCAACAACCTATACCGAGAAACGCATCGACCAAATGAATTGAAATCATAATTTCCCTTCCTCCAATTTCTTCTTCTTCTGCTTCTTCCTCAAGCCTTCCTCTATCCCCGCGTGAAATCGTCTCACGTCACGGCAAATCTTGCCGGCGGCCACGTGATATTTACCCAATTCGAGAGCTGAGGTCTGAAGTCTCAGTGATTCCATCGTCGTGAGCTGAGGTCTAAGTCTCAGCGATTCCATCGTGTCGGCCAAGGGACGTGACACAGCTACCATGGCCAGCGAGGCCATCGTGTCCGGGGTCGTCGGTGAAATGGTTGGCAGGGTGATATCCCTCCTCGCCGGGCAGCTCAAGGACCGTCGGACCGTCGAGGAAAAACTACGGAGGCTACGGCGCCTGCTCATCAAGGTCGAGAGCGTCATGGAGGCGGCCGACGCCAGGCGGATCGCGAGCCGCGCGCTCCTCGCGTGGCTCTCGGAGCTCGCCGACGGCGCGTGCCAGGGGCGCTACATCCTCGACGCTTTTCGGAGCGGGGCGCCCGAGCTCCCGGGTCATGAGGAGGACGGCCGTGGCGATATGGCGCGGTCTCTCTCCCTGCCTAATTCGTTCAACCCCGCCAAGCGCCTGCGTGTCGCGGGCCTCGCGGCCAGGAGGCTCCTGTTCAGTGACGGCGCCGCCGGCGAGCTAGACGGCGTCCTCACAAACCTGGAAAGCGTCTCCGGCGATCTTACTGAGTTCATCATGCTGCTGCAGAGCTGCCCGCCGGCTCTGCACCGGCCGCTGGCCACGAACATCTACGCGGACAGCCAGATGTTCGGCCGCCACATCGAGAGGCGCCGCGTCATCGACTTCTTGCTGCAAGACGACGACGGTGTCGGCGAGCTGGCCGCGGCAGAGCTAGGCGTCCTTCCTATAATCGGCCCCGCCGGCCTCGGGAAGACTACCCTCGTGCAGCACGTCTGCGACGAGCCCGGGGTGCGCCGCCGCTTCTCGCTGATCATTCTGCTAGACTTCCACTGCATGAGCCTCATGGCAGCCGGCGAGACGGCGCTGCTTCTACACTCTCTGTTCACCGTCACCGGCACGGCAAGCACCAGTCTCGCCAGCGACGGCGAGCCGCTGAGACTTCTCGAGCGAAAACTGCGCCGCGAGAGGTTCCTGATCGTGTTCGACAACGTCGACCCGCGCAAAAAACAGGTGGTGGAGGCGATCATGCCGACCCTGCGGCGCGGCAGACGAGGGAGCAAGATCATCGTCACGGGCAGCGACATCAAGCACATCGCGGATCTTGGCACCGTGGATCCCATCACCCTGCGATCGCTGCGGCCGGCGGAGTACTGGTTCTTCTTCAAGGCGCACGCATTCGGTGGCGCGGACGCCGAGGCGGAACCGCGGCTGGTGGCGATGGGCCAGGCCATCGCCAAGAGGCTGCGCGGCTCCTTCTTTGGCGGGAAGATCGTTGGCGCGCTGCTGAGGTCGCGCCAAGAACCCCGGCTCTGGCGCAGGGTGCTGAGCAGCAGCGCCTCTGAGCTGCCCTGCCTTGGCAACGGCGGCTACGTTGCCGCGGCGGCCAGCAACCTCCTCCCGCAGCACGTGACCATGCACGGCGTCGCAGTCTCCGGCTCTCCGGTGAGAGGGCTCGTCGGCCTCCAAGATGCCTTTTTGACGACGACTCCTCCCGACGGCGGCGGCCTCCGGCGACCAGAGTTTCCTGTGCTGCTGTTCAAGTCTGTCTTCCCTTCCTACTGCCTGTACTACACTGCCCATTGCACGATCGATGGAGAGAGCAAAACGTAAAACTTTCTTTACCAACAGTAATTAGTAAAGCAACTAAATTTTGCGAGCGTCTTTGCCTAATACGTGCATTAATTTGTGCGATGTAAATTTTTTGGATTTTTTAAATCACAGTCGAAGAGATGCTGAATTTTCTTCTTGTGCAGTTCATTGTGGAATTTAGAGTCAGAAAATTAATGATGTTTTGAAGAAAATTAAGCAGAGGGCTGCCTCCCGTCTCTTTCGTTGATTCGAGTTGCTGGTTGCGTTTTTCTCAGGAGAAAAAAAATCGAGTTGCTGTACCTCTTCGGCCTGTTTGTTTCAGTTTTTTTTAGTTTCTACGTTTAGTTTCTATTTTTTTTACTATTTAGTAATTTTATCTTTTTAGAAGAAACGAAAATTGGTTGTGCCTAACACCATAGTACTGTCAGAAAAGCCTGCAAACGACCGGCGTTCACCATATCTCTGTGCTGTTATTCAGCAGCCTAAGTACCTCCGACCTTCATGCCCATCAGGACGTCCTTGAGGCCTCGAATCATCTGTAAAATATTAATCAAACTAGATTAGCCTACCATAGACAGAGGAGAGAACAGTGCTAGTTTGAACATAATGGGGAAATCTGGAGGATCTGAAATTGCCAGGAGTTGTGTAGGATCGATTCACAGTAAGAGAGGTAATTAGAGGGGGTGAATGATTGCGAAAGCTAAAAAATAAATTTTAAGACTCTCCCTAAACAAAAACCTATTTAAGCCGCGATTATAAATCTGAACACAACACTGCGTCCTCACTAAAACTGCTCTCGATAAGAAACCGTAATTCCGATTGACTTCAAACTTTTTCAAAATAAACTAGATAAAATTATTGAATTAACCTAACTGGAATTACGTCAATCGGAGGTCTAGAACTCGAGATATAAAATAAATAAGATCACTAAGCAAATAGTGACGAAAATTGATTAAATCCTAATTAAGTGATTAAGCAAAATCAAAAAGAAATTAATTAACCAAACTTTCTAGATCAACAAGGTAGCAGTCACAAATCATATAAAGAATCATTGCATGCAGTCATCAAAAGAAAATATATAAAACATGCAACCACTAATCAATCAATATATATGTGTATGCAAGTTGTATGCAAAGTCCTGATGGTTCACGGATGGTACCAGTCAAATCACAAGACAAAAAAAAATCAAGATCAGAGGTGCATGCCAACAACTTTGTGTTCTCATGTTAATTTAAAACATCACATCAAGCCATATTTAACTCTCATGTTTAACCATTGCAGAGATAAATCAAAGAGCAGCACACGTATTCAAATAAGAAGCAATAGTCACTTAAATCGATCAAATTCAAAAAGAAGCGACAAGATAATCGATCAGATCGATCGACTCTCTGCCGTTGCGTGTGTTACCTTCCGACCGCTATGACTTTTCTTCCGTCGCTCCTCGCTTCGCCATCGCCGCTCGGACGAGCCGCGCCTGCTCCTCCTTCGTTCCGCTGCCGCTTAAATCTAATTCACTCCCTCACGATCTTTTACAAAAGTCACGGCCAGCTTCTACGCGCTGATTCCTTTTCTCCAGAAAAGTCTCCGTTCAAAACTTCGATTCTGATCTCTGATTCCCTTGGACCGGCTCTTCCTCTTCTTCTTCTTCTTCTTTCCAGAATCACATCCGAGCAAAGAACAGCTGCTGCAGCACTTTATCTTGTTGCTCCCGATTTCCCTTCTCTTCAAAAGCTACGGCGCCAGACCCAGCCGCAAATCACACGGGAGATGCAGAATTAGATAGAGGCGGCGGAAGTATCAGATGGCGAGGAGAAGCACGCACATCCCCTTTTGTAATTTTCGATTTTTCTTCAATAGCCGTCCTCCTGAGAATCACGATGGAAACAAAACAGCCACCAATGATCTTTTTGTCTATTTTCAAAAGCACGGCAACAACAAAACCGCATGTACTCTTTTTTCTACAAAAGCCACAATACTACTCCACGGCCACGGCCAGACTTCCCTTTTATAGTCCATCCATCCGAACTCAATTAACAAGCTCGGACTCACTCCAATACATACTCGAATACGAACTCATACTCGAATACTAATGCGTATATCGGTATATGTATGCCACACATATAAAAACAACTCCAATCCGTATACACCTCGTATACGTGCCATCCGCATCTGTAGCCTTACCGCATTCCTCCGTCATGACGCATCTTCGCGCCTCCAACGCCACGTCATCTCCATACGCATTGTTCTCTAGCCTGAACATCCCGTATGACATTCTTGACCGATAGGAACTCAGTTCCTCCCTGAATTTAGTCCCGAAATCTCAGTTCCACCCGAATCTAGTTCCAGTCCCGTCATCGACGACGTTCCGCCTCAAGCAACACCTGCACATGAATAAACAAACAACCACGTACGAGCACAAGTCCGCGACTTGACTCAAGTCAATCCGCACAATACCTCGTACGAGCGTATTATGCAACACACCACAATTAATATCATAACCAACGTTGTCAATTATTCATCACCTAAAATATACTAGATATGATCATATGGTCTAACAAGTTGTTAACCATACAACCTCGTTTCCGTCAAGTGGAAGCGTCACCGGTTTGCTCTCGCCGCTAAACTGATCCACCGTGCTTCAGAGAACCGCAGAATTGATGGTTTCGTACCACTGAAAATGCAACGTATCATGCAGTTTCTTAGTATGTGAACGAAGTATCATAGCCAGCGGCACTGTCTTCACCTATGCACAAAATAACCATTTGCGCGGCGGCAGACGTAGTTGAACTGCAATAGATTGCCTTCCTGCGCCTCCGGCCCGTCCCCCTCGACGACATCTTGAAATCAAGAAACAGATTTCCTCCAAGCTTTACTCCACTGTCCAGCTTTCGGTACCTGAACACCTCAAAACGAAATCAACAGATTGGATTCTGTCCATGGCATTGTTACACTGGGCAATGCGCATTACCTGATAGCGTCAGGCTCCGGCATTGCTGCCTACCACTCAATGGCGGAGCCAAGATTTCACAAAACCTCGGGCCCAAAACTAAGGGAATATCCCTATGGATCCCCACCCCTGTGGGAGAATTGTCATCCCTAGTGGTGTGAGTCCACCTAGTACTCTAAAAAAGGAACAATTCTTAATCATCCTTTAGTTGTATAATAGTGGATGAACCAAGTAGCCTATGCTTAACAAGGAAGTAACACAGTTTGAGAGAACCAGAATGAGAATTATGTGAAAGACATATTCAAAATATCATATTAAATATAGAATAAGCAAACAATTGGTTCCTATCCCAGAAAAATCTGAATTGTATTGATCAGGCACACATAAACATATTATAATTAGAAAAAAAATATAACTGGGAAGGAAGAACCTGCTGACCATCCTTTGGACCGGCAACAGTACCAACTTTGATGTCCTCATACATTAGTCCAAAGTCCCGTGTTATGTAGTTATCAGCTGTCACTACTTTGGCCTCAAAACCTGAAATGCATTAATTGTGCCATGTTTACTTCTATTTCATATTCATATAGCAACCTCAACTTAAATGCTTGACAATATAATAATCAGTCGTTCTGCATAATGTAGAATTCATCAATGGTATATATCCACAAACTACAAACATATCAATGTACGTACATTGAATTACCCCTCCATGTAAATTTATAGGATAATAGTTAAGAGAACAAAATAATGCTTATTTTCAAAGAAGTTAACTTTATCATTCAATTTCTAGAATCAAATGTCTTTCGTATCCATCAGAAGAACAATTGATTTGTTCTTGCAGATTATTCAGTTTTTTTGTTTAAAGAACACTATACTTACTGCCATAGCTTTGAAATCATGTATGATCAAGTAAATTCAGTCACAACTTACAAACAATACCCAAAACGAATTGCTTTGTGAACACTAGGTAAGTTATATACACAAGAGAACAAAAGGCCTGAATTAGAAATGAGATCTATCACCTTCTCTGAAGTTTGGAAAATCGTCAGGGCCTTAGGGGCACGGTTGGCTTCCTGGAGCTGGAGGGCGCTGGAGAGGAGAACGCGGGGAGCGGCGTTGGGTGATGGAGGTGGGCGGTGCTGGAGAGGAGGCAGGGGCGGCGCTGGGCGGTGGAGGCAGGCAGTGCTGGAGAGGAGGCGGGCGGGGCTGGATAGAAGGTGGGGGGTGGCGCTGGGTGGTGGAGGCGGGCGGCGCTAGATAGGAGGAGGCAGCGCTAGGCGATGGAGGCGGGCGGCGTTGGATAGGAGGAGGCAGGGGCGGCGCTGGGCGGTGGAGGCGGGTGATGCTGGATAGGGGGAGGCAGGGAGCGGCGCTGGGCGGTGGAGGCGGGTGGCGCTAGAGAGCAAGAGGCAGGGGGCAACGCTAGGCGCGGGGCGGTGGAGGCGGGCGGCGCTGGAGAGGAGGCAGCAGGGGCCGACGCCATGAGGAGTTGAGGACTAAAGGGGCTAGGGTTGCCTCCACGCGCCTGTTGAGCATTGATATTGGGCTGGGCCAGCTACACCACCGCTTGGGAGCTGGGCCAGGCCGGTGCGATGTGCCTCGGGCCTAATACTGTATTCTCAAAATTTCTTTAGATGCATACTACTACTTTTTTCACCAGGCCTCGGACCGTTGCCCAACCGATCCGAGGCCTGTCTTCACCCCTGCTGCCACCTGCAGCATGGACATGGCAAAAAGATTTATGCAAGGGGTTGCAGCACCAAGAACAACCATTTCTGAAACTGCTCTCCTGCTGGAAACCCCACATATCGCCTTCGGAGAGGGAGCTCTTCTGCGACCTGTCGACCGGATCGCCTTCGGTTCCGGCGGATACAGGCATCTGGTTGAAAACGCCCAAGAACAGCGAAGTTTGAGCTAACAGCCCGAGAAAGAACATTCAAAGAAAATATCCAACACGTACAAGACACACAAACCGGACCCATACTCGCATGCAAGCAAGGTCGTGTAATGCGTATGCTTTTCCTCTTTGAGAGGGATTACGCCATAGGACATGCATGGTGGTGCTATGCATTATCTTATTCTTGGAGATGGAGAGGCACATGGAAATGGATTGGTCAATCTTGTGGGCGATGCAGACTCCATTGTTCTGGCTTGAAGGAAGGTTGGCGAAGGCAGTGGAGGACGGGGGGCTTATCCAAAAGTGGATAAATCCAAATACTAACAGAATACGGGTAATATAATAACGCAAATACATTCTCGCATGAAAGTTGAGATGGCCGAGTTGGTCTAAGGCGCCAGATTAAGGTTCTGGTCCGAAAGGGCGTGGGTTCAAATCCCACTCTCAACAACATCCCCCTTTTCTGGAATCTTTTTAGAGCATCCATTAGGATTCTCTCTCTCAGCACCTTCAAAAAATCGATAGGTTGTTTTCTTTTTCTCAGCACCGTGAGAGGAGCGAGGAAGTTTTTGTTCTTCAAAAATCTCTAGAACATTGACAGTTTTTCTCCAGCATCTTGGGAGGGGCAATGGAGTTTTTATTCTTCGGAAAGAAAACTTTAGAACATCGAAAATTTTTGTTTGCCAGCCTTGAGAGGAGTAACCAAAGTTCATCGATAGGTTTTTCTCCATCACCTTGAGAGGAACAAGGAAGCAAGGTCCCATCTAAACTTGATTCAAGCTCAACTCGAATAGTAAGTAAGCCAAACCTAAGCTTGCACCCAAGCTCAGAATATTCTCAGCCATGGGTATGTTCGGCTGGATTTTTTTGGTTTTGGCTAATCATTTTTTGCTACAGTAACTAGGTTTTTAAACAGTGTGTCAAGATGAGGTCTACAGGTAAATTGTAGTAGACATTGTACCGAGTTTAGCTATACCAATCAAAATAAAATACAACTGTTTTTCTTTACATATTATATCTCGTGACTAATTAGAATTCAAAAACTATAAACCAAAAACCAAAGTTACAGCCCAAAACAACTTAAGGCCCAAGGCCCATGTGCTGAACACCAAGTCGCAAGGCCCAAGCCCCACGTCCCATGCCCCTAACGAGCAACCTGCCCGGGCCAACCCAGTCGCCTCGCCTCCTTTCCTCAACCTCATTCCCCAACACCTCTGACTCTCGTCGTCTCCTCTCAGTTCACATGGATGCCGCTTGTCCTCTCGCCGCGCCGGTCGTCAACCACCGGAAGAGAGGTACCTCGCTCCGACGCCTCAATCTCCCCCGTCACCGGCCGCCCGTTCCTTCCTCAACGGTCCTCGCTCCGCCCTGACACCCTCTCCTCCCGCGAGTCCTCGACTGCTCCACCGTCGCCTCTTCCTCCCCGACCCAAGGCCGTCCCCATTGCCGCCGGCCCGCCGCCTCCTCCGGTAGCAGCCTCCTACGCCCCTCTTTCCCCTCGTCGCAGCCTGCCACGTCTCTGCCTCCGCCACCGACGACAGCAGCCTCGTGCGCCTAGGGGCAGACATTCTAGAAGCTTCCGGCTGCTGCCTCCACGACCTCGCCACGGTGGCGCCTTCCACGCCCCAGCCGCAAGGCCTCTCCCACCGCAAGACCGCCCCGGCTCTGCGCAGCTACAGTCGTCGGGGCAACAACCGGCCTCGCCGACGCCCTCGCGTGCAAGCGGATCAGGTACCACAGTGAGGCAGAGCCGGAGGAGGAGCAGGGGGTGCCGTTCTGGCAAAGGACCTGGTTCCTCGCGTCGTTGCTGGCCTCGACCTCCCCGAGGAGTCGTCGGCGCAGTCCTGCGCCGTGGCCTGCGCCTCCCCTTGCTTCATGTTTGTGCACCTTTTATTGCTTCCACTTTCCATAAGGTGAATTGATCTTGATACCTTACTTTATGTATGACTATTGTGATAAGCCAACCATGTTTTTTTTTCTCTATGGACATGCAACGTTTGGTCTTATCTTCTCATGAAGCGCGGACATTTAGTATCCGATATCATTTTGTGATGAATGGAATGGTTTAGTTCATGTCCTATTTCATAAGCTAAGTTAGTTTGATTGTTAGTTAGAGCTCGCAGATTCTTCTCCTTTTTTTTACCTTACACTCCACTTGTCACATTAGAGAAGCAGAACGCTGCAAGCTCAGTCATCTCGAACACAGAAACTACCCTTGCATCCCACCCCTCTCCTTCGGCATCGGAAGCTTGTACCTTCCATTCCTTTGTGAGTGACTTCACAGGTCCGCACTAGCATGTTTTCTTTTCACCTCAGATGCTATTGATCAAGTGGACATTTTTTTTGTTGTCATACATCCTCTTTGTTTTTTGTTTTGTTCCAGTGCAATTCAAATCCAAGCACTTTCCCTTTGTGTTGATTCTATTGTGTGCTGACCAAGCCTTTATCTTGGTCACAGTTGAATCTAGCCATGGAAGACAACAATGATGAGCTTCTTGACGAGCAAAATGAAGCAGTACAAGCCCGAGTATCTCTTCCTCAAGATGTCCAGCAGATTATTCATGCTTCCTTACCTGGTAGGGTCGTTCTCAAGTTTTGCAGCGTGTGCAAGTTTCGGCGAGACTGCATTGAAGAACCTACTTTCGTGGACCGTCATCTCAACAGTGCTCTCCGCTTCCACCAGTCCATTGCTTGCTTCACCTCGGTTGATCGTGGTCTTGTCCACATGTACACATTTGATCCCAATACAATGAAACTTCAACAGCATGGAGCTTGTGTTCTCATGTAGGTTTCACATGTCAGGCCCCTGTAATGGCTTGGTGTGCGCCTATGATTCAAAAGGTGATGTTGAGGTGTTGAATCCAAGAACGAGGAAGCATTTGAGGTTGCCAGTTTCAGAACTTGTTTCTCGGGCTCCTTTTTCAGAATATTTTGTTGGATTTGTGCATTCCACAAAAGAGTACAAGGTGGTTTCTGCCCGTCACCATTTGCAGTTCTTGACATTTGAAGCATGCACTATTGGCACACTGTCATGGAGGACAGTACGTGAATCTGCAGACCTCCTGAAGACAGCGAACGCAGTCATCGTTAATGATGGTGTGTATTGGCTACTTCTTGATGAGATGCGTCCAATTTGGCTCAAAAAATCTTGTGGTTCAACCTGACTGATGAGAAGTTCTCAATAATTGCCGTCCCAGATCTGTAAAAGACCGTGATTTGGAATTATTCAAGGGGGAAGGGAAGCTGCATTTATTGTCAATGCCCTGCAAGGCCTGTTCTATTAGTCTGCGGCTTGTATCTGCAGCCTATTAGTCTAATGAATAGTGATTACTGAAAAAGCTGAAGCCTACAGCTGGCTGAAAAGCCGAAAAGAACGGTCTGGGTGGCATGCTCAACCCGACAAGTCTGGGTCCACATGTACGCTGTCGCTCCTCGGTTACCTTGAGGGCATGAAGTCGTTTTTCCTGCACAAGAGGAAGCTCTTATTTGGCAACCAAAGGAGATTCACCTACATTGATCTTGTGGATGGGAGTGTTTTCTACGTCAGACATGCCTTCTGGCGAGAGTTTGATATCTTGTGGAATGTTTGTGGAGAGCTTTATACCTTCTATGACATGCTTGGTGAACTCGACAACATTGTCGTACAGTTCTCGTTGTGCTGGATCATCCTCAACAGGCACAGGACCGTCATCTGGTGTCTCCGGGTCACCCTGGCCCTGGACATTCATCTGGTCTCACTGGATGGTCAGCAGAGCTTGTACAATACTCCAAGCGAGCGGAGAGAACTATGATCATGGAGTGGAAGATGTACGGCATAGAGACATAGACACAAAGTTCAGCTTGGTCTATTACTAATTCAGCAATTCTCTCTGGATTGTATAGCAGCTTGAATCTCGCAACTTGCAGCTAGTAATTTCCTGGTGTATGTTTGTGTGTAATGCTATGGTAGAGAGGAAGGAGAAAGAGACCATGGGGCGTGGGGTTGGGACAGAGTAGAAAAGAAAAAAAGACTAATAGAAATGGAAATTATGGATCTGGTATAATCGTATTGTAGTAAGTTGTAATGCTGTATGCCTGCATTGCATTTGTGAGCGTTTAGGTCACAAGACCAACACAAAGTTGCAAACTGATGCTTACATGTACGTAGCACACATACAAGTGTGTATAACCTTACACAGAACAGGTAAACATTTGGAATTTGTTCAGCAATCTGGTCATGCCACTCAAACAGTTGGCAAGGACAGCAGTGGCGGGAAGCCGAAGTATGGCCAGCAGCCGTCGCCGGCGCCGCCGCTGATGCGTGCCCGGCAGACCGTCTCCAGCTGGAAACTCTTGACGTCGATTTTGAACAGCTCGACGTCCCTGCTGCGGTGGCTTGCCATGAACGCCGGCCGCGGGTCTTGGTTGACTTCAAGAATCAAGCATCCGTTGAACGCGTCGCGGATGCTGTACGGCCGTCCGTACGTCGCTGGCCACGGCATCGGGACCGTCTTCTCCAGCTGCCACCGCGGCGAGCCATCGCCGTCGCGCTGGATCGTGTAGTAGTAGAGGCTGGCGTTGCCGTTGCCGTGGTGGAAGTCGTGCGCGAACACGCCGACCTCCCCGTCCGCGCCGTCCACGATGGCGACGTGCTCCTCCCAGAGGCCGGCCGGCGAAGGGATCTCCTCCAAGGAGAGCTCCATGGCGCGCGTGTCGAGCACGAGCCACCGGTTGGTGAGGCAGTCCACCCAGTAGAAGCGGCCGTGCGCGTAGTGGCGCCGGTTCCAGACGGCGTGCACTGGGCAGCCGAACGGCGATCGGTGCCTGCGCCAGACGAAGCAGTCCGGCGATCGGAGAGCGAGCCACCGCCCGTCGCGCGACGAGAAGGCGAGCGCCACGACCTTCCTTGGGCACCGCGCCGTCCAGAACACGGCGAACGACGGCCCGTCCGCCTCTGCGTCGTCCGCCGCGGCGGCCGGGGCGAGGAAGGGCTCGCACCGGCGCCGGCCGCCGAGGACCATGAACGGGTTGCTGACGGCGGCGGCGAGCTCCTCCGGGATGGGCGGGAGCAGGACGTAGCGGCGGGACAGGGGGTCGCAGACGGCGAGATCCGTGAAGAGGGTGCTGCCGCCGGAGGACGCGCGGTCGAGGAGGAATCGGCCGTCGCGGTAGTCCCGGAGGAGCCAGCTGGGGGCGTTGGCGCCGGCGTCGGGCGGCGCCGGGAGGAAGGCGAAGGAGAAGTCCGCGGCCGCGGCGACGGCGCGGGCGGCGGCCGCGGCCGGGTGGGGCGGGTCGGCGGGGTGGAAGGCGCCGCCCGTGCCGGATACGCAGGAGGAGGAGGACGAGGAGAAGGCCCCGAGGAGGGGGAGGGGGCCCTGATCCGGGTGGAGCGCGCGGTGGCGGCGGAGGAAGCGCGGGGAGGAGACGAGGCCGCGGAAGGCGGAGCTGGCCGCGGCGGCGCGCACGAGGGAGGAGGGGGAGGGCAGGCGGATCAGGATGTCGTCGACGACGTCTTCGGGGAGCTCCCGGAGCGGCTCCAGGACGGCGGCGGCGACCATGGGAGCTTCCAGCTTAGGTGAGCTGCGACCTGCGAATGCGACGCGAGTGACTTGCCGTCTGCTCTTTGCCCTGCAATAAGTGATGTGTGAGCCGCGCGGGCAATAATTTATCCGAAGTGCGTGGTGGCCGTGTAGCCGTGGGCCCAGAATGAGTACGGTGTGCCTGCTGGTCTTATTTACTCCTTCCCAGTAACTTGCAGCGGTGGTCAATGGAAAATCGTTCAAGGTATGACTGGTGCCGACGGAACACTTTTAACATGCAGCAATTTGCTGTCTTATCTGTTCTTCCTGTATTTCTACTTGCTTTGTCATGGATATATGTATGTTCTTCCGTAGCTTTTGGAGCCTGAAAGTTTGTACCTGTAGTGATTAACTGATTATTGGCTCTAAGGGCTCCAAACAATTTTGCCATTCTTTAGTCTTCACAGCCCATATTCTTAAATCACCCTGCACTTAGCCTCCTTGGAATATGAAAGTTTCCATGTTCCCACTTGCCTAATGTTTTATCATATCTTCTTGGCAGGGCTCCCGATCGATGAGTTCTCGAGGAAGAAGATGGATGCGACTGCCCAGGAGCTGTCGGAGGAGAAGGCGCTCGCTTATTCGTGCCTCAACTAAACTAGCATACTCGGAGAGCAATTGCTACTCTTACGTTTTGAATAAAAGAAGACAATATGCTACTAGAAAGTGCCGATTCGAACGGGGCAGTCCTCCATTATTCCCTGATTGATGGAGATGGCCATGTGCATCACTGTCTAAAAGAGAGGATGCCTAATTGCCAACTGTGCAGACGACTAATAAACAATACAACGGTGTGTGCATTGACAATTAGATATTCTTAAAAAAAAAAAAAAACTCCGACACCCCTATACTTTCGCGTACGAGAGGATGGGAAATTGATCGCCGTTCCTCAAGGAAAGTAAAAAAAGAGAATTGGTTGTCGTGAGAAACTGGCAACTGTGCTGAACAAAATGATACACGTCTGCATCTTATCCACTGCCGACGCGGAGCGATTTCACGACACTCGACTGTATTCCGTCAGGTACTGACAGTACTGTGCCGTAGAGACGGCCAAACTATCTTGTGGTTCGCCCGGATCCTTCTGGACTGGGAGGAGGTGCTTTTCTTTCTTCTCCAAGTTATATTCAAAGGGGAACAGGTAGTGGTTCTATTCTAAACAATTTTGACTTCTTAATTTTAATTTTTTTAATTTTCTAGCGTTTTTAGATTTTTTTATTCTTTTGTATTGTCTATGATGATATAATATATATATTTTTATTTTTTTATGTATTTTAACATTGAAAAATCTAACAGCCGTAACAGTGCATTATAGCCAAAGTCAAAAACCAAAATTTTAAGACAGTTGGTGTCATCATTTGACTTCTTTTTCCAAGATGGGATGGGAGTTCAGTGGGTGTTTGATTGGTGAAAAATTGGTGGGCTGAAATTGGAAATTAGTGATGAGCAAAGTTTGAAATGTTTGCTTAGAATACGAGAATTTTACAGAAATTCTGTATGAAATAAAGTAAACCCTTTGAAAAGCTATTTTTTTTTTAAAAAAAATCCCCATCAAAACAAGCCCGTATGTGTTTTACCGCAAGTAAATTTGAGATTTGGAGCTACAGGGTTGGTTCTCACCATTTTAAACCCATGGTATTATAGACTCACAAAAAAAAAAGAGAAAGCATTTTAAAGCCATAGTGCTCTCACCGTTTTTAAATTAGAGATAATTGATTATATACCACTGAATAACATTTACTTCTATAAAATACCATTGAAAAAAAATACTCTATCTATTATATATCACTGAATAGTACCAAAATTCTGTTATATGGTTGTTGTGGCTACAGACCAAACAGAGAGAGAGTATGGTAGTGGAGAGTTAGGTGAACAAAATGACCTCTCGTCCCTTCGAGGCTTCGTCATGTCCATACATATATCCCAAAGGAGTGTCTTTACAATAGTGCCCTTACACTCGAGTATCCTTCCCGAGACTATCTTGTCGTGGTACACGGGTTCATAACTCGCTAACAGACTAGTTGGGCTTAGGTGGGGGCCACCCCCACAACAATGGTATTGCCATCACTTAGGGTAAGTTTGCCCCTAGAAAAAGACAATTTTATCCTCAGTTTAAATATGTCCATATGATAAAAATTAAGTATAGGGAAAATTGTCTTAGCCAAAAATATTAATTTTTTTGGGTGGATCATTAAGGCAGTGTAAAACTCAAATATAAAATTTCGTCAACTGACTCTTCCATGTGTTCTATTTTTGAAATTCAAATTCAAAATCAGTCTATTTGAGCTATTTTTTAAACTGGGACAAATTCACTATAGAAAATGGAAAATCATTTTTTTAGAGCTATGTGATGTCTTAGGAACATGTGACAATTTTTTCAAAATTTTTAGACCTCATTTAGCCTTTATTAGCATTTAAATTAAAAATCTAAAAAATTTCTTTGAATAGTGCCTTGAAACTTTTTTCCTAGCTAACTGATATATTGAACAATACCCTTGTGAATTTTTATAGTTTTTAAAGGTTTTTGCTATTTTAAATAAATCAGATTTTCGGTCTTTACTAGGGGTATTCTGGTCTTTTTTAGAGTATAACGATTAGCCCTAACGGTCAACTAACGGTAGTGGCACATAATATAAATTCGGTGCTATTTAGTGGTATATAATAAAGGTAGTGTTTTAATGGTATTTTATAGAAGTAGACGTTATTCAGTGTCATATAATCAATTATCTCAAATTAGCTTTAAATTATAGATGGTTCTTACATGAACTCGAATCAAACAACGGTCCTAGTGGGGCGTAGAATCAAGTTCCACGCAGGAAAATAGTATAATCCACACAAGAGTCTAGTATAATCCATGCAGGAAAATAGTATAATCCACACAATAGTGGGGCGTAGAATCAGTTTTTTTACTATTCACTACACTATACACTAACTCAGCTACAGTAAAAAAATACCAATTATAATGAAATTTCAGCTAAAAACCATCGCTAAAACGATCACCCCTTTAGCATCTTGCTTTTATCAAGTTTGTTACGTCATACATGTTAAGCAAGGCATAGAAAAAGTTAATGTCTGTTGGGTAGTACCAAAGTACTGTAGATACAGTACGGTTTTGTTCTCTTGCAATATCTTTGGTTAGGTTGAATTACTAACAGTGTTGCACATAGGTTGCTACAGTAATCCAAAAACATATATTTCTTTTGCTGTTTTTGTTCTCGTTGAGATTTACATATTAAAAGAGCAGAAGATACTAAATTTAAAAAAGAGATTTCTGCTACAAATTACAATCATTCACTCCTACTCTTCTTATTGCCATCGATAATCCTACAGTCATAAAGTTCAGCTTGGTCTATGAGTAATTCAGAATTCTCTCTGGATTGTATATCAGCTTGAAGCTCGCAACTTGCAGGTAGTAAGTTCCTGGTGTGTTTGTGTGTAATGCTATGGTAGAGAGGAAGGAGAAAGAGACCATGGGGCGTCGGGGTGGGACAGAGTAGAAAAGAAGGGGAAAAAAAAGAAAAAGTAACATGTCAGCGCCTGTTATCTTTATATTTTAGGTATCGCTTACCCGTGCTTATTGTTGTTTATATGTACTAAAAATGGAAATTATGGACCTGGTATAATCATATTGTACTCTTGTTTTGTTTTGTAGTAACAGTAGCGTTTAGGTCACAAGACCAACACAGTTACAAACTGATGCTTACATGTACGTAGCACACATACAAGTGTGTATAACCTTACACAGAACAGGTAAACATTTGGAATTTGTTCAGCAATCTGGTCATGCCACTCAAACAGTTGGCAAGGACAGCAATGGCGGGAAGCCGAAGTATGGCCAGCAGCCGTCGCCGGCGCCGCCGCTGATGCGTGCCCGGCAGACCGTCTCCAGCTGGAAACTCTTGACGTCGATTTTGAACAGCTCGACGTCCCTGCTGCGGTGGCTTGCCATGAACGCCGGCCGCGGGTCTTGGTTGACTTCAAGAATCAAGCATCCGTTGAACGCGTCGCGGATGCAGTACGGCCGTCCGTACGTCGCGGGCCACGGCGTCGGGACCGTCTTCTCCAGCTGCCACCGCGGCGAGCCATCGCCGTCGCGCTGGATCGTGTAGTAGTAGAGGCTGGCGTTGCCGTTGGTGTGGTAGAAGTCGTGCGCGAACACGCCGACCTCCCCGTCCGCGCCGTCCACGACGGCGACGTGCTCCTCCCAGAAGCCGGCCGGCGAAGGGATCTCCTCCAAGGAGAGCTCCATGGCGCGCGTGTCGAGCACGAGCCACCGGTTGGTGAGGCAGTCCACCCAGTAGAAGCGGCCGTGCGCGTAGTGGCGCCGGTTCCAGACGGCGTGCACCGGGCAGCCGAACGGCGATCGGTGCCTGCGCCAGACGAAGCAGTCCGGAGATCGGAGAGCGAGCCACCGCCCGTCTCGCGACGAGAAGGCGAGCGCCACGACCTTCCTTGGGCACCGCGCCGTCCAGAACACGGCGAAAGACGGCCCGTCCGCCTCTGCGTCGTCCGCCGCGGCGGCCGGGGCGAGGAAGGGCTCGCACCGGCGCCGGCCGCCGAGGACCATGAGCGGGTTGCTGACGGCGGCGGCGAGCTCCTCCGGGATGGGCGGGAGCAGGACGTAGCGGCGGGACAGGGGGTCGCAGACGGCGAGATCCGTGAAGAGGGTGCTGCCGCCGGAGGACGCGCGGTCGAGGAGGAATCGGCCGTCGCGGTAGTCCCGGAGGAGCCAGCTGGGGGCGTTGGCGCCGGCGTCGGGCGGCGCCGGGAGGAAGGCGAAGGAGAAGTCCGCGGCGGCGGCGACGGCGCGGGCGGCGGCCGCGGCCGGGTGGGGCGGGTCGGCGGGGTGGAAGGCGCCGCCCGTGCCGGATACGCAGGAGGAGGAGGACGAGGAGAAGGCCCCGAGGAGGGGGCCGGGGCCCGGATCCGGGTGGAGCGCGCGGTGGCGGCGGAGGAAGCGCGGGGAGGAGACGAGGCCGCGGAAGGCGGAGCTGGCCGCGGCGGCGCGCGCGAGGGAGGAGGGGGAGGGCAGGCGGATCAGGATGTCGTCGACGACGTCGTCTGGGACCTCCCGAGCGGCTCCACGACGGCGGCGGCGACCATGGGAGCTTCCAGCTTAGGTGAGCTGCGACCTGCGAATGCGACGCGGGTGACCTGCCGTCTTGTCTTGCCCTGCAACAAGTGAGGTGTGAGCCGCGCGGGCAATGATTTATCCGAAGTGCGGGGTGGCTGTGTGGCCCAGAAAGAGTGAAAGGAAGTCAAGAAACAAAGATCGTAAGTTTAGAGAGGGAGAGAAAAGGACGTTCCAAACAGCTTCGTTGATTTTTTTGATACAGTTTTTTTTCCTTTAGATATAACGATATTTTTAATTAAATGTGATAAAATTAACTGTCACTACGATACCATTTTGAGCAAGAGCTACTAGAAATTGCCGATTTGAACGGGCAGTCCTCCATTATTCCCGGATTGATGGAGATGGCCATGTGCATCACTATCTAAAAAAGAGGATGCCTAATTGCCAACTGTGCAGACGACTGACTAATAAACAATACGACAGTGTGTGCATTACCTCTCTTTTGACGATTAGATATTCTTTAAAAAAAAAACTCCGACACCCCCTATACTTTTGCGTACGAGAGGATGGGAAATTGATCGCCGTTCCTCAAGGAAAATAAAAAAGAGAATTGGTTGTCGTGAGAAACTGGCAACTATGCTGAACAAAATGATACACGTCTGCATCTTATCCACTGCCGACGCGGAGCGATTTCACGACACTCGACTGTATTCCGTCAGGTACTGACAGTACTGTGCCGTAGAGACGGCCAAACTATCTTGTGGTTCGCCCGGATCCTTCTGGACTGGGAGGAGGTGCTTGTCTTTCTTCTCCAAGTTAGAGTTATTAAAAGTCCATGCTGTTTGCTCGCACGAGAGAGCTCCACGCAGCACACATGTCTTCGCGCGGCAACGCGTGGCGTCCGAGCTCCGCTTCTCCCGCGCGCGGCGCGCTGCGCGCGGCGTGGCGCGTCGTCTTACCGTTTCCTCCTCCCGTTGGCGCCCGCTGTCCCCGCCTCCTCCTGCCCCCTTCTCCCCGGTCCCCCTCCTCCCGCCGCCTCCCTCTCTCCTCCCCGCTCCCGCCGCCTCCCCTCCTCCCCCCCCCCGCCCCGCCGCACCCTCCTCCCCACTCCCCGCCGTCTCCCCGCTCACCCGCGCCGCGCTTCCCCCCCCTCCTCCCCGCCGCCTCCTCTCCTCCCCCCCCCTCCTCCCCGCTCCCCGCTGCTCCCCGCCGGCCGCTTCCTCCCCTCCTACCCCCCCGCCTCCTCCTCCCCGCCGCCTCCTCCCGGCCCCCTCCTTCCCGGTCCCCCCGCCTCCCCCAACCCCTCCTCCCCTCCTCGCCTCCTCGCCGCCTCCCCTTCCTCCCCGCCGCCACGGATGGGATGCGGCGAGTTCCGCGAGCGATTCCTCGGCCTCCGCCGCTCCGCGGAGCTTCGAAGGAAGTCGACGACGGGCGCAGAGGCGCCCATCCTCCCACCGACGGCCTCCCACCGACTTCGACCGGGCGCGAGCACGCGCCGTCGGCCGTCAAGGACCAGTCACGTCCGGCCGATTTGAGGATTGAAGAACTACTTTTGTTTGATTTCGATGGATATATCGGTGGATTTGATTCGATTCGATCGGTTTGTTCGATGCCTTCGTTGCGAGGGCTCGTGCGGGTCGTCTTTGGTCGTTCAAAGACGTCGGGGCGCTGGAGGGGCGCACTACCTCGCCACCGGGAAGGCTGGATTGGTGTTAGCGTCGTAAATAGACACAACTTTTAGATCATTGAACCGCATTCTACCGATCTTTAAGAAGCTTAGCTACTTTGCTCTGTTCTTTGGTTTCGTGAGACGAGAGGAGAGGGAGAGAGTTGGAAAGACTTGCTTTATAATTCATGGGACTTTGGTATTTTAGGTATATACACAATGTTGAGAAGTCAAAAGGGTCAAAGTTGATGATTTTAGTAGGTATTTCTACTTTTGATCTCTAGATGGTCTATGGAATAAGAACCATTTCGCGGTTTGTGGAAGAAACTTAATTTTGGGTGTAAGGTAGTCATAAACTGCACCATATGGTTCTTCACATAAGATTATAAGATGATCAGAACACATAGGACCAACAATGTCGGTTTTACTTTGGTATAAATGCCAAATTAGCGGTGCATTGGTTTCCTACCAATTTTAGCTTGTTGCATTGGTTTCCTACCAATTAGCGGTGCATCGATTGCACGTCTTTGAGAAGGGCGTGGCGATTGCACGCGGCGCGCCAAGAATTACAAATTACGTCGTAATTTTTATTGTTGCCACTTTGCCGCGTCGTCTAGGTGCGCATGCTAAAAAAGCTTGGTGACCTTCCCTTTGTGGGTGCGATTTGTCGAAGGAAGTTCGGTTGGAGTTTCTCCTATGATACCCTTGTGTTGGGGTTCATTCATGCTTTGCTTTTATGATCGGATCATTCGGGCATAAGCTATTTAGTTTAAGGCTTTAATTTATTTGAGCGATGTTTTGCTTAATTTTTTATGTGAATTCATTCGGTGTTTGGTAGTGATAAAGATGTTAGCTTTTGATCGATACCTAGCGTATTGCAGCATTATCAGAGATCAATACATTATAGTTTTTGCCGTGTCCTTGAACTTCCTTTAGTTCATTTGCTCTGTCGCTTTTTCTCTCCTCACTGTGCAATCTCAAGGAATAAATGGTACATCAAGCTCGCTCTGTTTGCACAATTAACATCTCCACCTGTTACTTATGGATACATGAAACTATTTTGACTACAGATTCCTAATGCAAAGCCCGAGAGGAATCGACGGAGATTGAGATCTTCGAATGCAAGGGATTCCTCCGGATGTACTTGCTTTGCTCACATTGGGGAAGGTACCACAATAGTAATTTCTCCACCGCAATATGTAGGCTACTTTATCGGTTTGCTCTTATTTAGGAGGACTAGAGTAGTTGCTCGATTCTTGTGATGTAGAAGGACAGGTGTTCTTTGTAGTTTCTTGTTTTCATAGCATTTGTTGGGTTGACTTGTCATTATGATGATTGATGACGGTAGAAATTATAGGATTCCTGAATATTGTCTAAACAGCACTGCAAGGCTCTCATGTTAGGGAAAATTCGCTTGTAAATGAAATTATGCATGTGTAGGAAACTAATTTTCCTTAAGTGTTGAACTTGCCAACATATTATGTTGCTATATTGAAGTCTAATATAAACATGAAGTGTGAAGTAATATAAACATTTCTAAGTTAATTAAATATCAATAAGGACTTCCAATCTCTTTTTTAATGTATGTTACACAATTGCATCATGACATAGTGTAAGGTATTATTCAAATATAATCGTGAAATATTTAGGGATATATGTAATAGTACATGTGATAATACGCGTTATATATGAAATGTCATTAATTTAGTGTTACAGTAGTTACCTATAAACTATTGTAGTATTAGTATTACACTTAACTGCTTGAAGATCCCAGTTACATAAGTAGTATGTCACTATTTATGCATATATCATTCACATATTAATTGATATATTACATTAGTTTTACGCATTTTATATAATGGTTATCTAATGTACAATTTGTCTATATATCATTCATTAAAAAGAAGGTATTACAGAATGTACACTCCATATATCAGACATTAAAATTCGCATATGCAATACCAAAAAAGATGCATTGCGTACATAGTATTATATATTGAAGTGTACCATGTGTCATAGCGAACCCTCCAGGTTCTAGCCGACTAAAAGTTACTGCAGAGAAAATAAGAACTACCAGTGAATATGATAACTTTCCCGATTAAATAATGCAGAGAACATGGTACACATGAGACAATTCTATTTAACATATTTTTAACATACTTTCTGTAGCATGGAAACCATGTAAGAAATGACACAAGTTACTGAAGCATGTAAGAGTTGACCATGGACATAAGTCACATGACAATATGAGACAGAAATTAGATCTGGACATAACAAAATTAAAATATCTGCAACCTGCACTTGTGCATTCCATAATAACTAGCAATGCATCTAATTTAGAGAGTTGGGGCTGCTTAAGGAGATTTATGATTTGTTATCCTATTGAAGTACTGACATTCTTTGGTTTGAGTGCTTTCCCACCATAACTATCAAAGTATATTTAAGTGTTTTTAATCTTAGATGTTAGAATTTGTAAAGGTGCAGCATAGAATAATCTCCACTTATGTAAAATCGGACCTCAACCATGAAAGAAGTCATGCACATGATGCAAATAGAATGGACGACACAAATTATGATGTAAAAAGAAATGAGTTGTACATCACCTGTATCACCAGCTTGTAATTGTAAGGACTGTATGTATGGTGTAACACCCTCCAAGACATACATTCTGCTGTTGTTATTTGGCCAGAACCTAAATTGAAAATGCCATTCTTTGCCATTTGCATCTTGAATTGTCAATGGACGACCCTCTGGTGAGAAATTGGGGAAATACACCTACACAAAGTACCTCAAAACTCGGGATGACAGGAAAAATGAAAATAAATATATTAAGATGGGTATTCTATCAAGAAGCTGTCCCCAGTAGCAAATGCTTTGTGAATGGCGCTTTCTAAGCAAAATATCATAGCCATTAAGAGATTAACTTAATCATTTAGACAGGAGTATCAACGGCCGCATTAGGAACCCAAGAATGTCAAGTAGCCTCACAATACTACACCATAACAACGGTGTTTCACCAATATAATCCATATAGGTTGAACAGTAAGGTATTCAGGGCTAGATGTTATATTGACCGGTTTGTCTGTGTTGATGTATATGTAATGTACATATGCTGTATATAGTCTCATAGACCTAATTGGTCTACAGTAATGGTGACGGTGATTCCCCAAATCCTAACATGGGGATGCTCCTGATGCTCCTTTGTATCAAAGGCTTTTTAATCATAAGGAATATGATACAGCAAAGAGAAATCAACAATGTACGGCCTGTTTGTGGTGATTGTTTATGCTTTTCTTCGAAACATCTTTACTATGATTATTCTTTTACGATTTATTTTTTTCTTTGGCCTACTAAAGTAGATACAATATGTTTTCTTCCCCTGAAATGGCCTGTTGTACACTATACTTTGTAGGTATTGCTCTGGCTGAACTGGCTCCCACTCATCCCATCAGACTTGAGCTTGCCCTCAACTTCTCCGTGTTCTATTATAAGATTCTGAACTCACCTGACAAGGCTTGCAACCTTGCAAAACAGGTTTGTGCTAAACTGTGAACTTATTCCATTTGCTACTTTATGGACGATAGAACATGTTTATTAGCTGATTGCATGTGTTGCTTCAGCTAAGGCTGTAGATGTGCTCATAGTTGGCTATAGAGATGTGCATTCTGTACATTGTTTGTAGTGGAACTCTTATATGTATTGTTTTGTAGTTAATAACAACAGAATGAATCAGCATCTTATTCAAAACAAATGCTCAATCCAGTTTCCCAGTTGGCAAGAATGGTAAGGAATCAGCTGGCTGTTATCATTTGGATATTTTGATGGTCTTTTACCTAGAACATAAGAGGTGCATTCTGCAAGACTATGATGCATGTAAGTAGTACAATGATTGTAACGTGGAGAGAGACTTAAATGCTTGTCTGCTGCAGGTCAGTGTAGGCACACTCCTTGCATTCACCATAGTTGTTGTCTCGACCTTGAGCTGTGTATTAGCTATCTTCTCAGATTAATAGTTGTGCTTTGTTTTGATTCTCATTAAGTTACATGACAACACACTGTTTAATAATTGTTTCATTAATCAACTAGACATTGCTCTGCGTATTATTAAAACTTCAATCAATATTGCTCATTCTTGTTGAGTTAGTGGATTGATTAAAGGGGTCACATACTGTTTATTGCACTCTGTTTGTGATCTGGTTGCTCACTGGATTAGCTAATTTTGATTTTGAGGCTTAAGGTCCAATTGCAAATGCAATACACACACACACACACACACACACACACACACACATAATTGATAACTATAGTGGCGAAGACGGCTAAGAGTTTCTTGTGTAACTAGCCATCTGAGAGCAATAACATCATTAAATTGTGTTAACATGGATATTTTGGTCATACATGTTATTCTCATAATGTATTTAATCCTTGGTAGGCATGATTTATTTTGGCTTCTTGTTTACATGCTAATATATGCCTTGAGAGTATGCTATGACTTGCGGTCAGGAAATACAGAACAATTTATGAATATGCTGTGGATTTACCTTTTCAACTTTAATTTTGTAGGTACCTCCAATGATAATTAAGAAAACATTCATCAAGTATTTGCATTTATGAACGTTCAACTCTTCAACAGTACTACTAATATGGTACAAGTTACCACAATTTTACTCTGCTTGACTACACACGATCATGTGAGACATCATTAGTAAATATCTACTTTTTCGTTCAGTTTACTACTCCGCCGTGAATGCTGCTCCTTTAGCAATGGGGAATTCTTGAAGGCCAGCTTACAGGAACTGGAGCAGTGGTGCTCTAAAACAACTGAAGAGGTGAAGTAAAAATGTTTAATTTCAACTAGAGAAAAAGTAATCAGCAAGAAAGCACCAGACTAAATTGTGTCATCATAATGCAAGATGCAGAACATCTTGGGATGAACTGCAACACATAAGGTGAGCGATTGGGTTCTGGTATGCCCGACAAGATGCCTTTATTGACAACCATAGAAATTTCACCTGTCTACCTACTAAATGAAATCAAATTGCAGGTTTTGCATCAGAAGTCACACAAAACATTGGATGAAATCACAGATGAGCTTTGCCCTGTAAGTCCTGAACAAGAAAAACTCGCAAATGCTTGAAATTTTGACAAACCATCAAGTATCAAATATTGTGAAAATTTCACATGTTTTGAGCATCACCCAAATATATCGCATTGGAACAATGTTCTGGGATGACAAATATGGTGCACAAGGTCTATCTCAAGAGGTAAGTGCATGCTTGCTAGCTTAGACATGTTTCCATTCTCAAGCATCTATGGTTTTGTGAATGGATTAGCTAATTTTGATTTTGAGGCTTAAGGTCCAATTGCAATCAATAATATATATATATATATATATATATATATATATATATATATATATATATATATATATATATATATATACACACACATAATTGATAACTATAGTGGCGAAGACGGCCAAGAGTTTATTGTGTAACTAGCCATCTGAGAGCAATAACTTCATTAAATTGTGTTAACATGGGGATTTTGGTCATACATGTTATTCTCATAATGTATTTAATCCTTGGTAGGCTTTGGCTTCATGTTTACATGCTAATATATGCCTTGAGAGTATGCTATGACTTAATCAATTCACATGTTTACATTTCAATTAAGTCATTTGCATGTTTATGTTATCATGCCTTTACTATGGATTATATTGGAATTATATTTGAATATATGCTTATATCGCATAATATACAACAATTATTTCTTGGTTCTTGGGGTGGATAATTTAGGCTGGCAATGGCATACGCTCACTTATGCTCATTCGGAATTTCTGGTTTCAATTCATGATACCACCAGCTTGGGTTTGGCCGGAAAAAAATTGATTCACAGTGTTCTTGGTGCTTGCTTTCTTGAATTGGCAGAGGGTTTTATTTGCAAATTTACACGGATTTGGTCAAGGACTAATGGTCTTTGTATGTGCTCATCATACTTTGTTCTCTAGCATGAAGATTAAATCAAAAGCTATCGTTTTGCCCTAACAATGATAAGCATAAGCCCTTTTTTTTTTTTACTAAAGGCCTGTTCGTCCATGTTTGCCCTATCGTCATGCCAAGGCGCGTGAGGCGCGCCCGATGTTCTAGTTATATTCAAAGGGGAACAGGTAGTGGTTCTATTCTAAACAATTTTGGCTTCTTAATTTTAATTTTTTTAGTTTTCTAGCGTTTTTAGATTTTTTTTATTTTTTTGTATTGTCTATGATGATATAATATATATATATATATATATATATATATATTATTTTTTTCATGTATTTTTTCATTGAAAAATCTAACAGTCGTAAAGCCAAAGTCAAAAACCAAAATTTTAAGACAGTTGGTGTCATCATTTGACTTCTTTTTCCAAGATGGGATGGGAGTTCAGTGGGTGTTTGGTTGATGAAAAATTGGTGGGCTGAAATTGGAAATTAGTGATGAGCAAAGTTTGAAATGTTTGCTTAGAATACGAGAATATTACAGAAATTCTGTATGAAATAAACTAAACCCTTTGAAAAGCTATTTTTTTTTAAAAAAATTCCCATCAAAACAAGCCCGTATGTGTTTTACCGCAAGTAAATTTGAGATTTGGAGTTACAGGGTTGGTTCTCAGCATTTTAAACCCATGGTATTATAGACTCACAAAAAAAAGAGAAAGCATTTTAAAGCCATAGTGCTCTCACCGTTTTTAAATTAGAGATAATTGATTATATGCCACTGAATAGCATTCACTTTTATAAAATACCATTACAAAAATACTATCTCTATTATGTATCACTGAATAGTACCAAAATTTTGTTATATGGTATTGCCATCAGTTAGGGTAAGTTTGCCTTTAGAAAAAGACAATTTTACCCTCAGTATAAATATGTCCATATGATAAAATTAAGTATAGGGAAAATTCTCTTAGCCAAAAATATTAATTTTTTTGGGTGTATCATTAAGGCAGTGTAAAACTCAAATATAAAATTTCGTTAACTGACTCTTCCATTTGTTCTATTTTTGAAATTCAAATCCAAAATCAGCCTATTTGAGCTATTTTTTAAACTGGGACAAATTCACTATAGAAAATGGAAAATAATTTTTTTGAGAGCTATGTGATGTCTTAGGAGCATGTGACAATTTTTTTAAAATTTTTAGACCTCATTTAGCCTTTATTAGCATTTAAATTAAAAATTTTCTTTGAATGGTGCCTTGAAACTTTTTTCCTAGCTAACTGATATATCGAACAATACCCCTGTGAATTTTTATAGTTTTTAAAGGTTTTTGCTATTTTAAATAAATCGGATTTTTGTCTTTACTAGGGGTATTCTGGTCTTTTTTCAGAGTATAACGGTTAGCCCTAACGGTCAACTAACGACAATGGCACATAATATTACTTCGGTGCTATTTAGTGACATATAATAGCGATAGTGTTTTTAATGGTATTTTATAAAAGTAGACGCTATTCAGTATCATATAATCAATTATCTCAAATTAACTTTAAATTATAGATGGTTCTTAGTTCTTACATGAAATCGGATCAAACAACGGTCCTAGTGGGGCGTAGAATCAAGTTCCACGCAGGAAAATAGTATAATCCACACAAGAGTCTAGTGAGCTACGTCACAAACTTGGATAAGAGCTGCCATTACGAAGTAACTGGTTATATTATACGTTTGTGGTTTGCGACAGGGAATACAGGGTGTGTGGTTGTGCTCCAAACAGATAGATGGAGAAAATGTACATAGAAGATCACTAACATAGAAGTCATGGCATTGAATCAGCGTGAGGTTTTCAGTGTACAACTCTTTCGTAACCTTCAATAGCAACATCTGGCCAGGCCTATCAAGATCACTAACATAGAAGTCATGGCACTGATGTTCTTGTGAGGAGTTTACCGTGAGAAAACCAGCTTGAAAACCAGGGATAGAAGTTTCCAAAAACCTCAAAAAAGTATGCCACGTGCGATGCAACTTCTCCGATATTGAATGGGATGGGATGTTTTCGTACCATATCGTTTCATTGTTTTTGGTGAATGGGATTGCTAACATCTTGAGGAATATTCCTTAAATTTGTGTTCCACAGTAACCAAACATATGGATGGCTTTTTTTTGAACAAACCCAAACGTATACCACTTAGTAAAAGCAAACAAACACACCATGAGTAAATGGTGTTACTTCCATATGAAATTTTATTTGAGTATGAATTTTCTTTAGAGTGCAATAACATGAACTCACGATATGAACCCTATGTGGCACAAGATGTTAAAAATAGGCTCATTTTCTTAATTTTAAAGCGCACATGACTTAGTACTATATTGCTAAGATAAAGTGGAGGGACCAATTTACAAGGTGAAATTCATGCCACTCATTGAATTATAGAAGGGGATGGCATACGGAGGGATTTGGCTAATCACACATGCACGTGCACGCGCATGTGTTCGCGTATTTTCACGTGAAAATCGTGTGACTTGCATATTCGCATATTATACAAAGTACTCTTGACTGTATGAAAGGTTGTCATAAAATCTTAATGCATTCTGTTGTCCAAATGAGAAAAATGTATTAGCCTGCAAGATATCTAAAAAGAATACATCTACTTGAGCCTAACTGTATGGTCACGGTTCTTGAGAACAGGGTATTCTTTAGAAAGCTCATGTGCAGATAAGGGAGCATGACCACAAAATGCCCCGTTTAGGTGTAGTTTATTGGTAGTCTACTACTAGTTGAGATTTCAAGTGAAATCTGATCATGAAAAGCAACTGTGAGAAGATGAATCTTGTTATTCTAGGTGCAAGTTCAAACCGTACAAAATTTACACTAAAAGATTGGTATATTAACATTACTTCAGCATAATATTTTTGATATCTTTTTGCCTCTTAGTTTGGAATTGGTGGAGGATTGTTAAAAATAGGCCTATGAATGAGGCTAATTTTCTTAATTCCAAAGTGTGTATGATTTAGTACCATATTAGTAAGGCAAAATAGAATAGACCAATTTATATGGTGGAATCCATACCACTCCTTGAAGTATAATGTGGATGGCATGAGGAAGACTTTCGCTAATCACACATGCGCGCATGCGTGCGCGTATTCACGTGGCAGACTAAGTCCACCTTTATTTTTGCTGAACCGTGCATTACTATTTTTCTGATTGAATGAGATTCGAACGTTTGAATTTAGGGCTTTATTGGGTTTGATGACAGGCAGTTATCAGTGGATAAATGGCTGGTTAAATATATCAGTTACCAATGGGTACATAGCTACTTAATTTGTCATTTACTAGTCTATTTATACACACACACCCCCTAGAGATGTCCAGAGTATATTGCTAAACTCGCTGCTTCTTAGCGGGATTTTGCCACTACCTGAAATACAAGAGGAAAGATATTTCTATTGAGGATCTCATTACTGCCCTCGATGTGGAAGAAAAAGCAAGAGTAAAAGATACAGTAAGCACCTCTGGTTAAAACAATACAAATTTTATAGAGAAAAAGACTGCAGCAAAAAAGTACAAATCTGACAAACCGAACAAAATAATTAGCTTTAAGAAGAAGAAAATTGAGAAAAATGATTTAAGAGACATCACCTGCTTTGTGTGAGGAAAAGATGGTCATATGGCGAAAGACTGTTGCTTCCGCAAAATCAAAGATAGTGAATAGCTAAAGAAGATGCTTGTCAACGTGATCATAGGTGGGGTCTCGGCTTTAGGAGGGTATGGTAATTCACCTATTGTCTTTTTAGCGTATCAATCTACCGATTAGTGGGTTGATACTGGTGCTAATGTTCATGTATGTTCTGATATTTTTTTGTTTTCTTCTTACCAGGCTGTAAGGGCTTCCTCCGTCCTAATAGGAAACGGCTCACATGCTTCCGTTCTTGGTGTTGGCATGGTGGATTTAAAGCTTACTTCAGGAAAAATTGTCCACTTGAAGAACATGCAGTATGCTACTACAATAAACAAGAACCTCATTAGTAGTTTTCTCCTATGTGGAGATGGTTATAAGCTAGTTTTTGAGTCAAATAAAATTGTAGTGTCTAAGTTCGAAAACTTTGTTAGTAAAGGTTATAAGAGCGGAGACTTGTTCCACCTAAGTAATTTAAAGTCTTGTTATAATCTGAATGTTGCAAGATGTTTAAATAAATATGAGAAAAATATTTATTATTCCTGTTTTTATTATGTTGGTTTTGATAGTATTGCTAGAATGTCCAGATTAAATTTAATTTCAAAATATGAAATTGTCAAAGGATCAAAGTGTCAGTCATGTGCGCAAGTAAAGCAGCCTTGAAAACTCTTTAAGGGATTAGAGCATGAAAAGAACTTGGCACCGTTAAGTCTTGTTTATTTAGATTTGTGTGAAATGAATGGATTATTGACAAAAGAAGACAAATGATATTTTTAACTTTTATTAATGATGCAACATGCTACTACTATGTGTATTTGCTAAAAGCTAAGGATGAAGCATTAAACAACTTTAAGACTGATAAGGCCGAGGTTGAGAATCAAATAGAAAAGAAAAGGAAAAAATTGAGATATGATCGTGAAGGTGAGTACATCTTTTATGAATTCTCTCAATTCTATTCTAAGCATGGAATAGTTCATGAATTTACACCCCTATATTCACCTCAATCAATCGGGATAGCTGAGAGGAAAAATCGGACACTAACATACTTAGTTAATACCTTATTAGAGAGTTTCAGTATACCTAAGGCATGGTGGAGCAAGTTATATTAACAGCAACTTTCATCCTAAACAGAGTAATCACTAAAAAATGTAGGATTACTCCATATGAGAGATGGAAGGGGAGAAAACCTAATGTCAATTTTCTACGAACTTGGGGGTATTCGGCAAAAGTCAATATACCATTGCAGAAAAAAAAATTTGGACAAAAAACAATCGATTGTATTTTTTGATAATATCTTTTCTATGAGAACAGCAAGCAATACTTTACAAACTGAGAATGTTCAAACTGATAATATTGAAACTGAGAATAATCAAATTTCTAAACTTACCACCATTCCTGAATCAATTTGTGATATCCCTGAGGAGGATAACAATATAATCATAGAAGTGCCTTGCAGGAGAAAGAGACAAATGGTTGAGAAAATCTTTGATGACGATTTTATTATATACGTCGTAAATGATATGCCAAAGACTCTTTGGAGACTTATGCATCTTCTGAAGCTGGGTATTGGAAATAGACAATTCGTAGTGAGATGGACTCTATCATAACTAATGAGACTTGGGAAATCACTGATCGTCCTATTGATTGCAAACCTGTATGATGTAAGTGGGACGTTAAAAAGAAACTAAGACCTGATGGTATTATTAAGAAGTACAAGACAAGACTTATGGTCAAGGGTTACACCTAGAGAAAGGGAGAAAATTTCTTTGATACCTATTCTCCTGTCATCATATTAACCACCATCAAAGTGCTCCTTGCGTTAGCATTTTTTATGGTCTATATGTTTATCAAATGAACGTGAAGACAGCTTTTCTTAATCAAGAATTGGAGGAAGAAATCTATATGGATCAATCGGATGGTTTTGTGATTTCTAGACAGGAAAATAAAGTATGCAAATTATTGAAATCCTTGTATGGTTTAAAGTAAATACTTAAACAATAGCACGAGAAGTTTTATAAAATTTTGACATCCGCTAGCTTTGTTGTGAATGAAGCTGATAAATGTATATATTACCGTTATGATGAGGGTCAATGAGTGATCTTATATTTGTATGTGGATGACATACTTATATTTAGAACAAATACTATTGTAATTGATGAGGTCAAATCTTTTTTATCTCGATGCTTTGATATGAAAGACCTAGGAGAGACAGATTTTATTCTGAATATTAAATTAATCAAGAATGAGGATGGGATCACCTGAATCAATCCCATTATGCTGAGAAAATATTGAGCCGGTTCAGCTTTGAAAACTGTAAAGTTTCTCCAATGTCCTATGATGCAAGCATTAAACTAAGAAAGAACCAGAGTCTAGGAAATGATCAATTGAGATATTCACAAATTATTGGGTCTCTCATGTATTTAGCTAGTGCCACAAACTCGACATTTTATTTGCTGTGAGAAAATTAAGTCGGTGTACTTCTAACCCAGGAGATGATCATTGGTAGGGACTTGAAAGAGTGTTGCGCTATTTGAGAAGCACAACATCTTTTGAAATTCATTATACTAAATATCCTTCTGTATTATAAGAGTACAATAACTCTAATTACATCTCTAATGTGGATGAGATCAAAGCTATAAGTGGTTATTTGTTTACTTTAACTGATGCTGCAGTTTTATAGAGATCTTATAAACAGACTATATTGATGAAGTTAACCATGGAAGGAGAACTTGTAAAACTTGACACAAGCCACTGTTGAGGCTAAATGGCTGAGAGAGCTTCTGATGGACTTGTCATTGGTTGAAAAATCAATACCGGCAATCCTGATGTATTATGACAATCAAATTGTGTTGACCAAAGTCACAAGTACAAAGGATAATATGAATTCCTCTAAACATATGAAGTGTAGACTTAAATCTGTTAGAAAATTAAGAAATTTTAGAGTAAAATTTGTGAATTATATTAACATTGAGAAAAATCTAGCTGATCTTTTTACAAAGGAGTTAGCACAAAAAGCGATTTCCGTTGCTTCTATGGATATGAGAATGAGGTCTATCTGAATTACATCACAATAGTAACCCATAACTTCTTCATCGGAGATCCTGTGACTTACGTATTAGAAAAAATAAGTTGATATTGTAATAAGAGAGTACATAATCATTGAACCCATGTCCTAATAAATAAAGTACTCTCGACTGTATGGAAGGTTGACATAAAGTCTTAATGCATTCTGCTGTCCAAATGAGAAAAATGTATTAGCCTGTAACATATCTAGAAAGAATACACTTACTTGAGCTTAACTGTGTGGTCGTGGTTCTTGAGAATGGGGCATTCTTTAGAAAGCTTATGAGTAGATAAGGGAGTATGACCATATAACGCTCCGTTTAGGCATGGTTCATTGGCAGCCTAGTACTACTTGAGATTTTAAGTGAAATCTGAGCATGAAAATCTTTTTGCTTCTTGCTTTGGAATTGGTGAGGATTGATAAAAATATGCCCATAAGTTAGGCCGATTTTCTCAATTCCAAAGCTTGTATGGTTTAGTATTATATTACTAAGACAAGGTGGGAAAACAAATTTATAATGTGGAGTTCATGCCATTCCTTAAATTATGGATGGAGATGGCATGAGGAGGGTTTTGGCTAATTACACATGCGCGCACACACGCACGTGCGTATTTGTGTATTTTCACGTGAAAATCGCATGACTTGTGACTTGCGACGCGCGACAGTGTCGTGCCGTAGCGCGCCACTTGGCAGACTGAGTACACCTTTATTTTTGCTAAATTGTGCATCACTCTCTCTCTAATTGAATGAGATTCAAATGTTTGAATTTAGAGTTTTATTGGGTTTGATGATAGGCAGTTATCAGTGGGTAAATGACTGGTTAAATATATCAGTAACCAATAGGTAAATGTCTGCTTAATTATGTCATTTATCAGTTTGTTTATATATATATATACACACACCTAGAGACGTCTAGAGTATATTGCTAAGAAACTCAAGGAATGGTACTGCTCCTGGTCTCCCTCTTTTGTTCCCCTTCTACCTTCCTATCTTGTTTCAATCCTAACCTGTTTTGATGCGGGTAGTGCGGTTCGATCTTCAGGGTGTAGGATTGAAGATAACTGGACCCATATAACTTGATGAATGACACCACCAACAACTGTCTCTATTATGGTAACCTATGACACTCGATTCATCCAATCACATGTTATGATCTTTTTGTCTACTTGCTCATGTGGAGTAAACGGATTCTTGCAATCACCGAGACAATCACAAGAATGAATGGAGACAAGAACTCTTAGATAATTCCCAATTCTATGGGGGTGACATTTATCTCACACAAACCTTAAAATAAAAACTTTGTATTAAAATTTCAAATCTTTTACTACAAGGAGGGGTACCCTCACACTTATAGTAAGCAAAGTCGGTTGCTATAGTGATTAAGCACTACAGTACTTCGTCGATGCAGTAAGTGATGCTACAATATTTCATCACTCCTGTCATGTCGTTACTATAGTGTTCTGCGTTGTAGTATCAAAGCACTACAATACATATGCCGATGCTACAGTATTTTTCGACGCTACAATATTTGCCGTCGCTACAGTGCATCCAAAGGGAAAATACATTTTGGATTTGTTTTGCTTGTCAGACAAGAAAGATAATTCGGCATATGCTCTTTTGAGTTTTCTATAGATATATCTTGAAGTTCATAGATAGCAAGCTCATATTGTTCCCTTTCGGCTTTTAAGTTAACAACGGATTCAAACCTGAGTACATATAATATATATGCATTAGGTAGTAATCAATGCTTAATATTATCATGTGTAGATTTATTAGGGAAGGAATTTACCTAGTAATTTTTTATTTGACTCATTAACTTCTTCTAGGAAATCAATGGCTTGAGCATCTTGTACTTGAAAATGCAAAGCATGCTTATGCCCACATCATTCTCCACTTCTTCAAGAAAAGCCATCATCGGCTTTTGATAATCTAAAATATACTAAACAAAGAGAACAATACATATGCATGATATATTTATGAATGAATTGTGTTGGCTTTCCCTTTGTTTTGTACAATACAATAAGCACAACAACAGTCATAGGGCATATGTGTGTGTGTGTATCAAATTAGCACATATAATATCCACATCATTCCCCTCACATTGATAAAAGTCATTCTCGACTTTTATAAGCCTGCATACAAGTTAGTAGTGGACAACACCATATCAAATTGTTCTAATATATGTGAGAAAAATTTTAATGTCTTCTATGCTTTAACTGCACTACTCTAATTACTTAAGCATGGCTCAAAAGATGGCCAGTCCAAAATTTACGAATTCCATTCAGCAAGCTTATCACAGATAATGCATATTCGGTAACGAATTCCACGACTTTACTAGTTCAATCATTGGTCCGAGTTCAATAACTATGGCCACAGCAGCAGAGAGCGGTGACTATGCAGCAGTGGCAATAGTAGGGGGAAGGTCTCGACTTCAAATTGAAACTACAGAAGCGGCTGTTGCATGCAAGCATTTTCACAAGAAAAGAAGAGGACGGCGCCAGGGGCAATGCCCAAGCCCAAATGATTAGGAGTTAGGACCGCCTCTGCTCGTTTAGGCATACGTTTTTAGCTTTTAACTTTTTAATTTTATCTTTTTTCTAGTTTTTAAACTTTTTTTTCTATATTTCTTTATATTATCTAAGATAAAAGAATCTGTTTTCATTTTAATTTTTTGAAATTTAATTACACCGAGAAAACCTATAACTACAGTAAAAAAACCTCGAACGGTCCAAATAAACCTAAAAGCCAACAACATAAGCCAACTTGAGCACCACCAAAATAGGATTGCCAATTAGGACTAAAATAGAGGAGATTAGCCCACTAATAGCCTATTAGACCCAATAGTAGCACTCATAATTTAATCTTTTATTAACTAATTCACATATTTAAGTTTGGGATGTTACAAAAAGTACATGGAACAGCCCAAACCAAGGTTACTAGGCTAATGACATAGGAAACTCTCCGATGAAAAAGAGTGACCATAGAAGCAAAGAGCATCTGCTGTAAAATTAGTAAATTCTTGAGCTGCTTCTCCCGGTGATCAGCTTGACAATACTCTTGAATTTGATTGCACACATCAGACAATGAAGGGAGTAGTGTAGTAGCTTCAGCTTGTGGCCTACATTCTGAAGTTAATTGACTGATTCCTTTGTTGCTTTTGCATCACGATGGCTGAACTTCCCGTGATAAGAGAAATGGGCATATGCATTGCAGCAAGATCGGCCATTGCATCAGTCCTGAGCCTTACTCTTTGCCGAAGTCTGCGCTGTAGTGGGCACTGGACTCCAGCTTCTTCGCATCGTTCAGCTTCCTAACGGCCTGAAATACAGTTTGCACGGGAGCCCTGTCTCAGTGCCTAATTACCAGTGTGTTTAAGGTACAGATAGAAGAGAGTATAAGACAGCACACCTTCATGAAGTCCTCATGGACCACATAGTCCCGCTCAGCACGAATTGCAGCCATACCCGCTTCTGTGCAGACATTGCGAAGATCCGCCCCATTAAAGCCCTAAAATCAGACGAGTTAAGAGATATTGGGTGATGAGTTAAGAGTGTTAAATAATATAAACTCACTTCAGCAAGTTTGACGACTGCTTCATAGTCAATTTCCCCATGCTTGGCGATACCAGCTGCATGAATTTTAAGAATTTCCATCCTTGATTGCTCATTTGGTAGCGGAATCTCAATCTTCCTGTCTAGACGTCCGGGACGCAGGAGTGCAGGGTCGAGAACATCAGGTCTGTTTGTTGCCATGATCATCTTGACCTGTTTAAGCAAAAACACCCTTGTTAAGCAGAATACATACAGCACCAACAAAAAACAAGTTATGCATAACATTAGAAAAAGAAGTTTATGTGAGTCATTGTGCAAGGGCTATAAAATTCATACAAACAAAAGGAGCAACCAGTATTATCTCCAGGATTCTAAAAGGTCTTATCCTAACATCCTCTTGACTTTCAGGATGGTAGTGAGCTGACCATGCAGCAGCAGAACCACGCCAAACTTATCCATCCATACAAGTCAATATGGACTATCTAGAATCTGTACAAACTAGAAGTCTAGAAGATAGAAATTGGATGGATATTTCCAGAAAACCCATAATCAATTGGAAGAACAAAAAAACCATTGCATGCTAGTTATAATATTGGCATCACTTTAAATACTAGTTGGCAAACACAAACTCAGTGATAAAAGACTCACAAGTACACAACTGATAAAGCAAATATCATGTCATCAGTGTACTTTGATTAGACCAACTTTGATACCTAGAAAATTAATAAATGATATAACCAAATTTCAACATATCTGATCAATCATCAAACATGTTTACCTTTCCAAGCTCATCAAATCCATCTAGCTGATTAAGCAGCTCCATCAGCGTCCGCTGGATCTCACGATCAGCACTGGTCCCTTCACTAAATCTTCGTCCACCAATGGCATCGATTTCATCCATGAAGATAATGCATGGCTAGATAAAAAACAATTTGAAACAAAACATAAATTTTATTATATGGAACTAAACTGAATGGTGTTGTCAAGTTAATGGAACATAAGTTTTTTTTAATATGGAACTAAACTGAATGGAAACAAGTTATAAGATAAGCGAACACATTGCTTTTGTCCCTACAGAATTCAAATGTGAAGGCATTGGTTTCCAGTGAATTCTCATGCAAAACAGTAAATGAGATCTACAGCTTAAGATATGCTTAACTCTAGAACCAAACAATATCTTCTATAGTGCATGGATAGGAATACCCGAATATGAATAGATGTCACAACATGTGGATCAAATAAACTATTAAATCATGATTTGCATCTGTGCCCACAACCACAAGCAACACTAATGCATAACTTGTAGAGAATATAGCTTTTTCACTATGCTTGTGGTGGAGTCTTCCAGACAAAGCGAAAACCACTTTAGGCCCAATTAGCTTTGCAGGGAAAAAAAGAATGAGCCAAGTAGCCAACAGGAGACTTACTTGGTGATCCCGTGCATAGCCAAACATTTCTCTAATCAAACGAGCACTTTCTCCAATGTACTTGTCAATTATAGCACTTGATACAATCTGTTTTAGCCAATATATCAGTGTGAAGTAATATATGTAATGCATAAGAAAATTGGCTATAGGACACTGTTATTTTGTGGCATTTGTTGTGGGACACTGAAAATTCGTGTCTTTGCTGAAACACACTGCAAAAACATGGCTCTTTGATGTAGGACACCGTGTTCAATATAATATCATTTCTGGTTGAGTCAGGAGAGAGAAGGTTGATGAAATGTCCATTATACCCTTTGGGTCAGACCTGTTTCTTTTGGCCCAAACGGACCACATGGCAGTCGGCATCCCACTGGACCACCTCAATGACCAACTCTCTTCGCCCACATAGACCACCGTGTACGGGCTACTTGGTCTAACCAGATCCGGATGTCTAGGGGCACTGTCATTTACAAATAAAAACTCTCTCTCCAAATCAACCAGAAATGATATTATAATGGGCAGTGTCCTACAGCGAAGAACCACATTTTTGCAGTGTGCTTCCGCGAAGACATGAATTTTCAGTGTTTCACAGAAAATGCCACAAAATTACGGTGTCTTAGCCAATTTTTCCTTTCTACTAAATGGAAAAAAACACACCTTCAAAAAGTTGGCATCAATGTTACTGGCGATAGCCCTCGCCAATAGTGTCTTCCCGGTTCCTGGTGGGCCGTAGAGTAGAACACCCTGCAATGAGTAAAATAAACATACATTGACAAGGTCACAATACTTGTACATTTACCTCTTTGACCATAATGCATAATTTGGGGATCTAAGCACATATACCATCGAGTTACCTTGGGAGGCTTGATTCCAACACGAATAAAGAGTTCTGGATTCATCAAGGGCAACTCAATTGACTCTCTGAGCTCCCTAATCTGATCAGACAGACCGCCTACAGCAGAGTAACTGACATTTCCGGGGTCTTCGTGAAGCATATTGTAAACCACAGGGTCCACCTAGAGGCACAAGTGTAGTTTTAATTTTAGATCATCGAAAACCATTTTTATATGCAACAAATGGATCGTACAATAGAAGGGCTAACAAAAATTGCACCAACAAAAACACATAAGCAAATGATTTATATAACTAAATGTACCTCTCGTGGCAGAGTGCGCATGATTGTAAGAGTTGTCATGTCAAGTACAACACGAGTCCCAGAAGTTAATTTCTCCTTGTCCACTTTACTCCGGCAACCAACCACGTATCTCGGACCACTGCTAGCCTTAACAATAACTTGAAAAAACAGGTGTTTCAGTTGTTTAGTTTTGTAATTCTGTTGATAAAAAAGAACAAAAACTGCAAGTGATGCTGAAAGAAATTATCTAGTTGGTGACTATACTCATCATTCATAACCAAGGAAAAAGAATGGAAAAAACAAATATCGGTATCTTTCGTGGTGGGGTCAATTGGGCAAGTGCCCATTCAAAAAAAATATCTGTAAAAGAATACAGTTCAAAACACAAAGGGAAGGCTCTTTACTTACAGCGTTCATTATCAAGGGGGCGGAGGACCTCTCCTATAATCTGTCCAACACTTTGCAGAGATTTCAAGTCATCTTCAGTCTTTGCAAAGTCCCTCTTAGCATTCTTTAGGTTTTCCCTAACTGAATGCAGATGAACCATGAATCAAAACAAAACCAAAGCTAATAAAATGAGCATAAATGCTTTTTAGAAACCAAGCAAACATGTATTTTGGAATCGTGTACTTAGGGGATCCCCTAAAACAGAGGCCACTGTGGAGCACTGTGGCTGACAGTTTTTGGCTGTGCATCAAATTTGCACAGCAAAGATATTACTAGATCTTGTTCAAGTCCACGAGGCAAGGATTTATTTGAGCTCCATATACATCAACATAGCCACAGATGCATTGATACATCAGTATAGAGACAATTTCACACTCGAAATACTAGCTTGAAGATATGCTCCTATAGCTTTATCTATACATGTAGTTCTAACTTCTAAACTTCTAATTATAATAAGACTAACAGAAAAGAAACCAAAGCTTGCTATGCGAACAAATGAGCTGCTATAATGTCGTATCAGTTAGACAGTTACTACCAAGAATAAATGGGAAACTGGCATGAGACATAGAAGCTTATGAGCATTGTAATATAACCAGACCCTTCATTCACTAAGCTGCTGAGCGAAAAAAAAAATATGAAACTACACAAAGCCTACTATATCCTATCTCTCAATATACCAACTAGTCAGATACAGCTTAAGTTAGAAACAGTTGTACAATACAACTCTCCTTCAATAAACAGCACACAGCTAGTATCTTAAACAGTGGAGCTGCTCTCAGGTAGACGAGAGCTGCAACCTAGCTGAGCCTGCAGTACTACTTGAATACCATGAAGCTTCTTACCCCCAACACAAAAAGAACAACCAGAAATACCTCCAAACGCACAGCCAAAAGTATTTATCTATCAACTTCAAATGTAGCACTTCGAAGCTCAAACCAGAATTAGCAGTTTATATAATGTACCAACAGAAACTTCTAATGTTGCCATAACCTATTTGACAATATTATTTCCAGATTCCAGAATCAAAATTTCCCTCACAAAAAAGTGTCATAGTTGAGCAGAACAAAAACCCTAGGTCGCATCTTCACATCACAGTTCAGATCCACATCAAGATCAAGTAATCAGCACCCAGACCACCAGATTTAGCTATCGGAAACCAAATCTACTGAATCAACAGCCAAAACCAAGACCCGATGCCCCCGGCCGCGATCTAGCACCGGAGCACATCGCGAAACAAGTAAATCAGTAAAGCCTCGAAATCACCGATAACTAAGCACCACAAACGAAATCTTCCGCACGCAGCTACGCAGCGCCTCGAGCTACGATGGAATCCACTGCTCGATTCGAACCGAGTGGGGGGAAGTGGGTGGGTGCCTTACCAGTGCCGACGCGCGACTCGAGCTCTCTGCAGTTGAGCAGCTTCTTGCGGTACTCGGCCACGGCGGTGCGGCGGCGAGCGGCGGCGTTGTCCTCCCCGTCGGCCATCTCCTCCTGCGATCTCTCTCTCTCGCGACTTTGCTTCTGTCGCAAGAAGAGAATATGCAGACTCTCCCCACCTTCGGTTGCGTAAACTATCCAGTATCCACTTGACAGAGATGGCCAAATGTACCGTGGCAACTCACCGTACTGTTCGCACTGTTGAACCGTGGCAGACGAGTTTAGGCCCCGCCAGCGATCAGATAAGCTGGGTCGAGCCATGGGCGTCAGTGTTTTTTTCCGTAGAAATTTTTATTGTTTTCTGTTTTTTTGTGATTTGTTTTTTCTTGTATTTTTTTATATTATTCGTGATAAGCTAACATATTTTTTCTATTTTAAAATTTTTTAAATTTAATTATGCTAAATAAGTCAACTCACCTACGACTTAAAAGAAAAGAACGACGGCTGCGGTTATGCGAAAGGAAGGAAATGACTACACTCATCCGAGAGGATAGACCATAGCTAGCAAAGCAATCGGCCGATTGATAAAGAATTTGTGGATTTGCACGGCTTTAACGAAATGAAAGAGATATGGCGATGGACTTGGATTGATGCAACGGAAGACGCAAAAATAAAAATGACTCAAAGGATAACAAATAAGCACAACAATAGTACTATGCCTTCGTATTCCCATCCTCTCCCCTATCTCTTCACTCCCTCCCATCTCTCTCTGCCCCTCCCTCTTTCTCTGGCACGGCTCGAGCGGTCGGGGGAGGAGACGGCGGGGGACGGGGCAGCAGGGGAGGCAACTCCCTAGGCTCGGGCATGGCGGGATCCAGCGGCAGCAGTCATAGGAGTGCGCGGTGGCTGGATCTGGCAGCGTCGGTCGAAAGGGGAGGGAGCCCGGTGGAGAAGACCGAAGATGTCGTCGGCCGGGGCGATGGCGGCCGAGGCTGGCGGCCGGATCCGTCCAGATCCTGCCAAAGGTGGGCGCAACGCAGAGCGCTAACGCAAGCGTGGGCTGGCGGCGTGAGCGCAGGCCCGAATCCACGTGAGGAGGCAGCCAGAGCGGTGGACGGCAGCGGCCGGAACTGAGGTGGCAACGGCCGGATTCATGGCGGCATCCAGGGGAAGCCGAGTTGGCGGCAGCCGGATCCGAGACGACGACGTCTAAGCAGGCCGGAGTTGGCGACGGAGACGTCTAGATCTGGCCCGGAGGCGGCCAGATCTGGGCGGGTGAACGTTGAAGAGGGCTAGATCCAGGCGGAGTGAGCTTGGCGGCGGCTGAGAGGAAGCTCGGCGGTGGCGGTGCGCAGAAGCGCGCTCGGGCGTGGGTCGGCGGCGCGGGGGCAAGCCAAAGGTGCGGAGGTCAGTGCCAGAGGCAGGTGCAGATCTGGCGCGGGCGACGACAACCGGAGATGCTCCTCCTGGGGACAGCACACCGGAAGAGCTACCGGAGCTAGGTTCGGATCAAGCACTAGAGCTCTGATACCATGTTACAAGTTGAGAAAAAATGGAAATATGAAATATTAGATGTATTATAATAGCAACCTATTGGGTTATATATAGTACATAAGATATATAATAATCTAAACTCTAGATAATAGAAAATGACCTAAATATTTCAACACAGTTTTGCACTAGGATGTTCAGACTTTTTAGAGAGGTATTTATTGAGATGTGAATAATGACTACATGTTTTTGCAGGTACAACAAAAATGAGTTGGGAGGATGAGTAGGGTGGGGTGCGATTGGGACTGGGATTTAGCATGAAGTTGATGCAAGGGCTCGTGCAAGGAGAGCCTGGCAGGTGCAGCAATTCCTATCTGATGAGCTCACATCCGGTTGTTGAACCCCCTTGCTCTCTCAGAAACAATATACGCCGCTATTCTTGCTTAACCTTCCTTCGAGTCCGAGCTTGAGATGCGATTACTCCTCTATTAGTCCGAGTCTTCGTGATAGTAGTAGTTCACGTGTGCAGTTTTCAAAGAACTAACGCATGATTGTAGGATCTCGACGGTATACGCTTGTAATCTATCTAATGAATATAAATACAACACACTCACGCTGGATTGTGTGTGTGGGATTGCAAACTCTCTTCTCCTCTCAGATAACTTTACATGGTATCGAGCCTCCTCTTCTCCACAAACATGTCAACCTCTAGCGCTAACTCCTCCGGTTCCACCGAGTTCTACAACATCACCATTGCCGGCGTCACACCGATCTCACTGGCCTACTCCCAACACCATCATTCAGCCACCGATTAGTGTCAAGCTCGGTCGGAGAATTATCTTCTTTGGAAGGCACAAATGATGCCTTACCTCCGGCCGCAGCCTTCTAGGCTATGTCGACGGATCCAACGGTTCACGACAAGATGATCACCACCGACACCGATCGCGTACGCCCGCCGTCCCCAACCCAGCGTATCAGATCTGGTTGCAGCAGGACCAAGCTGTTCTCAGTGCTATTCTCTCATCGCTGGCTCCAGAAGTTCTCTCTCAGGTGCTGCTCCTGAATACATCACATGAGGTGTGGACTGCGCTTGAGCGCAGGTTCGCATCACAGTCAAGGGCGCGGATCATGCATGTTCGTCGCCAACTTGCCATGATCCAGAAGAAGGACATGACCATGGCAAATTATCTTGAAAGGTAAAGTCCTTGGTCGACTCATTGAGCACCTGTGGCGTCGCCCTCTCTGAAGAAGAAATTGTGACATACATGCTCACCGGTCTGGACGCCGACTACGACCCGATTGTGACATCGCTCACCACCAAGACGGAACCAGTCACTGTCAACGATGCTTATGCTCATCTCCTCTCTTTTGAGATGCGCCACGAGCAGAACCAAGTTGTGATGCAGGTGAACCTTGCAGCGCGTGGCGGTCGTGGAGGAGGACGCAATCGGTGGGGCGTGGCGCAAAGATCGCCATGGTGGTCGTGGCTCAAGCCGTGGTGGTCGTGAACAACAGGGCCAAGGATCAAACAATCATAACACAGGCAAACCAACATGCCAAGTGTGTGGCAAAGTTGGGCACGTTGCTCTCAAGTGCTACCATCGATTTGACCATTCATATCAAGCTGAGGAAACGAAGGTTGCGCGCAATAAGCACACCTCGTCCGAGATACACGGCTGACACGAATCGTATATCGACACAAAGCGATCGACCACATCACCGGCGAGATTGATTGCCTGACTGTCCGAGAGAAATATGGCGGCAAGGATCAAGTACAAGCTGCAAATGGCTCAGGTATGCATATTTCCCATATTGGTCATTCACAGATTCATACTCCCTGCCAATCTCTCCAACTGAAAAACATTCTCCATGTCCCAAAAGCATCAAAGAACCTCCTGGCAGTTCACAGACTCACTTCTGATAATGATGTAATGTTTGAGTTTTATCCCGATCACTTTGCTATTAAGGATTTGGCCACGAGGAGGGTGCTTCTTCGAGGTCGCAGTAAAGGTGGACTGTATCCTCTGCCATCCAAGGTCGCTACCACAACCAGATCCGCCTTCTCTAGCATCAAGACTTCGTGACGAGCAAGTGGCATTGCCGGCTTGGTCACCCTTCTTCAAGAATGCTCAAGCAAGTTATTCACCTTAATAATCTCCTTGTTCTAGCAACAATAAAACCACATTTGTGTGTGATGCCTGTCAATGTGGAAAGAGCCATCAATTACCCTTTTCTTTGTCAAACACAGTATCTGTTTCACCACTTGAACTTGTATTCTCCGATGTATGGGGGCCAGCACTCACTTCTGTTGGGGGATATAAGTACTACGTGAGCTTTATTGATAATTTCAAGAAATTTGTTTGGCTCTATCCTTTGAAACAAAAATCAAGTTACAAATGTCTTTGTTCAAGATCAAAACATATAGAACGACTGCTTGATAGAAAAATCCTTTGCATACAATCTGATTGGGGAGGGGAGTATCAAAAACTTCACTCCATTCTCACTCAAACTGGTGTTGCACATCGTGTATCATGTCCTTACACTCATCAGCAGAACGGTTCCGCTGAAAGGAAACACAGACATGTGGTTGAGGTAGGCCTGTCCCTTCTTGCTCGCAAAGATCCATGCCCTTAAAATTCGGGATGAGGCATTTCAAACAAAGAACCTACCTCATCAACCGAATCCCTAGCAAGGTGATAGGTTCCAAGACTCCTCTTGAAAAACTTCTAGGCGCTAAACCCAATTATAATCTTCTGAAAACCTTCGGATGTGCCTGCTGGCCCAACCTCAGACCATATAACTCTCATAAACTCCAGTTCAGATCAAAACGTTGTGTGTTCTTGGGCTATAGCAATCTCCATAAGGGATATAAGTGTCTTGATCCTTCTAGTGGTAGAGTATATGTTTCTCGAGACGTTGTCTTCAATGAAAAAGTGTTTCCTTTCTCAAAACTCTCCTCCTTCAAGGATCCAAAGACACGGCCGATGAAGTCCTACTACCCAACTGCACCACCAAATCAACTCTAATGTTTCTATGAATGACCGTGTGGCTAATGTGCATGCTTGTGATCCATCTAATTCTATTCTGCAAGAACATTCTACACATGTTTTGCAGCGGTGAGTCCAAGACATTGTGATGAATCATTCTTCTACAGCTTGTCGACAATAGCACAAGATGGCCACTCACCGCAAAGAATCGAAGACATAGATCCGGTCGCAATCCGCCTTAACTAGTCAAGTCAGCAAACACCACATCCAATGAGAACTCGGCTCAAAGATGGTATTCGAAGATTAAAGAATTCACCGATGGCATCGTTAGGTATGCAGGGGCAGCAATCGCGAGCCAACAAGCCATCCGAAGCACTAGAAGATGAAAATTGGCGACAAGCAATGCAAAGTGAATATTCAGCATTGATGAAGAATAAAACCTCGCATCTTGTGCAGCCACAACAGGGAATGAACTTGATTGATTGCAAGTGGGTATTCAAGCTTAAACGGAGAGCTGATGGTTCCATTGATCGGCACAAAGCCCGTTTGGTAGCAAAAGGGTTCAAGCAGCGGTATGGCATTGACTACGACGATACATTCGATCCGTTGTTAAGTCAAGAACCATACGACTTGTCTTGTCTCCGGTCGTTTCAAAGGGGTGGAAACCGAGGCGACTAGATGTACAGAATGCGTTCCTTCACGGCGTTCTTGAAGAGGAAGTTTTTATGAAACAGCCACCTGGGTTTGAGGACCTCAAGCAACCACATCTGGTTTGTAAACTCGACAAAGCCTTATACGGCCTCAAACAAGCACCTAGAGCCTCGCACTCAAGACTTAGCTCCAAGTTATGTGAGTTGGGGTTCATGCCTTCTCGAGTGACACCTCTCTTTTATTTATAATCATCAAGGTGTAAAGGTATTCATGCTTGTTTATGTCGATTTATATTATAATCACTGGTCCTCTCGATCAAGTAGTGCATCGATTACTCCATAAGTTACAAGCTGAATTTTCCATGAAAGACTTAGGTGACTTGCACTACTTCTTGGGCATTGAGGTGAAGAAGATCACATGGTATTATTCTCACACACCCAAGTACATACGATCTTTGAAGAAAATGCATATGGAAAAGTGCAAATCGCCAATACACCAATGGTCATATACAGAGAAGTCAGCCCAAAATCAAGGTGAGCTTTTGTCTCTGAAGATGCCACCAAGTCTGTAGTATGGTTAGAGCTCTACAAAGATCTTACCCTAACCAGCCCGACATTTCCTTCTCTGTAAATCGGGTTTGCCAATTTCGCATTCACCCACAACACAAAGACTGACAATGAAAGAAAGAGAATCATGAGATTTCTCAAGGGCACTACTGTTTTTGGTTTGTCAATCAACAAGTCCAACTCTGAGTTAGTAAGTGCGTTCTCTGACAGTGATTGGGCTGGGTGCCCGGATGACAGAAGATCGACAAGTGGGTTCGCAGTATTCTTCGGAACAAATCTTATATCCTGGAGCTCCAGAAAACAGACTACGGTCTCAAGGTCGAGTACTGAAGCTGAGTATAAAGCACTCGCCAATGCCACAGCTGAGATTATTTGGGTTCAATCTCTTCTTGGAGAACTTGGGATCTTCCAGTCAAGGCCACCATGCTTATGGTGCGACAATTTAGGAGCAACTTATCTCTCTGTGAACCCTGTGTTCCATGCTAGAACCAAGCATATCGAGGTGGATTACCACTTTGTTCGGGAGAGAGTTGCCCTCAAAGCACTGGAGATCAGATTCATTCCGAGTCAAGATCAAGTAGCTGATGTATTTACAAAGCCTGTGTCAGCAAAACAACTAATAGCAGCTCAACACAATCTCAATCTGACGAGTTGAGATTGAGGGGGACTGTAAAACAATATACGCTGCTATTCTTCAGTTAACCTTCCTTCAGAGTCCAGGCTTCAGGATGCAGTTACTCCTCTATTAGTCCGAGTCTTCAGGATAGTAGTAGTTCACGTATTGCAGGTTTTCAGCAACTAACGCATGATTGTAGGATCTGACGGTATACAGTTGTAATCTATCTAATGAATATAAATACAACACACTCACGCCTGGATTGTGTGTGTGGGATTGCAAACTCTCTTCTCCTCTCTGTATAACTTTACACTCTCCAGGTACTTGCCGCTGACCATGTTGAAGAGCAGCCCTGCGCCGACGACCAAGTGATGGTGCAGTGCCCCCTGGACGCCAGCAACCTGATCCCCTGCAGCAGGTTGAGCGCGTCGTAGAGCCAAGCCAGCCTGAGCCGCCCGACGCGTTGCTTGTCCGCTGACGCGATCACCGCGCCCCCGACGTGCCTGGAGAAGAAAAGGCAGGAGACGTTGCCGACGGGGAAGTCCATCCCGGAGCCCAGGAAACCCTAACACATGGTGGCGGCAAACCTCGTCACCCTACCATGCATGCCAATCGAGCAGCAGCTAATACAGCTAGCGCATAATCGAATGGGTTCAAGGAATGTTGTCGTGTACTGCGGGCAACGGCATCTGCGTCAAGTAGCCGAGGACGTCGCGGCAGGTGAACATCATCAGCGCGGCGATGGCCGCCCGCGGCCGCCCCGCGACGAGGATCGCCCAGAGGGTATACGCGACCTGCATCGTGACGAACACCTGCAGTAGATGTGATGCAGATGTAAGCTGGCAACCTAATCCTGATGAAATCTCACAAACCTAATCGAGCAGCGGCGAGGCGGGCGGGACCACGGGGACGGTGTACTCCAACCCCATGAAGGTGAGCAGCCTGCACCCGAACGCCATCGGCACCGGGTGCCGCCTCAGGATGCCGGCCATCACCTCCGCTGACCACCAGTCGAGCCGCCAGCGCCACCCCATGCCCATGGCGCCGTCATTCTTGGCAATGCCACTCTGGCGCTGCCGCAACAGCTGTGTCTTGTTGCCCGCTCGGCGCCGCGCGCTGGACTGGCCGCGGCCGTTGGTGGACGTGGCGGCGTCGGGCGGGGTGGAGCTGGTGTTGGGTGGCATGAGCTAGCTGAGGCCGAGAACACATCGTCGGCTGGCTTCACGACTGCGTTGGGGTGCGCGAGCGGTGTGGTTTGGCGGGGATCTTTTGCCGCGCGAGCGTGAGGTTTCGCATGTGCCGGTCGACGCTTGTGGTTGGTGGTTTACACGAGTTGGTAGAGGGGGCAGAGATCACAATGAAACACAAAACACTCTCCTACTTATTGAGGTGTTGTTGACGTATGTGTGGCTTGGGCTCTGTAATCTACTACATGCCTTGCCCTGTCGATCATTAACGATGATACGAGTACTAGGTAGCGTGGAATTAACTTGTTTCGTTCTATATATGCTCCTTCCATTTCACAAAAACATGTTGTTTCATATAGCAAACTAGCACTACTACCTACTTAGTGGCGTAAGGCCGTGCTCAGCGATTCCCATCGTCGCATTCAGCGATGGCTTCCAGTGTTTTGTTCACTGTTTATTTTTTTTATTTTTTTATTTTTTTCGTATTCCTTTGTATTGTCCGTGATAGGTTAACATGTTTTTTATATTTATTTTTTAAATTTTAATTATGCCAAATAAGTCACTTAGCTACAATGAAAAATCAGACAGCTACAGTGAAAAAAACCATAAGCCATCGCCATTCTGAACGCTACCTAAATATAATGTTCTTTCGGAATGCTATTATCAGAAAGAATCTAGGAGGGATCAGAATAAGATTGGGGAATCTGAGGAAGGAGGAAGATAAGACAACGGGGAGAAGACGGATAGGAACATAGGATAGCAAGACAACATCATAGCAGATTACATTGCGTGCGGTCGACTATTATCCGCACTTTGACAAGAAATAAAAACTTGTAAATTTTTGTAAATTTAAATTTTAATTTGATATGATTATCAATTATTCAATAAAAATAGACGAAGTACATTCTCAACATGGTTCTACGACAGCAATATATCTTCGTGAGCAAACAAACTATATACCACAAGCATGAAACTTCATATTCCATCCTGAAGTCACCAGTCTTTGCCCCCTTTCTTCTCTCTCTCCTTTGTTTGAAATGAAAGCAGGAGCTCTGCCATTCAATTAAAGACAGCCATAGTAATATGCATAGGAGGCGAGCTGGTAGGGCTCAGCTAAAGGAGGGCAGACCGCCTGGTGCAACAACAAAGAAATGCAACAACACAAACGAACACAAACGAACAGAGAAGTCGCTCACAACTCTCGGACCTGTTTTTTTTTCTGTGGTTGATGACTTTTGGTTATGGCTGATGGTTTTTTGGCTATTTATGACAGAGATTACGGAAAGAGAGATACTTGCTTGCGATTTTTTATGGTACAGATATTAGTTTTTTAACGTATACTACAATTAACTTGTAGACTCTATCTTAAAAAAATACTCTGTTTAAAAGTTAATTACTATAGTAAAACTAAAAGCGATTTTTAGAAACCGCAAAGAACAAACCTCGGAGTGCCCTAGAGCGCTGATCTATAGCTTCCTTCGTTTTTTGTTGCTATCTCCTGCGGTGTGGCCGGTCGTTGACCCTTGCAAGTTGCAACCCTTCTCCACGCATCCTGTCATAAGATGCAAACAGGTACCAAACCTAAACCCTAAACAAAATAGAGCATTTAGCTCTTTAAAAAAACATAAAAGAGCATTTTAGACGCTATATGTAACAAGGTCCTGAATACGAGACATGCCTCATAATTTGGGGTAGAACTAGAACAAAAATAATTATGGTTCACCACTTCACCATACATATAATATAGGAAAAAGTCTAAATTACTAACCCCAAGTATAGCCTAAGTGCAGATAACCCCCTAAAAAATAAAAATGTTTACTTAACCCCCTGTGTTTGCTAAACCAGATCAAAATGCACCTTTTACCCATCTCCAAAAGTGGTTTTATTGAGGTGGCTGGTTTTATTAACTAGAATTGTGTTCCCTAGGCATTGCGCATGATAATATTCTCACATACGCTTGATGATACAAACAAAACAACTTAAGAAATCGAAGACAGTAATCATTCATGTACTGAATAAAACAAAAGCTCGATGTCCTGCCTTATATCGATGGTAGTTTCATCAGGATGAAGTCTGGGAGGAGCGGTGTACCCATGTTTATATGGCTGCACTAAGATAATTTTCAACAATAATTCAGCATTGTGACTAGGGGAAAGATGTGATAAATTATTTAAACATAAATTCACCTCATGACAGATTTCACATGTTACATCTCCTTTTTCATTGCACCATCGCTATACGCAAGCGCGATGAGCATACTGCACGACACAAACTAAAAATATGTGAGAACATTATCATGCGCAATGCCTAGGGAACACAATTCTAGTTAATAAAACCAGTCACCTCAGCAAAACCACTTTTGGAGATGGGTAAAAGGTGCATTTTGATCTAGTTTAGCAAACACAGAGGGTTAAGTAAACCTTTTTATTCTTTAGGGGGTTATCTGGACTTAGACTATACTTGGGGGTAGTAATTTAGACTTTTTCCTATAATATATATAGAATTTTCAAGCGATATTGTGTAGGCAATTTTTAGCATCAATATTTTAACATAACCGATGACAGTGTATAATAATAAAGAAGTAGTGATAAAAATACTTACCAAAATAAAAAAGCCCAATAATAATATTGGTTAGTTGCAGCAAACTGAAGGAACTAAGAGCAAAATCACAGACAAAAGTTAGTCGATATTGGTAAAATACATCATCGACCTTAACGGCCTTTTAAAGAGAACAAAAATACTTAAAATTTTCAAGTAAAAACTAGTAGAAAAATCAAATATAAATTAATGCATTACCTTTTAGTATTTACGTTATTTTAAGTTCATAAAGCGATGAACCACAGTATCATTAGTAATTTCATCAATTCTTGTTTCTCCACATTGTGAGACCCGGAGTAGAAACTCCCAGACCCCCTGTGTATTACTGTACTAGTCCCAGAGATCAATGCTAGTACACACAGTTCAAACAGAAAAGATGATACATTGCCAACAACGCTTTATTACAATAGTATCTGAAGTTTTACAAAGGCCATTGCCTTACTAAGGTTCACAGAACCAAAAGCAAAAACAAACACAGCGGAGCAAAAGATAACTTGATCGACCCATCAATCGCCACGAGGCAATTGGTCGGGAGACGAATCCTAGGCATCAGGAATAATCCACCGCATCCACATTCGCGCAGAAGTCATACTCTCGACTTGATCTTCTCCATTCTCTGCTTTTATATTTATAGAGCAACGGTGAGTACAAAAATGTACTCCGCAAGTCTTGGGAAAAATGCATAGATGTAAGGTTTCACAAAGGAAGGCTATATGGTTTATTTGCAAAATCAGCATTTTATTTCAAATCTACACAATTACTTTAAAAGCCATTTTGTAAACAACTTGTTTTAATAATCGAAATTGGATAAGTACTTTAGTGAAGGTTAAACTACCAACACTAATATCTCAGCCATCACAAAGAAATTTTCAAAACCTCGGGTTACATCCCCGATCTGAACATCACGAGTTATACTACTCCCGAGTTTTTCTCCAATTCATTTTGTTTTGAAATCAAAACCAAAACTTCTACCATGTGAATGCATTCTTTGCCGCCCTTGACCGTGGGCACGGCTATTCGAATAGTTTTACTCTGCAGAGGTTGTACACTTTACCCACAAGAGATTAATTATCTTAATAGTCAACACGCTTCCTTTGGCATGAGACCCGGATAAATTATCACAAAGCCTTTCGCCTACTCAAGATAGTTTAAATACCACCCGCTAAGGTTTCACCACAACTCGAATCCACGAGTTGGAGCCCCCTCTTGCGCCATATGAGTACAGTAAACCCTGACCCTCACTATGAGTAACCAGTACACACGGCACTCAATACACCACTGGTGATATCTAAACTACACTATTATAGGGTAGTTAGCTAGGTCGTACCCATATAGACTTGTGGTTGTACTGTTTTGCTTAGTTTGGACAAACACAAGCGTCGGTCCTTAAATGACCAGGGTGGCTCATTCACAATTCCAAACATTCTCGTGCTAATCGCACCACCAAACCTTCCATCCACCCTTGTCAACTTCTCCTTTGAATTTCATTTTTATTTTCAAATTAACAATGGTAACATCCATTACCACTTTTCAAACAAAACATTTAACAATGGTAACATCCATTACCAATGTTCAAACAAATCATTCATCAAAGCATTTGGTAAACATGACTCTCATTTGAGCATTATTATATTTATTTGCTACGCTAAGCATTTGCTAGTATTTAAACATTCAATAATTGTAACACTAACTCATTATTGAGTCAAAGGGATATCCTAAGTTGACAATGGTACAAGATAAACAATTTTCAATGGAAGGTATAGCAAATTGGGTATTTAACTAAATTTTCTAAATCAAATTATCACTTGATATAACATAAGCATGCAATAATTTTAAAATAACTACCTAATCATTTTATAAATCATTGGAGCAAGTTGATCAAAGGAAACTTGCAAAACATAGGAGCAAAATGGTTAAAGGAGACTTGCCTTCCTGTGTCTGGTTGAAATCTTCCACAACTTGCTCTTGAGGTTGCTCGGACAAATCGGTTTCTACACGTAAATCGAGAATTCCAAATAAATAAAATAAAATAAAAATTCAAAAATTGAAAATAAATATACCAAATGAAAGATTGAAATTTTAGATGAATTTAGAAATTTGAATGGACCAATTTGGAGCAAAATGAAAAGATATGGCTATTTGAAAATCTCAGATTTGAATAAATCCAGAAATTCGGAAATCTCGACATGTGGGGTCCATGGTCAGCAATTTCATTAAAATAAGTCTCGACATATGGGACCCATGGACTCGGGACCCACTTGTCGGTGGCTAGCTCAGAGGGTGGTCGACGGGTGGGGCCTACTGTCGGCGTGGATTAAAACGGAGAAAACTCAACCTCGCGGGCCAGGCTCGAACGCCGCGAGGAGTGGGAGGGGAAAGAGAGCGGCGCTAGCCAAGTGAGCGGGAGGCACCGCCTACCCTAATGGGTAGGTAACCCTCTTGAGGTTATCTGCGAGGCCGTGGCAACGTGGCACACACGTGGTCGACGCGTGGTCGCCGCGTGGGCGCCACGTCACCGCTTTTTGCCGACGTGGCGCGCGACGCGAGGTGGCGGGAGGCGCTCGGGCGGCGGCGTGGCGCCGTCGGCGCCACGCTGCTGCCACCTCGGCCCGACGGCCGACGGTGGCGGCCGGTGGTGGCGCCACGGGGCCAGGAGTCGCCGAACTCGTGATCGGCGGTGCCGGCCAAGGGTACCAAAATGAAGAGGAGGATGCAGGAATGCCGGTACCTTGCGCGAGGCCGAGGTGACCGGAGGAAGAATCGCGAGAAGGGGCGGCGGTCGGAGAGGAACCTCACGGCGGCGGAGGAGATCGATGGCGCAGCGGCTTCGGGAAGGGGTCGCGGAATCGCCTTGGCACCAACAACGTCGGGAAGGCGTCGGCGAGGAATGAGGAAGCCCGAGGCGGCGGAATTGCTCGCCGGAGTATTTGAAGCCGCGGGAAGAAATCGGGCGTAGGAGGGCTCGCGCTCGGGTGATTCGCTTGAGAGGTGAGGAGGCGGCAGCGGTAGAGGGACCTCGGGGTGTGGGTTTTATAGGCCGGGAGGGTGTAACGGTCGCGCGAAGTCCGCGGAGTGCAGCGGACGGGGAAGGTTAACGCGAAGGTGATAACGGCCGCAATTAGGAGTGATTATGCCTCGGAGAGGAGTGCGGGGCGTTAATTTGAATGCGCAATGATGTGGGAAATAAATCGGCAAGAAACCGAAGCTTTCAAAGCTTGGTTTTCTAATCAATAGCGGCGGCGCGGTGATCGCGCGAGGAAGAAGGAAGACAATCGGGGACGGAGGACTGACAGATGGGGCGCGCGTCGATGAGAGAAGAAAAGAGAAGGAAATCAGCGGCGGTTGGATTAGTGGCGTGTGGCATAAGGAAAAGATCGGCCGCTGGATCACGGCGAAGGGTAAGTGAAAGGAACGATCGAGATTCAATCCGACAACACAGTTAGATCCGGCCGATGGGGTGTACTAAGTGGCAGCGGCGGTGCGATTTAATCGGCAATCATGAGCGGTCAAGATGGCGACACGCGTCGCCGAGCAGCGGCTTTGACAGTGGGACCTGCTGGCGCGAGTCCACACGAGCCGGTCTATGGCAGTGGGGCCCGCTTGTCGGCGCAAATCGAAAAAGAAACTCAACCTCGCGCGCGAGCGGGCTCGAGCGCGCGAGGAGCGGGAGGAAGAGAGCGGGCGGCGGTAACGATCGGGCGGGAGGATCAACCTACCCAATAAGGGTGATTAATCCTTTTGAGTATTAGTCGCGGGGATGGCCTGCCACGGATGCGCGACACTTGGCGCCGCGAGGAGGAAGGCGGGATGAGGCGTGAGCGGCGGGGATTAACTCGGGCGGGAGGAATGGCTCGGATGCATGACAAGTGTCGGCCGAGGGAGATTTTGATATTTAAATCTTTTATATATATTTGAAATCATTAGGAGACTTTAAAATACTCGAGAAAAATACCAAATAAATTCCAAAATTCCAGAAAAATTCACATAATTCATCGATAATGTTTTAAACATATTAAAAATATTTCCAACTTATTTTGATATTAAATTTTCTTTTCAATGAAACTTTAACTTGAGAAAATTCGGATAATTGGAAATTATTAATTTAAAACTATTTCTTCAAAATAAATGCAAAAATTGGGATGTTACAAACCTACCCCCTTAGAAGGAATCTCGACCCGAGATTTGGATGAACGAGAAATAGATTAGGAAACTGCGTCAAGATCCTCTTCTCGTTCCTGTGTTGCTTCGACTGGGCGGTTGCTCCATTGCACTTTGCTGAATTTGATAGTCTTGTTTCTTGTGCAACGCTCTGCCTCTTCAAAATCTTGACAGAAATTCAATATGTCAAGTCCTCTTTTAAATCAACATCCTCAAAAGGTATCAACTCCTCTGGTACTCTCAAACACTTTTTCAATCGTGATACATGAAATACATCATGTACACTGACAACCGAGAAGGAAGTTCTAGGCGATAAGCGACTTCACCTCTTCTTGCTATAATTAGAAATGGTCCAATATACCTTGGGGCAAGCTTACCATCGACTTTGAATCGACGCATCCCTTTCATAGGTGAAACTTTCGGATACACATGATCGTGGCGTAAATTCCAACATTCTTGACGATTATCGGCATAACTCTTTTATGCAGTCTGTCTTTGTTTTCAATCGGTCTCGGATTAGCGAACTTGATCTTCCGCTAACTTTAAGACATCGGTCCGAATACTTGACTCTCTCGGTCTCGACCAATATAGCGGTGTTCTACATTTTACGCCATACAAGGCTTCAAGCGGAGACATCTTGGACTAGATTGATAACTATTATTATATGAAAATTCCGCATAGGGCAAACTTTTATCCCAAGCGGCTTTATTGGCTAAAGCACATGCTCTCGACATATCTTCCAATATCGATTTACCGTTCTGTCGACCATCTGTTTGAGGATGATAAGCGATCTTGAAATTTAAATTGGTGCCCAAAACTTCATGAAGCTTCGCCAAAATCTTGAGGTAAATTGTGTTCCTCTATCGACACTATCCTCTTTGGAACTCCATGCAAACACACAATTTTTGACATATAAAGCTCGCCAATCTATCTCCGAATATGTAGTCTTCTTTGGTATAAAATGAGCGACTTTTGTTAAGCGGTCAACTATAACCCAAATTGAGTCATAACCTAACTTGGTTCTTGGTAGTCTGTTATGAAATCCATTCCAATTTCCTCCCATTTCCATTCGGTATATGCAGAGGTTGCAAAAGACCAGTGAGTCTTTGATGCTCTGCTTTAACTCTTTGACATATATCACACAAGGCTACATATTCGCAATTTCCCTTTTCATATTGTTCCACAATAACTTTCCTTTAAATCTGATACATTTTTGTACTTCGGGATGAATTGAATATCTGATTCATGAGCTTCTTTTAAAATTAAATCTTTTATTTCCTTTTTCTCGGTACTAATATTCTCTTTCCAAACCAAAGAGTCCCTTCTTCATCTTACGAAAATCCAAGCGATTTACCTTTCTTCATTTTCTCTTTAATTTCTTTAACATATTCATCCTCTCGTTGGGCTGCCTTTATTTGATCTTCCAAGGTAGGATGAACCTTCAATCTGCAGAATACCTTCGTTAACTATTTCCAAATTTAATCTTTGGAATTCCTCATGGAGGGTTAATCGCTTATCTGGAATTGACATTATTCATATGACTCTTTCGACTCAAAGCATCGGCTACCACATTAGCTTTTCCGGGATGATAGTGTATTCCCACATCATAATCCTTTATCAATTCGAGCCATCTTCTTTGTCTCATATTAAGGTCAGTGGGTGAATATATACTTTAAACTTTTATGATCTGTATATATCTCACACGATTCATTGATTAAGTAATGCCTCCATAACTTTAGAGCATACAAATGACTAGTTCTAAATCATGAGTGGGATAATTTTCTTCATGCGGTCTTAAGCGCCTTGATGCATAAGCTACCACCCTTCCTTCTTGCATTAGTACACAACCAAGACCTTGTTTTGAAGCATCACAAAATATCTCAAAATCTTTTGAATATCGGGTAACCTGAGCAAGTCTTTGAAGTTAACCTTTTCTTTAACTCTTGAAAGCTATCCTCACAGATTTACTCCATTCAAATTTCTTCTCCTTCTTTAACATGGTGGGTTAAAGGTCCGGCAATCTTGGAAAAGCCTTCAATAAATCGACGATAGTAACCGCTAATCCCGAAAACTTGGATCTCTGTTCTTGTCTTGGGTGGAGTCCAATTTAATACATCCTTAACTTTTCCAGGATCTACAGATACTCCTTCTGCTGATATCACATGTCCCAAAAACTCAATTTCCTTTAACCAAAATGCACATTTGCTAAATTTGGCATATAACTGATGTTCACGGAGTCTTTGCAACACTATCCTTAGATGACCTTCATGTTCTTTATTATTCTTCGAATAGATAATAATGTCATCTATGAAAACAACAACAAACTTATCTAAATAATCCATGAAGACTTTATTCATCAAGTTCATGAAGTATGCCGGTGCATTTGTCAGACCAAAAGACATCACCGTATACTCATATAATCCATATCTTGTGGCGAAAGCTGTCTTTGGTATATCTTCAGGTCTAATCTTCAACTGATGATATCCTGACCGAAGATCAATCTTGGAAAAGACACTTGATCCTATGAGTTGGTCAAACAAATCATCGATCCGAGGTAAGGGATACTTATTCTTTATAGTGACTTCATTTAAAGCTCGATAATCAACGCACATCCGTTGACTACCATCCTTCTTCTTTACTAGAAGCACGGGCTCCCAAGGCGAAGAACTTGGTCCGATGAATCCTTTCTCATACAATTCTTGATCGCCTCTTGACTTCGCTAAATCATCGGTGACATCCGATAAGGTCTCTTTGATATTGGGTATGTGTGCAGATTTATAACAAATTCAACTTCTCGATCGGTGGTAATCTGGCAAATCTTGGGAAAAACATCGGGTACTCGCGAACTATCGACACATCTTCCAAACTTTTCCCTTTTAGTTTGGTTAACATCTTGTCCTTCTTTGAGTGCATAATCGCCTCATGTCTTATCTGAATTCCATCGTAATTGGTAAGGATAATGGCACGATTGGCACAATCTATCATCCTTTATACTTGATCAACCAATCCATACCAAGTATTATATCTATGCCATTGGAGTCTATTATAATAAGGTTAGCTAGGAACTTTACTCCATTTATAATTATGGTTGCACTAGGGCTAACCAAATTAGTCCTCAATTCTTTTCCAGAGATTGGACTATCATAAGGTCCTTTAGTAAACAAATTTTCCAATTATTCTTTTCAACAAAAACCTTTGTTACGAAAGAATGTGTAGCTCCGAATCAAATAATATAATTCTTTGATGCGAGTTCACTAGAAACTTACCGAACTACGTCGGTGCATATTCCACGCCTCTGCGGTAACATGGTTGATCGCCCTCGATTAATGTTTTGTGGAGTCTTGGGAGTTTGAGGGCTTCCACGACCTTGACCATTGGTTGGAGCTCTTGCTGGTATAGGGTCAAGATTGAAACGAACCAGGGTTACCGCTGACGTTTACGTGGGCGATTCTTGGCATAGTGTCCCATATTCTTGCAATTGTAGCATTGCACTCCTGCGGCTACATTTACGTTTTGCTGCGGTTGGGCTGCATTTCCGATTCTAGGAGCTTGAGGTAAAGGGCGAGTGCGTAAATCGGTGTCCTTATATGACTATGTCTTGGAGGTCGGTTGTACTTGTGGTGGCGTGAATCGTGAACCTTTCATGATCGCCGAGCTTGGAACTTCCTCTTCCGGAGTCGAAGAGTTGGCGTTGAGCATCTTCTTGCAATAAAGCTTTATTCACAAGATCTTTGAAAAGTAGGGTAGTCATTGGAGACTAATTGAACCTTGAGGTTGGGGTCTATCCCTCCCATGAACCTCCAAATCTTTGCGGCATCGATCGCCACATCTTCCAGGGCATATCTAGATAGTGAATGAATTTGCTTAAATAAGCGGAAACGCTCAGTTTCCTGCTGCGCAGATGATGGAACTCCTTCCTCTTCATTTCCATAATACTCATAGGATATGAGCATTACGGAAGGCTTCCAAAAATTCGCCCAACCAATGTTACGAGCATCACGGTGTGCGGTGCAGATAATTGTCCCACCAATTGGCAAAGAACTCCTTGGAGTTGATGAGCAGCATATATAACCTTCTCATGTTCAGCACATTGAGCTAGATTCAGCTTCCTTTCCACTTCCTTAATCCAATCATCCGCTTCCAACGGATCGGCAGATCTGCGAAGGTCGGGGTCGGGTCCTCATGAATTCCCGAGCTTAGCTGCGGTGGGTGAATAGGTACTTGCTGAGCTTGATTGACTTGATTTTGGGCCAAAGCTGAAGAAGTTGTAGTTGCATGGCCATCATTTGTTCCATGTTGGGAGCTTGGGTGGCGGAGGTGGAATTGGGGCCTCATTGTTGTTGGTATTTGGGTTGTTGTTGATGTTGCTTCTCGTGTTCACCATCCAAGCTCCATCAAGAAAAGTACAAAAGAGAGAAAAGCATAGATGAGAGACGGGGCAATTTTATCATCCCAAAACCACACACAAGATCAACACAACAGATTGAGAAAACTCAACTTTTGAAATTCAAATTAACTTTCGAAATGGCTGTACCACAAATGCACAAGGCTCGGTACAATCCATTTTATTACATCATATCATTATAAAAGCGTTCTAGTATCGATAAACGACTGAAAAAGGGTAGTCTATCTAACATCTAATTATCCTCAATGATGATACGCTCCTCTGGCTCCTCCTCGGGATCCTCCTCTGAGTCCGACGAGTGACTCTGTCCACAACCACGGCAGTTGTTCGGCGAATGCGTCCGTGATCGGCTTTGGTTGAAAGTAGGTGATCTGGAACGGGAACGCTGGCGTCCTCGGCTGGATCCGTCAATGTCTAGGTCGGGTAGCGGACTGGGGCGTCGCACACTCTTCCTTGCCGTGAGCCTAGTGCGAGGTCCTGAGAGTCTGACTGGAGCAGCAACAGGAGCTGGTGGAGTCGGTGTAGTGGTGGCAGCTCGAAGACGCTCCACCTCTGCCTCAGCAGCTGTCCTCGCCTGTACAGCGTCGGCGTGGGCGGTCTGACTCTGCAGCAGCTGTGCTCGGAGAGTGTCGGAGTGGTCGAGCTCGGCGTCGAAGCATTCGGAGAAGTCCTATCTCTGCCGAGCTCGCGTAAGTCGCGGTCGATGCTTGGGTGAAGCGCACTGATGAGACAGCGTGGGTCGTCCACCACGATCTGGAAAGCCTCGAGGTGAGTCTGTCCCGTTCTGGTAGTCGGAAAGAAGCAGAAGGGCGACTGTCGTAACTCCCCTTTGTGCCTCCTGCACAACTCTGCTATTGCCATCTTGGCTGCATCTTGAATAGCGTCATGCTGATGGGTCCGAGGGTGCTCAATCTGCGATGAAGCGGGTCAAGCTGCCCATCTGGAGCATAGATGAATACTTCCATGGTCCATGAATCCATAGTCATCACTCTAGTGTTCCGCCCTCTGAAAATGGGTCGTTGATTATATTTCGGATGCTGCATTAATCGTCGTAGAAGAGTCGCAAAGCTCCTCACTCTCGCCATGAGAATGGTGATCCCACGGGTGAAGACGACGAAGAACCCGCCATCTATAAGTTTGAGAATAAGGAGAGATTAGTAAAGATTTTTAAATAATGAGAGTAGGACAAGAACAAGATACTAAGTAAGAAAAGAGTAGAAGCAAAAGAAACTTATATTTTTGTACATAAATTTTTATTAAATATAAATCCTTAAAGCTTCCCAAAACCTAGGGCTCGTCCTCATATCAAGATGGCTCGATACCATACGTGAGACCGAGTAGAAACTCCCGGACTTCACGTGTATTCTTGTACTAGTCCCGAGATCAATGCTAGTACACACAGTTCAAGCAGAAAAGATGATACATTGCCAACAACGCTTTATTACAATAGTATCGAAGTTTTACAAAGGCCATTGCCTTACTAAGGTTCACGTAACCAAAAGCAAAAACAAACACAATGGAGCAAAAGATAACTTGATCGACCCATCAATGCGCCACGGGCAATTGGTCGGGAGACGAATCCTAGGCATCAGGAATAATCCACCGCATCCACATTGGCGCGAAGTCATACTCTCCACTTGATCTTCTCCATTCTCTCGCTTTTATATTTATAGAGCAACGGTGAGTACAAAAATGTACTCCAAGTCTTGGGAAAAATGCATAGATGTAAGGTTTCACAAAGGAAGGCTATATGGTTTATTTGCAAAAATCAGCATTTTATTTCAAATCCACACAATTACTTTAAAAGCCATTTTGTAAACAACTTGTTTTTAATAATCGAAATTGGATAAGTACTTTAGTGAAGGTTAAACTACCAACACTAATATCTCGAGCCATCACAAACAAATTTTCAAAACCTCAGTTACATCCTCGATCTGAACATCACGAGAGTTATACTACTCCGAGTTTTTCTCCAATTCATTTTGTTTTGAAATCAAAACCAAAACTTCTACCATGTGAATGCATTCTTTGCCGCCCTTGACCGTGGGCACGGCTATTCGAATAGTTTTACTCTGCAGAGGTTGTACACTTTACCCACAAGAGATTAATTATCTTAATAGTCAACACGCTTCCTTTGGCATGAGACCCGGATAAATTATCACAAAGCCTTTCGCCTACTCGGTATAGTTTAAATACCACCGCTAAGGTTTCACCACAACTCGAATCCACGAGTTGGAGCCCCTCTTGCGCCATATGAGTACAAGAAACCCCGTCCCTCACTATGAGTAACCAGACACCACGGCACTCAATACACCATCGGTGATATCTAAACTACACTATTATAGGGTAGTTAGCTAGGTCGTACCCATATAGACTTGTGGTTGTACTGTTTTGCTTAGTTTGGACAAACACAAGCGTCGGTCCTTAAATGACCAGGGTGGCTCATTCACAATTCCAAACATTCTCGTGCTAATCGCACCACCAAACCTTCCATCCACCCTTGTCAACTTCTCCTTTGAATTTCATTTTTATTTTCAAATTAATGATGGTAACATCCATTACCACTTTTCAAACAAAACATTTAACAATGGTAACATCCATTACCAATGTTCAAACAAATCATTCATCAAAGCATTTGGTAAACATGACTCTCATTTGAGCATTATTATATTTATTTGCTACGCTAAGCATTTGCTAGTATTTAAACATTCAATAATTGTAACACTAACTCATTATTGAGTCAAAGGGATATCCTAAGTTGACAATGGTACAAGATAAACAATTTTCAATGGAAGGTATAGCAAATTGGGTATTTAACTAAATTTTCTAAATCAAATTATCACTTGATATAACATAAGCATGCAATAATTTTAAAATAACTACCTAATCATTTTATAAATCATTGGAGCAAGTTGATCAAAGGAAACTTGCAAAACATAGGAGCAAAATGGTCAAAGGAGACTTGCCTTCCGTGTGCGGTTGAAATCTTCCACAACTTGCTCTTGAGGTTGCTCGGACAAATCGGTTTCTACACGTAAATCGAGAATTCCAAATAAATAAAATAAAATAAAAATACAAAAATTGAAAATAAATATACCAAATGAAAGATTGAAATTTTAGATGAATTTAGAAATTTGAATGGACCAATTTGGAGCAAAATGAAAAGATATGGCTATTTGAAAATCTCAGATTTGAATAAATCCAGAAATTCGAAATCTCGACATGTGGGGTCCCTGGTCAGCAATTTCATTAAAATAAGTCTCGACATATGGGACCCACTGGACTCGGGACCCACTTGTCGCTGGCTAGCTCAGAGGGTGGTCGACGGGTGGGGCCTACTGCCGGCGTGGATTAAAACGGAGAAAACTCAACCTCGGTAGCGCGCCAGGCTCGAACGCGCGCCGAGGAGTGGGAGGAAAGAGAGCGGCGCTAGCCAAGTGAGCGGGAGGCACCGCCTACCCTAATGGGTAGGTAACCCTCTTGAGGTTATCTGCGGGAGGCCGTGGCAACGTGGCACACGTGGTCGACGCGTGGTCGCCGCGTGGTCGCCACGCCAACGCTTTTTGCCGGCGTGGCGCGCGCGCGAGGTGGCGGGAGGCGCTCGGGTGGCGCCGACGTGGCGCCGTCGCCGCCACGCTGCTGCCACCTCGGCCGGCGGTGACGGTGCGGCCGGTGGTGGCGCCACGACCGAGTCGCGGAGTTCGTGATCGCGCGCCGCCAAGGGTACCAAAATGAAGAGGAGGATGCGAGGAATGCATCGGTACCTTGCGCGAGGCCGAGGGTGACCGGAGGAAGAATCGGCGAAGGGGCGGCGGTCGGAGAGGAACCTCACGGCGGAGGAGATCGATGGCAGCGGCTTCGGGGAAGGGGTCGCCGGAATCGCCTTGGCACCAACAACGTCGGGAAGGCGTCGGCGAGGAATGAGGAAGCCCGAGGCGGCGGAATTGCTCGCCGGAGTATTTGAAGCCGCGGGAAGAAATCGGGCGTAGGAGGGCTCGCGCCGGGTGATTCGCTGAGAGGTGAGGAGGAGCGCAGCGGTAGAGGACCTCGGGTGTGGGTTTTATAGGCCGGGAGGGTGTAACGGTCGCGCGAAGTCCGCCGGAGTGCAACGGACGGGAAGGTTAACGAAGGTGATAACGGCCGCAATTAGGAGTGATTATGCCTCGAGGGGTGCGGGAGGCGTTAATTTGAATGCGCAATGATGTGGGAAATAATCGGCAAGAAACCGAAGCTTTCAAAGCCGGTTTTCTAATCAATAAGCGGCGGCGTGCGGTGATCGCGCGAGGAAGAAGGAAGACAATCGGGGGCGGAGGACTGACAGGGGCCCGCATGGCGTCGATGAGAGAAGAAAAGAGAAGGAAATCGGCGACGGTTGGATTAGTGGCGTGTGGCATAAGGAAAGATCGGGCATTGGATCACGGGCGAAGGGGTAAGTGAAAGGGAGCGATCGAGATTCAATCCGGACAACACGGAGTTAGATCCGAGCCGATGGGGTGTACTAAGTGGCAGCGGCGCTGCGATTTAATCGGCAATCATGAGCGGTCAAGATGGCGACACGCGTCGGAGCAGCGGCTTTGACAGTGGGACTCGGCGGCGGCGAGTCCACCGCACCGGTCTATGACAGTGGGGCCCGCTTGTCGGCGCAAATCGAAAAAGAAACTCAACCTCGCGCGCGGGCGGGCTCGAGCGCGCCGAGGAGCGGGGAGGAAGAGAGCGGGCGGCGGTAACGATCGGGCGGGAGGATCAACCTACCCAATAAGGGTGATTAATCCTTTTGAGTATTAGTCGCGAGGATGGCGGGTCTGCTGCACGGATCGCGACACTTGGCGCTGCGAGAGAGGAAGGCGGGATGAGGCGAGAGGCGGCGGGGATTAACTCGGGCCGGGAGGAATGGCTCGGATGCATGACAAGTGTCGGCCAAGGAGATTTTGATATTTAAATCTTTTATATATATTTGAAATCATTAGGAGACTTTAAAATACTGAGAAAAATACCAAATAAATTCCAAAAATTCCAGAAAAATTCACATAATTCACTGATAATGTTTTAAACATATTAAAAATATTTCCAACTTATTTTGATATTAAATTTTCTTTTCAACAGAAACTTTAACTTCAGAAAATTCCAGATAATTGGAAATTATTAATTTAAAACTATTTCTTCAAAATAAATGCAAAAATTGGGATGTTACAAACCTACCCCCCTTAGAAGGAATCTCGACCGAGATTCGGATGAAGCGAGAAATAGATTAGGAAACTCGTCAAGATCCTCTTCGTTCTGTGTTGCTTCGACTACGGACGGTTGCTCCATTGCACTTTACAGAATTTGATAGTCTTGTTTCTTGTGCAACGCTCTGCCTCTTCCAAAATCTTGACAGGAAATTCTGAATATGTCAAGTCCTCTTTTAAATCAACATCCTCAAAAGGTATCAACTCCTCTGGTACTCTCAAACACTTTTCAATTGTGATACATGAAATACATCATGTACACGACAACCGAGAAGGAAGTTCTAGGCGATAAGTGACTTCACCTCTTCTTGCTATAATTAGAAATGGTCCAATATACCTTGGGGCAAGCTTACCATCGACTTTGAATCGCGCATCCCTTTCATAGGTGAAACTTTCGGATACACATGATCGCTGGCGTAAATTCCAACATTCTTCGGCGATTATCGGCATAACTCTTTTATGCAGTGGTGCTTGTTTTCAATCGGTCTCGGATTAGCGAACTTGATCTTCCGCTAACTTTAAGACATCCGGTCCGAATACTTGACTCTCTCGGTCTCGACCAATATAACGGTGTTCTACATTTTACGCCATACAAGGCTTCAAGCGGAGACATCTTGGACTAGATTGATAACTATTATTATATGAAAATTCCGCATAGGGCAAACTTTTATCCCAACGGCTTTATTGGCTAAAGCACATGCTCTCGACATATCTTCCAATATCGATTTACCCGTTACATCGACCATCTGTTTGAGGATGATAAGCGATCTTGAAATTTAAATTGGTGCCCAAAACTTCATGAAGCTTGCCAAAATCTTGAGGTAAATTGTGTTCCTCTATCGACACTATCCTCTTTGGAACTCCATGCAAACACACAATTTTGACATATAAAGCTCGCCAATCTATCTCCGAATATGTAGTCTTCATGGTATAAAATGAGCGACTTTTGTTAAGCGGTCAACTATAACCCAAATTGAGTCATAACCTAACTTGGTTCTTGGTAGTCTGTTATGAAATCCATTCCAATTTCCTCCCATTTCCATTCGGTATATGCAGAGGTTGCAAAAGACCAGTGAGTCTTTGATGCTCTGCTTTAACTCTTTGACATATATCACACAAGGCTACATATTACGCAATTTCCCTTTTCATATTGTTCCACCAGTAACTTTCCTTTAAATCTGATACATTTTTGTACTTCGGGATGAATTGAATATCTGATTCATGAGCTTCTTTTAAAATTAAATCTTTTATTTCCTTTTCTCAGGTACTAATATTCTCTTTCCAAACCAAAGAGTCCCTTCTTCATCTTCTGAAAATCCAAGCGATTTACCTTTCTTCATTTTCTCTTTAATTTCTTTAACGTATTCCAGAATATTGTCAGCCCGAGGGAGATTTTGATATTTAAATCTTTTATATATATTTCAGAAATCATTAGGAGAGTTTAAAATACTCAGAAAAATACCAAATAAATTCCAAAAATTCCAGAAAAATTCACATAATTCACTGATAATGTTTTAAACATATTAAAAATATTTCCAACTTATTTTGATATTAAATTTTCTTTTCAACAGAAACTTTAACTTCAGAAAATTTCAGATAATTGGAAATTATTAATTTAAAACTATTTCTTCAAAATAAATGCAAAAATTGGGATGTTACACACATAGGAAATAAGTATATCATTAATGAAATCATCACTGATTAATTGAAAAAAGTCAATTAGATATTTGTATGTTCAACAATTCAAGAAAAATATAATAGAAAAATATATCCAATGGCTTGCTTACTTGATATTATGATCAAATACTATAATTTTACCTCCGATTTGCTATGAGCTAAGCCGATATTCCAAAAACTGAAATTGAAACCCTAAGTCTTAACCCTATAATTTGACAAAAATCAATCAACAATCACCATATTAAAACCCTAACTCATAAATTTATCCCATGTTCTTGAAATGAATTGCAAGAATTGAGAGAAATTTAGATCATAGTATATACTGATCGGGTGGATCTAAGCTTCATTCGGTCGATGAGAGCGCGAGGCAACAGGGGTCATGTGGCACCGTGGTGAGATGGCAAGCGAGGGCGACTGGTGGTACCAATTTATCTCATTCTCCGGTGACCAGTCACTGCCTGGCTGGGTGCGACTATGTGGCAGACGTAGTGCACATCTCTGGCCAACCATACGAGATGAACAGGTGTCGAGGGCTACTGTGAGGTGACACGCTTCAAGATTGACCAAATAGACGTCGTGGTCTATTGCTATCCTCCCTCTTAGGCTGTCTCAAAGGATGGCTTTACCTGATGTAGTTGACTCATGGGGAAGTGGAGGCTCCTTGTGAACTATTACTAGCTACTAGGAATTTGGGCTGCTAGTGCTTCCTTCGTTGGGTTTCAAGGAAAGAACCGGATATACTGAGTTTGGATTGGAGGTTTACACATGGATTAGATATGCTGATCTCTACTTTAAAAAATTTGGACATGATGTCATGTGACACCGGTGATCTTGGTTCTATGCTTTCTAAGTCCGAGCTGCCACGGTCAAGCACAAGGATGTCTGTGCTGTAGTTGTAGTACGTGCTCACGGAAGGCGGTGAGGCTCGACGCTACAACTACGAGGAAGAAGAGAAGAGGAGGGAGGAAAGGATTGGACTCGCCATGGCATTCGATGGCTTTAGACTGCTGCTCGTGCCTAAATTTCTCATGTTCTATACGCACACCGCACCTGTAGGGGAAGTAGGCCAATGTAATGTACATGCACATGCATTTCAGCGACCAATACCATGAGCTAGCCTTTGGCCTGACGATCGACATGCCGGTTGCAAGGACGTCAAACATATCTGAAACAACCTCAAATTTTCAAAAGGAAACTAAATTTCTTTGGATTTTGTTCTTAATCAAAACATTAGCCATTTCATCACCCATCTAAACCGTTGGCAGCCTTTCTCACTAATCTCACCGTCACCCTCTGCTACCTGATCAAAACCAAGTCGGCCGGAATTGTTCATAGTCTAAAAAATCATCGTTGTCCCTAATTTTCTTTCCGCCGCACCTTCCCGGCGCTTCTCTTCCTTGCCACATCGCTGCAATTTGGTTAGAGCTCATACACCTCGCCTGTCGCACCCCTGACATTCCTTGAGTGCCTTAACAACCCGCCTAACAGGACAAACCGAGCCTAAGCCGCCATCGCCATTTCCATGTCACGGTCGACCTGACACCACTTTGCTCACAGTGACCATCGTACTTTTCGCCCAAGGGATGCAGAACCCAACACATCATCTCACCTTGCCGACCTCCTCACCACCAAGACCGAGCCTCCTCGAAACCTCTCGTCCCTTCCCTGTTCCCGCAAGAGCTCGGTGCCGAACTGCCTTAAGCCACTATAAAAGGCCACAAACTCTCCTGTGAATTCCATTAGCGACCAATAGCCCTTAGCACACTCTGATTGCTCCGACGACGTCGCATCGCCGATCACCAGAAAACCCCAAAGTAAGCCGATTTCTAATTCCAGTTATCTAGTCGATTACTTTTCAATTGCATTCGCCAGTAGCATCCTCATACTCCCAGAAACACTACCAAAGCCTTGCCACAGCTTCCCGAGCTTCCTTCTTCCCTGTTACCGAAGCTTGCCGCTCAACCATGGAGCCTCGGTGTGGGCAGCTCAGCTCAGCCATCCCCGACCCAAACCACCAGACCCCTAAGCTTCCCCTACACCTAGAGATGCCTAAACGCTAATGCTATTGCCCTATAACCCTGACTATACCCCCTGTGCCATTTGAATGTCCCGAGAGCATCTCACCTCACTGCCGGCGATTACTAGCTTTCCAACCGCCGTCGACCCCAAAAATAGAATCCTCATAACCCAAGGAAACCATCCATACTCTTGGATCTGAAGTACAATTCACTCCCTACATTTTTTTCATTCTTCGTTTTTTTCCAAAGTTAAGCAAGTACAACATTTGCCTTAATAGCTTAAATCTCAGATTTTTCAAAACTTGTAATCTCACGTTTATAAATTTGTAGGAGTATTGATTTCAATTCGAAGTTTCTTCCTTCTTACAGTCATCGTAGCTTTGTCCCAGCCCATGAATTCATGAGCCTTTTCCGCACGTAGTGTCTCACACCGTTTTGGTGTTTGGGCCGTATTAAGAACAAAAAATGGTCTCCACTACCGTTGCAAAAACCTGCAAGAAGAAAGGCAACGAACTGGATTCCTCGTGTGATCGGACGCTAAGTGATTAAGGCATTGTTCTAACTAGCTTCAGCTTAACTTTTTTCTATGGGTTTTTATTTTTATCTAAAATTACACTATAGCAGTTATTAGTTTTTTAGAGAAAAACAAATAGAAAAAAAACCATTATATTGCCACGGACAATACAAAGAAAAAAAGAAAAGACAAAAATGCTGAAATTAGAAGTCAACATATTCCAAGTAGCAAAAGCCAGAAAAAGCCAAAAACTGAAACTATTTGGAGCAGAGCCTTAGAGATTCCTTGGATTGTATGGCAAATAATACGCAAAGTTCCAAGCATAAAAGATAAAGGGTCTATTTATATTGACTTTTGCTTCTAACTTTTATTTAGAAAAATCAAAAATCAATATGAATACTTGGTTTTTGAAACAGCTTCTCTACTTCTCTTACTCCTGTCTCGCTCTAGGATAAGGTAAGGGCTCACAGGGGGCATCATGCACCCCACCCTTTTTGTTCCATCTTATACACACATCTTTCACTCATTTTCCCCACCGCTCACTCTCTTCATCTAAAAGTCACTTCTTTTAACTAATACTAGTATTTTCAATTAAAAGCTATTAGTTATAGTCAATATCAACACCTCCAAAGGCTGTCGTTAAAAAGAGAGAGAGAAGATATAAAAAAGCTAAGATACTTTTCAGACCTTTTTTTTCATATACCCAGCTTTGTACAAGGATCAGAAAGTGAAAGAAAAAAGAACTCAAATCACTCGTTCGTTAGCTCTTGCAAAGCTCATGAGGGTAAAAAAAATTGTGATCAAAATTATTGTCTCTGCAGCTCACATGGTGGATTCAGGGCCTAATCTTTTTGGCTACGGTTTATGATTTTTGGCTGAAATTTTTGAATTTTAGCTGTTTGCGACAGATATTACAGAAAGAGAGATACTCGCTTGCGATTTTGGATGGTACAGATATTGGGCTTTTAACGTATACTACAATTAACTTGTAGACCCTATTTTGAAAAAAAATACTCCGTTTGAAAGTTAGGTACTGTAGTAAAAGCTAAAAACCATTTTTAGAATCTGAAAAGAACATGCCCTCAGCATATGTAGTGCACCCCCTTTGCATTTGCTTTTTCAGTCTTGACTTTGCAAAAAAGAATGGATGGTGAGCCACCGGAATATGCTTGCACTGTTGCACAGCTCTTGCCATTGGATTGGAACTTTTCAATGCATCATTATCATTGTAATAATAAGCAAAGCATCACAGAATGACAGAACTCTTCTATTTGCAATAGTAGCAGCATGCCAGCATCAACTTGGATTCTGCTGCAAGGAGGATGTCAATAGGATTTCTCAGATGTGCTGATGTGCAAGCAATCCTTAACTTGAGCACATCAGCTTGGTGTTTCAGAGCTTCCAGGTGCAGGCTTGTAGCAATCAGATGCCTTGAGTACCATGTTCCAATATGGAAAAGGTGATCCTACACTACTTACTGGGGAAGAAAGGACTCTAAATTACGTTCAGACCAATACTGCAAGAAAAGCAATAAGCATGGCACCAAATTCAGTGGAAGTTCAAACATGACTGATGTTGTAAAACAGGAACAACGAAACTCTAGATTGAGAAGGCATACTTAAGTTGCGAGTAGCGAAAGGAGGCCAGGCTGAATTCTGAAGCTTGACAGTCATTCAGAAATGAGAAAAGCTGAATTCTGAAGCTTGACAGTCATTCATAAATGAGAAAGGCATCTATTATTTATTTACAGTAAGAAAACTGATGTGCAGGAGGGAATCATTCTTTTGAATTTTTGATAGCACAAATTTTATCGGAATTTTGCATCCAAAGAATTCGTGTATAAGTCCATCCTAAAGCGCATCTCATTAGCCCCATGAACATTCAGTTCAGGAAGCACGCATGGCGGTTTCTTTGCGCTCGAGTCCTAGTACAGACGTGGTAACCTTGCCTGTAATCAGGTTGCTAAAGCTAAAAAAATGAATGTACATGAGAGAAGCGTAGCCGAGTACTGTACAATCCACCCCCCTGCCCGAGCTCTCTGCAAAAAACAGAATCACAAACAAGATCAAATCAGCTCGATTAACCATCGATCGCGAAAACATCGTCGTCAAGACGTACATCAAACACAACAGAAATGTTACATGACAGAGATGCGTGAGATGAAGCAAACCTTGAATGGCATTAGGGGCGATGGCGACGCAGACGACGGCACGAGGCCTTTGAAGCCAATATCAATGGAGACGCTGCCGTCGGGCTTGAACAAGCCGTAATGGCGCTCGGTGGTCGGGCCGGGCTTGAGGTTCTCGTTGAAGAGCGCGAAGATGTAGGCCTTGACCACCCTCTTGGGCCTGTAGGGCGTCCCCTTCCTGAGGAAGAGCCTCTTCCTGAGGTTCAAGTTGTACGTCCTGGCGTTCTCCATGTTGGCGCCGGCCTCGTTGGCGTCTCCGGCGGACGCCCAGCCGGTCTCCGCCACGCGCACCTCGATGTTCCTGTAGCCGGCGGCCTCGAGCGCGAAGTAGGCGGCGTCGACCTGGGCCTCGAACATGTTGTCGTAGTGGATGTTGGTCTTCTGGTCGTAGATGCCGGAGTTGGGCTTGAAGAGCGCGTAGTTGATGTCGATGTGCTCCGGGTCGCTCATGTATGCGAGGAACGGGTAGGCGTTGACGTAGAAGGGCGCGCCGGTCTTGGAGAAGAAGTCGAGGAGCGGCTTGAGGTAGACCATGAGGTCTTCGCGGAAGACGCAGGCGGAGGGCGGGTAGGAGTTGGCGAAGACGCCCTCGGAGTGGGGGGTGGTGAGCTCGATCTTGTCTGCGAGGCGGAGCGCGGTGAGCCCGTCGTGGACGTTGACGACGGCGCCGGGGAGGGCCTCGGCCAGGCCGACGTCCTGGCCGCCGAGCACCTCGTTGCCGACTGTGATGCCGACGATGCGTACGGACGGGTAGTAGGGCTGCACGTTCTCGTTGAGCCAGTCCATGGCCTTGCTCGGGTTGGCCGCCATGTCCTTGAGGTGCTCGTTGGGGATGGCGACAACGAGGTTCAGCCCCGACCCGCGGAACGCGTCCAGGACGGAGTGGTCGGCGTCGTAGATCTTGACGTTCTTGATCCGCGCCATCTTCAGCAACTTCACCACATCCACCGGCGCCGGCAGGTTGTCCGCGATCCTCCCGTAGTTCACCCCGTACGTCCCCACGAACGAGTGCATAGCTGCAGAAAGTTGCGACCATATCAGGTTCATCAAGGATGCTTCGACCGAAGAATCAACAAACCTTGATTACTTCATAGAGCGAGTTGATAAGAGAGAGAAGATCAATTTGTGCGTACCGTGGCAGGGGAAGGCGAGGAGGCAGCAGCAGAGGAGCAGGAGGAGCCGGCCATGGCCGGACTGCGACCGCGGCGGCCACATCACCGCCATCTTCCGGCGCTCCGAGTTAGCAAGAATTCGCAGGAGAGGGAAGACGAGGAGGGTGTGGCTGCGGTCAGGGCGAGCATTAGAGGAGAGCCGCGGCGCCACTTTGCTTGGGGTGCGGGGCACGGCGGCACGGCGGCAAGTGCCATAGAGAGACCGAAGCGGCTCCGAGGGCTGGGTATCTGCGGTTACTTATCCCTCGCGCGCACGCGCACGCGCACGCATGCCGGTGGTCTGAGGCGGCGGTGACCTCCTCGATCGGTCGCGTTGCTTGCTCGGAAGGAGCAAGACAAGGATCAAAGGTGCCGAGAATGGAATGGTAATGGCAGAGCAAGGATGGAATCCGGTCTCTTGCGTAGCTTTCACCGCGACGTACGTACGCGATCTTGTCTGTCTGACTGCACAGTGCACACGCTCTGCCACTGTTCGACACCGCAACAAGATTATTCTTTGGTCCTGTTGCTCTGCCGCAATCTCTCTCTAACCCCTCTTGGCTCTTGAGCTGAACACCCATCTCTCGTGCTCTTGCGGTTCCAAGAACAGGAAGACCATTGGTTCTTGTAGTAGAACAAGAAGTGAGAAGCGTTGAGCTCTTCAGTGTTAAGAGTATTCGACCTATATGGCAAGATTATTAGATATGGAATATAATTAGTTAGTTTCGGGTTGGTGCCTGTATTAACGGAATTATTTTTGTGAAGAAAGATAGTGCAGATAAGATACACATGGATAGTTAGTTCAGGTCGGTGCCTGCATTAATGATATTGTTTTTATTTAAAATACTATTTCTCTTTATTGTATTATATTCAACTTTTGTATCTATTTACAGTATTTACTTCAATATTACTTTACGCACAAATAACTTTATTATGCCTTTCATTGACAATATACATGCATGTATCAAATCTGTTATTTCTCCTGGTGTAACTTGTGTTGTAATATATGCAGTATAAGCATAAATATAGATATAATTCCAGCATAATTAGACAATCTTATAGAAAATTACAATAGATATACAAACGATATAGATTGCATGTAACCATCTAATTCAATCATATCATTTGTAATAAAAGGAACAAGAATACTCTTGATTTGAACATGTATGCTAATGTAAAGAGCATGAAATCAATTAAAACTAGCAAAGAGCACAAGTTATAATTGAATATTATTTAATGCTCTCAAATATAGGGTTACACAAGATTTGATCTTGGCCATCCTGCTATTATGGTCTTAAACTCATCATCAAAAGAAGACCTAGTCAATTATGATCACGATTCTGTCGACTACGACCACGTTCAGTCGACTACGATCACGAGTGCTCGGATACGACTTCGACCACGAGTTCTCGGATCCAACTTCGAGTACCTAGCACTCGGATACGACTATGACCACGAGTGCTCGTATCCGACTACGACCACGAGTACTCGGAACCGACTTCGACCACGATGGTTTACGAGTTCTACAGTGATTTTACGACTGTTACAATGATTCTACGACTACGACTGCGATCGGCTATGACTTTGAGCACTTGGCTACGACTTCGAGCACTCGGCTACCACTCTGCTTGTTTTCGACTACCAGCACTCGAACAATCGAATAATCCACTTTAACACTTGAGAATCTTAGTAATCGATTGCTTAGACAATTGTGTTTCAATTTCAGTTCAAGACCATTTTCATTATAGAGTTACTTAATCCACAAAACCTCTTTGCAATATTCGATCAATTAAATCACTGATATATGAAACAAATCACGAACTGCATAGATTTGACAATTAAAATACTCACAAAGTCGGTGATACTCGAAATCACCGAGAAGAACTCAGAGCCAGGCACGCCACAAGGCGTTGTCCCAGAAAACCTAGCACCCCTCTGTGCCACTGCGAAGCACACGAGAAGCGCTGACTCGGTGCGCCTCGCCTCGCACCAGAGGTCACAGTTCTCCACCAAGACCGGCGGTCACCAAGGAAGAACTGACCTCAAAGACTGAATCCAAGGGCAAAACTCAAAGCTAAATCGAAAGAGAAGAATGAAGTATTGGGCTTACGGTTTTCTATGTGTCTAGCTCGAAGGAAGAGACCTCCTTATATATAGCCGAGAGGAGGTGAACGCGTCGTCATTGCCCATCTCCTCCTTTCATTTCGGATCAACCGAGAGAACCGTAGCTCAGGTAGAAGACGAAGTGTCCTCCTCAGTCCTCATTCCTTCACTCGGCTCACCGACAGGTGGGTCCCTCATTCCTTCAATTTAAAAAATTACTGAAATACCCTCTCTTTTAACCCTATGTATATTAGTTTTTTCTAGATTAATACGATTTACACGGAAGGATCTAGGGGCATTGTTCCCGGATCCGACAAGATCCCCATCAACATCCTCTTGGGGGATTTTATTTCTTTGCTGTGAGCAATCTCATCCGAATCTTTCTGGGATGTGTTTCTGATAAATCGAGGAGGAGGTGAGACTCGCTCGAGATGGATGTTGTTGCCGATGCTACGGATGCGGTGGCTATAGAGAATGGGGTCAACGGCAAGCCGGCGCATTGCCTGACGGTGTAGACGAGCATGGGGAAGAGCTTGAGGCGCAGACCATTCAGGGGAGAGCGGGGAAGCCACCTTGCATCCAGAAGAGAGGAAGCCTCGCCCTGCCAAGGCGAGTTTGTGTTTTTCTAGCCGTTTGTTGTCAATGCAGTGTTGACTGGCGTGTTCCATGTGATGTGCTTTTAGGGAACCCAAAGTCATGGTCCACAATCTAGGAGCACTCCTAGTTCCTCTCTTCTTAAGGCACCCATTGCACGGGCTTCTCATGCAGATTCAGGTACTGGCTCCCGGGCCAGTGGCGATTCCGGTGTTGATAAGAATGTAGGTTCTTCTCCATTGTGCTAGAATCTGTTTATACGTACGTTATTTGGATTCAGCTTCAGTGTTCGTAGCCAAGCCTGCTGGATCACAAATAATTTGTTTGGTGATGGTTTTATCAGAAAACCGAAAAGAATGAGCCTCACCCAGCTGCCAAGGACTCAAAAGTATGCAGCTTCTTTCCTGCCTCTGCGTTATTTGTTGTGTGTCTGTATCATGAGATAGAAGGGGTAATTGTTGTTCTATTATCATGCTTCCCGATTGTATTTTAAGAAAAAAATGTAGATTTAGCTATTTTGTTGACCCAATTCTGCTATCAGATAGTACTATTCAAAGCTTAAGGAAAAGATTCATGCGAAAGAGTTGGAAATAAGCAATTTGCAAGCGAAATCAAAGGTAACCATCATTGTTTTTCTTTTCTGGGGAATTTTATCAAATATTCCAATCTTACATCTCATACTGAAATTTGTTTCCTTATAATGCACAGGAGACTGAAGAAGCTGAACTCAAAATGCTGAGAAAGAGTTTGAATTTCAAGGCAACTCCGATGCCCATCTTCTACCAGGAACCACCACCTCCGAAGGTTGAGTTGAAAAAGGTAATCCAGTGACTTTTTTTACTTCAGAATTCATGACATATAGCAAGTGAATAGTTTGTATGCAATATGACTTATAAGAACATGGGCATGTATGGAACTCTCTGTCATGCAGTGTGGATTCTACTGGACATTATCGCCCTAACCACTTACCTTCTTTTATTGTGTACCTGAAACCGAGACTTCAAAAAAATATGGTAATTGCTAAGTTAAAATTTCCATTTAGCATGTAGTTGTAGCTTCATTTTGCTAGGTTATCCTGTGGTCCTGATGGAGATTTTAACTACAATTTGTTGTGTTCTTTTTTTTTTGTCCTTGATGATTTACCTGATACTCGACCTTCATAAACATATAGAAAATTTTCTGCATGTGATTTACAAGAGCCAAAGAACTTATGAGGGATTGCAAGGCCTTGAGAAACGAACTGACTTATCTGAGTTCATTATATCCACAAAAATTAGTGCCTATTACCTATAGGAACACTCTAGTACACTCAAATGCCAAATATTGAACTATTATCTATGGACTACCTGTGATTTCGTAATTATTGTAGTGACCCTTGTTAGCTGTTTAGGCAGTTTCGTCTCGTCTATTATGTCATTGTATTTTGAAGGCTGAATGCATGTCTTTATCATGCCATGATTACAAAATTGGGAACTTGATTACCTGTATTTTCATTTATACAAATTACCATAATTGTCAGCATGCTTCGCTGTAGGGCTGTAAAAAAAACGTTTGAGACTCACGAGCTGCTCAAGCTTGGCTTGCTCTAGGCTCGGTTCAAGTTCGGCTCGAACTCTACATGAGCCGAGCTCGAGTTTGATCTCGAACTCGCGAGCTTCAACGAGTCGAGCTCGAATAGCTTGTTAGAATTTGATTCAAGCTTGAATATTGATATATATTAATTCTTACCGAGTTTACTCGAAAGCCGAGCTCGAGCTTTTCTTATTATTGAAAATTAGTGTATATTTAATTATTTTTAATTGTTATTGAGCTTATTCGAGCTGAGCTCAAGTTTTGGCCGAGCTGAGCTCAAGCCTAGGTATAGGCTTGGGCTTCAACTCAAGATTGCTCGAGCTCGGATCTAGTTTCTACCGAACTCAAGCTTGAGAGGCCAGGCTTACAGCCCTACTTCGCTAGGATGAATTGGTATTTGTTGCGATTGTGCCGTTCATTAGCTGTCAATCTCTGCACGAGACAGCCTTGTCGAAAAGGGAAAATGATCGAGTTGACTGTTGTGGTCCAAATTATGCACCCGGCAGTTACAAGACTAGATGAGAGATTTCGAATGGATCTTACTAATTAGTGTATGGAGATGTGGTGTTGAAAATTCGTTTTTCCTTTTTGCTGCAAGAACAGTATTTGTTTACTGTTTCATGATACATTAAATCGATAGCTGTAGCACATACTCTATTGCAAGGTGCGAGATGCTGATTGACTTTCTAAGAACTGAGTGCATGTTCTATCAGAAATATTCCTGGCATCTGTTAGGTCAAAGCAAATTCAGCTCTACATTTTTTTCTGCGAAACCATTTGTGTTTCATTCAATAAGGAAAAGATAAACACTGTTTACAATCTAGTTTTCAGACAAAGGCGCGAGGGCCTTTCGGGCCTGGAGACAAAAACATAAAACTGTGAAATTACTGGAGTTAAAACCGAGTGGAAACAAACGAGCAACCCACTACAATCGAGAACCAACTCGGAGAGGAACGCTGGCCAGAACAGCATGGGGGCGAAGATCTCCTAGCCTGGATTTGCTCAGAGAAGACCAAGTGTAAACTCCTCAAAATCTAGCCTGGCTTGGTTATGCAAGATCATGTTCCTCTCCTTTCCTTCCAGGTCATCCACACCAATAGATTATTAAGGAGTCTACACCTTTACGCTTGGAGCTGGGTGCTAGATCTCTCAAGGCTGTCCATTGGTCCTGCAGAGTACGTTCAGAGAAAGAATAAGAGGTGCAGAGCAACAGCCCAAGAGAAGATGCAATGCCATAGCTGCTTGGCCACCGGGCAATTGACAAGGAGATGGCCAATCGTCTCTTCATGTTGCTCACAGAGAAGACAAAGTGAAGGCGCAAGAACAGAACGTTTTCTCATTCGCGAGAAAGTCCAAACTCGATCTTTGAGGGCCAACCAAGTGAACAACTTGGCTTTCAAAGGCGGCCGTTGGCACAGGGGAAGAGGATCGAACACTGACAGAGCGGCGTAGGCTGATTTGGGAGAATATTTGCTGTCCGCAGTCCAACGCCAATGGGTAACATCTCTTACCCCCTTTTGCAGTTGCACCTGGCTTAGCATTGAGCACCATGTGAGGAAATCACTATGAGCATCTCCAACAGTCCTAGCTTGTAACAAACTAGAAGACTTTCATATTATTTATAGAGTACACACTAAAAACTAGCATTCCAAAGGACTATCTATAAGAATAGCTATTTGATGCTTACATGCACACTAAGGGCCTGTTTGGTAGAGCTCCAGATTCTCATTTTTCAACTTCTGCTCCAGATTCTGTAAGAATCCACTTCTCTGAGAATCTGGAACTACCTCTGAAAAGTGTTTGGCTAGTGGGTTGGCTCCAGATTCATAAAAGAGGAGATTTGAGGGAAATAGACCATGTTACCCCGGACAATGAACACGTATAATCGTAAATGCATGGGATAGTTTGATCTTTCAGAGCAAAAATCAAATGACTAAACCGAGTATTTGATTTCACATTCACTCGCAAAGAGGCAGGTTAATTTCACCGAATAATACATTCAGAATGACTATGTTCAGGTTTGCTGTTGCTCATGCAAGTGCTGCATGCAAAACAATTGCTGAAGATTACATAAGCAAAGAAGCACAAGAATGTCATTATTGGTTTATGGTATTACTAACCCAAGAATTACTATGTAGCATCCCCCGGCAGTGGAAATAGCAGACAAATCAAAACATCTACAAATCAAAACAAGCTATGACAACCAAAGCATCTACAAATCAAAACAAGCTATGACAAGGATCATTCTTATATTCCATCGATCCATTCCAACCAAATTGGTCGATTGATACCTCCAACCATCATTCACTACAACCTTCAGAACGCTACATAAAGCAAACTTCGAATGCGTCTTTCTCATTTGTAAATCATGAATTCACGGTCAGAAATTTCTCTCGTGCCGATCGATGCAATGCAATGCAGCAGCACAGAAGATTCAGAGAACAATCATATCACAAATGCTAACCAAGGCATTAACAAATCACAATAATAACAAGAACTGGTTTTCCTTATATGCCACTGCAACCAGATTTTTCATCGATATAACCATCCTTCACTACAAACTCCACTTGCCATCATTCACCAAAACCTAAACTAATCACCTACTAAAGCGAGATACTAGTAAAAGGGGGCTTCCAAATCAAGAGCAGACATGCTTTGACTTGGGCAGCAGCGTCTAGTGGATGTTGGGCAGCAGACATGCTTTGACTATCCAGTTCTTCTTGTTATCCCGCGTTGCATTCCCCGCGAGCTCCAACACCTGGTCGAACGACAGAAACCAAGAACCAGCCGCCATGAGATTGCGAAATCCAGAGCAAATTTGGAAACCAATGTATGACTATCTGACAATTCTTCAAACATCGTTAACAAACTGGCATTGTACCTTCTGGGAAGCAGAATTCAACCTCCCCTCTGATTTCGAACCACCAAATTTGCGAGAGATAAGCAATCGAATGAAACCTGCAAGAAAAAGGGGTGGCGGCGGAGCTCGGGAGGAAGGGGTGGGGCCGGGAGGCCGGGCGGCGCTGGGCTGGGCGGCGCGCGGGGCGGCGAGGAGGGGGAGGAAGGGAGGCAGTGGCGCGGGAGGAGGAAGGGGAGGCGCGCGCGCGAGAGGGGAGGAGAGGGGAGGGCGCGCGCGATGCGGGGCGAGGTGCTCGTTGGACGAGGGGGCGAGGGGTGCTCGGGTGGGGGAGGGCGAGACACTCGGGGTGGGATTCGGTTTTTATATCAGTGGCATTTTGCGGGTAAATATTAGGAACTTCAACGGGTAAGTTGGTTTTAGGGGATATAGCTTCCTACAAGAATCCACCAAAAGGCTGCTTCTCCTCTTTAGTTCATTTTGGAGAGTGTTTCTCGCGAGAAGCAGAATCTCATCATTTTGAGAATCGGGGTGTTTGGTATAGCTCCCTAAGAATCTATTGAGAAGCTGGGAGCAAGAGCTGTACCAAACAGGCCCTAAAGGCTGCCTCGTTTTGTGAGCGAGACTAGTGCTTAAGGAAGAGCTGGCTTGGTTTTTTTTTGCATACTCTCTTTTCTCCACATAGGATATATACTGATGTGTACATGTAAATAGCTAGCTGACTCAACCTTGTTGGAGATACCCTAATGGCTTGAATGCTAAAGAGGCCTCGCTGGTCGGCTATCCACTTACGGTTTTGCAGTGCTTCGCTAACCAAGGTCCGTTTCTTGTGAGAATTCTTCACCTTTGCCCAGATGGCCAATGCTATCTCGCGCAGACCTTCCCCATGCAACCATTTGTCGGTCCAGAAGAGGGTGGAAGAGCCATCCCCTATCTAGGTCGACGTTGATGCGTAGAGCAAACCTTCAGATGCAGCATCCTCCGGCAGACGAATGCCATGCCACAGCCGGCTTGGCACAGCATGCGCAAGCCACTCCCAGCGAGTTTGGAAAGCTATGCCGGCAGGCATGAGGTCTGCAATGGCGAGTCCTCCAAACATCTAAGGTCGACATGTCTGTTGCCAACTTACAGGGCACTTCCCTGCCTTGATCAGGTTTTCCCCGGTCCAGAGGAATGCCTGATGTTTCTTGTCAATTTCTTTGATTGCCCAATCTGAAAAAACCAAGGCAAGGAGGGACATGATTTTTTTCAGAGCAGTATACTGTTGTTGGATGATGAAGATTGTTCTCTGTTGGACACAAATATAGCTTATATTTGAAATGAACTTTAACATCTCCCAGCTTTTAGAGGCAGCTAAAGAACACCGGATTGAACACAGATTGCTTCCAGGAGCCAGGGTCACCAACGAAGTAGCTTCAAGAAAATGAGTTGGTCACCGATATCGCTCAGGAGCCAATCCGAGCTAGAGTTACTCCCGACGAACAAGAACTCAACGAACAGATAGCTGTCTAGCAGAGATCATGGTAACCAAAGATACTTCGATTTGTGATGGAAGTGTTGGAACACAACACTAGGATCACACACGGTTTATCCATAGACATAAACTTTCACAGGGAAGATAATGAATAACAAAAAATACAAGAATTTACCGACGCATAACACAGCTTACGCCGTTTTTTCTTTTATCTATTATTCACTCCTCTTATCTTAACAGATTGATTACAAAGAATATAAATAGACACTCTATGATTCGGTTCTACTGGCCACGATTCCACGACTTGTGTACATCTCGCACCACGACTTGTGCACATTGTGCACTACCCAGAAGACACAATCTCACTGAGACCATGTCCAGACTCCTACGACTTACGACTGCTCCTTGCTACAGTAATTTTCAGACTGCTATTGTACTTTTACAAGTGCTACAGTGATTTCAGACTGTTACAGTAGTTACGGGTGCTTCAGTGATTTTAGACTGCTATAGTATTTACGAGTGCTACAGTGATTTCAGACTGTTACAGTACTTACGAGTGCTATAGTGATTTCAAACTGCTACAGTGCTCTTGATTGCTACAGTATGCTATGCCTGCTTTGATCACGCTGAACACAACTAGCATGAGTCAAGATTAGTTCCAACAATCTTCCCTCTAATCTTAACTTGTTAAACTTCACAAGACGAAGTCCGATCTCCTGATATATCTCTAAGGAATTTTGTCTTCTTCTTGTTGACTATGTCGCCGGTGACACACCTCTCCGACATCTTTCACTTCTTCACCAACGGTGACACACTTTACCGACGATTTTGACATCTTCCTCAACTCTAATTGTTTTTTGCCGATGATACAATTTAACGGCGACGGAGACTCTCATCAGAACATACACACATGAGAACTTAGACACAACTACAAAGACTCACACACACACATGCATCATGCACTGACACACCTACATGCATGACCATGACACGACTATGCACAGTATGTAACACACCTTCTACGTGCACGACCATGACACAACTATGCACATGTATGTAACACACCTTCTACGCACACAAAAACTCATAAATGATGCATGCAACACTCCTACTGTGTCATCTCTCTCGACTCACACACTTCAATGTGATGTCGTTGCTTTAGACTTCACCGTGTTCACGACATCTTACACCATGATGCTGCTGATGGTGAAAGAACACCATTCGCTGTCGACACCACTCACACCTTATAGCCCACCTGTGCCGTTTGTTGTCGTCACACCACATGGATCACATCGCCCGCTAGTGTGCATGTCATGTGCAATTCTAGCACACCACGTTGGCCTCCTGAGCGCACGGTGCTACAGTCGACTCATCGCCAGCACCTATGCACCTCCACCCGATGCATGTCATTGCACACCTTATTACGCCGACCAGCGAGTCATTGTCAGGCAGTTTCTCCTCGCATCTTACTCTGATACCAATTGTTGGAACACAACATTAGGATCACATACGCGGTTTACACATGGACACACACTTTCACAGGGATGACAATAAACAACAAAAAATACAAGAATTTGCTGACGCGTAATACAACTGACGCCCTTTTTTCTCTATTATTCACTCCTCTTACCTTAATAGAATGATTACAAATAATATAAATACACACTCTGTGATCCGGTTCTACCGACCACGACTCCACGACTTGCGCACATCTCGCACCACGACTCCACGACTCGTGCACATCGTGCACTACCAGGAAGACCCGGTCTCACTGAGACCACGTCTAGTCTCCTACGACTTACGACTGCTCTCTACTGCAGTAATTTAAGACTGTTATAGTGATTTTCATACTGCTATAGTACTTTTACGAGTGTTACAGTGATTTCAAACTACTGCAGTATTTACGAGTGCTACAATGGTTTCAGACTGCTGCAGTACTTACAAGTGCTACATTGGTTTCAGACTGCTGCAGTACTTACGAGTGCTACAGTGATTTCAGACTGCTACAGTGCTCTTGACTGCTGCAGTACGCTATGACTGTTTCAACCACGCTTAACATACTTAGTATGAGTAAAGATTAGTTCCGTGCCTCTGGCTTTGTCCCATATTGTGCTTGACTACTTCAATAGTAACTAGTGGCCTGTACTTTGTAATGAACTCTTATCTCTCTTTCTTCCTGGAGTTTAGCCTCTGGATTGCTTTGTCTCGATAGTTTTTGTTTATAACCGTGAGAGGCTCCAATTGTCCTTTGCAGTTGGTGGCAGCTGCAAATGGTTCTCTCCTATTTTCAAGTTCTGAGACGAACTTTCTCGCCCTGCTTTAATGCTATGTATAAGCAATCGATGAGAACTTTGCTGCAACTAGTTATGTGCCCGTGCGTTGCAACGGAAAACCAAATAAAAGTGGTGTATACTATCAAATATTATCTCAAACTGAATAATAAATATCAACTTTTTCTTACGTCATCATGTATCAAACAAAACATACATGTTCTACATTAGCTTTGATGTTCAAGTGGCATATGACATCAAGAGAAAATTATCTCGACAACTTTATCGGTGTCGACAAAGGATGAAATCACAATCGGAAGATAAAAGTAATAATAGAACATAAATACATGGCGTAATATGAATCATCAACACCATCAATAACCCGATCAATCTAGAAGTGATACAAAACAATGCATTTAAGAGGTCCCAAGATACCCTTTGTAAAGTAGAGGCGTCTTTGTATCTTTTAATCCTGAAAGACACCTTGAATAGACAAAGAAACTACAGCGCAGTGCACCAAGTGCCCTTAAAGAAAGAAATGACCTTGCGAGGATTACACATAGTTGATGCCTACCCAAATAAAAATAAAGAATCTTGCATCAAGGTTCTAATGGAAGTGTTTAGGGTGATGCAATAAAATACTTCTCCATATCATAGTGTGTTTTGAATTTGTAAGTCACAAAGAAATAAAATACTTCCCCATATCAAAGTGCGTTTTGAATTTGTTAGTCACAAAGGAAGAAAAAGGTAAGGAAATTAAAGGTGGTATAACATCACAAGTATTGAACCACATGGGCATGGTTAGCACTTAGCAATCATGTTTAATATCACAAGTGTTGAGTCAACTACGTATCCTAACCAATATTAGGTTACAAAAGGCGATAAAAACTAAAACATATCAATGGCTTGTCACTTTGTCATTGCAACATAATATAGCGATAAATTCCAACCAATCCCTTAATATATCGTATGGAGCAAAAGACTCGAGTGTTCTTGAGCATAAATATGTTTATCCACAAAAGTATTATTTGGGTATAATCACGATAAAATAATGATCATGTAAAAGTATTGCTTCGAGTTTACACATACACAAAAATGTAAAGCCATACGTTGCACCAAAATCTATAAGCCAAATCCAAAAGAAACAGGCCCATTAGTTGTATTCTATATGTTAGAACTTGGCTCACCTCACCTTTGACAAAGAACATATATTTAGTAGCTTAAATTCACTTTTACTAATTTAAGGTCATCTACAAACTTCTTTTATTCGCAGACCGGACACATGGCGACATTCAGTCATCCTCTAAATGCCTCCTCTCCTCTCCTATTTCGTTGTTCCTCTAAACCCTACACACAAACAGCTATACGACAAAACTTTTAAGTGATGTTCGGTTATGACAAACCTACGGATTACCAATTAGCACCAATTTTTATCTGCTAATACCTTACAGATCAAGTGAAATATTTGTGGGCATGTCAAGATAATTATTTAACTCGATCAACTCTAGTATGGACTATCACGGTACCATACTCTCCCATCAATCTAGTTTAGCGAGAGAAAAATTAGGGAGTTAAGGAATCAAGAAAACTACCTTGTAGCATAAGCGCAGGAAGCTAGGTGCTTGCTTAGGTAATGTGCAAAAATAATCTAACAAAAGATCACATCAGAGTGCACTCCCACCCTTACTACACTCTATGACTTCACTAAAGTAACCACAAGTGCTTAACCTACTACTAATTTCAACATGCCAAACCAGAACCATCTTGACTCCTCCTATCTGACAAACCATAAGAAATTAAGGAAATGATTAGAACCTTTCCGAGTATTTGTTTTGTTTTCTCAACAAAACATGTATCATAGGCAATAGCAAGAACATATAGTACCTTTTCAGGTGAATGCAGAGTGTACATCCTGGCACAATTGATGATCACATCTCACTACTTCGATGGCACATCCTCCTCTCCATCACGGTGATAGTCATTATTATTCTAATTGTGGTCGCCCAACTTTAGCAAATAAAGAAAGGATTCATATTGTAACAAATGGCATACAAACTACTTTGCATTCACCTCTAGAAAAAAACTGCAATCTTTGATTTGCAAGTAATTCCAAAACATCATATCTGCACACAGCCCAAAATGTCAACTCTGCTTTTAAAATGTCAGTTAATTAAGGAACATTTCAGACCTATCATTTTATTGTTGACTAACTATGTTTATTGTAGTTCTGCTAGATTAAAAAATGGTTTAACTCTTTTGGATTAGATGCCTACCATAACAATAATATAGACGAAGCAGCAGCAGCTACACTCACATAGATTTACCCCTCAGTTTCCTCCTTGATCAAGTCCCAACATGATTAATGGTGCAAAAATATGAACATCTAATACTCGATCTTCAGATTTTGTCATCTGATTCCCCACTGAACAAGCCAACTTGACCGATGGTGCAAAAGTGTTCATAACTCTATACTAAATTCTGAGTTTCAAACATTCACCAAAATGCTGTGAAGTCCAAACAAAGAAGGTTACCTTAACTTTTTAAGTAGCCAACAGTTATGATCCACAACCATAGCCACTCAGCCTCCACCTACATCAAACATTGAGCACAAAAGCATTTGTTCCAAAATCTTTAGAAATATACCATACACCTTCCATTTTCAAGAAATAGAAGCTGGGTAATTAAGTCAAACCAAAATGAGAAGAACCCATGTCAGTGTTAGAAATAGAACCTTCCATTTAGATAGATGTAATCAAACTCGAATGAGCTCCAATGCCAGAAAATATCAGTTCATTAATGAACCTCCACATGCCTCAACATCAAGAGATTGTAGCATTGTGTCATGATTTAGCACATCATGCACTTTGTGTATAACTGATATTGATCGAAATGTTGAAACTTTAATTTGCGTCTCCTGTTCTAGTTGAGGGAAGCCATTCTCACACGAGTTTTGTTCATGAATCATGACATGAACAACCAAGAAAAAGGATACATATCGAACCATTATTTGTCTCTGATTTGCTCGCAAAGGTTTCGCCATTTAGGCTATTTCGCGCAGGGGTTTTCAGGAGCGCCAAACTACGACCACTCCACCAAAATAGCGGGCAAAACATGTCATCTGGAAGACTGAACAGATTGATTTGGCAGGCAGGGGTTTTCAATTCAAATACTTGAAAACTAGCGGGCAACGTTTCATCTGAAGACTGAACAGATTGATTTGGCAGGCAATAATTCAAATACTTGAAAACTTGGCGAAGTTTCAAGTGAGACAGAAGAAAAATATAGTGAAAAAATATATATATTGTCCATCTTTTAAACTAATAGGAGACTGACACGCTACATGGAATCAAGAGAGAACGCTGGCAAAAGCTCCTTTGTACAGTCGCCAAGACACAACAATAATATACTGACAGATTTCAGGCAGCAATAAGGGCGGAATAGATAAACAATGGCTTGTAGCTTTCCCCTTCTACCAACTCTGAAGGGCCTGAACAGCTTGAAACTTGAGCACATATTTAAATTTTAGTAATATAAGGGTATCTTTAATGTATAAGATCTAGATTGATTTTAAGATATGATAATATAGTTTGATGCAATCTACTATAATATATAAGATCTTTATGGATATTAAGATGATACCCATATTCTAATAAAAAAACTGGTCTTTAGCTTATGATGGGAAGAGCGAACACATGATTCAATAAAAAATTATATTTTAATACTTATAGATCTTATCTTCTACCAACTTTTTCTGATAGGGCTTTTAATGTCAGCTTGAATACTTCGAGCACATGATTTAAGACCCTCTTTTTTTATTGTATGCCCACAAGCAGTATCCTTAGGAGCAGTTCATGCTTCATAATCCATGTGACTGCTTTGCGTACACATTAAGGGCACCAAGGCACATAATTTGAACGTAAACACTAGAACATAAACACATACTTCCTTTATTTTGAGAAGGTTGCAAAGATTACAGTCCTCAACAATCTGCCTGTAAAATCAGGGATCTGGCGAAAAAACCATACACGGTTGTCATGGCAAGGCTCTAGTACGCGCCTCGCAATGGCCAGAACCCCGTGAAGACGAGGCATTCCCAAGAAGACTGCAAGAAAAAAGCAACCCTACATGACCCATACACGCACTACATAGAACAACACACGGCACCTCAAGACTCGAACAGACTCAATAACCATACTCAAACTCAACAGACAAGTCCACAGACACTCCTGCATCAACAGCCTGGAGACCAGCGTCGACTACGGGCGATGCCAGCAGTTGAGCTGTGGTACTCCAGAACAGCCATTGGTGCCGGCGCCTGCAACTCCATATCCAGGAAGCAGTGAAAAAAGGACACTGGACACTACGGCAACCTAAAAAACCAGCATGGTGTTACGACTATAATAGCAAGAACCAATGCCTGGATAAGAGGGGGCAGGATGCCAGTGATGGCAGCCAAAGGCTCAAAAAAACAGATTACCTCCTGAGAGGTGATCTGTGAAAAACGAGCTCTTGGCTAGAAATGCCCCCCCAAAACAACCGGTCCTTGAACAAGTACGGAAGCCCACGACGACTCATGCACGAGCCAAAAAACTGACTAATACGGAGATTGACTGGTTGCGCTACTGCTAAGGACGTATATCTGCATCTGGAGGTGGCTGACCCAGTAGACATGAGCCCCTCCGGTAACGCCATATTGTCCGCCTAAGTGAGAATGTCGCACCACCAGAGCTTCTGCTCCAGCGATGTAATGCTGTGGTTGCCAATCGTGTTGCAGAACTGAAGATTGAGGCCCTCCAAAGACTGCCCCATGCTGCCCAAGAACGGCACACTCTTCGGAGTGACCTTTGAGCAGCCGGACAGTGAGAGGACACGAAGCTTGAGGTGCCTTGTGGATGCCAGGATTGCAACGCCATAATCGCTAACCAAGCAGTTTGAAAGATCAAGCTCTGCAAGCTCAGTGCAGCTCTCGGAAATGGCAACCAGGCTTGCGTCGGTTAACTTGTTGCAACCCTCAAGACTAACTTGCTTAAGAGATTTTCCATGTGCCTTCACCAGGGAAGAAACAACTACATCTGTGATGTTCTTGCAACCACTCAAGTCAACCTTGACCAGACCTCCCTCGGATGATTTGATCAATGGAAGAAGACCATTGTCAGTTACCTCACCGAGACCACTCAAGTCGACCTGTTCCAACTGAGGGCAAATCATCCCCACCATGGCCAAGCTTGCATCAGTGAAACCCGGGCAATCCTTGATGGTCAGGAAACGAAGTGATCTGCATAGAGGAAGCTGTGCGGGCGCAGAGCAGATATCCTTGATTTCCATGCATTTCACCAAAGAGAGAGCCCTGAACTTCTGGCTGCAGTTGAGGAGGAAAGCAAGAATACCGACAAGAGTAACCCCGTTGCATTCCTCAAGCTGCAAGTTCTCCAAGGCCTTCGCTGATTCTGTGAAAGCCTTAAGGCCAACATCCGACACACGTCCACACTTCCTGAGGTAAAGCTGCTTCAAGCTCGGGCAGAACTTGGAAATAGAAGCGAGTGCAAGATCGGTGACCCCAGGGCAAGAGGTGACACTCATGCACCTGAGCTTCTGCAGGCCAGCAGCATTGGCCATCACCCAAAACCCCCTCTCGCCAACCGCAGCAAGGCGAGCAAGTGTAAGATCTGCGACAGCCTTCCCATAGTACCCAATCACGGCAAGCGAAGCATCAGTGATGTTCAATCCCTGGAGCCGGATCTTGGCCAGCGAGGCGGTAGCCGAGCACACGAGGCTAGAGATGCCCTGGTCACCAACATGCGCGCAGTTCTTGATGTTCACAGCCTGCAGCTTCGAGCAGCAGCGGCCAATCGCCCTAAGGCCCTCGTTGCCAACACCAGAGCACGCCTCGATGGTCAGAGAGACCAAGTTGGGGCACCCCTGCGCAACAGCAGCAAGGCCCTTGTCTGTGATAAGCGGGCAGCGAGTGATATCCAGACGCTCCAGCGAGGGGCACCCGGCAGCAATCTCGGCAAGCCCAGCATCGGTCACAAGCGGCACATCCCACAGGGCGAGCGAGCAGAGGTTCGGGCAGCCGCGGGCAACAGCCGAGAGGCCCTGGTCCCTGACGCCGCGCGTCGGATGGCTCCCACGGACGGCGAGCTTCTCCAACCCGCCACGGGATCCAGCAACAACAGCCATGGCGGCCAGGCGCACGTCAGTGGCGTCCTTGCCCTCGAGGACCCTCTCGACGCAGGGATCTACAGGGGATTCGTCTTTATCCTCATCCATGACGAACTCCTCGTTGAGGTCGGGCAGGGACGGGGCCGCGGCCTGGACGAGCTCGGAGGCACGGATGCTGCCGAGGAGCGCGAGCCAGCGGCGGGAGACGCAGGCGGAGGCGCCGCGCTCGCGGCCGCCTGGCAGGCGGCGCAGGATCTCGAAGAGGAACTCGTCCGGGAGCGCGTCGAGGGACAGCTGCGGGCGCTGCCTCTGCTTCTTGGTGGCCCTCACGCCCTCCGCCGCCGCCGCCGCGGCGACCGCCGACGCGGCCACCAGGGACCGCTTCCGCTGCTGCACAGCACCGCCGGCGCGGCACAAGAGCCCAGCCAGCTCCGCGGGGACAGAGACGAGGCACCCGCCATCTGATCCAATCCAAGAAGCCATCATCAGGCACACGCAAGAACACACCTTTCCTCCCAAGAAACCTCAACCAAGAAGAGATCTTTCTCTACCATCGCTTACCTCCGTAGGCGTGGAAGGCAGGCATGCCGAATCACCCGAGAAGGAAGAGATCCCTCCCAACAAGACGAACAGCACCGCAAAGAGAAGCGAGAAGAACACAGCCGCCGCCGGATCTGAACCGCGGGGGAAGGCCGGAAGCATTTACAGGCGGCCGCCGGAGGAATCAGGAGAGCCGAACCCTATCGCCGCCGCGACAGGGAAAAAACGGAGCGAAGAGAGAGGAGAGAGAGGAGACGAGGGGAAAGTGCGACCCGGGGGAAGAAAACGGGAGAGGAGGGAGGAAGGGGGGAGGTTGCTGCTTGCTTTTGGTGTGGCGAGGCGGAGTGGACGGGAAGGGAGGGAGGGCCGCCCTTGACGCTCCCAAGGGCCAGCCAGCCAAGCCGCATGCACGCATCACAGCGCACTCGCCCGCTGGATGCATTGAACCTTCTCGTCATCACATCCATGGTGGGTGCGGTACAATGTACATGCATGCATGCATGGAGGCTAGATAACTGTTCACACACCGTAGTCGTTTTTTTTAAAAAAAATGGTCTCCAGACAACTGTTTTTTAAAAAAATCTAATGTCCGCTTTAATTATCTTATGGTTTAATTTTTTGATGGTAACTTTTTAGCATTTAATTAAAATTACACTATAATAATATTTAGTTTTTTCTGAAAAAAAGAGAAAATGTTATTTTGTCATAGACAATACAAAGAAATAAAGAAAAAAACCTAAAATAAACCAAAATTAAAAGTCTACATATTCTAAGTAGCTTCTGGTTTAAATAAGCCGTTTGGAATAGGACCCTAATCTTCTCCGTAGACCTACCTAGTAGGGAGCTCCACAGATACCTATTGAGCTACAGTTGCTCGGTAGGTGCGCTGTCGAGCCCATTTAATGGCTCATTATTAGCATTTAATCAAGCTTATGTTAGCGCTAATTAAATTCGATTAGTCCTCATTAAACATACACAGTGCTACCATTCGATGACCTGCCAAAATGGGGGAGCTCGCTAGAGGTCCACGAAAGGTGCTAGATTCTAGATTTATAAAGATTGGTGTTTAATGGAAAATTTTGGAGAAAAAAGGGGTTATACTACGTAGTTATTTATGTGATCATTTCGAGGCTAAAGTAATAGAGAGGAACCGAAGACTTGTACGGTACGGGAACCAATCCCTTTTGATTGACAGGAATTTCACTAGGATTTCGTGTCGATCTGTATTTATACAATGATAAAGTTTGAAGAGATCTGAGCAGCATCGTTTTTGGTCAGAGAGTCCAAAAAAATTTGATTGAAACTCAGCATAGATTTAGTTGAGTGTTTGCTTGGATAATCCCCTCGAAATGTTGCAATCCGTGTGGTGAAGCGATTCTATTTTTTAAACAGATCCTCGTTGCCAAATGTCACCGAACCCGCTATGATCCCGGAATGTCACCGAACGCCTTTCTCGGGCTCCTCCAGCCCCACACAACAGAAACGCGCGGTTGCCTTACCTCGGTTCAAGTCGGATCTGCTACCAATTTCATGGTTGGTTTCTGTTCCCCGGTTTATCCTCACTGCTATTGCATCCTTTTCTTTTCCAATTGATGCCTAATCTTCCCCTCTTACAGATCGTTTGTCTACGTCCTTTGGTTGCAATCTAACGCCCGCTCGAAACGACTTTTATTTGGCGGTGGTGGAAATTTTCTTATTCACTATTGTAGCTTTATCTTTTCTGAAAGATTTTTTTTGATTTTTTTGTTTTTTTAAAATTACTTATACCTTTTTTCCTTTTTTTGTTAACATATATTTTTATATTTTTACATTTAATTATACTCAATAAATCAACTCACCACAAGAAAACTAACTACTGTGTGTTTTTCAATTAAAACCAAAAGCCATCGCTAAACGATCACCCCGAGTCCTAAGGATAACCGAAGCTCACCTGATTATTGTCCTTCTCTGTCCTCCAAGTACATTTGTACAAATTGACATTGTTCCTTTTTCCTTCAACTGCTTTGCAAGATTGCATCCAGGGAATACATTTCGGGTCGAAATTCATGAATTTCAACGAAAATGGTTTTCTCGGTCCATCATGAAAAAAGGCCAAATCAGCCAAATTTCAGCCTGTTTTGAAATTTTCTAACCCAATCAGGGGATAGACATGTCCCAATCCTTATCCGACTCCCCAACTCCTTTGGTCCTTCCCCATCCTCTAGCACTAGCGAAACTTCATTCGGCCGTCGGTTTCCCCATCACCGATTCCCTAATCCCCATTCCTCGAGGCGGCACTGGCACAGAGAAGGAGCGGGGGCCGCCATTGAGATTTCACCAGGATTTGGTAGTTTTTAAATATATTTGTAATTCTTGAATTCAAATTGTATTTTTGAATATGACCGAATTTTTCCAAAAAAATCCAAAAATTTTAAACCTAATGGCAAAATATTTGATGATATAGATTCTAGAAAGTCAAAGTAAAAAAACGAGAGAGTATTACCCCAAACATCTCTAAATAAAATGGTATTATTCCAAACTAGGGGTGGCAACGGAGCAAGGGCCTCAAGGATGGCCCCCGTGGTCCCAATCCCTACCAACAAGCCCCTCGCCCTGCCCCGCTAAGGCTACCGAGGGGAAGATGCCCTCCGTCCCCGGTCTCTGTTTGGACCTAACCCCCACGAGATCCCTGCGAGAGATAAAAAATAGGTTAATATATTTTTAAAATAATAATATGATTTTTATTTATTAATTAATTTATAATTATTTAGTCATACGACTTTTTAAAATATAGCTTCAAAATATATATTCTAACATATATATATTCAAGTTTTAGTGAAATATATAAGAAAATAGTATAATATCCCATATTTAAAAATATAATCTATTATTTTAAAAGTTTTTTTATATATTTATCGGGTTCTCGTGAGGCTTCCAGAAGAGGACGACCCGTCTTCACCTGGCTAGCATAACCGGCCTGCTCCGTTCCTCTCATGGGGAGATCACCCCTGCCCCCCATAAGATATTCCATGTGGGCCCACCCCTTGAGGGAATTGACACCTCTATTCCAAACACATTAAAAAAAGAATAAATCTCCCCACTTACCCGGGTCACTCCAAAAACGTGGGGAAGCCCACCCAAAACATACGGCTAAAAAATAAGGAGATTTCTGCCTAAATGCCACACAACATCTCCATTTTCCCTCGCAATAAAGCTTTATTTCTCTTCTTTTCTTCACAAAACAAAAAATAGGTGTATTCAATTGGGCTTAGACCTATTGGCTTTTGTACGGTACTTCAGTACTTATTTTTAAATAGTATATCTTTTCAAAACAGAACTACATATCAATTATAGTAGACACTGTACCAATTTCAGCTGTACCAGCAAAAATTATATGCGACTCTCTCTCTTTGTAATCTTTCCTACGAATAATCAAAATTCAAAAATTATAAATCACAACCCAAAAGAATCTATCTATTTCCAGCACAGTAGCACGGCTCGGCTCGTTCATGTATCTGGGTGGCGTACATCCATGCAGGGGCGGAGCCAGTCGCCGGTTGGAGACCAAACAGAACGCACGAGCTCATACAAAGCTGGTTGCTGGTAGGTGGAGGAGCAGCTCGCCACAGAGCCCACACGACGGCGGGACTGCTCGCTGGCGAGCCCGTGCAACAGCCCAGTGTCGCCGCCCCCTACGTCCGTGCGTGCCACGCGCGTTTCGTCGCTGCACCTCCTCCCGAGTCCGGCCCGTTCGTGCAGTGCAGGGAATTAACCTGGACGCGACGCGCCCCCCGTCCCACCCCTCCGCGCGCGGCGAGCTCCAACGCCTCTCCCTCTCGTCTTCTACCCCACCCACCACCTCCACCCCCAGCCGGATGCGCCGCACGGAGCACGCCCATTGCTTCCTCCTCTCCTTGCGATTCTCCCCTATCTCCTCCCCTTCACGAGGCTAAACACGTGACCTTAACCGTGAGCCGTTGAATCTAACATGTGTAAACACGAAGAGGCTGTCGATTTCCCATCTTAACAGTGACATTTATCCAATTACATGTTTAATCTCCGCGTGCCGGTAGCCATTGCTAATTGTCTAAGCCGTGCTGCGATTTCTCTGAAGGACCAAGCTGATCACTGATGTGGACTGGTACTAGCATATATATTTCGGGTTATCTAATTAGCTAATCGCTCGCGATAAGCGATGAGAAGTTTCTGGCTAACGCGCGTTACCAGAAAGAATCGTCGTCGTAGCCGAATGAAATTTATCTGGTCATCGAGATGGATTCGGTTGGTCGTCCAAAGATTTTTTTCCCCATGTTCTGATACCTCCTCGCATGCCGTCCAGATGTGCTGCGTCAGGTGAGGGATGCGACGCCTGCCTCTCCATGTCGTTCTGCCCCTCCTCTTCTTGCCTGTCTCTTGCCATATATGATGGGGCCAGATTGATGCTTACTGCAGCAGTCCAATCGAAATGTTCAACTGGTGAGCTTTTGGGTTTTAGTTTTTTTAGTAATCATTATTTATTAGACGTATAAAGATACAGCTAAAAACGATGAACCGTGTAGCCAAGTTTCATTTGCAGCTCTAGAAATCATGGTAAGCATCAAACAACCGATAATCTCCTAGGTATTAAAGCATGTACAATGATATAGATAAGTGCTATCTATAATATTCTCCATGTTATCTATAGACAACATGAAAGACGGTTTATACAACAGGTTGTCTGTTTTGCATGTTATTATAGACAGTTTTTTCATAACACAATGTATTTTGTTTATTGCGTTACAGTTAACTACTGTATAATAGACGGTTCAATTCTCTGTATATTTCTTTTCTCTTCAATATTATGTTATATTCTACGTGATAAAATTTATATACAACTAATATTATATTCTTATACATAGCCTTATCGCTAAGGATGGAAAGCCTCGCTTGTTGCGTTACATGGTTGCGCTTAGGGAAGCAGCCACCATGCTTGCGACTTGCCAGGCACCCATGGCCCAGGCTGCCTCGGCACCTACGTGGCGCGTTCTGGATCACGCGCCCGCGTCGTGTCGCGATCGGACGCTCGCTGTCGTGCGATCTCCCCCGGATCCGTTTACAGGTAGCTCTTGCTGTCACGGGCCCCGGGAAAGGGCGAGCGATGTCCTTTTTTCTTCTCGATTAGCTCGAGTCCGCTTATTTTAGTTTAATTTCTATCTTTTATCTTATTTTTAAATTATTTTTTTCCTGATTTTTACTTTTTTAGCTTTTTTGGTCGATTTTTTTGTATTTATTTACATTATACGTAATAGGCTAACCTATTTTTTATTTTAAATTTTTAAATTTAAATATGACAAATAAACACCATCAATCATAGTATAAAATAAATTAGTTACAATAAAAATAAGCTATAAGCTATAGTTTATTAAGTCTAATTGAGCACCCCTAGAGCGAGCAATGTCATCCACTTCTGAGGCAAACTATTTAATCACTTACCTGTTGATTTTGACACAGCGTCGTTACATTTTGAGATTTAAAGTTTGTAAACTCTGATCAACGGATTATCCAACAATTAGGGATGGCAATTTTCCTAACCTGCGGGGAGTCAGGGGAGCAGAGGTGGGCTCACTACGCTAGCAAGGTAGGGTCACCTTCCCTTCACATGGTCATGGGATCAGGTAAAAATAAAAAATATAATAGATTATAATTTTTTAATATAAGGAGACTATATTTTTTCTTGTATATTTAGACTAAAACTTAAATTTATGTATTAGAATATATATATATTAAATCTATATTTTTTAAAAATACACAAATAATTATAAAGTAATAAATAAAATCACATTATAGATATTTTATTACAATATATACTAAATCTTAATTTTTAAAAATATGTCTAAATAATTATAAAGTAATAAATAAAATCACATTATAGATATTTTAAATAATCTAGTACTTTTAAAATCTCTGCGGGGATCCCAATATGATGCCGTTGTGTTGGTAAAAGTTCGCATTCGCAGAGAACGAGCCCAGTGAATCGACCGCGTTGTTATCTCGAGAGAGCAGCAACAGCAGAGTGACGAAACATACTGTACACCCGTTTATTTGAGCTTGAGCTTAAGCTTCTGATTTACTTTTTCTATTCATAATTTTCATTTTTTTCTAATTTTTGGTATTTTTGAGGTTTTTATTAGTTTTTTTTGTATTTCGTTTGTATTATACATGATGGCTTAACCTGTTTTTTTCTATCTTTTAGATTTTTTAAATTAATTATACTAAATAAACCACCGTCAGCTATAGTGTAATTTCAACCAGTTAAAGTGCAATTTCAGTCATAAGTCACCAAATTTCAGCCCAACCGAGCGGCCTCAGAGGCCAATGCTTTTTTGGATTTTGTCATGTTTTTTTTGTTTTTATAGCTTTTGATTTTGGTTCTCCGGAAATGAGAACAAATAGGCTGACTTCTAGAGTTGCTTCTCTAAATAACTTCCTGAGCCAAAACTATGTGCAACATACATATCGACGTCTCTACCATATGCCGCCATCAAGAAAAGCATAGATAAAAGCCATTAACTGCAGCCAAAAGTCATCAACCACAGCACAAAAAAAGAGTCAAAGGTTCTTAACTTTTGGTTTCTCCAAAAGTTGAAACAAACGATACGGTTTCTTGAAGTGAATTTTATAAACAGCTTTCTTAGTCTAAAATTATGTACGCCATCTCCACCGTCCACTACCGTATCGAAAAATATATATAAAAACAATCAGTCATAACTAAAAGTTATCAACCGTAGCCCAAAACAATAAGATCAAAGAGATGTATCCAATCAGGTCTGTGCTAGCTGCAAGATACTTGCCTGCAGCAAACTTTTCTCAGTGTGCGTTGCAACTGCAAGTGACATAACTGTTGCATAGGCATTGAGCTGAATCCCCAAGCAGAAAATGGACTCTGAGCAGGGTGCATCTTGATGCGGGGGCAGTAAGAGAGGATCGTCTGATGGCGGCGTCAGCAACCAGCAGCTAGAGTTCGTCAGCATTCAACCGTTCATCACTCGGTAAACTCTGATAGCACGATATGCCATGAAGTGTTCAGCATTCATCTGCTCATTTCAAATCAGATTTCAGCGTGGTCTTTTCCATCTCCCGCACTGTATCGTTATCTGCACGTACTAGAGAGTAGAGACCGACCGCTTAAGCCCAACAATATCAAATGGATTTTTTTTTATCATCCTTGGAATATTCCACAGCTAATCATTTCACAAAGATCTAACGGCTCACAACGTAAGGTATCTAGTGATACTGCCTTGTTGGTCACAAACTTGATGTAGAGGTACCAACATTGAATGGGTGTAATGGTCATTTCCCGTATCTCGGTGAGTCCCACTCCGACGTGCGTATCCTTCACGCAAACCGACTTTGACGTGCGTATGGTAGCGCAAACCGCAAACCCTAATTAGTATCCATTCACGCGCCTCCTCCGCGTGGCATCCCCTACTTCCGCCCCAACCCTGCCCCTGCGACAAGGCGACCCGGCGGCCGGCTCACCCGCTCCCAATCCCCCTCCCCCTCCCGATCGCGTGGCGGCGCAACCCGCCGCCTCTCCGCTTGCAGTTCGGCAGGGTTTTTAGCTTTTGGCTTTTGTATTTTACTATAATAATTAGCTTTCAAATGACATATTTTTAAATCAAGGTCTATAATTTGATTTAGTAGATACTATATCGATTTCAGTTATACCGACTAAAATCACATGCGACTGTTTCCCTCTTCATAATCTCTCTCGCGAATAGTAAGAATTCAAATGCATAAGCCATAACAAATCGGAAATGGTACTTGTAGGATCGTCGATAGTAATTAGAGGGGTGAATAATTACAGTGCACAGTGGAAGCCTTTTTCACTATTTTTTTATACTCTACTAGTAAAGTACCCGTGCGTTGCAACAGAAAACCAAATAAAAGTGGTGTATACTATCAAATATGATCTCAAACTGAATAATAAATATCAAGACATTCTGGCATACGAACACTGACAGCACAAAGATGTAGAAATCAGCACCAAAATAACATAGTAATTTGCCAACCTGAATGGCAATGTTACGAAGACAGTCTCACGTAAACGCCGAAATCAGAACCAAAAGGCCAATGCTGTTGCATGATCTCCCTGTACGTACAAGGGAAAAACTATTAGAGCTAATGCATTAGAAAACGAGTAATCTGTAGAAGCAATAGCCTACAACCAAAATGAACTGACTAATAATAACCCCACAAATAATATTCATAAAGCTTTTGTCTCATATCAAGCATAAACATCAACAACAAGAAAATGGCCACATCGCCAACATAGCAAAGCTATATTGTTGAAAAAAGACATTGCTAGTTTTTAAACCTTTGAAATGATGATGACTCATGGTATGTATGAAAGAATATGAAAAAGAATATATGATAATAGCAAGTGAAGACATTATTGCATTAGGCAACCATATTTCATTGATGTTTTATTGGCTTACATAAATAAGAACAGAAATATGAAGGAAGACACTCTCCCTATTCATGAAGGTTGAAGAATATACTACACAAAAGCAAAGTGAAAAGCATAGTGATTTTCTGGCAATCATCCATCTGTCGTGATTTTCTGGCAATCATCCATATACTATACAGAAGTGTAAGGCAGGAACTTGACTCTGTACAATCTCCTATAGGAAAAACACTCTAGAAATCTAACCTTAGTAAAATAAAGGTAGCACATGTGTATATCATGTGTATATGGTAAGTAAAACTGAACCATCATGCTAGCGAACCAAATTGTTGATGCCCTCTCCTCCTGAAAGCAACTAAGTAGCACTACAACTTGCGGCACTACAGTTCATGAGGTACAAGTTGCAGTGCTACTACAGTTCAGTACTGAAAAATGCCATCAAAAGGGTATGATTTCACAAGGTTTTGGGGGCCTTTTGCTAAAAACTGCTGGCTCTGCCTTATCTCTTCCACCTCCCCTCATTTTCGGCATTGCAAAACCGCTGCACCACCTCTCCGCCTCCTCCGGTTTTCTCGGGTAATGGCCGCCTCCTCCGGTTTTCTCGAGTAATGGCCGCCCTCCTTCTCGTTTATCGGCGCAAGCGCCCCTCCCCTCGGCCAGTGCCGGCGCTCCGCCTCCTCGGCCGTGTCGACATGCGGCCGCCGGCTCGGGGTGCTCGGCTCGAGGCGGCTAGGTGTAGTGCCCTGTTCGGTGGTGGCGGCCCGGACGCAGGTCCTCTCCGGCCCGGCGCGAGTTCTCTCCGGCGCCGGCGCAGTCCCGTAGCGCGGCGGTTAGGCGCGCGGTCCGCAGCTACGATGGCGGTCGGGTGCAGGATCTGGCAGGGCGCGGGATCTCGGCGCAGAAGGCGGCGGCCGGGCGCTGGTGGATCCAGCGCATCGGGAGCGGCCGGATGAGGGCCCGGCGTGAAAGTGCTTCGGGCACGATGAACGGTAGCCGATGCAGGTGTGATGGTGGCCGGCGCCGGCGCTTTGGGGCGCACGGTCGAATCGGTGTTCGGCGACCCGGTTGTTCGGCGGCCTCGGTAGCGGTTGTGGCGGCCGTGACCAACCGAGGCGACCGGGCGATGGGCTAATGTTGGCCGAGGCATGGTGGCTCTGGCGTCGATCTTTCGGTCGCGGTGCTTGGTGATAGTGCGGCGTGCTTGGTGCGGGGAGAGCGAGGGGATTAGAGAGGAGGGGCGGTGGGGAAGCCGTGCGTGCGGTTCGGATTATCTCATAATCGATCGAATGGTTAAGAAAAAGTGAGGAGGACTCATCAACCACCAACTCCTTCTTTTTAAGTAGTAAAGATTGTCTATCTCGTATAATGTCTACAACTTGGTTCACCGCTAGAAATTTGAAAATCATATCTTTGACCAATGATGTAGTAATGCAAACAAAGTATAGAGCGTTCTTTTCTATTTCTTTCTTTGTAGCAATCAAGGCTCAAATGAATCAATTATCTCATTGTTCATTAGCTAAAGCTAGATCACTCAACGACAAATGACCATGCATTCAATTAGTGAATGCTTGAAAGGTAGTTGCGTAAATAGGTGCATTTCGCATTGTAATGGAATTCTAGAAGCATGGATATTGAAACGGACCGGTGAGGTTCTTGATCCACAAGTCCAACGGTGGTTCCACTGGTCAAACCGATGTAGCAAAGTATTGGCGATCTTTGTATATTTTGTATTTCTTTTAAGAATCCATGTGCAGAGGAATAAACCAAAGACAGTTCAATAGTAAATGCTTATTGGTGGGCCAACGTGCATAGTCGAATCTATCACTTCAAATGACAATAGATGTCCGAGATTTAAAACCCAACGTGATCGACACCACAATGGATTGATCTTGCATGGAACCAAGGGAAATTCGTGTGATCAAAGAAAAGTCGATAAAAGCGAGCTCAACAATTTACTCGAAGCTCGGGCAAGACAATACCCCATTTCTTGATAATGGCACAACATATGCTTGTTGATAAAGCGATTGCACAAGACGACTTTGCAGATCAAGCATTCAAGCATAGCCGATTTTAATGAGGTGATGACATCTGCATGAGAAATACTCATAAGAAAACTTAGATATGGCTATCTAAAGTACCTCGAATTTAAAACTTATCATGGTAGAAAGTACAAAGTAGTATCTTCAAAATCCATAGAACCTAACCATATCCCACATTTGGGAGTGGTTTGTGTATTGAGAAGATCGTGAATGAACAAAGCAATCTCATAACAATTTGTTTTATGAAAGGATAATAGCTCCATATGAGTCAAGATCTTGACTCAAGGAGAAATGAGTCACTCCCATCTACATATATAATCTTGAGATTTGTTACAACAATATTCTACTCATCTCTGGCATAAATGCTCCAATGGAGTGATATAAGATGCAAGAAATGACCCTCTTACGCTCTATGGGTGTGCAAGTCATGTGCAGAGTTGTTAAGACTAAACAAGTGACATGTTCTCACTTACTGTGCCTCTCTAACACCTCTTGACAGGTCTAGTGCATAGCTTATTACTCCAACCATGTTCTCTTATTATCTAATATTATAATAAAAACTGACCTTCAATTCTAATCTAACTAATCTGCAAAGCAGAGCCACTCGGTCTGCGATCACCGCTTGCGAGCATTGGTGCAATAAATCCCAAGATATCGAAACCGGTCCGATCACGGATATCACAACATGTTTCAGTAGGTTCAGCAACCCATCCTACTGAGCAATCGATGATCAATGCCTACTTGGTGGATGGGGATATTCGGACATGATCCATACATGTTTTGATGCCGTTGACAACCTACAATTGTTTCTAATGAAACAAGCGAATAATTGCTGCATTGTAAGCGGTTCATCATAACATTTTGACTCACAATCTACAACCAACAATCTCCTTGTCACAAGGTAGAACGATCCTTTACTTGTTAAACTAATCATCTCGTCATCATTCCCAAAATTGAATATTGAGGATACCAAAGAACCCTAACAGATTCGCTAAATTACCTAGGTTTTGAGGAGGAGGAGGATGAGCCAAACACGAGCACGAGAGTCGGGCGGGTCGCGTGAGGTGGTCGGCATCGGCGCGGGCATGGACGACGGGTGGGGCGATGAGGTCGCGCCGCCGCGCGCACAGAGGTCCGGCTCCACGTCTCCCTCCACGGCCCCTCCTCCCCTTCCTTTCGGTTGCCCTCGTCGGTCCCGTCCTCCTCTCCTTGCCCAGGGCGAGACATTCGATGGCACACGAATGACGCGCCGGGCGGCGAAACACAAAGACAGAGCGGTAGTGCTCGCTCGGGGTAGAGTTCGGGAAACCGTGACGGGTCGGGACGACGATGGCGGCGGTGCCGGCGGACATGGTCGGCGGCGCGTGCAGCGAGGCAGCGATTTTTTTTTGCGACAGATGAGGAGCGGATCGTGGGGGAGTAGTGGGAGGCGGTTTCTGCATAGACGTCGGTGTGTAAATTTTTTTAGGAGGTGGGAGGGAAGATGAGAAGGGGGGAGAGAGAGAGAGAGAGGGGGAAGAGAGATATTAGATAGATGGTTAAGATTTTAGTATTTAGATTAAACGGTTGAGAAGGAAGAAAAGAGGGAGGCTTCGATAACTACCAACTCCTTCTTTTATAATAGTAAAGATAAATCATAGAAGGCACACAAAAATACTACCTTTTCTCAACCAAGACAAAACTCATCCATCTTCAAACCTCAAATAGCCTAAGACAAAACGAGCAACTATGCATGCAGCCTCTTAACAAGAAACCAAATTAGCCCTTACTTAATTATCTATCTAATTACCTCAGCCGAGAAAACTACATGCAGCCGCTAGCCTTTTTTTCTCAATCTGCTAGCCTCATTCACCTTTGATCTTTACGTGCCTTCGTGACACCTTCGACTGCTTGACCTCGGATCTCCCCATCCTAATCCCGGTCCACCTCGTCATCGATCACGATCGTCTCCATGTTCAATCTACACATGCAAAGACCAAAGAATATATTTTCGGCATAAGTTCGTCCAAACTTGACCAACGTCAATCCGTACACGCGTAACACACCTCGCATGACAACGCTAAATAATATTATCAATTAATCACCATTACAAACTAACTATTGTCAATTATTCATCACATGGTCTAATAGTACTACTCCCACATCTCTTGCTCAAATCAACTTGACTATACTACAAGTATTTCTGTTGTTCGACCATTCTGATTCTGATCTGTTCTTTTCTACTGCAAGTGGCTCAAAGCTTTTGATCCTAGCATTAGTGTTTGTACGTACGAATCGAATAACGATAAATCATTTCGAAAAAACTGTATCAATCCGATAAGTTGCTTTAAAACAGTAACAGAGAAATTATCTTATCTATTTATTTAAAAACCATAACATAAATTAAATTAACGAACAGCCGGATCCGCTGTCGAGAGCCTCGCTCGCCGAGTCCCGGCAACGACGACCAACGAGTCAGCAAAGCAGGCAGGCGCGCGCGTGGTGCGTTCCAACGCGAATCGCACGTGGAACATCTCGTGGTTTTGATGAGCGAATAGAAAAGATCAAGACGTCGCCGTCGGTGCGAGACAACATCGCTTGCGGAGTTCACACCTGCCGTGCCGCCTGGCTCGCGCGCGTACGCTGCCGCTCGCAGAGAGACCGATCCAGCGAACCAGCAGCATCGTCACCCTGCAGACAGGTAGACACTTTTGACTTGTCAAGAGAGACGAGCAGCGTGAAGAAATGTTCCTAGCATTTCTCTCTCTCTGACAAGGAGAGGTAGGTAGGCATCCAATGGTCTAATAACCACAGGAGGAGTCCAAATTAACAGGACTGGAACGTGTTTCAGGCCGAGCGAGTCGGTCACCTAGGGCACTCCTAACAGTAGATACCGTTGTTTTCATATTTTTCATATTATCAAAAAATAACTATAGATATCATCAAGTTTAGTGGGTGGTGTCTATCAGTGAGACTAGATAATAAATTTCACCAAGCTTTCTCTCTCTTAATGTTTATCGATGTTTCAATATTGATCTTATGTATGATTTGTATGGATTCGGAGGAAACTCTCTCAGGAGATATGCTACGAGTACATAGAAGACACATGAATTTTTATATAGGTCGATTCCTCAACCGCCTTCTCCACCATTTCTTCGATTGTTGACAAAGCTGCAGGGGGCTTTTCCATAGGGGCGTCTTTAGTCGATGGAGATGCCAAGTTGGACACCACAAGAGTGAGTTGGCATTCAAGGAGGCATAAATGGTAAAATACCATGTTTATATTTTTATTTACGTACCTTATTATCGCACCCTTAATCTTGAACTTAGAAGAAACCTTCCCTACAAGTTTCTTCGTTTTCTTCTCTCCGACCATGTCTGGTCATGGAGGAATGATGATATCTTTGACCATGTCCGGTTGAAGGTCTTGAGTAGGAGCCGCTGCTCCTTGTCCTTCCTATCCCTCCTGGTGGTTAGGATTGATTTTGACCAACTGGAGGGCAGTCTCCCTCACGATCATAGGTTTTGCTAGTCTACTTCACAAAAGACACAAAACTCTTTTAGTTTTTCTTTTGAGTTGCTTAATAAAGTATTGGGAAGCACCAACTGAGTAAGTTTTGGTATCAAGGATGAAAGATACCTTGATTTTAGGAGTATGTTGCTCGAATATGACTACCCTTATTTCACTTGTGGTAGTCGTTTTCACAAGGGATTGCTGCACAGGGCTAGTAAGAGTGGTTGGGGGCAGAAGGAAGATAGCAAGCGGAACAGCATCACTCATGCTCCCTTTCTCATTTTTGTCATTAGCTTTGGTCAGCAGACGTCTTTTGGGTGGAGTTTGAGCCTTCTCTGCTTCCTCCTCTCTAATCACTATCAGTTCAACCCCGTGGTCGTCTTGACAGTCAATCACGCCTAAACTCTACAAGGAAAAATAGAACACTATGTAGTCATTCTCCACGACTGCGTAAACCTAAAAAGAGGTTAATTTTTTATTACCTTTAGGCGTTCTTCCTTCTCTTTGGTAGACACATCCACCAGGATCAAGGAGCCACCACTTCAAATGATGGAGTCTTCTCGCAGATGAGCTTGACCCAAGCATTGATCTCATCTAGCTCAATGTCTATTCAAATAGATAAAATGATCGATATACAGTGCTCAAAATTTAATTCTTCAATTAGAGTACGATTGCTACTTACCATTCTCGTAGTCTCTAGTAGCATCAGCAGTACCCGAGTACATCCACATAAGATGCGCTCATTTCTTCAGAGGGATGATGCGACGAGTGATATAATCTTTTACCACGTGCCACCGATAAGCCCTTTGTCCCTTAGCTTCTTAATGGCTGAGATGTAGGAGGTGTTCCGAGTGATGTTCTTGGGAGTCAAGTACCAGGATGTGTTTTTCTCCGCAGCGTTCCCCATGAAGGAAAGGTTGTCTTCGCTGGTGGTTTTTCAGTAGAACTACCTCTTCTTTCAACTTGGCCACGATGACTAGATGAACATCTCCGCCTTACCATCGTGGAGCTTCAGTTCACAGCTCCTGGCGATTCTGGCTTGCCGCCTCATCTCGTAATAGTAGCATAAGAGATCGAGATCTAGAGTGGTACCCAGATACACCTCACAAAGATACACAAAGACGCTGAGCATCGTGATCGAATTAGGAACCAAATTCACCTATTCAACCCCAAAATACTCGAGTACGGCTATGAGGTAAGGATGAGCTGGGAGTCGAAGGCCACACTCACAATGAACCTAGAAGATGGAGAGGTATCCAATTTCTCTCATCGGCCAATGTTGCACGATCACTTTGATCCATCTGACGAACTTCTATGGAGGAATCTTCTCAACAACTTCCAATGCCTTCACCTTTGTGTTATCTATCTCCGACATCGCCCAATTAGATGAAGACTTTGTCATTTTTCAATTGGATGGTTTAGATTTGGTGAAAGTTTGGGCGAAGAAGATGACTTGCTCGTGGCGGAAAGCATGAAACAGATCAAAACAACAAGGGAAAGTGAAGAAGCTAAAAAGTTACCTCAGGTAAGCTTTTATAACTATACGTCGATTACTCATCTCGGAAACCGAACGGTTATTTTGGGAACCATATTCGGCGGATAGATTTGTGAGAGACGATTGGAATTCTTCTTAGAGTCCGTATGTCTTCACAACTCAAACTAAATTACCCTTCTAACCAAGCGCACTCCTGGTCATATAAAATCCAAAAGGCACTACTTTTGATCACCTATCATCTACGATTTTTCTTGTTCAAGTAAGTTATTTTCACTTAAAGTTAAGAGCTAGAAGACGAGGATAGAATAATTCTTGAATTATTACATTACTATATATTTAAAATATACCCTTATCAGTAATAGAGAAGATTCATAGAGTGGTTGTAAGCTTTTCTATGACTATTCCATAGTCGTAAGTTCCTTTATGACAACTGGTTATGAGTGCTACAACTACCCTATGGTCGTAAGAGTTCCTACGATCATGATGTAGTCGTAAGTTATTCTACGCCTACCTTGTGATCGTAAATTTTACTGCGACCAGTGTATCTTTGATTAGCCTGTCTAAGACGATCTACCATACTGTGGGTCTGTCTGACAAGGCAGTTAGAACGTATCTTTACACTCAAAAACTGCACATGATCTTTCTCTAACAGCAACCATCGCATGGTAAATGGCTAATCACGTCTCTTTAATAATAACCACCCCTTGACGGTTATATCCGAAAAGTTAAGATGTCTTTTAGGAGCGAAACAACGGCATTCGTTTCGTCAACTATATAAGGATTGATGTCAAAAAGAAGGGATTGGATCAAGTATTACTCTGTTGTAATTATCCTTTTTGAGTAATAGTGACACGGAATGTAGGGTTGTTATTCTTTAAGAGAAGATTCGAACTTATATAAAAATTCTTGTATCTTCCGTATACTCATAGCTTGTTTCTTGAAAAAGTTTCCTATGAATTCATACAAATCGTAGGTAAGAGAGCCCTGATGATCAGGATGGATTAGATGAACGGTCCGACGCACGGCGCAGGATACAAGAATTTGGAAGGTGAAACAGTCCACAGCGGCCCATGACGAGAAGCCGGCCCAGCTGCCACCAAGAGCACTGCGTCCGTCCGCACGAGGAGCAGCGAGCAGGAGAGCACTGCTTCCTCATTTCTTCTTCTTCTCACTTCTCTAGGAACTGCTGCCTCACTAGGCTCCGGTCGGCTATGCATGTGTTTTTTGTCAGTAAAGTTTCGTTTCAGCCGGAGCCGGGCACCCGGCCGCCGCCTCAAAGCCCGCGTCCGGCGAGCCGCGAGAATCAGGCCACCGCAAAACCACGACCCATTGCCAGCTTCAGCAAACACATTTTCGTTCCTTCTCATATGATCTGACTCCGTATTTTTTTTCCTTGTTTCAGCTTTTTTTTTTTCACTATACAGTAATTCGTTTTTTTAATTTTTTTAGATTTTTTAGGATTTTTTTATATTTTTCTTTTTTTCTTGTGTTCCTTTGTATTATCTGTGATAGGCTAACATATTTTTTTATTTTTACATTTTTAAAATTTAATTATACCGAAAAAGCTAAATCAGCTATAGTAAAAAAATCAGTTACAATAAAATTTCAACTAAAAAATAAAAATTATCGCTAAAATAAACGTCCCTTCAAACAAACGTGCGTACGCACATACTAGCATCCAAGCAAACACAGAGTGCTCTGCAACATAGAGCATTTAGTTAACCATCTAATCATATAGGCCTTCCTGCCCCCAGCCGTGTCCACGACGAAATCCACCGTTTCCTAGATGGCCGAACGAACGAGTAAATACGTTGCTCTTCCACAAGACTCCCGCGAAAAGGAAGATGATACGTAGCCTGTGTAGATGCCTTTGTGCTTCCAAGCAGGCTCTCATATGTAGGCATTCAAACTGCAGTCAACAGGCACACTCATGAAAAACAGAAAAAGGGACCGGTGCCACGTACAAGCAAATCTAAGGGCGGATACTTTCCTATTTCGGCTGGTGGTTTATAACTGTGATCGATAGATTTTGATTTTAGTATAAGTATTTGTGTGAATGTATTAAATACTGATAAACCACTTTGAAAACACTGTTTCGATAAATCACTTTGAAAAAGTTGTCAAGTCGTTTCAAAAAAACGATGAAGAAACTATCTCATTTGTTTATTCGGAGAAAACCATAAACTAAAAATGAGCCTAAATATCCTCCAATTCTTAGTATTACATGAGATGAGTAAAAAAACAGAGGTATTACACAAGATTCTGCACTCGTGGAGTGTTACTAGTCACTACCACACTGGCAACCAGGTAACCAGCGGATTGGTGATACAGACAGCATATTGTTGGCAATCACAGTGCGGCACCGGTTATGGTGCCAACCTTTTAGCATCACGATGACAGATCAAAGAACACTCAAGCAGGTACTCAAAAAGGTATTTCACATAATTGAAAAATTAAAAGATCAGTGAATAAACAATTGATATACTAAAAAAAAAGTTGAGATGACAGTTGTCCACTAACTCTCTTCCTAGATTAGGATCCGGGGACCGGGATGCCTGAGAGGACATATACCATGTTTAATCAGCTTCTGACTTTTTAACTTTTAGAAATCAAAAATTAAACGGAGTAATTTTTTAAGGTAATTTTATAAACCATTTATAAGAGTCATGGTAGTAGAAGTTATTTTGATCAAAGTAGCTTCTCAATGTAAATATCTCTTACTTCTTCAATATCTCTTGTAATCAACTAAAAACCAAAAGTCACGATACTTTTGAACAAAACCATAGTTTAGCATGTGGCTGTCGAGCTATCTCCAGCCATGAATTTAATTAAACAATTTAAATGACCTAATTTTTCAGATCGCAAAGCATAACTAACAAATAAGAGAGATTACTTATCAATTAGAATAGCATCATTGTGAAGTTGGGACAACTGCCTATAGCCACGTAAGGTAACTGTTGTAGGGGAGGCCTCCACCTAACCCCGGTAGGCCATATTAAAAGGTTGTAAAGCACCAAGAAAACATATGTAATGACGTGAATGCCCTCAGGAATATTTAGATGTAAGTGTACTATTGTAAAGGCACTCCAGGAGGACATATATACATATGTGGTGCTAGCCCTGGGAACGGGGGGACAGCATTGTTCACCTCACTCCTCACTACCATACTCTCTCTGTTGGTCTGTAACCACAACAGTTGGCGCCGTCCGTGGGGGACGACAGGAACAAGCCTCAAGATTTCAAGAAGGATGGTACCGAAGAAAGCTTCACATCGACGGCGAAGAGGAAGGAAGGGGTCACGGCGAAGTCCCGCGTCAACACCAAGGCTTCAGCATCCGCGGTCGCGGGCGCGAACGACGACGTAACGGTTGACCCCGCCACCGCCGACGTGACAGCCGACCCCGCCCTACGCGCGACGCCCCAACCCGCCGCCGGCGTGACAGTCAAACACGACAGTACCGGTCGGGTGGTAGGGAGCGGTAACGTCGACGCCCGTAGAGGCGCTACCGCCGTCCCTACACCTGGTGCGAGAGCGCCAGCGGTCCCAGCGGCGACATGGGCCCCGTCATCGACGCCGGATCCGTCGTGTCGACGCGGCGGGCAACCCAAGAGCACAAGCCGTGGTCACGGCTATCCCAGCAGTGCGACCAAGTGTGCCGATCGTTTCATCTACGCCGCGGTGGAGAACACCCTGCTGGCGGCCCTCGGCACGCTCCAGCAGGAGTTAACGGATCTCCGTGGGGCCGTACAGAGAATGCAAGAGGCTCGAAGTTAGCAGACCCCGCCGCTGGTCGCGCCGGAGCCCACACCAGAACGGGCTATCTGCGAGCCTGCAGCAGGCGGTATGGCCGGAGGACTTCAAATTCCCCAATGCCATCACGTCGTACAAGGGTGACACGGACCCCCGGGAATTCATGCGCGTATAAAGACCGCCATCGAAGCGGCAGGCGGAGACGACACCACGAAGGCGAAGACGACACCACGAAGCGAAGGGACTCCCCCTCGCGTTGAGGGAGTGGCGCTCTCTTGGTTCTTTACCATAGAGCCGAACTCCATCCACGCATGGGAGCAGGTCAGCGACTGCCTCTACAACAACTTCCAGGGGAACTACGTCGAGCGCGTCGATGCGGATCAACTCTTCGTGATCAAGCAAAAACCATCGAAAAAGCTTTGAGAGTACTTCAAACGCTTTGCCAAGGTCCACTGCCAGGTTAAAGATGTCAATGAAACAACCATCATCAACGCAGCAACACAGGGTCTCCGCCCGGGGCCGCTGGCCGAGTACAACGCGCGGAAACCAATCAAGACGGTGGCGAAGCTTTTCGACAAGATGGAAGAATATGCCAGAGCGGAAGAGGACGCGCGACGGCGTCAAGGCAACGACGGCGACGCTAATGGAGGGCCTCCGGTGGATGCAAACTCATGTGCAGCAGCCTCAGGAGAGTCCCTGCGGATCCACGCCCGGAGGGCGCCTAGCATAGGGTCATAAACATCATCTCCGGGGGCTCCTCTTTGGAGTTCGCCTCGGAGAGGCAGCAAAAGGCCTACGTGCGGAGGCTACACCACGTGACGGCACACCCGGCACAGGCACCGCCGGACTGGGCACAACACGAGATCACCTTTACGCCCGCCGACGCCGAGGGTGTGGAGTTCCCTCACCAAGATCCCTTGGTAATCCAGGCTGCCATAGCAGAATGCGACGTCAGGCGTGATCTAGTCGATGGAGGCAGTTCCATGAACATTTTATTCGTAGGGGCCTTCAACCAGATGGCGATCCCTCGAAGTCGCCTAGGCCCCTCGAAAATTCCGCTGCAAGGCTTCGGAGGTCAGCCCCTAACGGCGCTGGGCTAGATATGCCTGCAGGTCTCCTTCGGTCGGGGCGACAACGTGAGGAACAGGGACGCCACCTTCGACGTCGTTGACATCCAGTACCCCTACAACGCCATATTGGGGCGACCAATCATTAATTCATTTGGGGCAGTCCCACATCACAGCTTCCTATGCGTGAAGCTCCCAGGCCCACAAGGTATCATCACCGTTCACAGCGACCAGGACATGGCCCGGCGCATAGAGCTCGGCACTCGAGGTCCGCACCTGGAAGTCCAGAGAGGCTCCTAGGCCAGGCGCGCCAATACAGGGGCTCCGTCAACAGAAGCAGTAGCGGCTCCACACTTCGCCGCCACGACAACGACAGTCGAGTGGTTAGTCCTCGACCTTTTGTACTCGCTCACCCACGCAAATGAGAATTTAATAAAGTTCACCGTTTGCGAAGCTACTCGTGTTTCCCACAAAAATGTGCGGAGGCTTGCCTCCGCACGCACTCCCCGGAGTATAAAAAAGACGCGGATGTTGTCCCTACGCACTCTTACTGAGTCTAAACAAGACGCGGATGTCTTGCGCACGCGTCGGTGGCATCACTACGCGTACTCTCCGGAGTATAAATAAGACGTGGTTGATGTTTCCACTCACTCGAGTATAAATAAAACGTAGCGTCAAGGTCCGCCTTCGCCTGCACTCTACGGAGTATAAATAAGACGTAGAGTCGTGGTCCGCCTCCGCACGCACTCTACGGAGTATAAATAAGACGTAGCGTCGAGGTCCATCTCCGCACGCACTCCACGGAGTATAAATAAGACGCAGCGGGGGGACACCTTCGCGCGCACTCTACGGAGTATAAATAAGACGTAGCGTCGAGGTCCGCCTCCGCACGCACTCTACGGAGTATAAATAAGACGCGGATGTTGTCCCTACGCATTCTAATGAGTATAAACAAGACGCGGATGTCCTACGCACGCGTTGGTGTTGTCGCTACGCGTACTCTCTGGAGTATAAATAAGACGTGATCGATGTTCCCACGCACTCTACGGAGTATAAATAAGACGCGGATGTTGTCCGTGCGCACTCTACTGAGTATAAAGAAGACGCGGATGTCCCGTGCACACGTTCATGTTGTCGCTACGCGTACTCTTTGGAGTATAAATAAGACGTGGTCAATGTTCCCATGCACTCTACGGAGTATACATGAGGCGGAGGACGGTGCATCGGATACAGGTGGACAGCATGGGCACCAGAGGCTCCCTGCGCTTTTCGCAGACCGCGTCATATGGACAATATGCCCAGTGGCGGAGACAGGGGGGCCAGGGGGCCTGGCACCCCCCAACGAAACTACAGTTTACACTAAATACTAATCATTCTACAGACTACAGTTCTACTAAATACTAATCCCAATTAGCCAATTAGAATTAGGCCCAATAAAGCCCAGCCTGTTCCGCCTGTTCAGCTGGCTGTTCACTGTTCCACTTCCGCCTGTTCAGCTATTCACACTTCGCAGGGGGGCTATGCCGTGCGCCTGTGCCTGTTCGGCTGCTCGCGTTGCCTTGCCGCCCAGAGCGTTCACAATCACAGCGCGTCAGTTCCGCCTCCTGCCACCCAGAGCCCGTTCTAGTGGCTAGTGCAGTAGTGTGCCGCTGCCGTCGGCCGTCGCCTACTCACCTGCATCGGTCCGATTGACCGATTCGTTCAGCGCTGCAGGCCTGCAGCGCACCATGCGACCACGCCTCCACGGACTGCGGTCTGCGGCTGCCGGCTAGCGTGTTTTTTCGATTCTTTCGACCTGCTCATCGCCTGGTATTCACTAATCTATCATTCGATGGTATTTCCTAATTTCCTTATCTAATCACTATCGGTAATCACTATCTAAATTTCTCTTTACAATTTTAGATGATATGAAGAAGAGAAAGACAATTCATAGTTTTTTTAAACCTATTGGTTCAAGTGCTAATTGTAACGTGGAAGTGGAAACTCCTAACGTGGAAGGAGAAACTCCTAATGAACATGTGAAAAATCCTAATAATCAGAGTAGTGTTGCTGCTGCACCATTAGAAGCCGAGGCTACCGAGAATCAACCAATTGTAGCTACTAGATTTGAGAGAGACCCTGGTAAACGTGTTCAAATCTTAGAATTGCCAGCTGATCAACAAGATGAAGCTCGAAGATTTTATATTTCAGAGGGCCCATATCAACCTATGTTAGCAGAGTACCCACTCAGTGAATTATCACATCGTCGCCGATTTCAAAGCAGTTGGTTCAAGCAATTTACTTGGCTAGAATATTCATCTCACACAAAATCGTGTTTATTGTCTACCATGTTTTATTTTTTTTCCAAGAAGCCAATTGGAAAATCTGGATCAGATGCATTCACAGTCAAGGGGTTTCAGAACTGGAAGAAAGTTAATGATATAAATTAATGTTCTCTTTTAAAACACATGGGGGATGCCAGCTCAGCTCACAATTATTCAGTTTGGTGTTTTAATAATCTTAAGAACACAATGGCTCAAATTGACACTGTGATGGTTAAACAAAAAGAGATAATGGTTGCAGCAGGAAGACTAAGGCTTGCGACTATGATTGATTGCATTAGGTAATAATAAGAAGGACTTCTCACTTTTCTTTTTTGTTTTTGCAACCAGAGTTATATGTGTTGCACTATCTAATCTGAACTTGTTTTATTTCTATATTTAGGTGGTTAACATTCCAAGGTTGTCCCTTTAGAGTCCATGATGAATCTCTTGGTTCCTTAAATAGGGGTAATTTTCTTGAAATGCTCAAGCTTTTGGCTTCGTATAACAAGGAGGTTAAAGAGGTTGTGTTAGAAAATGCTCCAAAAAATGCAAAGTACACTTCACCTGATGTTCAAAAGGAAATTCTAAGCGTAGTTGCTCGAAAAGTGCAGAAATCAATTAGAGAAGAAATTGGTAGTAGCAAGTTTTGCATAATGGTTGATGAAGCTCGAGATGAGTCTAAAAAAGAGCAAATGGCGATAGTCCTCCAATTTGTTTGCAAGGAAGGACTTATACAGGAGCGTTTCCTTGACCTAATCCATGTTCATGATACTACTGCTTTGACACTTAAAGAGTCAATTTGTGCTGTCCTCTCAGGTAATGACTTGAGTATACAAGATATAAGAGGTCAAGGTTATGATGGGGCTAGTAACATGCGAAGGGAGTGGAATGGATTGAAAGCTCTAATTCTCAATGAGTGCCCTTATGCATATTATATTCATTGCATGGCTCATCAGCTTCAATTGGCCCTTGTAGCAGTATCAAGGGAGGTACATGAGGTACACAACTTTTTTCAGCATGCAAATTTTATCATAAATGTTGTTAGTGCTTCTCCTAAGCGCAATGATGAGTTGCTAGCGAATCAAGCGGAGGAAATTGCTCGTGAAATTGAATTGGGAGAGCTTGACACAGGGCGAGGGGCAAATCAGATGTCCTCTCTACAGAGGCCAGGGGATACAAGATGGAGTTCCCATTACAAGTCAATCTAGAGCTTAAAGAAGATGTTTGGTGCCACAGTTTCAGTCCTACGCAACATTGCTAATGATCGTTCAGTTTCGAAGTATTCTCAGGGAGATGCTAGTGGTGCCTTACAAATCATTGTCACATTTGATTTTGTGTTTATTCTGCACCTGATGGAAAAGATTATGAAGATCACTGATGTGTTGCGCCAAACACTACAAAAGAAAAGCATTGATATCTTAAATGCGATGTATTCTGTTTCTACAACAAAAGTGTTGCTTGGTGAGTTGCGAAATAATAGCTGGGAACCTCTTCTTGAGGAGGTCAAATTGTTTTGCGAGAAGCATGAGATTGATATCCTAGATCTGAGTAAGAAGTATGTTCTTTTGTTTTGCCCAAATTATTTCAGTATGAATGTTACATCATTTCTTCCGATTTGCAGAATGTTACATCATTTCTTCCAATTTGCAGGTACGTTGATGTACCTAAATCCCGAAACAAGAATGATAACACCACAGCCTTTCACCATTACAAAGTAGATGTGTTTAATGTTGCAATTGATCAACAATTGATTGAGCTAGAAGATCGATTCAGTTCTCAAGCGACAGAGCTTTTGTCCCTTTGTGCCTCTTTGGATCCAAGGTTGGACATCTTCGACATAGCAAATATATGCACTCTGGTGGAAAAATATTATCCTGCTGATTTCTCAAGTCAAGAAAGAGCTCAATTGGAGTGCCAATTGCCACATTTTCAACTTGATGTATGCAACCATCCAGACCTAAGTGCATTACCATCACTTGCTGATCTAACAAGTGGATTAATTAAGAATGGTAAAGATTCATCTTATCCTATGATGGACAGGTTGTTAAGATTAGTCTTAACTCTTCTGGTTTCAACTGCAACCATCGAGAGATGTTTTTCAGCTATGAAACTTGTGAAGACGCGACTTCGAAGTACAATGGGAGATGGATTTCTACGAGATTGTTTGGTAATTTATATTGGAAAGGAATTGGTCACAAAGATTAGTAATGATGATATTATTAAGGCCTATGATCTTACTGGTAATCGTAGAGCTAAGTTTAAGTTAATAGAGATGTAATTTTCTTTGCATTGTAATTTACGAAACATATTACTCTGATATGTGACTATTGGATCGGTAAATCCGGCATAGTTCATTGGTTCTACTCTACTTGTTGTCTATGTTGCCCCCCATATCCAATTCCTGGCTCCGCCCCTGAATATGCCCCGGTTATAAGGACGGGGTGCCTCACGTACAAAATTTTAAGATACACGGGTGCGGCGTACCCCCTCAATTCGGAGGCCTGGGAAGCTTCCTCCTAGCGCCATAGTTCAGCAGCAGCGTCTTGCAAGAAGAGCTGGACTGTGACACCGTGGAGAAGGGGCGACGTAGGGGCTTAATGGCCTACGCTTCTGAAGAAGAGACAAAGAGACGAGAGCGTTCATTGAAGGCGCCCCCAGGGGCGTGCGGCCCTGGC